>CM062271.1:19328283-19928283 GCA_031216635.1 Dissostichus eleginoides
TCCATTCTCTCTACTTCCTGCCATTTTCCAACCCTTTGTTTCTGATGATTACCCCATCCTACATCTGCCTGTCTTCTGATTTTTCTGCCTATTTGTCCTCGGTTTGTGTCTCATTTGTATGTTTGTTCATCTGGAAATGAAGCATGTCCTAAACTAAAACAATGTGATGTGTCTGCTGAGCAAACAGTCATCCTGTCCTGCAGATCAGCATGAACTTCTGTGTTTGGCATTGTGTTATGAAAGGACTTTGTTGTGTGTGTGTGTGTGCATGTGTGTGTGCATGTGGGTTTTGTGCATGACAGATCTGAAGACACCCAACATAGAGAGACAACCTAAGCATTAAATCCCATTAAAAGGCAGATGGGGCTTTGGAAGGAGAATCAAGCATTATCTAAATCAGGCCCCTGTGTGGCTTTCTTTGAGGAAATATTGAAAAATGTACACTTAAACATTTTATGTATAACCATCAAAGGTTTAAGAATTTAGGCCCGTTCTCATTTTCTTCCTCCTCATCTTTTTCTTGCCTCCCTTTTCCCCTTTACCTTTCTCTTCTTCTCCTCAAACCATTGCCTTGCAAAGTGTTTCTTTGCAGTCCATCAGCATCAGGAAACAGTTAGAAACATCAGATCTGACATTTTATAACTCGTTTATATCTAATTCCCTGACATTTTTCAGGCATGTTGATCTCCTTCTGCCCACATTCACCATGAACCCCACAATCCGTTAACCACCTAAACACACATAAATATGCACAAATCCCCCCCCCCCCCCAGAATCCACAATGTCATGGCTCATCCCAGCGGATCATGGTCTCTCTCTGGGGATGGATTTCTCCACTAAATATGAGAGAGCTTTAGAGAGAGGAGGGTCTGTCTTCTCTGCAGGCTGTGCTGAAGGAGGATGCAAACTGAATATCAATAAGCAGCAAGGGGGTCACAGCCCCATGCATGGACACAGTGCTCTCTCTCTCTCTCTCTCTCTCTCTCTCTCTCTCTCTCTCTCTCTCTCTCTCTCTCTCTCTCTCTCTCTCTCTCTCTCTCTCTCTCTCTACCACCAGGGTAGAGTCCTCACATGTATAGGTGCCTTGTTAGTTGCTAAAATAGACAAATACTCTTGTGGAGGTGCGAAAATCAGTAGCAGTACAGACATAGTGGAAACAACGGACCTGTCACACAGCTTCTAGTGACAGGATGCATATCTATATCCATGTTTAGTGTTGTAATCTTACACTCCTGTGTGAGCCATGCTTCATAATGTTGTTGATGGTCGTGACAATGTGTTAATGTGACCAAAGCTGACTGACCTGGGTGTCATTGTGACTGTATGTGTTCAGGGTTGAACTTCAATACATACAGTCGGATCTTTCTGTCTCCACCAATTACTGAAACGGTAAAAAAAGAAAGACACTAAGCCATTTAAAACAAGATCATTGATCCTGGAGCTGTTTGTGTTGGGTATTTTGAACAACAGAGATGATCTGTGATACTGAGTGTTTGTGGTTTATAGATAAAGACAGTAATCACTTTGGCTCCTTTAGTTGCTTTGTTGTTTTGTCTGAACCACAAGTTCTCGCAGGGACTTTAAAAGAAGGATAAAACGTCTTTATTGATGAGACAAAACTGGCACAAATTGTGTTGGTGCATCAGACAGTGACTGATAACACTGATGTGAAGACGTGAAAGTGATGATGGTTTCCACGTGGGACCCCTGAGGCTGTTGTGTCCGTCTCCATCAGTCAGGCTCTAATCACAAGGGTCTGAGCCCCTGACCCATTTCATGAGATCATCCGTTCTTGTTTACTGTGTGTTTATGTGTCCATGTGAACACACACGACCACGTGGGTGTAGTGTTTGGATTCACTTTGTTGGTATATTTCCCTTTTATTATGGAAGGATAGAAATGAAGAGAGTTTCTTTTTCTTGTGTGTGTGTGTGTGTGTGTATGTGTGTGTGTCTTTAAGTGTGTCTGTTCTTCCCTCCTGTCCCCTATCTGTCCATACACATTGATGGAGGTAGAGCAGTTGTCAGTCAATTGACCTACATTAGCTGAGCCTGCAGCAGGGAGATTTCCTCTGGGGGCAATACATTTCTGGGTGTGGTCTATGTGTGTGTGTGTGTGTGTGTGTGTGTGTGTGTATGAGATTGTGCGTGCATGCATGTCTACATTTGGGTGTGTGTGTCCTATATAAGGTATAACCCAATCTCAAAAGGGTAAATGTGGGGTCAAGATAACAGGCCCACATCCACAGTGACATTTAGAAGTGAAACAAAGCAGATATTAACAGAAAGAGACATTTAAACTTCACAACATGCTTTAGTTCATAATCCTCAAGATGAAGATGAGTTTTAATTGTTGACAAATCTGAGAAATAATTATTTCAAGTACCTTTTTTACGATTCTAAGTTTGGGGTGATTATATTTTCAGATGTCCATACTTTTCATTGACAAACACACACTCCTTCTTTAGTTTCGATGTATCCACAGAAAGTAAATCGCAACTTTATTTTTAAAATAAACTAATGGTTAATGTTATTTATCTTGCAAAAATGACCAACATGTTTGGGCTCCAGCTTCTCAGATATGCTGCTTTTCCTTTTTATATTTTCTAGATTCTTGTTCGGACAAAAGAAGCTTTTTTTTCAAACGATGGGGATTGTTTTTATCATTTGCTAAGATCCTATAGACTAAATACTATATTGATTGAGAGAAAAAAAAACATAATAATAAAGAAAATATTTAACAGTTGCAGCCCTGTTAATGTTAGGGAAGATGTTTCAGCTCCTTCTGTAATTAGACATGAGCTTTGAAGAAAGGAGTCAAAACATGTGTTTAGGGGAGAGACTGCAGGGTGATGATGAGGTTGGCACGCAGTGGGAATGTCTGGTGCCAGTGCACATATTTCATTATCTATAAAGGGCTTAATTAAACTCTAGATTTCCCAAACACTCAAACTCATTTGCTGGATAGCTGTAGATCTCTGTTATATTTTTTATGTGCGATAATAAACTGCTGAGGGTGAAAAGCAAACTATCACTGCCAACCCCCAAAAATACCCCACAATGCAAAGCACCTATTAGAGGCAATGACATCACCCCTTTCCTCCTGGTAACCATGGTTACACTTACCTCCTGCTGGCAAAAATCAGCACCCATACGACTTTCCTTGATTTTTTCTTTTTTTCCTCGTGGCTGTCTCGTCTGCTTTCTTCTCGTCTGTCTGCTCTAACAGGCTTTGTCTCCTCTCTCATGTCTCTTCTCTTCCTTCATCTGTCCCCCTTTATATATCTTTTATTTTTCTCTATGCATCCCCTTCTCTTTCCCCTATACTCCCCGCCTATTCCCTGACGCTTTCTTGTTCTAACAACAGGCTTAATGTATTTTGCCTTCAAGCTTTGAGCATTTTTCTCCTCCTGCTAAACCTTAAAATGGAGGCAGAGGAAGGTAGAGAGTTAAAACAAAGACAAATGCAGAGGTGGAGATGTCCTGCATAAACAAAGGAAACACAGATGTGAACATGCTATAGCTGCAGCTGAAAAGGCAGTGCATCTTCAACAGAGGGCAACAACACAATGGATGTTACTCAGTCAGGCATAAAATGAGGATTGCAGCAGAGGCGATGAGAAGCAAAGATCAGGCCTGTAAACAAAGACTGAGCTGAGATAGGTGGACAGTCACAGCTGGACCGTGCAGGCAGAATGAGTCACTGCTCCATACTGATAACCTAAAGGACAGAGGGTGCTGCATTCAAATCTATTCCAGAGCCATAGTTCTGCAGGAAGGAAGGGTAAAGTGCTGTGGCTTCCCGCTCAGGAAAGCTACATCCCAGAAGCACCCACTGTATAGAAGTACATGGGGATAGAGGGCAGTGCACTGCATTACAATCCATTTCGCAGACAGGCTGTGTGGGTGGGGGGTAAACGAGGAGTATTAAGAGCCATTGTGAAGCTGTATTATAGTAAGCAGCTTACAGTCCCTGTGCCCGGCTGCTTCTTTGCATGGGGGGGGAAGGAGATGGACAAAGAAGAGACACAGAGGAAGAGACCAGGAGAGGCATGAGTGGCAGGGAGGACTGGAGGACAGGGAGACTCGTCCTGGTGTCCTCCCATGTTCAGAGATTATTTACTTTTGTCTTTCTTTACATATAAAACAACCAAACCTGTTTCTTTTTTCTTGTTCTTCTGCTTCTCTCTATTCAACATCAATTATTTGTAGTTTTTCTCTTCATCCACTAGTGATCTACTCCCTGTGATGCTGACATGTATCCCACTGTTGCTACATGTTACCAGGGAGGTGATCAGCGCTCTCTACCACCCAACTGATTCAGAGACGGGAGGGGAGGGGATGGGGGAAACGGATGGTGGAGGTTTCCATGGAAACTGGGAGTCTGTTGCTGGCCGACATCATCTGTTGTTGCCTGGCGCGGAGCGGGCACATGAATATTTGAGCTTTATGGACAGGGACAGACGAATGACACACACTGATCTCGTATCTCCACCACCATCTTAGACGGAATATACAGAGCTCAATGAGGGGGAAGAGGAAGGAAGTGATGGAGGGATGAAGGAAAGGCGGGGTCACAAAAGGAGTCTGACAGACCTCCATTTTAACTAGGGCAGAGAGTGTCCTGGCTATCTGGGTTAGCAAAACAGAAATGATAAAATGTATGTAGGAACAAAAATAAACATTAAAAAAATGAAGAAATTAAAGGATTGTGACCAGGTGAAAGAGTATGTATGTGCTGACAGACATGCAGAGTAGATGATGGCAGGGTGAGAACAAAGAGGAAGATGGAGGGAGGGCCTGTGACGTGCCATGAGAGCAGTAAATTAGGGCACTGGAGCTTGTTTTCCCTCTCTCTTCCCCCCTTGTTTTTATCTAATTTCTCAGAACATCCTGCAGTATTTCTAATTAATCCTCTCTCAGGGTTGTTTCTTCTGCCTGCTGAAACACACACAAACACACACACACAGAGACTCATGCAAACAAGATAGTCATGATTCATGCAGATTGTAGTGTGAGACTGTGAATTGACTTGGGAGGTTAATTGTGCACAGTCTGACTGCACTGCGTCAAAAAGCACAGAAACTAGAACAAATATGGCTCATGTGTTGTTTCCTCACCGGCTTACAGCTCTCTGTTATGAAGCTTTGTATGAATGTTCTTGCACTCTTAAAATACATTTATTTAATGTTAGAATAGAACTCATTCTGTAGGAATGTGTGTGTTGTTCCTTCTGCAACTATCTTTGTCATAATCATCAGTTTAACTCTCTGGTATGTCTTGTATTTGAGTATTTTCCCATGGCCCCAACTCTGTGAGGGTCTTCCTCTGCTGATGGGTTACCACCTGTCCCAGAGGTCCTGTGTGCAGCAGGGACCATCGTTACACTTCATTCAGACCAATGTAAGAATGAGAAATATTCCCAAAGTTACACTTAAATGCATTTTGTTATTCCCTAGTGTTTCACAAATATGCAACTTTCTCATATAATCTCTAGTTGTTCCATCTGGATGATGTTATGCTGGATTTATATGTCGGTCTTGATTTGGTTGCATGTCTGTTTTGTCCAGACTTTGTGGAGTTGTTAATAAAGAAGAACATAGGACATTACAGGGCAAAAAATAATGGTAAATTGTTGTCTTGTTTCCAATATTCTTTACTCCACATGGGCAAAGAAAAGTCTTTAATGTAAAATTAAGAAGAGGACACTGAGTTAGCATTGTGTTGGGTTTTCATCATGTGTTGCAATTCATTTATCGATGTGTGCATGCTTTTACATTAAAAGGCCATTTCTGCTGTGTGGCCTTGCATGAACATAACTTCTACTAAAAGTAGAACAATACCAGTTATTTCACAGATATTTCTAGGTTTGACCTTTGTCTGTTTTCTTTTCAATTACTTTTTAAATGGCTTTTTTTATTTATTAAAGGACTGAGATTTGGCATCTAGCATGTACTTTAATAGAGCGACTTGTCTTTCTTGAGCGAAAAATGTCGGATTTCTTTAGAAAATTATATCATTATATCAACTGCATATGGTTCCTTTGTTCAAAGAGCCTGCTAATTATACAATAACACAGAATAAACACGGTTGTATGTTCAGGATGGACTCGCCTCAGCATTCCAGCCTCCAGAATCAGGCAGGGTGTGCTGGTCTTGGAACAGAGAGGGGAGGAGAGGAGAGGGGAGGGGAGGAGTGGGGAGGGGAGCCAGCGTAGAAGAGCTTGATGGTGTACGCTTATTAGCCTGAAATATCCATGCAGCAGCTGCACCATTTCCGCGGCAACACCTGTCGCCATGGTGCTGAGTTGTCGACATGCCTCTGTGTCAGAGTCTGTAAGTCTGAGGAGCAGCACATTCACAGCGTTTCCAACCTCTGAGAATGCACACACACACACACACACACACACACACACACACACACACACACACACACACACACACACACATACACAGAGAACACACACACACAGAGAACACACACACACAGAGCACACACACACACACACACACACAATCACACACACACACACACATACACAGAGACAACACACACACACACACACACACACACACACACGCACACACACACTCCTTCATAGCAGTAACAAGGAAAGCTTAGTGACTTCATTGTTGCATCCCTACACATCCATTGCTCTGTTTTCCTCCTTGCACCATTCCGGCTCTCGTCACTCACATGGGGAATTTTGAGTTTCCATGACAACCACAGCGGTGGAGGAAATGGATTAGGTACTCTGCACTTTCTATGCTGGGGGGGTGTGGAAGCTGCATGTGTGTCAGTGCTGGATTGGGAGAGAGGGTGTTTATGGGGTGCATGGTTTGTGAAGAGGGATTGGGGTTATGGTTTAATGTAGTTTGTTTATGTGTGTGTGTGCGTGTGTGTGTGTGTGTGTTTGTGTGTGGGGGTGGGGGGTCGGAGATGCCCTCAAACCATGTTGCACCAGATGGAAGCTTTTGATCTCCTCAAAACACATTGTTTTATCTGAGTGAGTGAATGGAGAACACACTTAAATCAACTAGGTAGCTCTTAATTTGACGTTTTCTGCTATTACCTGTGAGCAGATCACATGCTTAGTTTTGCACGTGTGGCCCTTGACTTGTTACATAGCAAAGTGAAACCTGAAGCCAACAGGGAAACGTCTCCCTCTCATCTTGTCTGCCTAAAACCTCACGGCAACAGGTCATAATGGGGGAATCAACCCTGCTTCTCCTCCACCCTTAATTCAGCTCTCACTATGCCTCAGTCAGTCTTTCCCCCTTCATTCCTGACCGCCCGTCTCCCCCCTGTCTGATTTCCATCCTCCCAGCTGAGAAAACACGCGCGAAATCTCTTGGCAGAGATGAGGAGAGGGAGAAAGAGTATAGAGAGGGGCTTTTCAGATGAAGAGAAAAAGGGTTTGCTGCGTTGAAAGGGAGCATTGTTTTGTTCTTCCACATTGCAACAGCTCCATCTCTGTGATTTAGTCGAGCCAGCACATTACTGTGTCTCTTTAAATCAGGGTACTGTTAGCCTTAGCAACGTTCAGGCTCCATTGCTCCAATGTTCCTGCTCAAAGACCTCCCCTCTTCTTTCAGCCAAAGACCACTGAACTCCCTGTTCGGTCTGCCTGATGGGCACATTCCTCTCAGCTGTAATAGTAAATGAAAACAGGCCAGAGAATTATGTGAAATATGTAAAAGATTTAAAAAAAGACAATATGAATGCATGTGAATGTATGTATTTTTAGTGTTGGCTCAGTTTGCCAACAGCGAAAAAGTTCCCAATTCCTTCTCTGCCTGTTAATTTTTTATAAGGAACTTCAATCCAGTCTCCTTCTCTCTGCACCACATGATAAATTAACCCACGGCTGTCTGTTTCTGGGTCTCTGAAACTTCCGGATGTTTTCTCCACTTAGTGTGACATTCAGCTTTAGGCTCTGAGCTGTACATGTATACATTTCATGCTAGGGTTTTTCCCTGACAAAGTCCAGATTAAGATAGTCTTTATCCCTGCTCTGTTCCTAGTGTGTGTGTATCCACAGAGCAGTGCTCTGTCTTGCAACATGTGGGGACCCAACACACTGCAGAGACAGCTGCAGGTTGGGAGGGAGGGAGGAGGGGGGAAAAGGGAGGAAGAAGAGAGGAAGTCAAAGGGGGAGTATTGGGGGGGTTCCTTCCTTTTGCTGGACTACTGAGTGAGGGGAGAAATGAGTAGAAGAGGCGCCAAACCCACACATCCTGTCCCGCCACTAGCAGCTGTTTCGTCACATCCTGCTCTCTCCTTACATGGTTCAGGCCTGAAATTAGATCCTTGTTTCCTCTCGCTGGTCCTTCCTGTCAGCTCACACACTGAGGGGAAATGCAGATCTGCATCACTTTCTACATTATTTTGACTTAAATTGAGACAGATAAGATTATATTTTATAACTACGTATTCAAGAAATGTGTTTTTCAGCACTTCAATGTGTGTTGGAAAAACTGACTTTTTTACTGACTCACAAGTGTGCCTGTGTCCATGCTTCACATACAGGATGTGATGAGCCTCTCTCATGTCCAGGCGGTCTGACTAATGTTATTATCGCTCACAGGCAGTCCATTGTCATGTTCCAGTCTTCTACTGCCTCCCCTCTTTGGACAAAACTGCTATACATCACTGGTTTTTAAGTTTTGTTGTCTGTGTGTGACTGTGTGTGTGTCACTCTCTTGTGTATCACTGTGTGTGTGTATAATCAGCAGGAATGTGCTTAATTAAGCAAGACAGAGTGAGGGGCATAAAGGGGGCAATAAAAGAACAATCTCCCCATTCTGCTGGGTCTCCCCTCCAGGAAATTGGTGACACATGGGGACAATCAGGACAGGAGGAGTCTCTATGAGCCACAGGATGAGGAACATCAGCTGACTAAGTAACTCTAAAGCTTTTGTAAAATGCATATGCATAATGTAACCATGTGTCCAATTTCCTTTGATTGTTATATCTCAAAGTGACACTCATACGGTGCAGATCTCCAGTAAAGCTAGGTGGGAAAAACCAACAGATAGTTATTGCCTCTGACTCATCCACTTGTGTCTGCGTGGGATTTTCTCCGCTCTGCCATGTTTCCTGCATATGTCTCTCAGGGTTGCCAGGTTTGACTAATGGCTGAATATGCTTGTCTTCCTGCAGGTCATTCATTTCCGCCAGGCCCGAGCGGAGCCAGTGATGACCGCTACATAGATCTGTAATAAAGATGTGGAGAACAGAGAAAAGCATCCAGAGGCTGGGGCTGACAGTTGCCGAGGTAACCACACAACACATTGAGAGAAGAGCGAGAGGAGTCGGCCATTTTGGGAAAATCATATTAAAAGATAGTCAAAGAATCTCTAAAAACAATATAATTCACGGTCATAGTAAAGCATTTCATAATTAAAAGTCATACAAAATATCAACGTTTACCATAATAAGTCATGAAAATGTTGAAGTTTTGTTTGCCGGTATAACTATATTATTTTGTAAAATCAAATAGTATAGATTCCCATAAAAATTACTACAAATGTCAAAATATTCATCATACAGAACCATAATATAGTATGGCATGAAAATGTAATAAAAGAGGTCATAGCATAGTATTTCATAAACATTTTCATAAAAAGTCCTTTACCCTAAAAAAAAGTTTAGTATAGTTTTCAATAAAGAAGTTCATTAAAAACATATAAACACATTTTCAAGTTAACGTCAATCTAAAATAATAGTTAAAATAAATTAGAAAAAGATATGTGTTTGTGAGCTAGCAGATGGGGATACTTTTAATGAATACAATAATATTTGTTCCAGTATGTTCTCATAGCTCTTGTGCTTGTGTAATCTTCAGGCAGTAACTCAGTAAAAACCCATTAGCTTGTGTTAGAGTGAACGCCTGATTCATGATCACTTGCATCATCTGGATCTCTGCAGCTCCTCTGTCCCTCCTTCCATCCCCCAACATCTGCAGCAGTGAGTTAAAGCCAGCTCCTTTTGTTTTGCTTAGTGACGGTCCGTGCGCTATTTATAGCTTCTATGTTATTGTGTAAGACCTTGTGAAAGGCACAAAGAGCCGGAGCAGGCTGCCATGTTCCCTGTAGTGGCCCCAGGATCTGTGAGAGGAGAGCTACATAACATGTGTCTCTCCTCGAAAGTATGATGAGGTAAAGGAGGAGACAGCAAGTGGAATAAGATGTATAAATAATTTCACTTAGTAAAGATAATTTCCTTAATGTCTTGTTACCATACATCTCTTCAACAATAGGAGACATCACAAAATATAAAGTCAGCTTTTAGGCTATTTCTGTTATAAACGTTTTTTTTTTAAATCATCACTGGCTTTTAAGGTCTCATTTGTACTACTAGGTTTTCATCAACTACATAAAAGATATACAACATCATTATACAACTAAAATAAAAGTTTTTTCCCTGTTTCTGGTAACGCTTTCACTGAAATTGATTTTACCGTAGTGATTCTTAAATCCCTAATGAGGTTTTGTAAATTAATTAGACTCATTAAGTAGATTTGTTGTTTATAGTTGTGAATCATTTTATCACCGGAAGCATAGCAATAAAGTTTTCCAATTAATTATTCCCTTTTATCATGTGACAAGGGAACAGCAGTCAAAGAGGTTGTCAAGTTGATGTTATTTAATTAGAAATGATATCTTGTGCCCTCATTGAGTTCTTTTTACTCCCTTGTATCTGCTACACAGAGCATGGATCACCTGAAATGGACGACGGAGAGAGCAAAGCTTTGTGGGAAAATTTAGTAGGGCTGCAGTCCTGCTGAATATGGGTCACAGACAACAAGCGGAGGAAAAGAGCACACTGCATCTGATGCTTTTCACAGCTGAGTCTCATTAATTAGCAATGTATGGTGCAAAATGTTAACTCACACACACTGTAGCCTGCTAAACCTACACATATAAGCATAAAACAAACACACACTAGTATTTTTTTTTTAAATGATTTCAGAATCGTTTTATTTGAAATGTCAGTGTTCAAGAGAAAATAAAACAGCAATATAAATATTAGCATAAAAATAAGAGAGTAACACAGGGGTATAGCGTGGGGGATAAGCATTTGATAAGAAAGATAATACAGCAGGATAGAATAGTATTAATTCAGCAGCGGACGGACACATATATAATATTTATAATCATTTGTTCATATGGACAGAAAGAGAATGAGAGGCATTCTTTCACAAATGCACAAGAAAAGGTCACCGCAAAAGAACATTAAGAGGTTACAGAAGGATAGAAACATTTCCATATTTTTTTTTTTTTGTTTGTTTCTTTACAGGGTGATAAAATATAGTAGAGAGAAAATGAACACAAAAATATGCGCAACACATATCACAAGTTAACTAGTCTACGTGTGTCACTTTGTTTACTTATCTAAAGATGTCTTTCATTATTTATTTACACTGAAGAGTTAGTTGGCTTCCATGGTGCTTAGTTACTACATTGCAACACAAACTGTTGAAGAACATCTCAGATTTTTATTCATTATTGATTCTTTTTTTTTTTAACTGTGGTTTTCTTATTTTTCTTGAAAAACAAAATGCAACACATTCCAGTAGTAAGCCACGCCTTGTGGAGAGGGACTTTTATTTTGAAAATGTTGGATGTTGTCCCTACTATACAAACAACTGGCTCATACCATCGACAGGACTTGTGTTTATTTACAGTGGGGAAGATCCTCACAGGACTAGGGGGTGAGGGGAGAGGTGAGTGGTACAGAGGCTACGGTGATTTTAATTGAGGGTTTTTTTTTTTAATAGGGCTCTCGAGTGGTATCTCCTCACCAACAGGGACAGCTGTGCTTGGCTCTGTTGACCTCTACCTGGGTCAGTGCATTAGAGAAAGTTTAAGAGAAGGACAGATCAACAGTGGTTCCTCTGTACATTCAGTGGGTAGAGCCAAGTTGTTCCCCCCCCGGTTGATGTAATGGGGTCCACCGAGTCTGTGTAACCCTCACCACTTCCCCTCCACTCCCCCTGACCCAGCCTGCAATCTGCCTTTTTCTCATGCAGTTGTATCCGGCCAGAAGCCTGACAGACAGATGGACGGCAAAGTAAAGACTTCATATCATAAAACAAACAATTCCTCTATGCTATTAAATCTCCCAAAGAAAAACACATCTTTCTGCGTCACATCAAGAAGTTTCTTCAACACTTCGAGAGTGTGAGGGGTAAATACTCCTGCAAAGTGTCCAGGGACTCCTAAGAACTTAAGTTTAGCACATCTATGCATTTCCCAAAAGAACGAAGTGATTACTACCCCTACATCTCATCTTCAAATTACGATCAGTGCATTTCTCTTTGTTTGGCTCCCAACGTGGGGAAGTGAGTGAGGGGAGGACAGGATCTGGGTGTGGAGGGGGGAGGCTAAAGGGTGCAGGGCAGCAGGACATGTTTGTGCCCATCTGGTGTTATATAAGACACACTGCTACCAGCAAGGACAGCATGGCTGGTGACTCAACACCATGCCGCCCCACCCTCTCCCTGCCCGTCCTCTGGGTGCATGCTCTGGTCATAAAAATATCAGGAGATTCAAATCTTATTTTTCTTAAACTATGATAACAAAACGTTTTTTTTTTTGTTTTGAGTCAATTAAATGCTACATGTGCATTCTATTGACATGCGATTGGTGGGAGGATAACAGATTTAGGATGTCCTCCTCTTTGCTTTTGAAATGCATAGTTTGCAACTCTAAACTAGTATATGTGGTTTGAACCTTAAAGAGCATGCAGAAGAGTTTGTAATACCTGTCAAACAACAGCCTTATATCATCAGGACTTATGCTTTAAGATCCTGCAAGGCTGATCCTATATAGGAATCTAATGGATGGCAACTAGCGTACTTTACAATAGCCGTCTTTCCGCCGTGGGAAAGAGCACAATAAATCCAACATGAAAGACATTAACATTTCATCTCTGAATACATCACTGCGTATAGCCTTGTAATCCCAGCAAGGTTACTTACACTGAATCTCTATGTCCAAGATCATTTGCCAAAACAAAAACAAAAACCACAATAACCCCCCCATACCCTGCCAAAATTATCTACTGACAAAGATTATGTGAGCAATACTAGACCTTTAGCACAGCACGGGTAATCAACACCAACAATAGCCTTCGGCACATTCAAGACACTTTCAAAGAACCATCAACATCCATCCAAAGTCCACGTGGTCAAAGGTGCTGCTGTCGTTAGTTAGACCGTGGCTAACAAGAAGGACAGCAGAGCAGTAAGATACCTAATGGAGGGAGGGGGGTGTGGGGGGTACGGGGGGGTTGAATTTCTCATCAGATCAGGCCGGGTTTATCTTTCCTCCATCTCTCTCCATCGAACTCTACTTCTTCTCCTTCTTGGTGGACTTCTTCTTGGAGGCAGGGGTCTGGGCGGCCTTGGGGGGCTCGGGCTGGGGCGACATCTGGGCCGACATCTGGGCCGACATCTGGGCCGACATCTGGGCCGGGGGCAGCGCCTGCTGGGCTGCCTGCTGGGCAGTGGCCTGCTGCTGCTGCTGTTGCTGGGGGTTTGAGGTGAGGGTGGCCGTGCTACCGGGGATGTAGACGTTCTGGCGATAGTCGGGCACGTGCTGCAGGGTGAACTGGGGGCTGTAACGGGTGCTCAGGCCCATGGTGCCGGGTCCCAGGGTGGCCGTAGCCTCGCTCACTTCTGGGGGGAAGAGAGACAGAGTGGGGGGAATAAGGGGTGAGGAGGGAGAGGAGAGAGGGATGAAATTTGTTAGACAACCAGAATGTGAAAGTTTTAGTATGACAGTGTTATATAAAAAGATAGAAATGGAAATAGGTCTTAAAAGGAGGTTCAACTACAAGATAAGGTATTTGATTACAGAGAAATTGCATTTGATTTAAAGTTAAACATATCCTGCTGCTTAGGCAAAACATGAGGTTGCAGTGGGCTCAACTAAAAAGAGGCACAAGAGGTGTTACACAATGGCTGATTGTGTGCAGATGTTTTTTTCTTAACATAGATGAGGAAACGTCTCTCCTGCATCCTCCTCTGTGTTTCTATCTCACATGGCCTGAGTGTGTGTGCGCATGACGTAGCTGTTCGGCTCATAATTCTCCCACAGCCCCTGCATTGCAGAGCCTGAGACACGAACGCCCCCTCCCCCCATCCTGTGGCTCCTCTCAGCCTATATAAACACTAAAAACAGACATGCTTACTGGCTTCCAAAGAGGTAAAGCAAGTGACTGAAAACTAGGGTTAGGAACCGAAACTCGGTTCCAAATGAGAACCGATAAGAAAATGCCGGGTACCGGGTACCGGGTACCCATACAAAATACACAATTTCGGTTCTGCTTAACGGTTCCTAAACGCGGTATTCCACCGGGTCCGTCTGCGCCGCGGTGACCCGGTGGAATACAGGGTAAGGGCGGACTGGCCATCTGTATGTTCTGGAGAATCACAGAACAGCCGGTCGTCAGCGGGCCGTTGACGGCCGGCTCGGTTCGCTGACGGCCGGCACCGCCCTTAATTTTTTTAAACGGCATCATGTAAGTTGCGCTGACAGGCGACAGAGGTCCACAGTTGCCCCGCAGCGAGGCTCCCCCCGCCCTCCCGTAGACAGTTCACGAGCTCAGTCACTTCATAACACCAAAGATGGATCGCGGTAAACGCTCTAAAGTGAGGCTCCACTACACTAATAAAGAAAAAGACAATAGCTTGCCACAGGCATAGCTCAGTTCAAATAAAGCACAGCTATTGTGCAATACATTTGTATTGCATGTATATTTTTTATTTGTAAAAATGTCAGTTAAAGCTTAAAAGAATAAAGATATTTTTGTTATCTAAACGTTTGACCTCTTTCTTTTACAATTTTGGAATCGAAACGGGGAATCGATAAGAACCGGAATTGATAAGCAGAACCGGAATCGGAATCGATACATTTCAAACGATACCCATCCCTACTGAAAACACAATTTAATAATCTGTCTGCATTCACACAGTGCTTTGTCAATTAATTGCGGGATTACTCCTGCATTGCGCTTCAACACAGTGACAGTAAGTGTAGAAGAGAGAGGACGTTCAGTATTTATCACTGTTTTGTCTTGCCTTAATGATGACAATATAACTGTTCATTTTGTCTAAATTTGTGCTGACACGCAGCTTACCACTATGCCTTTTTCTGTCTCTCTCTCTGACAGAAAAATTCCACACAACGTCCGGTGCAGTGTCCAAGAGGGGGAGGGTGTTATTGTGTGGGTGTAGAGGGAGGTGTTACAGTGGAAACAATGACTTGAGTCTATTTAGTAATAAATATGGTCAAGTTTGTCCCTCCGTCATATCTGTGTTTGTTGTGTTTGACTGTCACTATGTGGTGTTGCTTAGCCTTCTTTCAACGCCAATTTAATGTATATTCTTCCATGTTATTGACTTAGGATTCCACAGTTTCAGCCCAAAGATATATCATTGTGTATCTCCCCTTAGTGCTGGATACACATTCGCGAAATAGGGCAGTGGAAAGAGGACATTTTGTGATTTGGGAATCTCAAATAATATATGAGCCATGTAGCTCTATAGCCTTCTGCCTATTATAAAACACTGTGCATGTCATCAGTGTGTACAGTGGAAACATGCGTCTCTGAAGGTTGTTAAATTCAACACAACCACATTACTGTTTATCTGAGGGACTGCAGGTAGCTATGTCCACTGTCTGACTATCCTCTGGATAATTAACAGCACACAACCACGACACGGAAACATCAATGTGAAACCGGAGAGCTTTATCAATGAGCGAGGCTGGCTAGTTGCCCTCCAACCAAACAGGAACCTAAATAAACAAACTCTGCCGACGCACCCTCACTAAGCTTGTGAAGAGATATAAATTGGTTTGGAAAAGAAGAGAATAATCGATAGTAGGGAGGAAAAAGATGACGAGGTATAGGACTCACCGTTAGCTGCAGCCATCAGGGCCTGGAGCTGCTCAGCCTCAGTTGGGGGCTGGGGCCAGGGGCCAGTTCCCATGGCAACCTCGGGTCCTCCGGTTGCACTGTGGCAAAAAAAGAGGAGAGAGCAACTGTGAATAACTGGGCATTTGTCCTCTATAATGTGTTTGTGTTTAGCTAAGGTTTGGCAGTTTGTGGTTCATGATGTAAAGCAGCTGATGGCAAAGTACACAGCCTGAGGGAAAGTCAGCAAGGATAGCAATAATGACGTATAGTTCACAAAACAGGGTGTGTCCCAAACAAACACACACTTAAACACACTTTTGTCTGTCTGCAAACAGTAGCAACGTGTTTGCGCATTCGAACACAGTTAACATAGTACAATGTTCACACTCTCTCTCCGGTGTGTCCATGGGCTCTGCGTGTTCTAGTAAATCTGATTAAATATTTATTGGTCCCACCTTTGAAGGAAATAGCTGTCTGCATAGTCACACATGTGGTGCTCAGTAGGCACTGAACATTTCCATCTGGGCAAACCTCACCTTCAAAGGCTTGTTTATTTAAAGTCTGCGATTTGCATGTGGGGGCAACAAAGGAGAAAGCAGACCTGCGCAGTATTATGCTCACCTTGTTTCCATTCCCACACCAACACAAGCTGTACAACTAACAACGAGGTCACAATACTTTAATACCCCCTTTGCTCCTGTTCCCAATGTGTTAATTAAAGTCCCGTTTGGATTTTAAGATGGTAGTTTGATTGGCCACCACACTGCATTATGTTACCATCATTGTACTGACAAACTGTGTCACAATAAATAACTAACAAACGTCACTTCATTTCATTAGAAGACCAGCAGGAGTCACAACAAATAATCTCGAGCAAGAACAATTTTACTAATCTCTTGACCTCCTAATTTATGTGTTTAATACATTGGTTGTTTAACTGTTTTTGGTAATAACAAACCCCCTGCACATTTAGTGGAAGATCATTAACCCACAGGGACATGGGTAAAAGATACAGCTCCAAAAAGGAAAACAAGACATATCAAGGTCTCATTTCCTACTCTCTGACAAACACAGGCTGTAGTAATATATGAAGAATACAGGTCTGTATGTATACATATACATATATATAGATGGCATGTTGAATACATGTGAGATAAAGAAGAACTCTCTCTTTTCTATTTAAAACCAACGAAAAGAAACTCTGACAAATTGCTCTGCTCGAGGGAATTAAGAGAAAGTAAAGGACACAATAAGGCAAAAGGGAAAGGAATTCTAACATAAAACAGGGATTTGTTAAAGAGCAGGTTGCCAGATCTTACTGCCAAAACTCTGAAGTGGATTGTAGTTTGGTGCCAGAGAGAGACTGAAGGAGAGAAGCAGGCAGCCAATGAGACAGGCTTGGTTAGAGCAAGGTCAGTAAAGCCAGGGAAGCCATTTTGTGGCTCTTCACATCACTTAAGATAAATAGGAATGCTTCATTTAAGCTAAATGATCAACTCTCTGTACTTATCACATCCTGCGGTTGTGTCAAGCACTTCCTGTGGTTAGGATTATCACTTCCTGTGGGCAAGATTGTGAACTGTGATCCAGATGGTTGTCCTTGGTTAGCAGGACAGGACCATGTGTTTCCTCTGCAACCTAACATGACATGTTTTATTTCCAAGGATGGCTTGCCTTGTTGTTTGGTGGAGAACCTGCTGGACTTTAACTTATTTCAGGCCCATTCAGCCAGTCTCAGTGTGTACCTGCTGTTTACTTCATTGAGAAACGTTTTACATCCAACCAGCTTTTAAAGAAATCAATGATGGAACAGCTGTCTGTATTGTCTCTTTCTTGTTGTCTGCTGTTGATAAATCACATGAAAAAGCCACATGTGGTGATGTTGAGCTACAACCATCACAGACATACATCAAAGGCAACACTGTACGGTAGGTCAGTCTCCAAGAAGGAGAGAAAACCAGAGCTCTCAGAGTATAATGACTATATGTATAGCACACATAAAAGGCATAACAATTCTACAAAACACTGCACGCAAAAAATCAAAGTTTCACAATCCTTTCTACGCCACAGCAGGCATTGTGGCCTATGCACATCGATCAACAAACCCCATCAAACTTTCAGGGAGACTAACAGAAGCTATTGGTTAGGTACATCTACACACAGCACAGCACTCAACTGCAGTGCACTACCTATAATATTTTAGCCACTCTCTGCCCTTATCAGCTGATTTGTGTTCAGGTCCCTTTTTCCCCCAACAGTGACTTGAAAAAAACATTGATCAGCTCATAAGGACAGAAAATGACCATAACATGTCTACATCTAAATTAGTACCTTGTCCCACTCTTCGGCGTCCATCGTATGTGTGTACCGTATGGCATGTGGGGACTAGAAACACAACAAGTTATACAGAATGGAGGTAAGAAAAAGGAAAATGTTGAGATTTTGTGCTCTAGATCTCTGTATGTTGAGTCTGTCATATCTATTTAAAAAAAACAATGGGAAGATAGTTTTCTATTTCTCCACCACTGAGCTAAAGTATGTCCAATGTATTCCTCCTACCCCAGTGGAATTCTAGAATGACTGTGATGTGTGTGTGTGTGTGTGTGTGTCTATGAGTCTAACATTTTCCTGACTTGGCTCATCAGAGCGTTTTGCACAGCTGGTATGTTTCAGGGAGAAGCCTTGACTCATAGAATGTGTTGTGCAATCATTGTTGTGAAAACTACCCGCACTCCATTTTAGCCCACACAATATGGGCAAATAGCAATCATCAACCATCGACATACAGCACACTCTCACTAAAACACACAAGTGAACTCAAGAAACATGTTTCATGTATTGTCAATTAAGCAAGTCAGGACGACATCTCAGATGGTAGAAAATGAAGAGCGCTGAAGAAGGATAAATACACTATCCCATCCCCCCAGTAGCTCTGGTCACAGTCCCTCATCAGTAGTACTGAGTGATGGTGCACAGGCTCAGAGAGTGCAGAGAGGAGAGGAACAGGAGGGGAGGGGGAGGGGAGTGGAAGCTGCGGCAGCCATTTTATAAAGCAGCCTGAAATCAGAGAGACGCTCATTCAGGAGACTAAACCGGGAATCTGAATTCACTGAGCAGGTCATGCTATAAAATGCTCATTACAATGTTTTTCAAAATCAGATTGAAATGATTGCACTTTGACTTCTTCAGTATTTTACAATCAGCTCTCTGCAGGCAGCGTGGTATTATGGTTACAGCACTCACTACCATCCCCCTCCTGTTTTTATTCCTCATCCTTCATCGCTCTCTCAGTCTTTACGATAAGGTTGCCTTGTGCAGCACAATAATATGTCCTTGACTTTACTGGGCATCTTATCTCTGTGTGGTTGTGTGTGTCTCAGTTTACTCACCCACTAGGTCCGGGTCTCTGTCCCTGAGTGAAGCGCCAGTCATTGTTGGGGGGCTTTTGCTGTGAAGAGAGCAGAAGTTGCAACATGAATCATGTGTTTCATTGGGACATAGCAGGACGGTTTTGAGGTCTAACTTTTGGTTTGCAAGATGTTTCTTTGTGGTCGACACATCTGTGTGTGATGGTGTATGTCGTGTGTCTGTCTGTGATTTATAAAATATTTTCTGTCTCTATGCTTGAGGTTCAACAAAGGGTTACAGTTGGAAACAAATATCTGTATGCTCAGGCATCCATGTTGTTCCGAAAGCTGTGGAGCATAAAATGCTGCAGGGGACAAACACACACACGCACAGAGAAACAAACACACGAACTGGAGTGCTGCTAATAAAACGCGACTCAAAACAAAAGGAAAAAGGAAGATAATATCAAAAAGAGAGTTATTTCTAGTATAATAAGCCCATAAGATCTCCAAAGTACATTTAAACAGCATTTCTTCACTAAATGACCTCAAAAACACAAATAAATACAGACAAAACAAAACTATGACAACCCTTAAAACTTTTTAAGGTAAAGATTGGGGAGATTCCTTGCTAGTTAATACATGGCTTCCTATAACAATATTTGTAATAAATGCAGAGGGCAGAGAGAGTCCTTGAAAGGCTGCGTTGTTATTTTTATACCAAAACATTATGGAGAAAAGGAAACAATGGTGGCTCCGCAGTGATAAAAGCCTCTCTCCTCTCTACTATCCCTTCTACTCTCTATGAATGTGTTCAAGCCCATTGCACTCTAGTCCATCTCTACCTCACTGGCCATGCCATCATGTATTTTCCATCTCTCTACCACTTTCCCTCTCTCAGGCTCTCTTGTTGTGCAGCGATGCAGTGAATAGACCCTTGGCTTGGCTCCAGATTCTGCCGCCTAATCCACACAAGAGCTCCCTGGAGAAAGAGGCCAGCAGGATGATGTGCTGCATTATTAAAAGAGCTGTTCTACCCGAGGGAATGATGGAAAGAAGCAAGAGAGCAGAAGAGAAAACAGAACGAGAGAATACCTATACAAAAAGGTACAGTCATGACTGGAGCCTCTATTAGCATACAGGTAAATAAGAAACAAATGCACCAGTGAGTGGTGACTTATTGAATGCACATAAAGAACGACAAGGCAAAGAGGGCTGTTGAAACAAGTGAAAAAGGGAATATGGTTCCTTTCTCAATGCAGACTAAACAAGTGACTGCCATCCTACATAAAGACAATTACAGAGAACTCAACTGTAACAAAACTGTAACTGTTCTTCTCATCCGAAAGAAAGGAAATATAAAGTCAGATAAAGAGAAGTGTGCTTAATAATGTCCAGATAAGTAATGCAACGCCAGAACTTACACGTTTTCATTATTGCAACATAAAGCCATAGTGGATGAGGATGAGCAGAGGAGGGCATATTTGATCTCTTATACTCCTTTCAGGGCAGAGCCGGGCTGATGTTTGGAGTCTAAAAATGGACTCAACGATGTGCGTGGGCACAAGAGTCTGTCTGAGCTTTGGTAGAGAGAGAAAGGGATCAGCACTGAGTGGAAGCAAACATCCACAGAGAGGCCCAGCATTCCAGCTGTGTGACTCTCTCTCACCACACAGACACACACTTGTCATTTCCAAGGTCTTATACCACTGCAGGCATGCGGCATAAAGGGTAATAGACTACACATGGACCCCACTGCTGGGGCATGCTTCATTGAAGGCAACCTCACTGCACCTAAACATCACAAGCAGACAGGTAATATCCAGAAGAATGCCAACTCTTCTGCTCAAAGAGAAAGTCAAACCGATGGCCTTCCTATCACTCAACTAAAGATTGATTCAAATCCATTGACTTAAGCTCCAATTATCTGAGCATCTTTAAATGTGCATGCTGGATTCATCAGGGGTTATAAACTGATCACATGGGCACATCTGGATTTTATCCAGCATGTTTGAAGCATGTGAATGTGAGCTGAAACATTTGATTTACTTCTTCACCACTTCTACACAAAGGTTTATCCAGTTGCTTCAAAATAAAACACAAATGTAATATATTTTCTTTCTCTCCTCCTGACGGGGGTAAAACATACAGTAAAGGCAAACACGTCTTTTACACATACAGATCCATCTGGTACTCTTTATGTAATATTCAGGTTCATAACACGCAAGCTATTGATGTTAAAAGAACTTTGGCTGGACTACACTTAGTGCTTTGCCTGAAAACAGGAAGTTGAGTATGTTCTGTTGCTCTGATGACCTACAGGGCCTCACACATACACAACATATAACCTTCAGCACAAACGCAGGTAGAAAGTTGAAGATATCTAGAAAAAAATGATTTGTAAACCCTTACATGCTTGATCCATAACGTTATGAATTTGTAGGGTAGAGAAAAGCATAATGTATGGTAGATTAAAAAATATATTATTTTCTTAAAAAACAATGATGACTCAAGTCACAAAAACCTTGAGGACAATTTTGTTTGTGAACCGCATGAGCTAATTTGTAGCACAACACACAGCTTCATCTTCCATATAAAAAAGCATATTTACAAAAGACTTGATCTTACTAAGTGCACATGCCAACCTTTTAAACTACCACAGACTCAAAGATTGAAACACATGGTCATGAGAATATTTAGATCCTGCTTCAAACCTATGATTGTACTAGTATGGAGAGGGGAAGAATTGCTAAGATGACATTGAAGAAGCAACTTGGTGAGTCATGAACTCAAGATTACATGGCATGTTTCTGTGTCCACTGAGTGAGAAGGATAATTTAATCATGGGAATATTTTCTTCATTAATGCAAGTGCCATACATTTGAAGGCCAATTGGAAAAAATTAAACTTTTTTCACCATTACTTTTAGGAAAAACTGTCAATACAATTTTGCCTCCTAACGTCTATAGAGTTAGTACATGAATGCCAAAACAGCACATAGCAAATTAATAGAGGATATAAAGAAGGGCAGAGGGAATAGCTTGACAATTGGTCTCCTAGGCCCCAGGGTCCTACAGTGATGGCTGCTGCTCTTTACCCATTATAGCCTGTGTTGTCTGTTGCTGTGGCACATGTGCATAAAAGCCATCCTTCCTTTATCTTTGTTAACCCTTCATCTCTTTTCCTCTGTTGTCCTCATTGCAGACGTGTTACTAGAACCGGGTGACAGATGGTATTTAGCACAGAGAGTGGCTATGTAATTCAGACTGACAAGAAACAGGAACATCTTATGTATATTAAAAAGAGTCACCCTGTTGTGTGGTGAAGAAATTGTTATTACCAAAACACCACAGCAACAATATTGACCTTAAACTAAACTCAACATTTAATATGACATGGCTGTGAATAGACCCCGAGGATGAATGTTAAGGATGAGAAAACCTCGTACTTTTTAACTATTAAATTCCTCAAAGTGAGGCACTGTCAGCCATCCTCCCTGACAGTGCTTGCTTTGCATCAAAACACTTAATAGGTTGTTTGTGTCTTGTGTGATTTTTTTTGTACACCCTGCTCTTACAAATGGAAAAGGTGGTATTTCTGACCAAGGATCTAATAATGGAAAACAGAAATGTGTGTACAGAGCACACACAGCCTCACTCATGTGATGCTGAGTTCTGGAACCAATCACAGAAAGTTCAGAGGACAACAGGAAGTCAGGGGTCAGGCCACTGACCCATGAATTCCTGTTTTTCAGCTACTGCTTTATTCTTTGACTCCCCCCAGCTCACCATTTTGTTTCCTTTGCCCTTTTCCTCTCCTTCACCCCCATCTCTCCCTCTGTCATTCTGTTACCCTCTGTCTCCGAGCCCTTCCACTGAGCCAACACTGCAGGATATTTTCATCTGTCTGTCTCCTCCTCTCCATCTGTTAGGAACACTCATGTTTCCCACTTTCAACTTCCTTTGACATTTCTTCTCCAACTACCTTCTTTCTGCCCAACTTTCTTTGTATCTGTAGCTTTCACATTCATAAAGAAAAGTTCCCCTCTCTCAGTTTAGTCACTGGAAGTCAGAGATAGTAACCACATTTCCTATAGCCTCAGGTCAGATTACATAGTAACATGCTCTCTACCCAAACCCGTCTAGTAGGACAAAAAGCTCTAGGAGCTGTTTTAAGGATCCCCTGCAAGTGATGTTTCAGATAAAATACTGCAGAGCTAAGTGACAGAGGACATCTAGGTTAGCACTGTGTCAAGAGTGGAAGCAATACAACTATGTTTTTAACCAATTTGTTGTATTGAACTATTACAATATCAAATAACTGCATGAGAAAACTGTTTTTTTATATACTTAAAGCATTTTTTAAACATGCCTATAGATACTGAACCTCCTTTATTGGTTGTATCCCACAATGGCATATCCCAGCAATTCCATGCTTGCTCCCAAACATAATCCCTCACCTCACTGGCTGAGTTCATAAGGTGCTTCCTGCTGAGTGTCATGTTGAGTGTGTTGTTGTGACTCATCATTGGTGTCTTCATAAATACAAAGTCACTCCGACTGGATATGGTGGAGTAGCACGGCCTGTAGGTGCGTGTGTGAGGGTCCTGGGAGTCTCCTACGACTTCCATATAGCGTATGGGACCATCACTATTTAGCTGCAGGTGCAGGTCCTTGCTTGGCCTCTGATGGTAGCGGCTGGGCCTGTTGCGACCGTAGCAGCAGCTGCAGTCCGAGTCCTCCAGCCCATGGCCACGGGGCCTAAGGCAGCGTACCATGAGGACGGCAAAGGTGATAAAGGACACCGCTGATACACAGGCTAAAGCGATGATGAGGTACAAAGTAATGTCAGACATCCCAGTGCGGTGGTAGAAGGGTGTGTGGCGGGGGCTTACAGGAGCATCCTTGGGTGTGGCCTTCTCATCCACAGTTATTGAAATGTTCACAGAGCTGGACTTTGGTGGGTCACCATTGTCCTGAATAATGACCACAATGTCATAAGTGGAGCCCGCTTCCTCCTCTGCCAAATGTCTGGCTGTGCGGAGGTCACCGCTGTGTGGTCCAATACGGAACATGCCAGCATTTGGTCCAGGGGCGATGGAGTAAAACAACCATGCATTGTGCCCACTGTCTGCATCCACCCCTACAAGTTTATTTATTAGGTGCCCTGGGTCGGCAGATATGGGCACAGTGAACTCTAACCCTTTGTCTTTTGGGTAGTAGGGGTATACAATCACTGGCAAATTGTCATTCACATCCACCACAAACACATGGACTGTGACATTGGCTGTCCTTGGGGGCACCCCAGCATCCCGGGCCTGCACCTCAATACGGAAAGCTTTAAGCTGTTCATGATCCAGAGAGCGCATGCTGTGGATGTAGCCGCTCTCTGGGTTGATGTAGACATATGAAGAGATGGGTGAGCCCTGGACCATGCTGGGAAGGATGGAGTAATAGATGAAAGCATTTTCTTCAAGATCTTGGTCAGTGGCTGAGACAGCAGCGATGGGAGCACTGGGAGCATTGTTCTCTGGGATGTCCACGGAGTATGAAGGCTGAGAGAAGGTGGGGGCATTGTCATTCACATCAGAGAGCTTCACCACAAAGGTGGTTTGTGATGAAAGTGGAGGGGAGCCAGCATCAGTGGCCTTGATGACCACTGTGTACTCTGGGACAGTTTCACGGTCCAGATTTCCAGAAGTGGTGAGGCTGTAATGCATGCCAAAAGCTGAATTGAGTTTGAATGGCAAACCTGGTTGGATAGTTAATGTAACCTGCCCATTAACATCAGAGTCCAGGTCCCGAGCACTTATGAGCGCTATCACAGTCTCTGGTGCTGAGTCCTCTCTGATAGGACTGGTCAGTGATGTCAGGGTCACTTCTGGTGCGTTGTCATTCACATCAATGATTTCCACTATGACGTTACAGGAGCCCTCCATGGCGGGGGAGCCACCATCTCTGGCCTGCACTGTGATGTGGTATGCATTGCCTTTCTCATAATCCACATCACCCTTCACACGGATCTCCCCGCTTTTAGAATCCACACTGAAAAGGTTGGTAACGCGTTCCTGTGAGTATTTACTAAACAGAAAAGATATGTCTCCGTTGTTACCCGAATCCGCGTCAGTCGCGTTCAATTTCGTAACTAAAGTGCCCCTTGCCACATTTTCTAAAAGCCTAACTTTCTTTTTCTGCTCATCAAAGATAGGAGCATTGTCATTTACATCCAGAATTTTTATGAGCATTAGCGTTGAGCCAGATTTCTCGGGCTGACCCCCATCTACAGCAATGAGCAACAGGCGAAACGAGGCCTGCGTCTCCCTGTCAATAGGTTTATTCACCATTAGCTCTGGAAACTTACTGCCGTCACTTTTCGTTTCGACATTCAAAATAAAAAAGTCATTTTCTGCGAGATGGTAAGTGCGCAACGAGTTTGTACCCACGTCTGGGTCGTGTGCGCTCTCCAAACGGAACTTTGTGCCTGGAGCGGCCGCCTCTGATATCTCCAGAGAAATGTTGCTGTTAGAAAACTGCGGTGCATTGTCATTCACATCCAGAATGTCCACCACGACTCGATGAATATCTAAAGGGTCCTCCAGTAGTATTTGAAGGTGCAGTGAACATACTGGACTTAATTCGCACATTTGCTCCCTGTCAATTTTTTGTTTGATAACCAACTCGCCGGTCGCCTGCTTTACCTCAAAATACTGCGTTGATGATTCCGAGACCACTCTCAACCTCCTTTGTACAATCCCCTGAGCAGAAAGGCTCAAATCTTTAGCAATATTCCCAACGACAGATCCCGGGTTTAGTTCCTCCGATACGGAATAGCTGAGCTGAGCGGACGCACAGGAGAAGCACGCTAGATAAAAGCAAAGCCTCCATAGCCTCCCTCCTCCGGAGCGCTTCCTCTGTCTGGAGTCCATTGTGCTGCGCTCCGAGGATCGGAGAATGGGAAAGTTTTTAAGTTCTTCTTTCACTTAACGTATCCATAGTAATGTTAAAACGAGACGGTCAGGTTTAACAGTAAACATTCCATTTTAAAAACAGAGAGATGGGAGGTTTGGATGTGATCATTTCGGCCGTCTTTTAAGAAAAAAACGGAAACAAAATCAAAGTATTTTCTGCCTCCGCTGAAACCCTCTGCTCTGTGTCCTCCGCCTCACTCCCCACATGGGCGTGGAGAGGCCGCAGAGGCCGTCCCCCTCATTGGAAGACAGGGCTGGACCTACTCTGTCACTCAGCTCACACACACACAGAGTGAAAACTTTCCAGTGACTACTAAACTTCCACCGACAGGCAAGGATCAGCCCTTTTCTCTTTGTAAAAGTGAGTGGACAATGCAAATAACAGAGGATATGGTATGACTATGAATGAATTGTTTTTACAAAATATACCAAGCATAGATGTTTGCATTTCTGTGGAAAAGTTCAGTCACGTGCTATCACTGAGAGCTGCTCATTATCAAAACAAAACACTGTATCAAGCAGCTGCTATTTATAGCAATGCTATTTGTATCCGCAGGGGGGCATGGTTTGCAAACTGTTTTTTCATGCAAAAAGTTTGACTTATAAGGGGGTTCATTATAAAATACAACGTATTTTTTATAATGCTAGCTACACAATGCCGGGATGAGGATCATTTGATCACAGGCTATGTAGCCTAAATTAAAGAGCAACGCTTAGTTTGAGAACAATAAGCTACATTATTCGTATGATTGTTTTAACCAACACAAAAGTTTCGTTTTTTAAAATGGAACTGAAATAAAGTGTGAGAGAATGACACACAAACTACTTTACCCTGAACATTGAAATTGAAGATGATAACCTTAATTAATGGAATGCCATATTAGAATGATTATGCTCTAGCTTATAATGTAGAATATTTTAAAATGTAGAAACGTTTATTTACAGAAGCATATGCCTGCAATGTTTGTTTACACCTGTTTATTATAATTGGTAACCCCTCTGCCAGTGATGAAAAAGCAGATTGTTTTTGGTCATTATCAAACAAGAAAGTTAAATGAGCTTTTTCACATATAGCATGTCAGCTGGAATCCCAACCTGGATTCTGACCATATATGAGCTAGCCATGAACACTTCTAGGCCTACTTTAAACCAAGTTTGTAACAAAATCAGGAGAATTAAGTTTAGCTCCCATTTCTCGGTATCAAACAATGCCTTCTGGTTTTCTGCTCACCTGCTGGCTCTCAAAGGTCCACGTGCTGTCGGGTAAAGACGCATCCAGAACACTGATCACCTCCTTAAAGTCAGTGGTGCTGCTGGGCTTAATCAAAGTGAAATCACTGTACTCTGACATTGGAGACATGCAGGACCTGAAGGACTGACTCTGAGACATCATGTCTCCTCCCAGGACCTCCACGTACTTTATAGGTCCATCAGTGTTGAGCTGAATCTGCATGTTTCTGTTGGGGTTCTTGTAATTATCACAGTCGCTGCGTCTCATGCAGCAACTACCGCTGCTGCTGCTGTTCCTCATGCATTTAACCGCTAAGATGAGAAAAGTCACCAGAGACAGCACGGACACCGAGGCCAGAGAGAGAATCAAATAAAGGGTGATTCTCCCAGTTTTCCTGCTGGGCTCGGCCGTTTTCTGTCGGAGGTCTAAGATGGGCTCATGGAGGCCGTCCTCCAGCAGGATGGACACCGTGACGGTAGCGGACTGCATCGGTTCACCGTCGTCCTTGATCTCTATAAGCAGCCTCTGAGAGGAGTCGTCCTGCTCAGACGCAGCGCGTTTAGTCCTCACTCCCCTGTGTACAGATTGACAGTGAACAGAGAGGCGTCTGTGGCCTCCGCCAGCTTGTAGGAGATCCAGGCGTTATGGCCCGAGTCAGCGTCCACGGCCGTCACCTTAGTAACCAGGTGACCCGCTTTAGCGGAGCGGGACATCCTCTGGTGAGAGAGGGAGCCCAGGACAGCGGAGGAGGGGTAAATAACCGCGGGGGCATTGTCGTTCTGGTCCAGGATAAAAACATGGACAGTGGTGTTGCTGCTGAGAGACGGAGAGCCCTGATCCTTTGCCTGAACCTGGATCTGAAACACCTTCAGTTTCTCATAGTCAAAGGAGTGCATGCTGTAGATGCTGCCGTTATCTGAGTTAATGTAAACATAAGACGACACAGAAACGTCCTGCACTTTAGAGTCCAAGATGGAGTAGGAGATTTTTGCGTTTTCACAAAATCCAGGTCAGACGCTGATACTGAGTACAGTATAGAGCCTGGCACCCCATTCTCTTTTAAATACACATTATAGGATGGCTGAGTGAATAAAGGGCGGTTATCATTCACATCACTGATGCTGACAGGTATACTTTTTTTACTTGACAGAGGAGGGGAGCCTGAATCAGTGGCTGTTATCTCAATATTATATTCTGAGAAACTCTCTCGGTCTAAAGCACCACTGGTTACCAAAGCATAATTATTAGAAAAAGAGGGCTTCAGATTAAAAGGTGAGCCTTTGGTGATTTGTAACGTCACTTTACTGTTATCCCCGGAATCAAGGTCTCGGGCGCTAATCAAAGCAACCACGGTACCACGTGGTGCGTCCTCTCGCACTGGCTTCGGTTGAGAAGTAACAACTATTTCTGGAGCATTATCATTGAAATCACTTATATCAATCTGCACTCGACAGTGGCCCTCCATTTCAGGGCTTCCTTTATCTTTTGCAGTTATATCAATGTCATATGACTTAACAGTTTCATAGTTTAACACCCCCTTTAGAGTGATTTCACCAGTTAAGGGGTTAATATCGAAGATTGACAATAAAGAATCTGGTGTCCGAGAGCCGAATGAGAATTCAATTTCACCATTTAGACCTTCATCTGCATCAGTGGCCTTTGGTTTCATAACAATAGCCCCCTTTACACTTTGTTCACCTATGGTTACTTTGTAAACATTTCTTTCAAAAACCGGGAAGTTATCGTTAACGTCTAGCACGCTTATGGTTATTTGTGAAGTTCCAGATCTAACTGGATTCCCACCGTCTAATGCTGTCAGTAGTATTTTGTGAACGGCTTTTTTCTCACGATCTAGAGGCTTTTCTAAAACAAGTTCCGGGACGGTCTTACCACCCTCAATTTCTTTTATTTTAAGGGAACAACACTCATTTTTACTAAGAGTATATGATTTTAATGAATTGCTTCCTACGTCGGGGTCCATTGCGCTCTCTAAAGGAAAGCGTGTGCCAACTGCTGCTAATTCGACTATTTTTAAAGATAATTCTTTTGAAAGGAAGTTAGGAGAATTATCATTAATATCACGTATTTCGACCTCTATTCGGTGTAACTGCAGTGGGTCTTCAATAACTACTTGCAGAGGTAAAACACAGCTGGCACTTTGTCCACATAAAGCCTCTCTGTCTATTCTGTCATTCACAGCAGCTCGCCCTTCCCCGCATCCACACTGAAATACTGCTCTCCAGCCTCAGAGGCAACACGCAGCTTACGGTCAAAAATCTCAGACAGTCCCAGACCAAGATCTTTGGCTAGATTTCCTACCACAGAGCCCTGTTTTAATTCCTCCGGGATGCTGTATCGAGTCTGTCCATTTATTGTGCTCCACAAGAGAAAAAAAGTATGCCACCAAAGCGCCTGCCATCCCCAGTCTCGGTATATTGTCTTTGTCATCCTTGATTCAGTAAAATACATCAATTCCAATGCACGTGAACAGCGAACACAAAGTCAACATCCATATTCCAAGAGCGTGACATATTCCATTAAAAATACGCCTGTTCATGATCCAAAATAAAATTAAGATAAATCCGAATTCTCCGTGTAAATGCAGCATTAACGTGCTCTCCTCCCATCCCGAGCATCGGTTTAGGTGCTGAAGCTGCACGGGGGAGAGAGTAGATCTCTTTGTACAGTTCAGAATCCTATTGGTGCACCATCTATCTCTCACATCCAATGAGAGGGAAACTGAGCAGCGTCGTTAAAGACACACTTACCCCTTTTACACTTTCATGAAAGAGCAAGTGAAAATGAACGAAATGCCGTTTAAATGTCCATGTCATATGTAAATTGATAACATTTATTAATAAAATCATCATTATATAAACGATGTATTTACTGTCTACATTCCAATTGACGAAACTATATTTATTTTCCCTGATTTTGATACTAAAATGCCATCAGCTTTAATGTAAGTCATTTTGTGTCCAGAACATGTAAATGGGCATAGTTTTTTAGTGTGTGTGTATCAATATTCGAATTAGTTACTTGTATATAGACTATTCTGCACTATTTATATTATATTCTATTTTATTTTATTTACTTGCACTATTATCTGTTTTATTGTTGTTGCACTGTTGGAGGAGCCTGTGACCTAATAATTTCATTGTCATAACTACACTGTAAACAATAACCCAAATGTAACATTTATATTGAAATGTTATAAGGATTTTTCACTGCAAAAGTAAAAGCTGTGCTTCATTGCAGTTACTGTAGCTGATGTAACTGTGAAGTCCATTGTTTGTTTATTATCTGCTCACCTGCTGGCTCTCAAAGGTCCACGTGCTGTCGGGTAAAGACGCATCCAGAACACTGATCACCTCCTTAAAGTCAGTGGTGCTGCTGGGCTTAATCAAAGTGAAATCACTGTACTCTGACATTGGAGACATGCAGGACCTGAAGGACTGACTCTGAGACATCATGTCTCCTCCCAGGACCTCCACGTACTTTATAGGTCCATCAGTGTTGAGCTGAATCTGCATGTTTCTGTTGGGGTTCTTGTAATTATCACAGTCACTGCGCATCATGCAGCAACTACCGCTGCTGCTGCTGTTCCTCATGCATTTAACCGCTAAGATGAGAAAAGTCACCAGAGACAGCACGGACACCGAGGCCAGAGAGAGAATCAAATAAGGGTGATTCTCCCAGTTTTCCTGCTGGGCTCGGCCGCTTTCTGTCGGAGATCTAAGATGGGCTCATGGAGGCCGTCCTCCAGGAGGATGGACACCGTGACGGTGGAGGACTGCACCGGTTCCCCGTCGTCCTTGATCTCTATAAGCAGTCTCTGAGAGGAGTCGTCCTGCTCGGACGCAGCGCGTTTAGTCCTCACCTCCCCTGTGTACAGATTGACAGTGAACAGAGAGGCGTCTGTGGCCTCCGCCAGCTTGTAGGATATCCAGGCGTTATGGCCCGAGTCAGCGTCCACGGCCGTCACCTTAGTAACCAGGTGACCCGCTTTAGCGGAGCGGGACATCCTCTGGTGAGAGAGGGAGCCCAGGACAGTGGAGGAGGGGTAAATAACAGCGGGGGCATTGTCGTTCTGGTCCAGGATAAAAACATGGATAGTTGTGTTGCTGCTGAGAGACGGAGAGCCCTGATCCTTGGCCTGAACCTGGATCTGAAACACCTTCAGTTTCTCATAGTCAAACGAGTGCATGCTGTAGATGCTGCCGTTATCTGAGTTAATGTAAACATAAGACGAGACAGAAACGTCCTGCACTTTAGAGTCCAAGATGGAGTACGATATTTTGGCGTTTTCACCAAAATCCAGGTCAGACGCGATACTGAGTATAGTATAGAGCCTGGCACCCCATTCTCTTTTAAATACACATTATAGGATGGCTGAGTGAATAAAGGGCGGTTATCATTCACATCAGTGATGCTGACAGGTATAATTTTCTTACTGGACAGAGGAGGGGAGCCTGAATCAATGGCTGTTATCTCAATATTATATTCTGAGAAACTCTCTCGGTCTAAAGCACCACTTGTAACCAGTGCGTAATTATTAGAAAAAGATGGTTTAAGACTAAATGGAAAACCCTTCGCGAGTTTCAACGTCACTTTACCGTTATTTCCGGAGTCATGGTCCTGTGCACTGATTAAGGCTACAACCGTGCCTCTCGCTGCATCTTCACGTACTGGGTTTGGTTTGAAGTGAGAACTATTTCTGGGGCATTATCATTAATATCTATTAGTGTAACTTGCACACGACAGTGGCCTTCCATCTCAGGAACGCCTTTATCTCTTGCAGTAATATCTATTTCATGCATTTGATTGCTTTCATAATCTAATGGCCCTACTAAGGAAATGTCACCTGTGCCCGAGTGTAAATGAAAAATTGACAATAATGCCTGTGGTGTGTGCTCAGCAAATGCGTACGCGATCTCACCATTAACACCCTCGTCTGCGTCTGTTGCTTCAACTTTTACAATTACAGAACCAGCGACATTATTTTCATGTATAGTTACATTATAAAAAGGCTTTTTGAAAACCGGGACATTGTCGTTGTTGTCAAGTACAGTGACAACGATTTTTGTGGTTCCAGTTTTAACAGGATTGCCTCCGTCTAAAGCTTCCAGTAATAAGATGGACACTTTGTTTCTCTCTATCAAGCGATTTTTCTATTACTAGCTCTGGAACTTTTCGATTACCAGACAACTCTTTTATCCTTAAACTGAAACACTCATCTTTACTTAAGGTATAAGATTTTACCGAATTACTACCAACGTCCTGATCCTGTGCGGTTTCTAAAGGAAAGCGATGCCCGTGGCAGTAGATTCTGCTATCTTTAAAGATCTCTCCTCTATTGAAAAAATGGGAGAATTGTCGTTGATATCCCTTATCTCTACTTCGATCCGATGTAGCTGTAACGGATTCTCTGTTACAACCTTTAAAGGCAAAACGCAGCTCGCGCTTTGTCCACATAAAGCCTCTCTGTCTATTCTGTCATTCACCACCAGCTCGCCTTTCCCCGCATCCACATGAAATACTGCTCACCAGCCTCAGAGGAGAGACGAAGTTTACGGTCAAAAATCTCTGACAGTCCGAGACCCAGATCTTTGGCTAGATTTCCTACCACATAGCCCTGTTTTAGTTCCTCCGGGATGCTGTAACGAGTCTGTCCGTTTATTGTACTCCACAAGAGAAAGAAATGATGCCACCAAAGCGCCTGCCATCTCCAGTCTCGGTATCCTATTGTCTTTGTCATCCTGGGTCTGTCACAATTCGTTATTTTCCATCAAGGTATTTCATCAACACAACCCAGCATTCAAAGCCATCATCAGAATGGACACTCCAATATAAATAGATCCGTCAAAAAATATTAATGAAATAAATATATACTCCGGACGCCTTCGATGAGCACATCTCCTCCGCAGCTCTGAGCACTGTGAGGTTTACCGTGGTGAGACTGAATGGGGGATGGAGTAGATCTCTTTGTACAGTCCTGTACGTTATTGGCTCATCGCTAGATTGGTTCTAGCCAATCACAAAGACCTAACTCTGCTCATACAGCAGCTGCACCCCTCAAGGTTGCAACGCATTTTGACAAATGTAACATTAGGCATTGTCATAATTTTTTTGATAACAATATTCATAGTTTTATCATCTGAGTTTGTACTTTTTATTTCCTACAGATATCTTTACAGAATATAATAAGACCCATCTTCAAATAACAAATTACAATTCCGAATCTACTGTACCTTTTTTGTTATCGTTGCTGCCAACCAATTAAGATTTTACTACCAATACATTTAAAACATTTCCAATTTAATATGAATAATTTAACAAATTAAATTCACAAGTTAATACAAATTGTATACGGCAAAAGCAACAACTTATTAAATAAGAACATATACACAGTGCATGTTTTCTGAAAAGAAATGTGTGATTAGAGTGCCAGTCAGATATATTTTACATAATAAATAATATTGATTCTCATAAATTGTTATTTTTATTGTTATTGTTATTATCATTATTATTGTCATTATTATTATTATTATTATTAATAATATTATTAACATTTCAGGCTGCATATGAAATCCACAAGGCAATGATGAATGACAATTACTGGAAGACGGTCTAATGTTATCTGCTCACATTTGACTTTACGACCAGATTTACTTTCCACGGCCTTGTAAAAGGGACATTTCATAATCAGCGTATAGTACGACAACATATCCAGTAAATGTAATCAGTTAAAACAGGGATACGTTTCTTGGTCTAATGTTCATTTATTTTTAATTTTGGTCCCTTAAGGATTTCAACAACAGTGTGCCCTCGGGGCATGAGTCGGTGTCGCTGTCCATTCCTGTGGTGCTGAAACGATCAGCTCTGTAGGCCTTTCAACACCAAACACACTATTCAGGTCAAACTTCAATAGCCACTGTGGCACAAAAGTTACACAGTTTGAGTATATATGAATTTGATATTTACATTTACATTTCAAATACATCGACTTCCATATCCAGGATTTTAAGGATATATTACCTTGGATAAGTCAAATAGGTGCTTTCTTTGCATTTACTGAAGCTTAATAGTCATTAAAATTGTATAAGCCATTGTTTGTCCTAATCACTACTCACCTGCTGGCTCTCAAAGGTCCACGTGCTGTCGGGTAAAGACGCATCCAGAACACTGATCACCTCCTTAAAGTCAGTGGTGCTGCTGGGCTTAATCAAAGTGAAATCGCTGTACTCTGACATTGGAGACATGCAGGACCTGAAGGACTGACTCTGAGACATCATGTCTCCTCCCAGGACCTCCACATACTTTATAGGTCCATCAGTGTTGAGCTGAATCTGCATGTTTCTGTTGGGGTTCTTGTAATTATCACAGTCGCTCGTCTCATGCAGCAACTACCGCTGCTGCTGCTGTTCCTCATGCATTTAACCGCTAAGATGAGAAAAGTCACCAGAGACAGCACGGACACCGAGGCCAGAGAGAGAATCAAATAAAGGGTAATTCTCCCAGTTTTCCTGCTGGGCTCGGCCGTTTTCTGTCGGAGGTCTAAGATGGGCTCATGGAGGCCGTCCTCCAGCAGGATGGACACCGTGACGGTGGCGGACTGCATCGGTTCCCCGTCGTCCTTGATCTCTATAAGCAGCCTCTGAGAGGAGTCGTCCTGCTCAGATGCAGCGCGTTTAGTCCTCACCTCCCCTGTGTACAGATTGACAGTGAACAGAGAGGCGTCTGTGGCCTCCGCCAGCTTGTAGGAGATCCAGGCGTTATGGCCCGAGTCAGCGTCCACGGCCGTCACCTTAGTAACCAGGTGACCCGCTTTAGCGGAGCGGGGCATCCTCTGGTGAGAGAGGGAGCCCAGGACAGCGGAGGAGGGGTAAATAACAGCGGGGGCATTGTCGTTCTGGTCCAGGATAAAAACATGGACAGTGGTGTTGCTGCTGAGAGACGGAGAGCCCTGATCCTTTGCCTGAACCTGATCTGAAACACCTTTCAGTTTCTCATAGTCAAACGAGTGCATGCTGTAGATGCTGCCGTTATCTGAGTTAATGTAAACATAAGACGTGACAGACACGTCCTGCACTTTAGAGTCCAAGATGGAGTACGATATTTTGGCGTTTTCACCAAAATCCAGATCAGATGCTGATACTGAGTACAGTATAGAGCCTGGCACCCCATTTTCTTTTAAATAAACTGCATATGTTGGTGACTGAATACAGGAGGTTGTCATTTACATCAGTAATATTTACATTTATAATCTTCTTAGTCGACAGAGGAGGAGAGCCTGAATCAGTGGCTGTTATCTCGATATTATACTCTGAGAAAGTCTCTCGGTCTAAAGCACCTCCAGTAACCAGTGCATAGTTATCTGAAAAAGATGGTTTCAGATTAAAAGGAGAACTCATAGGGAGTTGCAATGTCACTTTACCGTTATCACCGGAATCAAGGTCTCGTGCACTGATTAAAGCAACCACTGTACCACGTGGTGCGTCCTCAGGCACAGAGTTTGGTTGAGATGTCATAAGAATGTTTGGAGCATTATCGTTTTCATCCAACACTTCAATGTGAATAGTACAATGTCCTTCCATTCCTGGAGTGCCTTTGTCTCTTGCGCTAATGTCTATTTCATAATTTGCAATTGTTTCGTAATCTAATTTCCCTATGAGCCGTATTTCCCCGGTTAATGAATTAATATCAAACACTGATGAGACAATATCTGGTGTGTGCATTCCGAATGAATATTCTACATCTCCATTGGGACCTTCATCGGTGTCCTCAGCTGTAAGTTTTAGGATAGATGCATCTTGTATGCTATTTTCGCTTACAGAGACCTTGTAAACATTTTGTTCAAATACAGGAAAATTATCGTTAATATCCAGCACATTTATAGTTATCTGTGATGTCCCAGATTTGACTGGGTTTCCCCCGTCAATAGCAGTTAATTGAAGCTGATGAATATTATTTTTTTCTCTGTCGAGTGATTTAGACAACACTAGCTCTGGGACTTTCCTCCCACCAGATATATCCTTTATCTTTAAACTAAAAAAATCGTCTTTACTTAAAGTGTAAGACCTCACTGAATTTCCTCCAACATCAAGATCTTGCGCGATTTCCAATGGAAAACGTGCCCCCGCTGCTGTCGACTCGGCTATTTGTAATGCTATTTCCTGCGAAGGGAATCGTGGAGAATTATCATTGACATCTTGTATTTCCACCTCAACTCGGTGCAATTGTAACGGTTTATCAATCACCACTTGCAGAGTTAACACACAGATCGCGCTTGGTCCACATAAAGCCTCTCTGTCTATTCTGTCATTCACCACCAGCTCGCCCTTCCCCGCATCGACACTGAAATACTGCTCTCCAGCCTCAGAGGCGACACGTAGTTTACGGTCAAAAATGTCAGAAAGTCCCAGACCCAGATCTTTGGCTAGATTTCCTACCACAGAGCCCTGTTTTAGTTCCTCCGGGATGCTGTACCGAGTCTGTCCGTATTGTACTCCACAAGAGAAAGAAATGATGCCACCAAAGCGTCTGCCATCTCCAGTCTCTGTATCCCATTCTCTTTGTCATCCCCAATCCGTTAAAATGATTCCCCATTTAGTGATGGGAAGCAGATAGTAAACATCCATTGCCATACAGCATTAATCCAAAACAAAGGTTAAAAATCGCTTCATACCAACAACTAAATAAATGTTATTCTCTGTTAATTCCGAGAAAAGCATAATTCCCTCTCGTCAAGCTCTGTACAATGTAAGTGGGTACGGAGCTGAAGCTGCGTGGGGGAGGGAGTAGATCTCTTTGTACAGTTCTGAATCCTATTGGTTAACAATATCCATCTCTACCATCCAATAAAAAGGGGTGAGCACAGCTTTTAAAGACACAGCCGCCCTTGAATATGCCAGTGTATGAAAGAATGATACGATGCCATCTGTTACAGGTTTCCCATAATGTTAATTCAAGGCAAAATCAATGTAATTATAAAATACTAATTATTTCCTGGTTCTGGTTATTTACACGTTTTTATTTGTGTTGACTTAAATCGGGAACAAGTGATGTGCTGCATGGTTAACAGTGTTCAGTGTGTGGCTATCCAACTGTCTGGTGCTCAGTGGCGGCGCCAGGTATGGCTGGGGTAGGCTACAGCCATACCAAGAAATGGCTTAGCCCCACCTTAGCCCACCATGAAAAATGATGTTAAAGTAAGCAAAATAAAGTCCGCCAACTCGCGCGGAGTAAATTGCACAGAGAGCAGTTAGTAAGATTGATTTCAGTAGCCACTTGTCTGGAAATACCGAAGACTAGAAACGGTTTTGAAAACTTTTGTCACGTAGTGATGTCTTCTCAATAAAACATATTTGATAATGTCTTCTGGCCAATCAGAATCACGATAACGGCGTGGTGTTGTTGCAGGAAGCCCCGACGGAGAATACTTTGCGGTAGTACATCTCTATATACATCGATACAACATTACTTGTTGATAGAAATCAACACGTAATGAAATAAGACCCCACGGTTTGATGATTGATAGGTGTGTGGGCTGTCTTTCATTTTGACACACAGAACAATGGGGGCTATCCACCCTTATCCACAATGTAAAGTAATTCACACAGCCTCTCTCCTCTTCTCTCTGTGAGGAGCAGCAGGTTCAGCTTTCAGAACAAAGTAACAAAAGACAAAAATGGCATTCATTTTTTTAAATGTGTACTAATAGATTTATTTATTTTTCTTCTAAAGAGAGTATACCAGAATGTGTATTTTATGTTAGTATTTCAAAAAATCTCCTGGGGGAGAATCCCCCCAGAGCCCACTGCAGGGTTTGGGTTTTCAGCATGTCAACTCTTTCACCTGTGGGGAAATTGCAGGATTGGCTCCAGGTCGCCCTTTTTATTTACTACAAGACAAATGTGCCTTTTTATTTCATACAGTTCAATTTGGATTGAGACAGGGAAATAATCTAAACCTCACGCGTGGCGTTTCACTGTCAATGGGGGCGATATAGCGTGTATGTAATTACATTGCAAATACTGACTTGAACCCCACCACTGTATGGGTTAGCCCTACCATAGATTACCAAAAAATACTCTGGAGCCGCCACTGCTGGCGCTAAACCAAGTGTCATTCATACAGTTTAAAGGAGAGCATTCCAACATCTTATAATGAAGTACTATGCAAACAGAGCATATAACATCTGAATTGTTACAAAAGTAGGATTTTAAAGCACAAACAACAATAAGGCAGTGTTAAAGGTAACATCCTCTTTGCAAACAGACAGTAAGCAACCAACGAAAGTCTATAGAGTGATGAACATTTTAAGCTCAATAATTTGTTGCATTTATAAACTGACAATGCCAATGGAACAAAACGATAATATAAAATGACGGAATCTTAAATACGTTTGAACTACATGTAGGTAGCCAGGAGGTGATATCACCGAAATTCTAAGCACTTTGTTAGGCTAAGGAGGATTGCAGGTACAAAGAACACAAAGAAGGAATAAAGAAAGATAATGTCTTGTGACCGATTATTTGTTGGCTTAAGAGATGAAAACATATGATCGGATGTAATTTATATGTTTAAAATGCGAACAACGATATTAAATTACACTGTAGCCATATTTTGTCTGCTCACCTGCTGGCTCTCAAAGGTCCAGGTGCTGTCGGGTAAAGACGCATCCAGAACACTGATCACCTCCGTAAAGTCAGTGGTGCTGCTGGGCTTAATCAAAGTGAAATCACTGTACTCTGACATTGGAGACATGCAGGACCTGAAGGATTGACTCTGAGACATCATGTCTCCTCCCAGGACCTCCACGTACTTTATAGGTCCATCAGTGTTGAGCTGAATCTGCATGTTTCTGTTGGGGTTCTTGTAATTATCACAGTCGCTGCGTTCATGCAGCAACTACCGCTGCTGCTGCTGTTCCTCATGCATTTAACCGCTAAGATGAGAAAAGTCACCAGAGACAGCACGGACACCGAGGCCAGAGAGAGAATCAAATAAAGGGTGATTCTCCCAGTTTTCCTGCTGGGCTCGGCCGTTTTCTGTCGGAGGTCTAAGATGGGCTCATGGAGGCCGTCCTCCAGCAGGATGGACACCGTGACGGTGGCGGACTGCACCGGTTCCCCGTCGTCCTTGATCTCTATAAGCAGCCTCTGAGAGGAGTCGTCCTGCTCAGACGCAGCGCGTTTAGTCCTCACCTCCCCTGTGTACAGATTGACAGTGAACAGAGAGGCGTCCGTGGCCTCCGCCAGCTTGTAGGAGATCCAGGCGTTATGGCCCGAGTCAGCGTCCACAGCCGTCACCTTAGTAACCAGGTGACCCGCTTTAGCGGAGCGGGACATCCTCTGGTGAGAGAGGGAGCCCAGGATAGCGGAGGAGGGGTAAATAACAGCGGGGGCATTGTCGTTCTGGTCCAGGATAAAAACATGGACAGTGGTGTTGCTGCTGAGAGACGGAGAGCCCTGATCCTTTGCCTGAACCTGGATCTGAAACACCTTCAGTTTCTCATAGTCAAACGAGTGCATGCTGTAGATGCTGCCGTTATCTGAGTTAATGTAAACATAAGACGAGACAGAAACGTCCTGCACTTTAGAGTCCAGGATGGAGTAAGCGACTTTGGCGTTTTCACCAAAATCCAGATCAGACGCTGATACTGAGTACAGTATAGAGCCTGGCACCCCATTCTCTTTTAAATACACATTATAGGATGGCTGAGTGAATATAGGGGCGTTATCATTCACATCACTGATGCTGACAGGTATAATTTTCTTACTGGACAGAGGAGGAGACCCTGAATCAGTGGCTGTTATTTCAATATTATACTCTGAGAAACTCTCTCGGTCTAAAGCACCACTTGTAACCAGTGCGTAATTATTAGAAAAGGATGGTTTCAAACTAAAAGGAGAACCTCTTGATACTCGTAATGTGACTTTGCTATTATTAACGGAGTCAGCGTCACGTGCGTTGATCAAAGCCACCACTGTGCCACTTGGTGAGTCTTCGCGCACCGGCTGCGGTTCAGAGGTGAGAACAATTTCTGGAGTGTTATCATTAACATCTAAAACATCTATCTGTAGACGACAATGACCCCCATTTTCGGGAACCCCTTTGTCTTTTGCAATTATTTCAATTATGTAGGACGAGGCTCTTTCGAAATCTAAGTCTCCTTTCAAGTGTATTTCTCCCGTTAATGAATTAATTTCAAATGCTGATGAGACAGATTCTGGTGTCCGCGAGCCAAACGAGAATACAACCTCTGCGTTAGTTCCCTCGTCAGCATCAGTTGCTGCTATCTTTGCAACAAACGTATTTTTAGCAGTATTCTCCCCTAAGGTAACTTTATATACACTTTTATCAAAAACAGGAAAATTGTCGTTTACGTCCAGCACTGTGATTGTAATCTGTGAGGTACCAGATTTGACTGGGTTTCCCCCGTCTAATGCAGTCAGTAGTAGCTGATGAATTGATTTCTTCTCTCTATCAAGGGGCTTCTCTAACACTAACTCCGGGACTGTTTTGCCGTCTTCAACTTCCTTCATTTTCAAAATAAAACAGTCATTTTTAGTCAACACGTAGGATTTAACTGAGTTACTGCCAACGTCAGAATCGTCTGCACTGTCCAAGAGAAAACGTGTTCCAACTGCTGCAGTTTCAGAAATGTTTAATGACATCTCTTTTGTATGAAAATTAGGCGAGTTGTCATTAATGTCTTTAATTTCTACCTCGATTCGATGTAAACTGAGAGGGTTTTCTAGAACAATTTGAAGAGGTAAAACACAGCTCGTAATTTGTCCACATAAAGCCTCTCTGTCTATTCTGTCATTCACTATAAGCTCGCCCTTCCCCGCATCCACACTGAAATACTGCTCACCAGCCTCGGAAGCGACACGTAGTTTACGTTCAAAAATGTCTGATAATCCCAGACCCAGATCTTTGGCTAGATTTCCTACTACAGAGCCCTGTTTTAGTTCCTCCGGAATGCTGTAACGAGTCTGTCCGTTTATTGTAGTCCACAAGAGAAAGAAATGATGCCACCAAAGCGCCTGCCATCTCCAGTCTCGGTATCCTATTCTCTTTGTCATCCCCGGTCCGTTAGAATAGGTTTCCCATCGAGTAAACCGAAGTTAATATCCAGTTCCAACGAGCATTAGCTATTTCCATACAAATACATGAATCACCTTTATTCATGTCTGAAGCTTAAATTAACAATTTCCTTTTCAGCCTCGCGGTAGGAGTGCATCATCCACCGTCCTCGAGCTCTTTGCATTGATAACGTTTACAGTGCTGAGGCTGCAAGGGGGAGGGGGTAGATCTCTTTGTACGACTCTGTATGCCATTGGTGCACACATCCATCACGAGCATCCAATAGGAAAGGGACTGAATAGTGCTTTTAAAGACACACGCTTATGAGCATCAGCCTATACTGCTGGGTGTGACAGGTCAGAGTGAGAACGTGTTGGACAGGTGTATGATCCATGCTTTTCTTCTCGTTTTACAACTGTGTTGCTCAAACAATATGAGATTTATAAAATCTAACAAAATGGGCCTTCCCAGAAAATAACATGAACACATTTGACTGGGTAAAGCCAAATAAAACCCTATCCTCCCTAACAAAACATGTATTAAAGGTCCCCTATTATACTGTTTTCCATCAATATATAATAGGTTAAGATACAAAACATGTCTCTGACGTGTTTGGCTGAAACACCAAACAGATCGTGCATTGTAGCATCCCATAAACCCCTCTGTTTCAGCCCTGTTTCAAAAGTGCTGATTTTCTGTCCTTTACTTCAGATGGAAATAAGGAGCCACTCCCCACGCCCCTCTGCGAGATATTTGGTTAAAAATAACACAATGGTGCTCTAGGAGGAGATTCAGGCGATAAGGTGGGCGGGTGTTACCTTGGTTGGTTATTGGCTAATGGTTACACAAGCCAAAACATCGTTATGACATCATAAAGTGCACGGCCAAAATCTGATCAGCTCATTTTCAGAAAGGTTTTTATATAAATGGATCAGGCCAAAAAGTGAGCAAATCTTTTTTTTCCTGAAACTTTCAGAATATCTTTACACATGTTTATGTAAAAGACATGAAAAAGTTGATTTTGCATAATAGTTGACCTTTAAATACAGTTCTGGAAGTTCTTATGGTATACAAAATGAATGAAACCATTTGCCATCATCAAAGCCATATTTTAAATGTCATATCTCATCATGTATTTTGTATTAATTTAGCCACACTCTGTTTGGCAATTTCAAGTAGTCCGAGCATTTCAATTAGGAGTTGAGTTAGCTTTTTTAATTTAATAATTGGACATTTTACAAGAGCATTAACTTAGTTTACAATTAACAAAAACAAAACCACAGTGCTCATGCTGTACATTTTTTAGCAAGCGAAGCTGATAAAAAGCAGACTGAGCAGGTCAGCTTTCAGTTCTTACAATTAAGAAAGTTATTTAAATGTGGAATTAAAAAATATATATATGATGAGGACATCACAATGAACTGTCATTATGCTCACCTGCTGGCTCTCAAAGGTCCACGTGCTGTCGGGTAAAGACGCATCCAGAACACTGATCACCTCCTTAAAGTCAGTGGTGCTGCTGGGCTTAATCAAAGTGAAATCACTGTACTCTGACATTGGAGACATGCAGGACCTGAAGGACTGACTCTGAGACATCATGTCTCCTCCCAGGACCTCCACGTACTTTATAGGTCCATCAGTGTTGAGCTGAATCTGCATGTTTCTGTTGGGGTTCTTGTAATTATCACAGTCGCTGCGTCTCATGCAGCAACTACCGCTGCTGCTGCTGTTCCTCATGCATTTAACCGCTAAGATGAGAAAAGTCACCAGAGACAGCACGGACACCGAGGCCAGAGAGAGAATCAAATAAAGGGTGATTCTCCCAGTTTTCCTGCTGGGCTCGGCCGTTTTCTGTCGGAGGTCTAAGATGGGCTCATGGAGGCCGTCCTCCAGCAGGATGGACACCGTGACGGTGGCGGACTGCACCGGTTCCCCGTCGTCCTTGATCTCTATAAGCAGCCTCTGAGAGGAGTCGTCCTGCTCAGACGCAGCGCGTTTAGTCCTCACCTCCCCTGTGTACAGATTGACAGTGAACAGAGAGGCGTCTGTGGCCTCCGCCAGCTTGTAGGAGATCCAGGCGTTATGGCCCGAGTCAGCGTCCACGGCCGTCACCTTAGTAACCAGGTGACCCGCTTTAGCGGAGCGGGACATCCTCTGGTGAGAGAGGGAGCCCAGGATAGCGGAGGAGGGGTAAATAACAGCGGGAGCATTGTCGTTCTGGTCCAGGATAAAAACATGGACAGTGGTGTTGCTGCTGAGAGACGGAGAGCCCTGATCCTTTGCCTGAACCTGGATCTGAAACACCTTCAGTTTCTCATAGTCAAACGAGTGCATGCTGTAGATGCTGCCGTTATCTGAGTTAATGTAAACATAAGACGAGACAGAAACGTGCTGCACTTTAGAGTCCAGTATGGAGTAAGAGACTTTGGCGTTTTCACCAAAATCCAGGTCAGACGCTGATACTGAGTACAGTATAGAGCCTGGCACCCCATTCTCTTTTAAATACACATTATAGAATGGCTGAGTGAACATAGGGAGGTTATCATTCACATCACTGATGCTGACAGGTATAATTTTCTTACTGGACAGAGGAGGAGAGCCTGAATCAGTGGCTGTTATCTCGATATTATACTCTGAAAATCTTTCTCTGTCTAATGAACCACTTGTAACCAGTGCGTAATTATTAGAAAATGATGGTTTAAGATTAAAAGGAGAACTTTTGGGAAGTTTTAACGTCACTTTACCGTTATCACCCGAATCGAGGTCACGGACGCTAAGCAAAGCAACTACTGTTCCACTGCGAGAGTCTTCGGGAAGAGCAGTAGGTTTTAAAGTCAGCACAATATCTGGAGGGTTATCATTAACGTCTAAGACATCCACTTGCACACTGCAGTGAGCCTCCATTTTAGGAAAGCCTTTGTCTTTTGCACTAACGTCTATTCGATATGAAGCTTGAGTTTCGTAGTCCAGCTCTTTTTTCAAATAAATATCTCCCGTTACAGCATCTATATGAAATAATGACAGCACTGTTGGTGGTGTGTGTTTACCAAGCGAGTACTCAATTTCTCCATTTGGACCCTCGTCTATGTCTGTTGCTTTTGTTTGAATTACAAATGAGCCATTTGAACTGTTTTCTTGAACAGAGACTTTGTAAAAAGTATTTTCGAATAGTGGCACATTATCGTTGACATCAAGCACATTGACAGTTATTTTTGAAGTTCCAGACTTGGCCGGATTGCCTCCGTCCATGGCAGTAAGAAATAAATTGTGAACTACTTTTTTCTCGCGATCAAGGGATTTACTCAATACCAATTCTGGAATTTTACGTCCATTTTCAATTTCTTTAACTTTTAAAGTGAAGCAATCATCTTTGCTTAGTTTGTACGTCTTTACTCCGTTACTCCCAACATCGGGATCCTCTGCACTCTCTAAGGGAAAATGAACACCTACAACGGTTGATTCAGCGATTTCTAATATGTTATCGCTTTTGAGAAAACTTGGAGCATTGTCATTTACATCTCTTATTTCCACTTCTATCCGGTTCAACTGTAGCGGGTTTTCTATTACAACCTGCAGAGGTACAACACAGCTCGCGCTTTGTCCACATAAAGCCTCTCTGTCTATTCTGTCATTCACCACCAGCTCGCCCTTCCCCGCATCCACACTGAAATACTGCTCACCAGCCTCAGAGGCGACACGCAGTTTACGATCAAAAATCTCTGATAGTCCGAGACCCAAATCTTTGGCTAGATTTCCTACCACATAGCCCTGTTTTAGTTCCTCCGGGATGCTGTAACGAGTCTGTCCGTTTATTGTAGTCCACAAGAGAAAGAAATGATGCCACCAAAGTGCCTGCCATCTCCAGTCTCGGTATCCCATTCTCTTTGTCATCCCGGTCCTTACAATACAACGTTATATCCCATCGAAATATTGTTCAGCATATGAAGGCCAATGAGAAAATCCATCAACCACGAATATGTTGTATTCCAGAAAGCTCCATATATGGGCACCATGAGATGAAAATTAAATGCATATTATCAAATCTGAGCGTTTAAACGCCTTATCCTCTCATCTCGGGCTCGAAGCATTGTACTGACTACAGTGGTGAGGATGGATGGGGGAGGGAGTAGATCTCTTTGTACAACTGCAGTGCTATTGGTGCATAGCATCGACCAATATCGAACAAGATAGAAACGGCAGTGTTTTCCAGACCAAGCATTCCAACTAAAAACTATGAAACAGTGGAATATGGTGCTTATACCTATGAACAATTAATTATTTTATAAATATATATATATATATTTTTATTGGAAAAACATTTTTCATTTATTTTGATTTGTATGGTTAACACTTCCCGAAAAATAATGTATACTGTAATTTCGATAATTACATTCACATACGTTTTGAAATGTGTCTAAATATGAAATGGACACAAAGACAAAGTAACCTAAATGGAACATCAGTCTTCGAGGACATGCTTAGATATTAATTTAAGAGTTTACAATATTATGTTTCATTTGCACATCTTTACAATTATTGTTCTTGGGTATGCGTGACTGTTATGACAGTCATCCAGTAATAAAACAAACGCTTTAATGCATCCCTACAACAACTGAGGGCAGTTTAGGTTTATCTAAAAAACTTTAAATGTGCTGAAGCAGTATGTGACAGTTTTGATTCTTAAATATTTCAAATTAATTGTTAGGTTTTTGTTTTGTTTAACGGATGTTGAAAAAAAAAACGTTTACATGTGTGAGAATGTGTTGCTGAATGCCGTAAAGCTCTCAATCATGTTGAAGATATGAATATGAGAGAAATAATGCTTAAACAAGTTATCATGAAATTAATCCCTCAGATAAAGCAGACAAAAAACAGGATACAAATAATGTTTTTTTTGTGCGTATAATATACAATACAATACAATACAGCTTTATTTATATAGCACTTTAAACCTCCAGACCAAAGTGCTGTACGGGCAAATAAACAAAACAAAACATACAAAAAATAACACAGCACAGCTCACACACCATAAAACAAGTACAAGTAAAAACAATAGACAATTTAAAAGTAATAAAAGCAACGCTCTAAAAGATGTTAATACACTAAGGAGAAGAGGTGGGTTTTAAGAAGCGATTTAAAAGCAGGCAGTGTGGCGGCCTGTCTGATGTGCAGGGGCAGATCGTTCCACAGTGTGGGAGCTGCTACAGAGAAGCAACGGCCCCCTCTGAGCTTTGACTTGGTTCTGGGCACATTCAGGAGCAGTTGATCCGCTGACCTGAGAGGGCGGTTGGGCGTGTAAGGGTGTAGCAGCTCAGAAAGATATGGTGGGGTCATGCCATTTAGGGATTTAAAAGTAAACAAAAGGATTTTGAAATGAATCCTAAAATGTATTGGCAGCCAGTGGAGCGAAGCCAAAATGGGGGAAATGTGGTCATATTTCCGTGTGCCAGTTAAAAGCCTTGCTGCGGCATTTTGCACCCGCTGCAGACGAGCGAGGGAGGACCCACTGACCCCCATGTAAAGAGAGTTACAGTAATCCAGCCGAGTGGTGACAAAGGCGTGGATTACTGTCTCAAACTGCAGTCTGAAGGGAAAAGGTTTTACTTTGGCAAGCTGCCTCAGGTGATAAAAGCTTGTTTTTACCACAGATTTAATCTGACTCAAGTTTTGGTTCACGGTCCATTTTAATGCCAAGGTTCGTAATGGTGGGCTTGGTGTACTGAGCCAGGGAACCCAGGTCTACAGAAGTGGTGCCAGTGGTGCTACCAAAAAACATTACTTCTGTTTTTCCTTCATATAATTTTAGGAAGTTGCACCCCATCCAGGCCTTTATGTCCTTTGGACACTTTAGCATTGGGCCAATTGAGTAACCCTCCTTCTTTGTTAGTGGGACATAAATCTGGCTATCATCAGCATAGCAGTGGAATGCGATGTCGTGCTTTCTAAATATGGACCCAAGAGGGAGCAGATAGAGGGAGAATAGCAGGGGGCCTAATACTGAGCCCTGTGGGACCCCATACAGGAGTGGAGCAGAGGATGACTCGGAGTCACCAAGGCTGACAGAGAAAGTTCTGTCCTTCAGATATGACCTGAACCATTCCAGGGCTTTCCCCTCAATGCCCACCCACTTCTCCAAGCAGGAAGTATAATATACAAGATTATGTTACTGTCTGCTCACCTGCTGGCTCTCAAAGGTCCAGGTGCTGTTGGGTAAAGACGCATCCAGAACACTGATCACCTCCGTAAAGTCAGTGGTGCTGCTGGGCTTAATCAAAGTGAATCACTGTACTCTGACATTGGAGACATGCAGGACCGGAAGGACTGACTCTGAGACATAATGTCTCCTCCCAAGACCTCCACGTACTTTATAGGTCCATCAGTGTTGAGCTGAATCTGCATGTTTCTGTTGTTGGGGTTCTTGTAATTATCACAGTCACTGCATCTCATGCAGCAACTACCGCTGCTGCTGCTGTTCCTCATGCATTTAACCGCTAAGATGAGAAAAGTCACCAGAGACAGCACGGACACCGAGGCCAGAGAGAGAATCAAATAAAGGGTGATTCTCCCCAGTTTTCCTGCTGGGCTCGGCCGTTTTCTGTCGGAGGTCTAAGATGGGCTCATGGAGGCCATCCTCCAGCAGGATGGACACCGTGACGGTGGCGGACTGCATCGGTTCCCCGTCGTCCTTGATCTCTATAAGCAGCCTCTGAGAGGAGTCGTCCTGCTCGGACGCAGCGCGTTTAGTCCTCACCTCCCCTGTGTACAGGTTGACAGTGAACAGAGAGGCGTCTGTGGCCTCTGCCAGTTTGTAGGAGATCCAGGCGTTATGGCCCGATTCAGCATCCACGGCCGTCACCTTAGTAACCAGGTGACCCGCTTTAGCAGAGCGGGGCATCCTCTGGTGAGAGAGGGAGCCCAGGACAGCGGAGGAGGGGTAAATAACAGCGGGGGCATTGTCGTTCTGTTCCAGGATAAAAACATGGACAGTGGTGTTGCTGCTGAGAGACGGAGAGCCCTGATCCTTTGCCTGAACCTGAATCTGAAACACCTTCAGTTTCTCATAGTCAAACGAGTGCATGCTGTAGATGCTGCCGTTATCTGAGTTAATATAAACATAAGACGAGACAGAAACGTCCTGCACTTTAGCGTTTTCACCAAAATCCAGGTCAGACGCTGATACTGAGTACAGTATAGAGCCTGGCACCCCATTCTCTTTTAAATACACATTATAGGAGGGCTGAGTGAACATAGGGGGGTTATCATTCACATCACTGATGCTGACAGGTATGCTTTTCTTACTGGACAGAGGAGGAGAGCCTGAATCAGTGGCTGTTATCTCAATATTATTTTCTGAGAAACTCTCTCGGTCCAAAGCGCCACTAGTGACCAGCTGGTAATTATTAGAGTAGGACGGTTTCAGAGTGAAAGGAGACCGTTTTGGAAGCTGTAACGTCACTCTACCGTTATTTCCGGAGTCAAAGTCTTGTGCACTGATTAAAGCCACAACTGTGCCACTTGGTGCGTCCTCGCGCACAGGACTAGGTTTTGATGTAAGCACAATTTCTGGAGCATTATCATTTATGTCCTCTATGTCCAACTGTACACGACAGTTACCCTCCATTTCGGGAATGCCCCTGTCTTTAGCAGTTATATCGATAAGGTATGATTTAGCACTCTCATAATCTAATGCTCCTTTTAATATGATTTGTCCTGTTATTTCATTAATATCAAATGTTGATAAGACAAAGTCTGGAGTGCGAGACCCAAAATAATATTTAACTTCACCATTAACACCGTCGTCTGCATCTGAAGCTTTAAGTTTGATCACAAATTTTCCTTTGGTGCTGTTTTCCTTCAAAGACACTTTGTACTCATTTTCATTGAATATTGGAAAATTGTCGTTGTTATCAAGTACAGTGATAATAATAGTACAGGTTCCAGATTTAACAGGGTTACCTCCATCTAATGCAGTCAACAAAAGCTGATGGAAAGCAGTCTTTTCCCGGTCCGATGGCTTTTCTAACACCAATTCTGGTACAGCCTTACCATTTTTTGTGTCTTTAAATTTAAGAGAAAAATAATCGTTTTTGCTCAGGGAGTACATTTTTAAAGAATTGCTTCCAACATCAGGGTCTTTTTCACTTTCCAAGGGAAAACGTCTGCCAAGAGCCACTGATTCTGGTATTTTAAGGTTAAATTCCTGTGTAAGAAAATTAGGAGAATTGTCATTTATATCTCTAATTTCCACTTCAATACGATGAGACTGCAAAGGATTTTGAACAACTACTTGCAGAGTTAAAACACAGCTGGCGCTTTGTCCACATAAAGCCTCTCTGTCTATTCTATCATCCACCACCAGCTCGCCCTTCCCTGCATCCACACTAAAATACTGCTCTCCAGCCTCAGAGGCGATATGCATTTTATGATCTAAAATGTCTGATAGACGGAGACTCAGATCTTTGGCTAGATTTCCTACCACAGAGCCTTGTTTTAGTTCCTCCGGGATGCTGTACCGAGTCTGTCCGTTTATTGTACTCCACAAGAGAAAGAAATGATGCCACCAAAGCGCCTGCCATCTCCAGTCTCGGTATATTGTCTTTGTCATCCTTAGTCCGCTATAATATATACAATCCAAACGACATATTCGATAGAACGATGGTGAAATTCATCATCACAGGTATTACTCCAGAGATTTCCCAAAATTACTGAGCATGGCTCTACGATGAGTTATACAATTTCCACATTATAAAAACGAGCCCATTGCCGACTCTCCTCGATCACTTTGCTGTCTCAATGTTAGAGCTCGGAGGCTGCATGGGGGCAGGGACTAAATTGCTTTGTACAGTTCTGACTCCTATTGGTGCACAGCATCCGCATCTACCATCCAATGAGAGGGAAACAGATCGACACTAGTGGCAGCGTCGATTCTCATTTTGCCCTTTAAGTTTAACCAAAACTTTTGTTTTGACACTTACAGGTAGCCAAACATTCAATGGTATGCCACTTTAAAATAATATATCAACTCATATTTAATATTATATATAATTTTAATTAAATGCATATTTTTTTAAAGAAAGAACAAAAAAACAATAATGAAAGAATAAAAGAAAGCGAGAAAAAAGTAAAAAAAAGAAAGGCAGAAAGAAAGAGAGTCTGGCTAAATCAGCTTAAATTGTAAAAAATCTAACATTTCCACAGTGATATCCTTGTTCAACCAATCACTAGAAACAAGCCCAGGACAGAAAGAAAACTATTTTTCCCTTGAAAGATGATCAGCACAAAGCAAAGACATATGCACGAAGACACACACGTTGTGCCTAAGCATCCCCTGCAATCCAAGAGTCGCTGTCCAGCGGTGTGGTGCTGAATTATTCAGAAATGAATATGGGAATGTGAGATGGATAGATGGATAGATGGATAGATGGATAGATGGATAGATGGATAGATGGATAGATGGATAGATGGATAGATGGATAGATGGATAGATATGTGGACTCATAATCTGCATTATGTTTTGCTCACCTGCTGGCTCTCAAAGGTCCAAGTGCTGTCGGGTAAAGACGCATCCAGAACACTGATCACCTCCTTAAAGTCAGTGGTGCTGCTGGGCTTAATCAAAGTGAAATCACTGTACTCTGACATTGGAGACATGCAGGACCTGAAGGACTGACTCTGAGACATCATGTCTCCTCCCAGGACCTCCACGTACTTTATAGGTCCATCAGTGTTGAGCTGAATCTGCATGTTTCTGTTGGGGTTCTTGTAATTATCACAGTCGCTGTGTCTCATGCAGCAACTACCGCTGCTGCTGCTGTTCCTCATGCATTTAACCGCTAAGATGAGAAAAGTCACCAGAGACAGCACGGACACAGAAGCCAAAGAGAGAATCAAATAAAGGGTGATTCTCCCAGTTTTCCTGCTGGGCTCAGCCGTTTTCTGTCGGAGGTCTAAGATGGGCTCATGGAGGCCGTCCTCCAGCAGGATGGACACCGTGACGGTGGCGGACTGCATCGGTTCCCCGTCGTCCTTGATCTCTATAAGCAGCCTCTGAGAGGAGTCGTCCTGCTCAGACGCAGCGCGTTTAGTCCTCACCTCCCCTGTGTACAGATTGACAGTGAACAGAGAGGCGTCTGTGGCCTCCGCCAGCTTGTAGGAGATCCAGGCGTTATGGCCCGAGTCAGCGTCCACGGCCGTCACCTTAGTAACCAGGTGACCCGCTTTAGCGGAGCGGGACATCCTCTGGAGAGAGAGGGAGCCCAGGACAGCGGAGGAGGGGTAAATAACAGCGGGGGCATTGTCGTTCTGGTCCAGGATAAAAACATGGACAGTGGTGTTGCTGCTGAGAGACGGAGAGCCCTGATCCTTTGCCTGAACCTGAATCTGAAACACCTTCAGTTTCTCATAGTCAAACGAGTGCATGCTGTAGATGCTGCCGTTATCTGAGTTAATGTAAACATAAGACGAGACAGAAACGTCCTGCACTTTAGAGTCGAAGATGGAATAGGAGATTTTAGCGTTTTCACCAAAATCCAGGTCAGATGCAGATACTGAGTACAGTATAGAGCCTGGCACCCCATTCTCTTTTAAATACACATTATAGAAGGGCTGAGTGAATAAAGGGTGGTTATCATTCACATCAGTGATGCTGACAGGTATAATTTTCTTACTGGATAGAGGAGGAGAGCCTGAATCAGTGGCTGTTATTTCAATCTTATATTCAGAGACATTTTCTCGATCTAAAACACCACTCGTAACCAAGGCGTAATTTTGAGAAAACGATGGTTTTAGAGCAAATGGAGATTTTTTTGGGAGCTGTAATGTTACTTTACCATTCACACCAGAGTCAATGTCTCTGGCATTGATCAACGCTACTACGGTGCCATTAGGCGAGTCTTCGCGCACTGGCTTTGGAGGAGAAGTGAGTATTATTTCTGGGGCATTATCGTTAACATCTAACACTTCAACATTCACAGTACAGTGCCCCTCCATTCTCGGACTGCCTTTATCTTTCGCACTTATATCTAATTCATAATTTGTAATTGTTTCGAAATCCAGTTTTCCTTTGAGAAATATTGTTCCAGAATTATGATCAATAGTGAAAACAGAGTGAACAGTATCCGGTGTGTGTGCACCAAATGCATATTCTATTTCTCCGTTTTGACCATCATCCATGTCTGTCGCTTTTGTTTGTACTATTAACTCACCGTCTGCAGCATTTTCACTGATAGATACTTTATACAACGTTTTCTCAAATGTTGGGACGTTGTCGTTTATGTCAAGGACTCTTATATTTAGCTGAGCAGTCCCTGATCGTACTGGGTTGCCTCCATCTAGAGCTGTCAACAAAAGCTTATGGACAGCCTTTTTCTCTCTATCTAAATGTTTTGCTAAAATCAATTCAGGGACTTTCCTTCCGCCGGCCACATCTTTAACTCTAATACTAAAACATTCATCTTTACTGAGCGTGTATGACTTTAAAGAATTTCCCCCAACATCAGGGTCTATGGCGCTTTCTAGTGGAAAACGAACCCCCAAACCGGTAGATTCCGCTACCTCTAATGTGATATCATTTGATGGAAATCTAGGTGCATTATCATTAATGTCTTGTATTTCTACCTCAACACGAAAAAGTTGTAATGGGTCCTCAATAACAACCTGAAGAGGCAAAACGCAGCTCGCGCTTTGTCCACAAAGAGTCTCTCTGTCTATTCTGTCATTCACCAGCAGCTCTCCCTTCCCTGCATCCACACTGAAATACTGCTCTCCAGCCTCAGAGGCGACACGCAGTTTACGGTCAAAAATCTCTGAGAGTCCGAGACCCAGATCTTTGGCTAGATTTCCTACCACAGAGCCTTGTTTTAGTTCCTCCGGGATGCTGTACCGAGTCTGTCCGTTTATTGTAGTCCACAAGAGAAAGAAATGATGCCACCAAAGCGCCTGCCATCTCCAGTCTCGGTATATTGTCTTTGTCATCCTTAGTCCGCTATAACATATACAATCCAAACGACATATTCGATAGAACGATGGTGAATTTCATCATCGCAGGTACTAGTCCAATAGAGATTTCCCAAAATTACTGACATGGCTGTATGATGAGTTATCCGATTTCATTATGAAAACGAGCCCATTGCCGTCTCTCCTCGATCAACTTGCTGTCTCAATGTTACAGCTTGGAGGCTGCATGGGGGCAGGGACTAGATTGCTTTGTACAGTTCTGACTCCTATTGGTGCAAAGCATCCGCATCTACCATCCAATGAGAGGGAAACAGATCGACACTCTTAAAGTGGCAGCGTCTATTTTCATTTTGCCCTTTAAGTTTAACCAAAACTTTTGTTTTGACACTTACGGGTAGCCAAACATTCAATGGTATGCCACTTTAAAATAATATATCAACTAATATTTAATATAATATATAATTTTAATTAAATGCATATTATTTTAAAAAGGAAAGGAACAAATAATAAAGAAAGACTAAGAGAAAGAAAGAAGAAAGAGAGAGAGATAGAGAGAGAGAAAGAAAGAACAGGGAAAGAGTCTGGCTATATCAGCTTAAATTGTGAAAAATCAAAATGTTCCACAGTGATATCCTATTTTAACCAATCACTAGAAACAACTTGAGGGGAATAAAATACTGTTTTTCCCCTTAAAGATGATCAGCAAAAAAAATATCCCTTAAATCCAAGAGTCGCTGTACAGCTTTATGGTGCTGAACTATTTGGAATTGGAATGTGTGATGAGATAGATAGATGGTTAGAGGGATAGAGGGATAGATGGATAATGGATAGATAGATAGATAGATAGATAGATAGATAGATAGATAGATAGATAGATAGATAGATAGATAGATAGATAGATAGATAGATAGATAGATAGATAGATAGATAGATAGATAGATAGATAGATAGACTCAATCTGCATTATGTTCTGCTCACCTGCTGGCTCTCAAAGGTCCAGGTGCTGTCGGGTAAAGACGCATCCAGAACACTGATCACCTCCGTAAAGTCAGTGGTGCTGCTGGGCTTAATCAAAGTGAAATCACTGTACTCTGACATTGGAGACATGCAGGACCTGAAGGACTGACTCTGAGACATCATGTCTCCTCCCAGGACCTCCACGTACTTTATAGGTCCATCAGTGTTGAGCTGAATCTGCATGTTTCTGTTGGGGTTCTTGTAATTATCACAGTCGCTGCGTCTCATGCAGCAACTACCGCTGCTGCTGCTGTTCCTCATGCATTTAACCGCTAAGATGAGAAAAGTCACCAGAGACAGCACGGACACCGAGGCCAGAGAGAGAATCAAATAAAGGGTGATTCTCCCAGTTTTCCTGCTGGGCTCGGCCGTTTTCTGTCGGAGGTCTAAGATGGGCTCATGGAGGCCGTCCTCCAGCAGGATGGACACTGTGACAGTGGCGGACTGCATTGGTTCCCCGTCGTCCTTGATCTCTATAAGCAGCCTCTGAGAGGAGTCGTCCTGCTCGGACGCAGCGCGTTTAGTCCTCACCTCCCCTGTGTACCGGTTGACAGTGAACAGAGAGGCTTCTGTGGCCTCCGCCAGCTTGTAGGAGATCCAGGCGTTATGGCCCGAGTCAGCGTCCACGGCCGTCACCTTAGTAACCAGGTGACCCACTTTAGCGGAGCGGGGCATCCTCTGGTGAGAGAGGGAGCCCAGTACAGCGGAGGAGGGGTAAATAACAGCGGGAGCATTGTCGTTCTGGTCCAGGATAAAAACATGGACAGTGGTGTTGCTGCTGAGAGACGGAGAGCCCTGATCCTTTGCCTGAACCTGGATCTGAAACACCTTCAGTTTCTCATAGTCAAACGAGTGCATGCTGTAGATGCTGCCGTTATCTGAGTTAATGTAAACATAAGACGAGACAGAAACGTCCTGCACTTTAGAGTCCAGTATGGAGTAAGAGACTTTGGCGTTTTCACCAAAATCCAGATCAGACGCTGATATTGAGAACAAAATCTTCCCAGGAGCATGGTTCTCTTTTACATATACGGTATAAGAAGGCTGGGAGAACACTGGTGGGTTGTCATTTACATCTAACAATTCAACAGATATTATTTTTTCACTCGATAATGGGGGCTTTCCATAATCAGTAGCAATGATCTTGACACTATACTGGCTATTTGTTTCACGGTCAAGTGGCCCATTCGTCACTAATGAGTAATGATTAGACACCGAAGGATTTAACTTGAAGGGTGATTTTGAAGACACGCTTAACTTAATTTTACCATTGTCATCAGAATCTGGGTCTTTTGAACTTATCAACGCAATTACGGTTCCAATTGCAGAGTCTTCTGGAATCGGTGTTGTTAGAGAAGTTACTATTATTTCAGGAATATTGTCGTTAATGTCTACTATTTTAATTTCGACGCCACAATGGCCATCCATCTCAGGATTTCCTTTATCTTTAGCAGTGACGTCAAATCTATGTAAAGAGTTAGTTTCATGGTCTAAAATTCCTTTGACAACAATAACTCCAGTTGAGGGTTCAATGTTAAACAATGATACAATCAGATTTGTAGTTTGCTCTGCAAACACATATTCGATTACTCCATTTAGTCCTTCGTCTACATCTATAGCTTTAACCTGCAGTATCTCAGTTCCAGGTGTTGCCTTTTCGCTAACATTAGCCTCATATACCTGTTTTTCAAACACAGGGCATTATCATTTATGTCAAGTATTATAATTTGAATTTCAGATGTCCCTGAGCGCACAGGATCTCCACCGTCTACAGCGGTGAGGATAAGATTGTGCACAGGCAGCTTTTCTCTATCAAGTGGCTTTTCGAGGACCAGTTCAGGGATTTTTCTACCGTCTTTGTGGCTTTTAACAGTCAATTTGAAATGATCGTTTTTGCTAATAAGGTAAGTACGTACAGAATTAGAGCCAACATCCGAATCCTGTGCACTTTCTAATGGAAATCGGGCGCCTGGATTAACCAGCTCTGCAATTTTCACCACTTTCTCCTTAGTAAAAAAAATAGGAGAATTGTCGTTTGTATCCTGTATTTCAATCTCGACCCTATGCAGTTGTAGAGGGTTATCTATGACTAGTTCCAAAGGCAACACACATGACGGTCTTTGTCCACACAGTTCCTCCCTATCTATCCTATCAATCACCACCAGTTCTCCCTTTCCCAAGTCCACGCTTAAATACTGCTTACCAGCGTCCGAGGTTATCCGCAATTTACGTGGGTACAGTTCAGATACAACCAGACCAAGATCTTTGGCTAGATTTCCTACAACGGAGCCCTGTTTCAGTTCCTCCGGAATGCTGTAACGAGTCTGTCCTTCTATTGTACTCCACAAAACAAAGAAATGATGCCACCACAAAAACACCTGCCATGCAGGAAATTTGGTCCACATTATTCCTCGTTCCATAAATTCAATATCTTAACACTACAATCTAAACTTCTTAGCTGATTACATATAGAAGGTAAATGATCCGATGTAGATGCGTCCTCATATGCAACCGAGACAGTCATGCTTTGTGTCTGCATATGCATCCCTCTCCCCAGCGCAGAACATTGTAATGGTTACGAGGCTGAAGCTACTCGGTGAGATGGAGTAGATCTCTTTGTAATACTCTGGATTTCATTGGTGGAGGGGATATTCCTGTTTCCACCAATCGTGTCATCAGTTAGTGACTACAGAACAGTGACGTTTAAGTATGAATACCATCCTGATTATTGCAAAGCTATCATTATAAATATTATAGACAACCAATGAACTCCAAGTCTCCCTCTGGGTTTAAAAAAATGTAATGTATTTAAATATGAAAACTATAGAGTACATTTATTATTGATACACATTGTAAATATAAGATCCTAAGGCCAGTGTTCTATAAATAAGTAAATGTCGGATCTTTATATGACCACACATTCAATGTTTCGTGTTAATCCATCATCTATGCTCCTGCCTATGTACCTGAATGCATGCACATGTCTTTGAATCTGACAAGGCTCTTCGTTGCCTACCTGTGGCCAGAGAAAGCCAATGCAGCCTCCATACGTCCTTACGTCGTCTGTACCACGCCTCAGTGAAATAATTCTGTCTGCAGCCCACGTAAAATACCCATATGGACGAAAAGGGAGGGGGAGCGCCGATGTTGCAGCTCGCTCTCTCTTTTTGTCTCTCTCTCTCTTTTTCTTTCTCTCTCTCTCTCTCTCGCATATTTACCAACATTTCCCAGAGCAATTATTATCAATCAAATGATTCTTAAAATTATGCAACAGCATTACTCTTAGGCATTACACGTTGACATAACATATAATGAAAGAAACCCCTAAATGCATGAATTCAGTTGGGCGTATGGTTAATAATCCACAAGAACAAAAGTAAATGAATTAGAAAAACACAAACAACTATTTGCAATAATCGTCTATTTTAATGGCGGTGAGCGACAGAGGGATATGTAGAGAGGCAGCGTGAGAGGCAGAGAGCGTGGGAGAGCGCCTGAGCAGCTTTCAGCACCACACGAGTGGACAGCGCCACACAGGCGGCCAACTGCTGCTGCTGCATGCTGCTGCTGCACAGCCCACAGACTCACAGGCTCTCACTGAAGACAGTATCAGGATAAGAAATCACACATTTTCCAAATCAGGAACAAAAACAAGAGAAGATCCTCCAGGACCCATTTACTAGCACCTTATACAATGTTACCACTGCAAACACACGTCATAGAAATATCAACTGAGAATAAAAAGTAGACCTATCAACCCAAGAAAGGATTGCTGGAATATTGGATTTAAAAAAAAAAAAGAATGTTTGATAGGTATTCAAATGTATTTTGTACGCAAAATTCAGACAAGCACCATTCAGAAATAATTTGAAATAAAAATTAATATGATGATAATAATAATAATAATTGATGGGACAATTATGATACAAAACCTTCCCTAATAAAGACTTGAATATTGTGATGCTACTTTTCCATTATTCCCTATGATATTATTCCACAGTTCTTATAGACATCAGGAAACACACACAATGTGTAATTCTGAGGTAAACATGCACACATACCATTTATTCACACTTTAAACTTCCTGATCAAGTATGTGATCACTGCAAAGTGTTTAGCTACAATACCAAGTGCTTAAGTGACAAAGGCGTAAGAGTTTTTTTATTTACAAAAGCTTACTGATATTTATTCTCATATATCCATCCATTAAGCCATTTTCTGTATCCACCTATCCTGTGACAGGGGGACATCATACACACCGGACAGATCACTACAGATGGAGGAGGACATGCACTCTCTACAAACATGTGCCTGCAAGCCAGCACCATCTTCATACAGTCATTGTTCAATGCATGATTTAATTTAGTACTCTAACCTGCATCGGATAAACTGCAACATGTTGGGTGTAAAACAATGTATAAAGATTATCCATGAATACAACCCAAATCACAGTATGTTTAGTTTGTTAAAACCACACATCTTCGTTAGATGTTTGAATGTTAAATCAGTTGAATAGTATGTTTTAAAGCTGTAGAGTCTGGTGTTGGTCTGCATTAAAAATATATATTCTTGTATTTGTCTTCCTCTGTGTCATATACATTCAGTTAGTGTAGGTACACCTATCTAAAAAACATTAAGATCAAACTGTAAGGTCATTTTGGAGGCCCCAGTGCATGATACAGTTGAATTGCGTAAAAAGTGTTTCTATTATTTTGTCCATTTATATCATTAGTAATAATAATTATAATAATAATAATGTCCTTTATATAGCGCTTTTCCTGGTGCTCAAAGCGCTTATTAGTGACTATTTATAGTAATACTAGTAAGATTAATACAATGAAACAATCTGTTTATAAGTTTAATTTAACTGCAGCACAAAATGCACCTGCCAAAATGATCATGAAGTTAAGTTCAATCTGCACATCTCCATAACAATAATAAAAAACAACGGAACACAATAACCACCATGAAGGTAGGATGCATTGCAGGACTGTAAACTTGCAACTGAGTGTATGAACACTAAACAATATGAAAGGAGGATAAGTACTTGAGAAGTGAACCTGAGTTTTTAATATTCTTGGCCGCTCTCTTTAAATGGATATATGAGTATGTATTGTGTTTTAACACTATGATACTAAGATTTATTTTAAACTGAAAATACTTGATGTTATTCATTAAGACATATTAATATGGGGAATAAGCTTAAATTCTGAAGCCACAAATGAGATTTGTACTGACCAGAGTCGAATGAATACTTTGCTTTTTGTTTAACTGATATCCATCCAACTTAGTGAGAGTCAACTTCCTCTAATATGTTGGCATGTTGAGACGACATCACAAGCCTACATGATGCACTCTGTCACAGAGTTTTCATCATTTCTGCGTGGTTGCTTGTTACGTTGTACCTTATTTATCTTCTGCATTCCACTATTTTATTAAATTACTTTAATACCTTAACTATCTTATGCGTAACTGTGTTATACTTAACAATCGACTATATAAAGTGGATAGAGGTATAGAGCACAAAAACCACATGGTAAAACAAAATACAAAAATCTGGCATTATAACAATAATTACTGACAATTCATTCTGGCTTTAGTTACTTTAACAGCTAAAACGTTCCTCAACCATATAAGCCTGTTAGCTGTCCAGCCTCTCTCAAATGTGAAGTACTTCTGCACCTGAAATAGAGGGTATGTACAAAGGATTTAAAAAGCTGATTTACAATATTCTTTGATTAGATATTAGAGTTTAAAATATTATTTTATCATTTAATACCTAGAGAACATTACTGTACAGTATAAATGATAGATGATGCCCATCAGTGCAACACCCCAGTCACATAAAACACATCACGCCATATTTTGAGCATGAAGCCACACACACTGTCACACATGATCAAGGTACGTCCATCAACGCTGAATTAAGCAATCTCCAGCGATGAGAGATGTTTTGTGAGGTATGAACAGATGCTGGTAGAAAGTCATCTGATTAAGTGCCAATGTGTAATGTTTGCATACATAAAACAGATCACTGCTGCTTTCTGTGATGTATTCAGTCACTGTGTGGTGAAATAGAGTATGATGTTCAGTTGTCAGTGTATCAGCAATAAGTGCTGTTTGTACCACTATACGGTTTGATGGCTGTAAACAATAAAAAGAAAACTTTTTCTCTTACCTTATTTGGTGAGACGGGATTGAACAGGAGTCAGGGGAGGACAGGAACAGCAGCAGGCAGCAAGAGGGGCACATGAAAGAGAAACACAAGAGAGGAAGGATGTCAGTTAGACTGGTGGTCATCTTAGCGAGTCTGGCTTTGGAAGAAGAGAAACCAACATACTTACCATGTGGCTCACAACAAATGGGTGTTGTGATTCATGTGGATATTCATAGAGTCTCTAATGTATGTTTATTTTGATTGATAATAAATGGTCTTTGATGATTGGACTGTTCACAAACACATCTACTGTGTGCACATATAAACTATAAAAGTTTCAAATTGTGTACAATTATAATTTGTTGTTTGATCTGTATCTGTTTTGGATAATAATAACACAAATTAAAACATTACAATATTAATAATATTATTATTAAGAACATTCATCATCCATCAGCTAAAACATCAAAAAGCAAACAAATACAAAAGCACGATAGATTATTATAATTATATAACATTTAGAGCTGTATAGTTCCAACAGTACTGAACAGATAATGGAAAATACCCTAATTGATGAAAGAATATGAAAAGACATCCAAGCAGGGTGTCAAAGGTATCAAACTTATATAAAACATTAGGCAACCATTGTGATTGTGTCTGTTTGAGTTAGTGAGTGAGAGAGAGACAGAGAGAGGTTGATTTCTCAGAAAGATGTTGTGTTAGCATTGCTGTCCTTGCAAGAGGGTGATCATTATGATGACACAAACAAATGATATTGTTGAGGAAAGAAAGAGGCAGTAGCTCCGCCTTGGTGGATAGAAAATAACATTACACAGTCCAGAGAGACCGGTAGCTTTGGTTCCCTAAACCAAAAATATGTCAATGCAATGTTTTGTGAATAATTTTCAACTGCATTCACTAAATAGATGCCATGTTAGATAATGCTGCACAAAATAAACTGCTACAACAACTACGTTGCCCTTCAAACAGAAGCGTACATATACTTTGGTACAGTAAAAACACATCAGCATGAATCCAAAATATAAACGCAATGATTTCTGTGGAAAGTGAAGACTTCAAAACATTTCTGACACTACAGCAGGGTTGAATCACAACAAAAATACTGCACTGCTGCACAAAGCCACTACCCTTATAGCAACAGCAGGGGGCCTCGAGGCGATGCCGAGACAAATCCATGCCTTATTAATGAGATGTTTTGCTCTGTGACCCTGTGTTTGTCACAGCTGATGTAGGTTGGAGTGTCTCTGTGAGAGCAGATTTAAGCTGCTTAGTCAAAGCAAAGCAGCAACTGTCTTTTTTCAACTGATGTACTGTAGTGAGTCATATGCTTTTTGTGCACATGAACACATTTTAACATGAGATTACAGTCAAAAAGCCTCATCCAACATAAACTGATCATTCAGGAAGTCAAGCAACAATGAAATGAAAAAGGGACATCAAAAAGCTGTTGTTCTTTTCATATAACAACCATAATGTCATCAAGATTGGTTCATTTAAGTCTGTATATCAGTGTATACCATCATCATGTATATGCTATGCTTTAACAGGGGAAAGAAAAACAAACATGGCAGCATCGATCAGAACAAATATCAAAAGCAGCCATGATCACCCTCTACCCCTCCCCTTTCTTCATCATCAGCCACCCCAGGACTGAGGATGTTGCATCTATTTGACCACAACAGGGGTGTCTTCTACCCTCCCAGTATGCACATGCATGGAGCCATCACTGCTCAGAGGCTGCATCCTCTACTGAACCCCTGTGGACCAAGTAAAAATGGTACAGCCCTGCCAGTGAGTCAGCTTGTTGCTATGGTAACACATCCTACCTCCCTTGCTTGCATCCCACCATGCTTCCTGAGGGCTGGCAATGGGGGCAAAAAAAGAGCTACAAAACAAAATAGAGGATAAACAAGAAAGATGGATGAAAGAAAGAAAAACCATACCATGACACACACTTTTGTATTTGATATGTTGTGCATACAAAGCACATGTTTATGGACTGCTGTATTGTAAAGCATATGTTCTTAAATGACTGAAAGATGCTTCAAAGGACATATTTCTTCTTATCATGAACATGACAACCTTTAAAGGGATGAAATACATTTTATGGTGTAGAATTTCTTTTTATAGACCGAACAAAATGTCCTACATTTAGCAATCTACCTCTCCCTTTCTCTGTCTCTTTCTCTCTCTGCAGCAGAGTGGTGCAGCTGGAGAGGGGGAGGGGAAGGATGCAGAAAATGAGATCAGGAGGAAAAGAAAGACTGTTGGAAACCAAGGATGGCTGCTGAGCAGTTGCAATCAAGTTTCAGCTTCAAATTGATACATTTTAACTGAAATGTTGGAGTAGATGACAGTAAACAAAACCAACATATTTTGTAATTGTTTTTCTGAATTGTCAATCAGAATGTAATATAATGTGAAAGTTCAAATAATCCATAACAACCAAGTGGAAGTCATATAATTGACCAAATCATAAGAATTATAATTTGCATCTTTGTTGTGGTGGAATGCTCTGTCCTGCGTCCAAAGCACAAAGTGTGTTGGATTAGGAGGATAAAACTCACATTTACAATCATGCTCTATATATTTGGGAGTATGCAATATCTAAGTGAAGGAAATATAGTCTTTCTGAGTTTGACATAACTTTGTCACTGCCCCATATTACACAGTGAATCCCTAGTGTAATCCCTGCCAGTGCAGAACTCCACACTTTAACCTCTGTGACATCAACACACATCCAAATATAACATCTAATGAATGTTCAATATACCTGCCCTCATGCAAAGACAGGTGTTATAGTACACATGCACTTGCTTGTATTCACTTCAGCTTCTTGTAAATACACTGTGCACAAATTAGGTTTTGTCCTGCCATCATTGAAGGCCTGAGAGAAACACAGTCAAACTGATATCAATACTTTTGCCATTTGTATGGTTGACAAAGATATGTATTAATGACTGTTACATACAATATATGTTCTTTACTAATAATGCCTGTAAAGGTGTATTTTACTTTTGGTAGTACTGTTTTTCCTGCCTCCCTTACACAGTGAAAGACATTGTCCTTTCACTGTGCTCTTTAACTGCTTGGCCCTATTCTGTTTGAGTTTAAATGTTTCCTTTCGCATAACTCGAAAAAACAACAGTTCCAGAGGGACAGGCAACAACACTCATCACACAGAGAGAGCATTATGCACTTGAGCTATTTATGTATATTTCATTTTTTCTGTTGATACCACACTCAGTATATAAAGGTGTAGTTTGTTTTGTTTGAAAAATGTTAAACAGATATCTAGGATATCATGCAAACAGAAACACAATGAGTTGTTTAAGTACAGACATTAACCACATCCCCTGACACACATGGTGCACAGTGTGTGGATGAGCCCTTCCGGCATACACATGGGCACACAGCTGCTCACCAGACAACTTAGCTGGGAACGTGGGACACTTAAACAAGAGCCTGGTCCTGTGGGAACCAGCAGCGTCTGCATGTTATTATGGTTTTGTGGTAAGAAACAAGTTCAGCAAACTGATTAAATGATAACAGCTCTAAGGTAGTTTTCACAAACAAGAGAAATATAAAACAACAATATGCTAAAGGGGTACAGTGGATAAACAGGCTGAACCATTTAGCTCATAAATATGTTACCTTTTGCTTTGAACCCTATGGTGACACTGGCCAAAGGAATTTATGGTACTCAGTAAAAACCATCAATTAACAAACCTGAGGAAACAAAATGGTTCAAACACTGTTTAAACACAGGTAAAGCAGACACAGATGTGGTCTGATAATGATGGCAAACTGCTTCCAGTGGGTATGGTGGTTCACATAATTAACCTGCTCCTTCCTTGTAGTTTGTCAACTTCTATTCACACACACACACAACCTGAACAACATGCAGACTTAAATGCAAAACCACCTACACAACCCAGAGGAAACATATAAGGCACATTAGTTAATGTGGTGCTTCCTCTGATACTGGACAAAACAGAGTATCCACATCCACATCATACATGCATTTATTCAATGCTCATGCATCAAGCTGGATCTTCAAATTATGCTTTAAGTGCCTGTTTCCCGAAATACAAGATCTATTTTCTAAGTGAAAAAAAAGAAAGAAGGAGTGCTGCACTGGGTCAAGAAAAATGTTGAAGTAAAAAATGCCATTTGCACTAATGTACAAGATAATATGTATTGTATATTTTCACACAGGATTCATTATAATAACAACCAACCGCAGGGATATGTGGACCAGTCCACAACACTGTCCGTTTTTACAACACACATCTTTGGTTTTCAGCCTATAATGTAAACTGTCCCATGTGGAGACTCACACTGTGGACAGAAAACTAGCTTTCTACTGCAGTGTAACTCTGCATATCAATCTATATGAAGCTGATTTTGTGGACAGATATATTTTGAATAAATTATGTGCTTCTTTTCAGACACATCCAGCCTCTTTTTCTATTTTCTAACATCCCCCTGTCACTTGTTATATAACTAATGTAGATCTCTCTTTCTTTTTGTCTTCCTGTCCATCTCTCTCTCTCTTGACTAATTATTCCTCTATATTTTGAAGAAATATCTCAAACCGTCTGTGTCTTTTACAGGCAGTCAGTATATGTAGCTATTTTACACATAATGCTTTCCTGAACCCTGTATCCCATTAGACAAAGAGGGCTGCAGATCAAAATGGCTGCCGTACATCACTAACACAAATGCTGCACAGTGATGTTGGAGACTGTGCCGGTTACCACGTGCCTCTTCCCCTCCCCCGCTGCCTCTCTCTTCCTCTCCATCACACTACTTTCCCCCCTCGTTCTCAATCTGCCCAGCACCATTAGTGACCATTTCCTCCTCCCTTATACCACAGTTTAAACGTTGTAAATATTATTCAATCAATATTATTGTTTCACTTATTTCATTTATTTAACATTCATTTGTATTATTCTTGCTTTATTTTTGTGTGCTTGCATCTATTCCAGCCATGTTTCTCTGTGTAGTCTTATGCTCATGGCTACACACTGTTATTGGGGGAACTAGGTCACTGAAAAAGTAGTGCACTGTGTGGTTGTGTGTTAGCAGAAGCAGAAGCAATATGAAGCAATCCTTTATGAAGCCAAGCATCTCCTTTGATTGTATCTTCTATAACGTTCTCTCCAACCCGGACCTGGTTGGTTCTCTCACACATGCATTAAGTAAAAAGGCAGTAAGAGAATATAGGTAACTGAATTGTTTGCAAATAAAATCAGGTTTCAGTGCCAGATGTTGCACCTAATTGCTAGAACTATATGTTTAATGAATCAATAGGAATAAGAATGAATGGGATTAATGTGAGAAATGCCAAAAAAATACTTCATGGAGGATATAGTGTAATTGTGAAACAAAACTAACAAAGTATCTGACACAGTGTACCTTAAAACAATAGCACAGGTTAAGCCTCTAAATAAAGCAGCGTCAACAACAGTGTTTGAGTATGTCCATTGAGTATTTTTATACCCACAAATGGGTTAAGCATATCCAACAAATATTAGTTGTTTTATTGAGTATTTTACATTTTTTCCTTGTTTTGGGGGGCAACGTTTGGTCAGTATAGAAGTTTAAGGGCCTAAAATGAGGAAGTATAAACTCTCCAATGTTTATACTTGATGAAACAAAGACAGATAAACCAATGTTCAATATAGTATCAAATATCAATATTCACACTATTCCTGACACTATTTTATATCAAGAGCATGTCAAATCCAGCCACAAGATCAGTTGTGAGATACAGAAATATTAAAGTTGTTGAATATAAATTGGTATATGCAAAGCAAAGCTTTCAGGGGGTACTAAAAGTGGGTACAGTACCAGAACTATCAAAGTATTGCAGTGGCAAAACTGAACTGAAATACCAATAAAAGCAATAAGAAAGATATAAACAAACACAAATCACAAGAATCAAGGGTTAAAATGAAACAAGGAAGGGCTTGATCTCACCTCTGTGAGCATATTCTCTGACTCAGTATTATGCCTTGGTACTGTCCTGGTAGCACTATGGTCAACAGTCAGAGTGCTCTGACTGAAGGGTCGGGAGCACTTCATGTCACTCATCCGGGAGTCAGAAGTTCCATACACCTCGTAACTGAGTGCCTGCTTCAACGTACCGGTACCTCCTACGTCTGTGTAAAGGGGCGGGTAATACGGAATAACAGGAAGATTCCCACTAGATTTGTAAAACACTTGCTCGCGTCTCCACCTGTAGATCTTCACTGATATGATAACCACTAAACACGTGATGAAGAGGAAGGACACTACAGCCAGAGCCAGCACTAAGTAAAATGTCAGGTTGTCATTGTACTCCTTGTCCTGTGTAAAGTCAGTGAACTCAGACAGCACTTCCGGGAAGCTGTCAGCCACCACCACATTAACAATGACTGTAGCTGAACGAGAGGGCTGCCCGTTGTCCTCCACTATAACAGTCAGTCTTTGTTTCACAGCATCTTTATCAGTCACCTGGCGGATAGTCCTTATTTCTCCATTCTGTAAGCCCACTTCAAACAGCGCCCTGTCTGTGGCTTTCTGCAGTTTATAGGAGAGCCAGGCATTCTGTCCAGAGTCCACATCAACAGCCACCACTTTAGTGACCAGATAGCCCACATCTGATGAACGAGGCACCATCTCAGCCACCAGAGAGCCACCAGTCTGGACTGGGTACAGGACCTGAGGAGGGTTGTCGTTCTGGTCCTGGATCAGTATTTTCACAGTCACATTGCTACTGAGTGGAGGAGAGCCTCCATCCTGTGCTTTGACGCAAATATTAAACTCTTTGGTCTGCTCATAGTCGAAGGAACGCACAGCAAGTATCTCTCCACTCTCTGCATTCACTGAAAAATAAGCGGAGGCCGACAACCCATTCAATTGGCTTTCCTCGAGGAAGTAGGAAATGCGGGCATTGTTCCCTGAGTCTTTGTCACTGGCTCTGATAGAGTGGATTGACATGCCAGGTGAATTATTTTCAGTGATGAAAGCGGTGCTTAATAATTTTGTGAACATTGGGGGGTTGTCATTAACGTCTGATATTTTTAAATTAATAGTCTTGTTTGTGGAAAAAGGCGGTGAGCCCTCATCCATTGCTGTAATTGTTATGTTATATTCCGGCACAGCTTCACGATCTAAAACATCGTCAGACATCAGGCTATAAAAATTAGTTGATGAAGACTTGATTTTGAAAGGTAAATCTTTGCTAATAAAACACTTTATTTGGCCATTTTTGTCTGAGTCCAAGTCTTTGATATTTAGCATTGCTATAACAGTATCTGGAGCTGAATCCTCTGGTATGGGATTGGAAAGGGAAATTATGCTTATGAAAGGGGCATTATCATTTAGGTCGGCCACTTCAATTAGCACCTTGCTTGTGTCTGTCAACCCTCCCTTGTCTGTAGCTTCAATATCTATTTCATAACGTTTAGCTTCTTCATAATCTAACACACCATTTACAGTCATTTCTCCGGTATGGGGGTCAATATTAAACAGGGATGATGCACTATCGGTATGCTTGGAGAACGAATACGCCACTTCCTTGTTTGCTCCTTTATCATTATCAGTGGCACTGACTTAAAATAACAGTGCCCCTATAAGCGTTTTCAGGAACTGTTACTCTGTAAACAGACTGTGTGAATACTGGTGCATTGTCATTAGCATCCAAAACAACGATATTATTTTGACAGATCCCGATTTCTGAGGATTACCACCGTCAAATGCTGTCAACGTTAATGTATGATCTTCTTGTTTCTCTCTGTCAAGCGACGTGTGAAGAACCATTTCAATATATTTTGTCCCGTCAGGTCGAGAAACAACATTCAATTTGAAATTATCTGTAGGGTTGAGTTTGTATGTTTGAAGAGTGTTATGTGCTACATCTGGATCTTTTGCACTCTCAAGTGAATAGCGAGCCCCTGGTGAGGCGGATTCAATAACCTGAAATCGTATTCCTTTTTCGAAAAGAACGGAGCATTATCATTAATATCTGTAATCTCTACATCAATCCTATGCAACTCCATTGGATTTTCAAAGATGATTTGGAAATGAAGAGAGCAGGGAGAGACTTGCTTGCACAATTCTTCTCTGTCTATCCTTTTAGCCACCACCAGAGTTCCCTTATCTGCATTCAGACCAATGTACTCACTGCCATCCTCGGTAAATATCCGAGCCCGCCCGGATTTAAGCCGTTTAATATCCAGGCCTAGGTCCTGAATGATATTCCCGACCACAGAGCCCGTCGCCATTTCTTCAGGTAAAGAATAACGGACCTGCCCGAGAGCAATTTCTGCGACACAAATCCAGAGAAGCAGCGGCCACCAAGAAAACGTATTTTTTCCGCCCACACAACAAATAACTCCCATCTTGAGGAGAGCCTTTCCAAAATCCGAATATTAAAAACAAACAACCGTGTAGAAATCCAGCTAAAGATATTTGTATGAGCTCATGTTGCCGAGTGGTTTTCTCAGTCCAATTGAAATAGAGCTGCAAGAACAAGGAAGGATTTCAATGAGGAAAATAGCCTCAATGTTCTCACACTAACCAACAGCGGCACTTAGGGACGTGAAAAGAAACTACAGAAAAAGCTGCATGATAAGTATTACTATCCTTTTACTTGTATAAACTAGACAGAAATACAGAGAGCATAAAGAACATATATTATCATGAGAATTATTTCTCTGTCCATGGCACTGGCCATTTGATTGTATGAATGTAATAGCCATTTAAACGGACACGGGAAACGTCAGAAAAAACATATTAAATCACATTGCTTTCCAAAGTGCTGAAAATAAGATGAGAGTGATTTAAAGCATGGCATCAACGAAGGAACCAATTGCTAGCATTTTCTAACCTCTAGAGGAGAGTCTGGTTCATCCAGGATGCTCTTTTCACTCTGTATCCGCTGCATCGTCCCTGTAGAACTGGGGTCCATTATCAGCACGTTCTGACTACCGGCTCTGCCGAACTTACAGTCACTCTTTCTGGAGTCAGTCGTCCTGCAAACCTCGTAATTGTACACGTGTTGGAGAGTCCCTGTCCCCAAAGTGTCTGAGTAACGTGGTGGATAATATGGAATCACAGGGAGATTGGAGTGAAACATGATGCGAGACTGTCTCCACCTGTAGATCTTCACTGATATAATAACCACGAAACACGTGATAAAGAGGAAAGACACTACAGCCAGAGCCAGCACTAAGTAAAAAGTCAGGTTTTTCATTGTACTCCTTGTCCTGTGTAAAGTCAGTGAACTCAGACAGCACTTCCGGGAAGCTGTCTGCCACCACCACGTTAACAATGACTGTAGCTGAACGAGAGGGCTGCCCGTTGTCCTCCACTATAACAGTCAGTCTTTGTTTCACAGCATCTTTATCAGTCACCTGGCGGATAGTCCTTATTTCTCCATTCTGTAAGCCCACTTCAAACAGCGCCCTGTCTGTGGCTTTCTGCAGTTTATAGGAGAGCCAGGCATTCTGTCCAGAGTCCACATCAACAGCCACCACTTTAGTGACCAGATAGCCCACATCTGCGGCACGAGGCACCATCTCAGCCACCAGAGAGCCACCAGTCTGGACTGGGTACAGGACCTGAGGAGGGTTGTCGTTCTGGTCCTGGATCAGTATTTTCACAGTCACATTGCTACTCAGTGGAGGAGAGCCTCCATCCTGAGCTTTGACCCGGAAGTGGAAGTCTTTGATCTGCTCGTAGTCAAAAGAGCGCACTGCATGGATGACTCCACTGTCAGCACTAACGGACACATATGAAAGAGACTGGCACTCCGTTAACAGAGGAGTCCTCCAGGATGTAAGAAACACGGGCATTCTGGTTCCAGTCAGCGTCTCTGGCTCTCACTTTGAATATAGAGAGGCCTGGTGTGTTGTTTTCTAAAATGTAGGCCTCATATGAGCTGCTCTCAAAGACAGGCGCGTTATCATTCACATCAGAGATCTGTAAGGTGAGAGTGACGCTGCTGGAGAGGGAGGGCACTCCCTCATCGGAGCAGGTCACTGTTATATTATACTCAGAGGCTGTCTCCCTATCTAAACCACTATCTGTAATTAAACTGTAGAAATCATTGTTTGAAGACTTCATTACAAAAGGATTATCATTATTTATACTGCAGTGGACTTTGCCATTTTCACTCGAGTCTGCGTCTTCAATATTTATCATTGTCACAACAGTACCGGCTACGGCATCTTCTGATATCACGTTTGATTTTGACAATATATGGATATCGGGTTTATTGTCATTTATGTCAATAACTTCAATCATCACTTTACACGAGTCAACTAGTCCCCCATCATCACTTGCCCGAATGTTTATCTGAAATGTTCGAGCTTTTTCATAGTCAACATTTCCTTTTAGCCGAATTTCACCACTTGCATCATTTACTTCAAATAACCCACGGGCATGATCTAAAATACTCGAAATGGAATACGTTATTCTTCCATTAGATCCATGATCTGAATCTGTCGCAGTAACTGTCACTACAACTGTTCCTACTGCTGCATTTTCTTCTATAGATGCTTTGTAAATAGGTTGCGTAAAAACAGGGGCATTGTCATTAGCGTCTAAAACAGTGATGAGAATCTGCATTGTTCCTGTCATCTGCGGCTTTCCTCCATCCACCGCAGTCAGAACTAACGAGAGGTGTTCATTTTTTCTCTGTCAAGAGGCTTGTCTAATACCATTTCGACATTTTTCGTCCCATCTGCTTGTTCGTGCAGTCTAACAACAAAATTATCCGCCGGTTCGAGTTTATATGTTTGCAATCCATTCGAGCCTACATCAGAATCAACTGCCCGATCTAATATGAATTTAGACCCACTAACAGCGGATTCGCTTATTTTGAATTTCACGTCGTTCTTTTCAAAGGATGGGGGGTTATCATTAATATCTGTGATCTCAATAGTTACACTTAAAAATTCCATCGGATTCTCTAATATGATCTTAAAATGCAAAGCGCAAGGCGTCGTCTGTCCACACAACGCCTCTCTGTCTATCCTGTCTTTGATGAGGAGAACTCCTCTTTCGTTATTCAGCTCAATATATCCGTCACTGTCTCGAGTAAAAATGCGAGCTTTACCCGATTTTAGTCTCTTAACATCCAGGCCAAAATCCCTTGCCATGTTGCCCACGAGAGAACCTTTTGGCATTTCCTCGGGAATTGAGTAGCTGACCTGTCCGAACACCGAGCCGAGGGAGAGGAGCGAGAAAAACAACAGTACTTGCCCTCCCATTGTTCTGCCTAACGTTATTCCAGTGTAAACCAAGTGTTTTGCCCTCCAATTTTCTCAGTCGACGCTGAATTTCAAAGCATATCCCCAACGTGGTACATATTTCCTGTTCTGTATCTCCAGTTTAGTCGGACGTGTGCTTTGATTCTGCCTCTTTCTCTCTATAAAATAAAGACATGGTGGGTCTGCGGTAAATCCAATACAGGCTGGCCAACAGCGGCACTCTGAGTTCATAAAGTACAATTGCATGTAAAATGTTCATAATAAACTGATATGTACCGATTTAGAATAAAACATAGCACAGATAATAACTCTCCTGTTAGTTGAAAGTTTTGTTTGATACTGCAGTAATAGTTATTAATAGTTACCCAATTAATATAATATTCTAAACAGGAAATTTGAAATGCAAATGTTGGAGTGATTACAAAGTGTGATAGTAAATAACCATTTAAAGAAACACGGGGAATGTAACTGATATAAAGGTTTTGAATATGCAATGACATCGCTCTCCAAGGTGCTGAAAATAAGAGAAAAGTGATTCAAAGCGTGTCTTTAACCAAGCAACAGATAGCAAGCCAATTCTAACCTCTAGAGGAGAGTCCGGTTCATCCAGGATGCTCTTTTCACTCTGTATCCGCTGCATCGTCCCTGTAGAACTGGGGTCCATTATCAGCACGTTCTGACTACCGGCTCCGCCGAACTTACAGTCACTCTTTCTGGAGTCAGTCGTCCTGCAAACCTCGTAGTTGTAAACGTGTTGGAGAGTCCCTGTCCCCAAAGTGTCTGAGTAACGTGGTGGATAATAAGGAATCACAGGGAGATTGGAGTGAAACATGATGCGAGACTGTCTCCACCTGTAGATCTTCACTGATATGATAACCACTAAACACGTGATGAAGAGGAAGGACACTACAGCCAGAGCCAGCACTAAGTAAAAAGTCAGGTTGTCATTGTACTCCTTGTCCTGTGTAAAGTCAGTGAACTCAGACAGCACTTCCGGAAAGCTGTCCGCCACCACCACGTTAACAATGACTGTAGCTGAACGAGAGGGCTGCCCGTTGTCCTCCACTATAACAGTCAGTCTTTGTTTCACAGCATCTTTATCAGTCACCTGGCGGATAGTTCTTATTTCTCCATTCTGTAAGCCCACTTCAAACAGCGCCCTGTCTGTGGCTTTCTGCAGTTTATAGGAGAGCCAGGCATTCTGTCCAGAGTCCACATCAACAGCCACCACTTTAGTGACCAGATAGCCCACATCTGCTGAACGAGGCACCATCTCAGCCACCAGAGAGCCACCAGTCTGGACTGGGTACAGGACCTGAGGAGGTTGTCGTTTGGTCCTGGATCAGTATTTTCACAGTCACATTGCTACTGAGTGGAGGGGAGCCTCCGTCCTGAGCTCTAACCCGGAAGTGGAAGTCTTTGATCTGCTCGTAGTCAAAAGAGCGCACTGCATGGATGACTCCACTATCAGCACTGACGGACACATAAGAGGAGACTGGCACTCCGTTAACAGAGGAGTCCTCCAGGATGTAAGAAACACGGGCATTCTGGTTCCAGTCAGCGTCTCTGGCTCTCACTGTGAATATAGAGAGGCCTGGTGTGTTGTTTTCTACAATGTAGGCCTCATATGAGCTGCTCTCAAAGACAGGCGCGTTATCATTCACATCAGAGATCTGTAAGGTGAGAGTGACGCTGCTGGAGAGGGAGGGCACTCCCTCATCAGAGCAGGTCACTGTGATATTATACTGAGAAGCTATCTCTCTGTCTAAATCACTATCTGTCACTAAACGATAGAAGTTATTTGAAGTCGATTTCAATATGAAAGGAATATTTTCATTTATAAAACACTGAACTCTACCATTTTCACCTGAGTCTGGGTCTTGGATGTTAATCATTGTAACGACTGTGTTGGGATTTGCACTTTCTGATATGTAGTTGATTTAGACATGATTTTATCGTTGGCTCATTGTCATTTATATCAATGACATCGACTATCACTTTACAAGAATCACTAAGACCCCCGTTATCCATTGCCCGTACATTGATTTGAAAAGTTCGTTTCTTTTCATAATCCAAAAGTCCAATCAACTTGACCTCACCGCTGTCCTCATTTATATCAAACATATGTCTGACTTCATCTAAAGTGTTTGTGATTGAGTATGTTATTTTTCCATTTAATCCATGATCAGCATCTGACGCACTGACCGTGTTCACTATCGTGCCTTTTGCAGCATTTTCAGCTACAGTGCCTTTGTAAATTGGCTGCGTAAAAACAGGTGCATTGTCATTGACATCTAACACTGTGATGAGAATCTGCATTGTCCCTGACATCTGTGGTTCTCCTCCGTCTACAGCCGTCAGAGCCAAAGAAATTAACTCATTTTTCTCTCTGTCTAGAGGCTTTTGTAAGACCATCTCAACATTCTTTGTACCGTCGGCTTGGTTGTGCAGTTTGAGTAGAAAATGATTGCTTGGCTTAAGTACGTAGCTTTGAAGACTATTTATACCTACATCCAAATCAACTGCTCTTTCTAAAACAAATTTTGCACCGACGACCGCAGATTCACTGATTATGAATTTGATTTCGTTTTTTTCAAAGGTTGGTGCATTATCGTTAATATCAGTAATTTCAACTGTTACACTGTAAAATTCCATAGGATTCTCTAAGACAATTTGGAAATGCACAGCACATGGTGTCGTATCACCGCACAACGCCTCTCTGTCTATTTTCTCTTTAATAAGGAGGACTCCTCTCTCGCTGTTTAGCTCCATGTATTCTCTGCTATCACCAGAATAAACACGAGCGTTGCCCAACCTCAAGCGTTTAGAGTCCAAACCCAAATCCAGAGCTATATTACCAACCAAAGAGCCTTTCGCCATCTCCTCCGGTACAGAGTAGCTGACCTGCCCGAAGACTGAACCAAGAGAGAGGATCGTAATAAACAACAGTACTTGCCGTCTCATTGTTTAAAATTATCTCAGAAAAAGGAAGAACAAACTCGTAAAATCCGTCAGAAAGGTGAACGAGCATTCAAATAAAAATATGAAGCAAAACCAGTCCTCAAATTTGAAGCGGAAATATTAAGTATTTTTTCGAAGTCGTGTTTAACGGCTCCCCTACCGAAGACACTGCGATCTGCGACTGCCCTCTCTCTCTAAAATATACTACAACTGCAACAGACTAGGCAACAGCGGCCCATTGAGTTCAAATAACAAAACTGCACACCATGTATTGTGAGAGGGGAGAGAGGGGAGAGATGCAAAGCTGGGGAAATAACTTGAATACAATTGTTATATTATGTAGCCATAGTTAAATAATCTATTGATTCAACTACAATCTAAATGTGTAAATAAAACATGTTCAAATATGTCGACAGTCATAGTATGGGGACAACTAACCATTTTCTGTAACACTAAACAACTTGTTTTCAAATGTATGTATTGAGTTATATTTCTCGCGCTATACCTAACATCCATGAAGGGAACATGACAGAGGGAGGGCTGTCACTAAAGATGCCAAACTACTCTTTGGTAAGCCCCGCCCCCCAAGCAACATAAGGTTTGAAGTTTGAAAGCGAAAAAAAAAGATCTGAAAGCGAAAAAAAATATCTGAAAGTCAAAAACGATCTGAAAGCGAAAAAAATGTGAAACCTAAAAAACAAGATTTGAAACTAAAAGAATACTTGTTTTGAATCTGAAAGCGTAAAATCTGCAACTGAAAAAACAAGGATTAAAATATCAAAATATGTATAAAAGTAAAATAAGAAAATAAATATTTTATTCAAAAAAATTGCTGAACTGAATCAAAAATAATATTCAACCTGAACAATTATTTCAAATACTTATTTTTAGTTTAAATACATCATTGTATTTTTCAAAGTTCAGGATAAAAACTTGAACTTTCAAATGAATTGTATTTTTTTGAATGATCAAAACATTATGACCCTGATATAGCTCCATACAATTGCTCCATGGTGCTGTCTGAGCTGCTGAAACATAAAGTTCCAAACAAATGGGTCAAAATGCTGGCATATTTGATTCGAACATTTAGTATTAACAATAAGGGAGTGTTAATTAGTGTTACACATTTCTAACCTCTAGAGGAGAGTCTGGTTCATCCAGGATGCTCTTTTCACTCTGTATCCGCTGCATCGTCCCTGTAGAACTGGGGTCCATTATCAGCACGTTCTGACTACCGGCTCTGCCGAATTTACAGTCACTCTTTCTGGAGTCAGTCGTCCTGCAAACCTCGTAATTGTACACGTGTTGGAGAGTCCCTGTCCCCAAAGTGTCTGAGTAACGTGGAGGATAATAAGGAATCACAGGGAGATTGGAGTGAAACATGATGCGAGACTGTCTCCACCTGTAGATCTTCACTGATATAATAACCACTAAACACGTGATGAAGAGGAAGGACACTACAGCCAGAGCCAGCACTAAGTAAAAAGTCAGGTTGTCATTGTACTCCTTGTCCTGTGTAAAGTCAGTGAACTCAGACAGCACTTCCGGGAAGCTGTCAGCCACCACCACGTTAACAATGACTGTAGCTGAACGAGAGGGCTGCCCGTTGTCCTCCACTATAACAGTCAGTCTTTGTTTCACAGCATCTTTATCAGTTACCTGGCGGATAGTCCTTATTTCTCCATTCTGTAAGCCCACTTCAAACAGCGCCCTGTCTGTGGCTTTCTGCAGTTTATAGGAGAGCCAGGCATTCTGTCCAGAGTCCACATCAACAGCCACCACTTTAGTGACCAGATAGCCCACATCTGCTGAACGAGGCACCATCTCAGCCACCAGAGAGCCACCAGTCTGGACTGGGTACAGGACCTGAGGAGGGTTGTCGTTCTGGTCCTGGATCAGTATTTTCACAGTCACATTGCTACTGAGTGTGGAGAGCCTCCATCCTGAACTTTGACCCAGAAGTGGAAGTGTTTGATCTGCTCGTAGTCAAAAGAGCGCACTGCATGGATGACTCCACTATCAGCACTAACAGACACATATGAGGAGACTGGCACTCCGTTAACTGAGGAGTCCTCCAGGATGTAAGAAACACGGGCATTCTGGTTCCAGTCAGCGTCTCTGGCTCTCACTGTGAATATAGAGAGGCCTGGTGTGTTGTTTTCTACAATGTAGGCCTCATATGAGCTGCTCTCAAAGACAGGCGCGTTATCATTCACATCAGAGATCTGTAAGGTGAGAGTGACGCTGCTGGAGAGGGAGGGCACTCCCTCATCGGAGCAGGTCACTGTTATATTATACTGAGAAGCTATCTCTCTGTCTAAATCACTATCTGTCACTAAACTATAGAAATTATTTGAAGTTGATTTCAATTCGAAAGGAATATTTTCATTTATAAAACACTGAACTCTACCATTTTCACCTGAGTCTGGGTCTTGGATGTTAATCATTGTAACAACTGTTTTGGGGTTTGCACTCTCTGATATAATAGTTGATTTGGACATGATTTTGATCGTTGGCTCATTGTCATTTATATCGACTACATCGACTATCACTTTACAAGAATCACTAAGCCCCCCGTTATCTCTTCCCCGTACATTGATCTGGAAAGTTCGTTTCTTTTCATAATCCAAATGTCCAATCAACTTAACCTCACCACTGTCCTCATTTATATCAAACATATGTCTGACGTCATCTAAAGTGTTTGTGATAGAATACGTTATTTTTCCATTTAATCCATGATCAGCATCTGACGCACTGACCGTGGTCACTATCGTGCCTTTTGCAGCATTTTCAGCTACAGTGCCTTTGTAAATTGGCCGTGTAAAAACAGGTGAATTGTCATTGGCATCTAACACTGTGATGAGAATCTGCATTGTCCCTGACATCTGTGGTTCTCCTCCGTCTACAGCCGTCAGAGCCAAAGAAATTAACTCATTTTTCTCTCTGTCTAGAGGCTTTTGTAAGACCATCTCAACATTCTTTGTACCGTCGGCTTGGTTGTGCAGTTTGAGTAGAAAATTATCGCTTGGCTTAAGTACGTAGCTTTGAAGACTATTTATACCTACATCTAAATCAACTGCTCTTTCTAGATCGAATTTTGCACCGACGACCGCAGATTCACTGATTATGAATTTGATTTCGTTTTTTTCAAAGGTTGGTGCATTATCGTTAATATCAGTAATTTCAACTGTTACACTGTAAAATTCCATAGGATTCTCTAAGACAATTTGGAAATGCACAGCACATGGTGTCGTATCACCGCACAACGCCTCTCTGTCTATTTTCTCTTTAATAAGGAGGACTCCTCTCTCGCTGTTTAGCTCCATGTATTCTCTGCTATCACCAGAATAAACACGAGCGTTGCCCAACCTCAAGCGTTTAGAGTCCAAACCCAAATCCAGAGCTATATTACCAACCAAAGAGCCTTTCGCCATCTCCTCCGGTACAGAGTAGCTGACCTGCCCGAAGACTGAACCAAGAGAGAGGATCGTAATAAACAACAGTACTTGCCGTCTCATTGTTTAAAATTATCTCAGAAAAAGGAAGAACAAACTCGTAAAATCCGTCAAAAAGGTGAACGAGCATTCAAATAAAAATATGAAGCAAAACCAGTCCTCAAATTTGAAGCGGAAATATTAAGTATTTTTTCTAAGTCGTGATTAACGGCTCCCCTACCGAAGACACTGCGATCTGCGACTGCCCTCTCTCTCTAACACATCGAAATGAAAAGGCGATACTGCTTTAAATATACTACAACTGCAACAGACTAGGCAACAGCGGCCCATTGAGTTCAAATAACAAAACTGCACACGTTGTGAGAGGGGAGAGAGGGGAGAGATGCAAAGCTGGGGAAATAACTTGAATACAATTGTTATATTATGTAGCCATAGTTAAATAATCTATTGATTCAACTACAATCTAAATGTGTAAATAAAACATGTTCAAATATGTCGACAGTCATAGTATGGGGACAACTAACCATTTTCTGTCACACTAAACAACTTGTTTTCAAATGTATGTATTGAGTTATATTTCTCGCGCTATACCAACATCCATGAAGGCAACATGACAGAGGGAGGGGCTGTCACTAAAGATGCCAAACAACTCTTTGGTAAGCCCCGCCCCCCAAGCAACATAAGGTTTGAAGTTTGAAAGCGAAAAAAAAAGATCTGAAAGCGAAAAAAAAGATCTGAAAGTGAAAAACGATCTGAAAGCGAAAAAAAATGTGAAACCTAAAAAACAAGATTTGAAACTAAAAAAATAATTGTTTTGAATCTGAAAGCGTAAAATCTGCAACTAAAAAAAACAAGGATTAAAATATCAAAATATGTATAAAAGTTAAATAAGAAAATGAATATTTTAGTCAAAAAAATTGCTGAACTGAATCAAAAATAATATTTAACCTGAACAATTATTTCAAATATTATTTTTAGTTTGAATACATCATTGTATGTTTCAAAGTTCAGGATAAAAACTTGAACTTTCAAATGAATTGTATTTTTTTGAATGATCAAAACATTATGACCCTGATATAGCTCCATACAATTGCTCCATGGTGCTGTCCGAGGTGCTGAAACATAAAGTTCCAAACAAATGGGTCAAAATGCTGGCATATTTGATTCGAACATTTAGTATTAACAATAAGAGAGTGTTAATTAGTGTTACACATTTCTAACCTCTAGAGGAGAGTCTGGTTCATCGAGGATGCTCTTTTCACTCTGTATCCGCTGCATCGTCCCTGTAGAACTGGGGTCCATTATCAGCACGTTCTGACTACCGGCTCTGCCAAACTTACAGTCACTCTTTCTGGAGTCAGTCGTCCTGCAGACCTCGTAGTTGTACACGTGTTGGAGAGTCCCTGTCCCCAAAGTGTCTGAGTAACGTGGAGGATAATATGGAATCACAGGGAGATTGGAGTGCAACATGATGCGAGACTGTCTCCACCTGTAGATCTTCACTGATATAATAACCACTAAACATGTGATGAAGAGGAAGGACACTACAGCCAGGGCCAGCACTAAGTAAAAAGTCAGGTTGTCATTGTACTCCTTGTCCTGTGTAAAGTCAGTGAACTCAGACAGCACTTCCGGGAAGCTGTCCGCCACCACCACGTTAACAATGACTGTAGCTGAACGAGAGGGCTGCCCGTTGTCCTCCACTATAACAGTCAGTCTTTGTTTCACAGCATCTTTATCAGTCACCTGGCGGATAGTTCTTATTTCTCCATTCTGTAAGCCCACTTCAAACAGCGCCCTGTCTGTGGCTTTCTGCAGTTTATAGGAGAGCCAGGCATTCTGTCCAGAGTCCACATCAACAGCCACCACTTTAGTGACCAGATAGCCCACATCTGCTGAACGAGGCACCATCTCAGCCACCAGAGAGCCACCAGTCTGGACTGGGTACAGGACCTGAGGAGGGTTGTCGTTCTGGTCCTGGATCAGTATTTTCACAGTCACATTGCTACTGAGTGGAGGAGAGCCACCATCCTGCGCTTTGACCCGGAAGTGGAAGTCTTTGATCTGCTCGTAGTCAAAAGAGCGCACTGCATGGATAACTCCACTATCAGCACTAACAGACACATATGAGGAGACTGCCACTCCGTTAACAGAGGAGTCCTCCAGGATGTAAGAAACACGGGCATTCTGGTTCCAGTCAGCGTCTCTGGCTCTCACTGTGAATACAGAGAGGCCTGGTGTGTTGTTTTCTACAATGTAGCCCTCATATGAGCTGCTCTCAAAGACAGGAGCGTTATCATTCACATCAGAGATCTGTAAGGTGAGAGTGACGCTGCTGGAGAGGGAGGGCACTCCCTCATCTGAGCAGGTCACTGTTATATTATATTCAGAGGATCTCTCTCTGTCTAATTCACTGTCTGTCACAATGCTATAAAAATTACTGGACGTAGGTGTAATTGTAAAGGGTATGTTTTTATCAATTACACATCGGACCTTCCCATTTTCTTCAGAATCAGGATCATTTACACTCATTGCAGCAACCACTGTGTTTGGACGTGAATCTTCTTCTATTGAATTTGATGATGAAATAATATTAATAACTGGGCTATTGTCATTAATGTCACCTACATCAATAACTACTTTGCTTGAATCAGATAAACCTCCTCGGTCAACTGCCTCTATATCAATTTCATATTTTTTGGCTTTTTCATAGTCAATAAGTCCATTTAATATTAGGTGACCATCTTCAGTAACGTGAAATAATTTGGAAATGCTCCTCATGCTATTTCCTATTACGTAGCTAACCTCCCCATTCGATCCTTTGTCTACATCTGAGGCACTCACTTTTGTTATAAGTGTTCCCGTCATAGCGTTTTCTTTCACACTTGCTTTGTAAATGTTTTGTGTAAACACAGGAGCGTTATCATTAACATCTAACACAGCAATGTGAATCTGCATCGTGCCAGATCTCTGCGGCTCTCCTCCATCTACAGCCGTTAACAATAATGATGCAAACTCTGTTTTTCTCTATCCAAGGGTTTCTGTAAAATCATTTCCACCTTTTTACCGCCATCAGACTGACTATGTAATTTAAGCACAAAATGATCATTGGGCTTCAGTGTGTAGCTCTGAAGACCGTTCAGTCCTATATCAGGGTCTATTGCTTTCTCTAGCATGAATTTAGAGCCGATAATAGCAGACTCGCTTATTTCAAACGTCCTCTCTTCCTTTTCGAAAACGGGAGCATTGTCATTAATATCTGTGATTTCGACAGTGATCTGGAATATTTCTATTGGGTTTTCTAAGGCGATCTGAAAATGCAAAGCACAAGGCGTTGTCTGACCACAGAGAGCCTCGCGGTCTATTTTCTCTTTAATGACAAGTAGTCCCTTTTCCTTGTTAAGATGAATATATTCTGTGCTGTCTCCCGTGTGGATTCGAGCTTTACCCGTTTGTAATCGTTTAACACCCAAACCTAAATCCTGAACTATGTTACCGACCAAAGAGCCTTTGGCCATTTCCTCCGGAATGGAGTAGCTGACCTGGCCATGCACTGAACTGAGACAGAGCACGGAGAAAAACAACAGTACTTGCGGTCTCATTGTTCCGTCAGGCTCATCCGTCCAACCAAACTAACGTTTTCTCTTCCCTTTCGCAATCAGCGTTACCGAGGCAAATAAAGTAGGCAAAATTATCTGTCTAATCAACAACTGACGACGCTATAATTCCAATGTGATATTCCGTGCATCGTGTTACTTCCACCTTCGACTCTGCGTAAATGCTTCCTAATCATCCTCTCTTGTGTGCGGGCAGGGGAGTTCCTCCTGTATAAATACACATTTTAAACGCCAAGACGCTAGTCAACAGCGGCCCACTGAGTTCATAAGACGAAACTACAAGTGATAAATTAAGTAAAAGATATGGTCTGTTGTTACTATATGTCCCTTTTAAAACACAGCACACAGAAAACAGCTTTAATTAGGTTCAATTAGAACACTGCTACAAAACAGCACAGGATTACACCGAAAAAGAACAAGAAATATTGGCTATAAATAAAGGAAATCACCTCTGTCAACAAAGGAAAACACTTTTTGGAAAGGAGAAATATAGAAGAGAGGAATCAAATTCGCTGTAAGGCATGCTGAAATTGCATGGGCTGTAAATTATGGATGAATCGTGAACTTATATACAAGTATGACTTTGATTATACGAATTGTTACTTTCTAACCTCTAGAGGAGAGTCTGGTTCATCCAGGATGCTCTTTTCACTCTGTATCCGCTGCATCGTCCCTGTAGAACTGGGGTCCATTATCAGCACGTTCTGACCGGCTCTGCCGAATTTACAGTCACTCTTTCTGGAGTCAGTCGTCCTGCAGACCTCGTAATTGTACACATGTTGGAGAGTCCCTGTCCCCAAAGTGTCTGAGTAACGTGGAGGATAATAAGGAATCACAGGGAGATTGGAGTGAAACATGATGCGAGACTGTCTCCACCTGTAGATCTTCACTGATATAATAACCACTAAACACGTGATGAAGAGGAAGGACACTACAGCCAGAGCCAGCACTAAGTAAAAAGTCAGGTTGTCATTGTACTCCTTGTCCTGTGTAAAGTCAGTGAACTCAGACAGCACTTCCGGGAAGCTGTCGGCCACCACCACATTAACAATGACTGTAGCTGAACGAGAGGGCTGCCCGTTGTCCTCCACTATAACAGTCAGTCTTTGTTTCACAGCATCTTTATCAGTCACCTGGCGGATAGTTCTTATTTCTCCATTCTGTAAGCCCACTTCAAACAGCGCCCTGTCTGTGGCTTTCTGCAGTTTATAGGAGAGCCAGGCATTCTGTCCAGAGTCCACATCAACAGCCACCACTTTAGTGACCAGATAGCCCACATCTGCTGAACGAGGCACCATCTCAGCCACCAGAGAGCCACCATCTGGACTGGGTACAGGACCTGAGGAGGGTTGTCGTTCTGGTCCCGGATCAGTATTTTCACTGTCACGTTGCTACTGAGTGGAGGAGAGCCTCCATCCTGAGCTTTAACAGAAGTGGAAGTCTTTGATCTGCTCGTAGTCAAAAGAGCGCACTGCATGGATGACTCCACTATCAGCACTAACGGACACATATGAGGAGACTCGCACTCCGTTAGCAGAGGAGTCCTCCAGGATGTAGGAAACACGGGCATTCTGGTTCCAGTCAGCGTCTCTGGCTCTCACTGTGAATATAGAGAGGCCTGGTGTGTTGTTTTCTACAATGTAGCCCTCATATGAGCTGCTGTCAAAGACAGGCGCGTTATCATTCACATCAGAGATCTGTAAGGTGAGAGTGACGCTGCTGGAGAGGGAGGGCACTCCGTCATCGGAGCAGGTCACTGTTATATTATACTGAGAAGATATCTCTCTGTCTAAAGCCACCTCTGTAAGTAAACTATAAAATCCATTCATTGTACTTTGTATTTTAAAAGGGATGTCGTCATTAATTTTACATTTGACCTCTCCATTCCTCTCAGAGTCAGGGTCATTCACGCTTAGCATAGCAATCACAGTATTCTCAGGGGAGTCTTCTAAAAAGGTGTCTGATTTAGATAGTATTTTTAACTGAGGACTGTTGTCATTGACATCAGTGATATCAATTAGGATCTTACTGGAGTCAGAGAGTCCTCCATTATCTATCGCCTCAATATCTATTTGAAAGAGTTTCGCTTTTTCATAATCTATTTCACCTATCAAGACGACATCACCTGTTTTTCCATTGATCTGAAATAGGTCAGATAGTCGACGCTTGCTATTTGAAATTGCATATGTTATTTCTCCATTAGAGCCTCCATCTTTGTCAGATGCACTAACAGTTATAACACTAGTTCCTCTCGGGGAATTCTCGGTTATTGTTGCCTTGTATATGGGCTTAGTGAAAACCGGCGCATTGTCATTTGCGTCTAACACGTTGACAGTTATCTGCATTGTACCTGACATACGCGGCTGTCCGCCATCTAGTGCAGTTAATAACAGCGATATCTGATCCTGGTGCTCTCGATCTAGAGGCTTCTGTAAAACCATTTCTACCTTTTTACTTCCGTCCGCTTGATCCTCTATTTTCAAAGCAAAGTTGTTTGTTGGATTAAGCGAATAGCTTTGCAGATCATTTTTACCAATGTCAGCATCGATGGCTTTCTCCAGTACAAAATTTAGACCCAATAACTACAGACTCACTGATTTCAAAACGCTTCTCGCTCGACGCAAAGCTGGGAGCATTATCGTTTATATCTGTGATTTCTATTGTAATGCGAAACAATTCCATCGGATTTTCCAAAATCATCTGTAAATGTAAAGCACAGGGCGTCGTTTCTCCGCACAGCGTTTCTCTGTCCATTCTCTCTTTGATAAGGAGGACACCCCTCTCTCTGTTCAACTCGAAATATTCTTCACTGTCTCCCGAATGAATACGAGCTCTTCCTGACTTGAGTCTTTTAAATTCTAAACCTAAATCCTGAGCTAAATTACAGGCTAATGAACCTTTCTCCATTTCCTCAGGAATGGAGTAGCTGACCTGCCCAAACACAGGGGCGAGAGAGAGGACCAACATGAACAACAGTACTTGCCGTCTCATTTTTTGTCGTTGTATTCCAATCTTGTTTAGAAAAAAAATGTAATCCGTACGGATACTGCTAGAATTCCCGACCATATATCAAGGCAAGTGATCAACAAAGCTAACAGCTTTCCATGTCCGTGAGCAGTTATTTATTGAAACGAAGACATGGCGCTTCGTGCCCGTTTTATTGTCTACCATGTAACAATCTAAGGGGGAGGTACAGTTGCCAGCCCTAGCTAAGACTGCCACACTCTGGCCAATAGCGGCCCTTTCTGTTCAATACAGCAAACAGCAAGGGTTGGTAATGAGTAACGTAGATGAGTTGGAACAAATAAAACACACGTGATTAAAAGTACAATTTACATTATAATTATAGTGTTAGTATTATTAAAAGGACACGTGTAGATCTAGCAGAAGAAACGTATTTTGCTAATCTCATTAGGAGTTGGGCCAGTCTTTAATATAAGTGTTTAATTGCAGATTTAGCAAATTAAGTGTTAAGAAGAACCCCTACAATTAGTAGTAATATCTTGTAATATTTTAATGAATACCATGGATAGCAAAGCATAATTAGAATGTAAACAAATCATTTATAGTGACTGTAGTTCTCTGTCGTCTATATATGTGTACTAAAACCAATACGTAATAGACAAAATCAATATATAGAAGTCACTAAATTATCGAACGGATTATGTTTAGATTATATAAATTGAAATATTTTTTATAAGCTTGACAGTCCTCTAAATCAGGGGTTCTCAAACTTTGTGTTTATGCGGACCACTATTTATTATCAAGGATTTTCGCGGACCACCTCATATGCAAACCGTAAAAATAAGTAAATAAACGTAGTGTTAAAACGCCGATATTTTTTTATAGTTAATTATAGACAATCAAAAGTAAATTGAAGCCTATCTGATACTTTTGTGACCGGTGTCTGTCTGCGTTGTGTATGTTTCTCAAAGAGGACGGCGGGCGGTATTTTAATTAGGTCATCCCAAACAATGCCACAAGTGCGCACGCGCGCAGTGCACTCACAAAACGGGCAGACAGGTCTACAAAAAACTACCGGTATGCTTAGTCCTACTTAGTTACTGTACTGCAAAAAGCAGACGGCGCTGCGCTAAACACACACACAGACTCAAAACCATGGACACACAGGCATATAAGTAACATAAACAATGTATAGGCCTAAGTTGCATAAATGCTTGAGCTACAGTATTGCAACTAAGCAGACAGCGCTGCTTCTCTCTCTCTCTCTATCTCCACTTTCAAAATCTATTTAAATCTCAAAACAAACAAACAAAATTCCCAAAGTTGTCCTGAAATTAACTTATTAAACGAAACAAAAAATATAGCCTATACTCAGGGGTGGATCTAGACAAATATTCATGGGGTGGCAAGAGGGTGGCAGGAGATTTTGAGGGGTGGCATCCCCTGGCAGAAGTATATGCTGATTTAATCGCAGTCATATCAATCAATGTTAACTTGGAAAGCCACAATATTGATATTTTAACTGAATAACATTAGGTGACATTATTGTGGCACATCAGTAAAGCCTTAAATAGAAATATATAAGATGGCAGACATAATTGAATGCATTTTAACTGAACAATAACTGAATTAGTTTGTTTCACTCTTAGACCAGGGGTACCAAATATATGCAGACTGCTGCAATAAGTACATTAATTAACTGTATCATCGATGTTTGTCTGAATTAATATGATAATATTAACAATCATAGCTATTATTCCTATCAGCTGTCAATCACTGTTATGATGCGGCATTACCATTCTGTTCAGCAAAACGCCTCACAAACTGATTAAGATCCAAAGCTTTAGTGCGTTTTGATTCAATGCTGAGTACAGCCAAACTTGACAGTCTCTTCTCTGTCATTGTAGAGTAGACAGACCGCAAATACCTCGTTCCTTCCGTCTACAGTACTTGGGTCCGGATGCTTATCGTTTTTGCGCCGTCCCGTTCAAATGAAATCGCCGCCAATCATATTTCCACGCTCGCGCCAGGGCCGGGGGAGGGGTTACAATGCTCGTGTCTTGTGGTGCATTCACTTGCACTCGGACATTAGAGATTTTCTCTCATAAATGTCCGATGAGCCCAACGACCACTACCCCACTGCCTGATATCATTAGAAAGCTAGGAATCTCCTCTTTCCAACAGTGTATACAACTCAAAATGTGTCTTCGGGTCAATGCGACTGATTTGATAGAGCAAGTCACATATGAGGTGGTCCCCGAAAATCCTTGATAATAAAAAGTGGATTTTATTTAGCTTTTGTCCACGGACCACCTGCAGTACCCTCGCGGACCACCAGTGGTCCGCGGACCACAGTTTGAGAACCGCTGCTCTAAATAACCTCCATACATAGATGAAAAAAGAGACTCACTATTGGAAACGCAATAAGGAAATTCACACGACAATAAACAGGAAAAAAGGCCAGGGTACTATTAGTTCCCCTGTCCATGGTGCTGATTGCAAAATACTGATGCATTGCGCCTGACAACAAATGTTTCAGCAACATAGAACATGTGAAAAGATTGTGACTAAAACAACCCTAAATTACCAACCTCTAAAGGAGAGTCAGGTTCATCCAGGATGCTCTTTTCACTCTGTATCCGCTGCATCGTCCCTGTAGAACTGGGGTCCATTATCAGCACGTTCTGACTACCAGCTCTGCCAAACTTACAGTCACTCTTTCTGGAGTCAGTCGTCCTGCAGACCTCGTAATTGTACACGTGTTGGAGAGTCCCTGTTCCCAAAGTGTCTGAGTAACGTGGAGGATAATATGGAATCACAGGGAGATTGGAGTGAAACATGATGCGAGACTGTCTCCACCTGTAGATCTTCACTGATATAATAACCACTAAACATGTGATGAAGAGGAAGGACACTACAGCCAGAGCCAGCACTAAGTAAAAAGTCAGGTTTTCATTGTACTCCTTGTCCTGTGTAAAGTCAGTGAACTCAGACAGCACTTCCGGGAAGCTGTCAGCCACCACCACGTTAACAATGACTGTAGCTGAACGAGAGGGCTGCCCGTTGTCCTCCACTATAACAGTCAGTCTTTGTTTCACAGCATCTTTATCAGTCACCTGGCGGATAGTCCTTATTTCTCCATTCTGTAAGCCCACTTCAAACAGCGCCCTGTCTGTGGCTTTCTGCAGTTTATAGGAGAGCCAGGCATTCTGTCCAGAGTCCACATCAACAGCCACCACTTTAGTGACCAGATAGCCAACATCTGCTGAACGAGGCACCATCTCAGCCACCAGAGAGCCACCAGTCTGGACTGGGTACAGGACCTGAGGAGGGTTGTCGTTCTGATCCTGGATCAGTATTTTCACAGTCACATTGCTACTGAGTGGAGGAGAGCCTCCATCCTGAGCTTTGACCCGGAAGTGGAAGTCTTTGATCTGCTCGTAGTCAAAAGAGCGCACTGCATGGATGACTCCACTATCAGCACTAACAGACACATATGAGGAGACTGCCACTCCGTTAACAGAGGAGTCCTCCAGGATGTAAGAAACACGGGCATTCTGGTTCCAGTCAGCGTCTCTGGCTCTCACTGTGAATACAGAGAGGCCTGGTGTGTTGTTTTCTACAATGTAGGCCTCATATGAGCTGCTCTCAAAGACAGGCGCGTTATCATTCACATCAGAGATCTGTAAGGTGAGAGTGACGCTGCTGGAGAGGGAGGGCACTCCCTCATCTGAGCAGGTCACTGTTATATTATACTCAGAGGCTGTCTCCCTATCCAGATCACTATCTGTCATTAAACTATAGAAATTGTTTGATGTCAACATTATAGTCAGAGGGGTATTATCGTTGATAAAACAGCTAACTTTACCGTTTTCATTGGAATCTGGGTCTTGGACGTTCATCATTGCTACAACTGTGCTCGGTTTTGAATTTTCAGATATCATGTTTGATTTTGACATTATATTAATTGTTGGTTTGTTGTCGTTTATATCCACCACTTCAACTATGACTTTACACGAATCTGTAAGTCCACCATCATCACTTGCACGTATATTAATATGGTAATTCCGTGCGTTTTCATAATCAATATTTCCAGTCAATCTAATTTCACCACTGTCTTCGTTTATCTGAAACAATGAATGGGCTTGATGTAAACTGTTTGCAATTGAATATCTTATTCTACCATTTGTCCCATGATCTGCATCTGACGCAGCAACCCCGGTGACAACTGTCCCTACTGGAGCGTTTTCAAAAACAGTGGCAGTGTAGGTGGACTGTGTAAAAATAGGAGCATTATCATTGACATCTAATACCGTTATACAAATCCGAATTGTTCCTGACATTTGCGGGTCTCCTCCATCGAACGCTGTTAAAACTAAAGAGATCAATTCGTCCTTCTCTCTGTCGAGGGGCTTCTGCAAAATCATTTCCACTTTTTCTGTTCCATCAGCTTGACTTTCACGTTTTAGTACAAAATTATCGGTGGGCTTAAGTTCGTATTTCTGAAGACCATTTTTGCCAACATCAGGATCAATTGCTCTGTCTAATACAAACTTTGATCCAATTACAGCAGATTCGCTAATTTTAAAAGTGACTTCATTTTTTTCAAAGGTGGGAGGATTATCATTTATGTCTGTAATCTCGACTGTGATACTGTAGAACTCCATGGGGTTTTCCAAAATTATCTGAAAATGCAAAGCACAAGGCGTAGTCTGTCTGCAAATCGTCTCTCTGTTGATCCTGTCTTTGATAATAAGGACTCCTCGGTCTTTGTTCAGCTCGATGTATCCCGCACTGTCTCCTGTAAAAACGCGAGCTTGACCGGATTTCAGTCGTTTTACGTCTAATCCCAAATCCTGAGCAATAGCACCGACTAAAGAGCCACTCGGCATTTCCTCGGGGATGGAGTAGCTGACCTGGCCGAGCACGGAACTGAGATGAAAGACCAAAGAAAACAACAGTACTTGCACTCTCATTGTTCTGCCCGACATTTTCCTCGCAAAATGCAATAAAACGAGTTATGTTCCGCGATGCAAGGATATCTATGGTCCTTCACAGTTTTAAAAACAAAGTAAAATGGGTAAATCCATATTCGTCTTCATCGGTAAAAAGAGCTCTCCACTCTCGGTTAAATGTCCACCGACGTTGTAACCCTGTGTCTGTCCTTCTCTATGTGATATCATCGTAATGGGGGGTTTCTTTACAAATATACCATGACAACTCAACACACTGGCCTACAGCGGCCCTAAGAGTACAGAGTGATGAACTACAGAATGTGCCCGGAAAAAATAAACTGTACTCGAGCACAAACCATTTCGATATGTACAAGGAGAGATAACCAATCAAATAGTTGATTAAAAAATGCAATTCTATATAATGAGGGGCATACTTCATACATTGGTTAAAAAACATATTCAGCACCGTTATGATGAAGTGGAAAGGAAATATCAATACAATATGTTCGCTTATGTACAAAGAGTTCCATTCAAATAGTTATAAATACCAAGTAACAAATTAAATAGTTAAATACTAATTCATTAAATGTTATGCTTTGCATAATATGATAGATAGGTGTAGATAAATAGACAAATAGATAAATAGATAGATATTGGCAAGCACATTAAGGAAATTCACACAACAATAAATAGAAAAAAATGCCCAGGGTGCGAACAGTGCCACAGTCCATGGTTCTGATTGCAAAATACTGATGCATTGCACCTGGTAACAAATGTTTCAGCCACATAAATCGTGTGAAGAGCTTACAACTGAAATAACCCCACATAACTAACCTCTAGAGGAGAGTCTGGTTCATCCAGGATGCTCTTTTCAGTCTGTATCCGCTGCATCGTCCCTGTAGAACTGGGGTCCATTATCAGCACGTTCTGACTACCGGCTCTGCCGAACTTACAGTCACTCTTTCTGGAGTCAGTCGTCCTGCAGACCTCGTAATTGTACACGTGTTGGAGAGTCCCTGATCCCAAAGTGTCTGAGTAACGTGGTGGATAATATGGAATCACAGGGAGATTGGAGGGAAACATGATGCGAGACTGTCTCCACCTGTAGATCTTCACTGATATAATAACCACTAAACATGATGAAGAGGAAGGACACTACAGCCAGAGCCACACTAAGTAAAAAGTCAGGTTGTCATTGTACTCCTTGTCCTGTGTAAATTCAGTGAACTCAGACAGCACTTCCGGGAAGCTGTCCGCCACCACCACGTTAACAATGACTGTAGCTGAACGAGAGGGCTGCCCGTTGTCTTCCACTATAACGGACAGTCTTTGTTTCACAGCATCTTTATCAGTCACCTGGCGGATAGTTCTTATTTCTCCATTCTGTAAGCCCACTTCAAACAGCGCCCTGTCTGTGGCTTTCTGCAGTTTATAGGAGAGCCAGGCATTCTGTCCAGAGTCCACATCAACAGCCACCACTTTAGTGACCAGATAGCCTACATCTCCTGAACGAGGCACCATCTCAGCCACCAGAGAGCCACCAGTCTGGACTGGGTACAGGACCTGAGGAGGGTTGTCGTTCTGGTCCTGGATCAGTATTTTCACAGTCACGTTGCTACTGAGAGGAGGAGAGCCTCCATCCTGAGCTTTTACTCGGAAGTGGAAGTCTTTGATCTGCTCGTAGTCAAAAGAGCGCACTGCATGGATGACTCCACTATCAGCACTAACGGACACGTATGAGGAGACTGCCACTCCGTTAACAGAGGAGTCCTCCAGGATGTAAGAAACACGGGCATTCTGGTTCCAGTCAGCATCTCTGGCTCTCACTGTGAATACAGAGAGGCCTGGTGTGTTGTTTTCTACAATATAGGCCTCATATGAGCTACTCTCAAAGACAGGCGCGTTATCATTCACATCAGAGATCTGTAAGGTGAGAGTGACGCTGCTGGAGAGGGAGGGGACTCCTTCATCTGAGCAGGTCACTGTTATATTATACTGAGAATCTATCTCTCTGTCTAAAGCGACCTCTGTAACTAAAGTGTAAAAGCCATTTAACGTAGATAGGATTTTGAAGGGAATGCTACCATCTATATTACACTCTACCTCTCCATTATTCTCTGAATCTGGATCATTTACACTTAACATAGCTATAACAGTATTAGGAGGTGAGTCCTCTAATACGGTCTCTGATTTAGAAAGCATTGTAATGAAGGGATTATTATCATTTATATCAATAACATCTACAATAACTTTTGTGGAATCAGAGAGTCCTCCGCTGTCTACAACCTCAACATCCATTTCATATATTTTCGCCTTTTCATAATCAATGTTTCCGATTAGGACAATTTCTCCTGTTTTTGAATCCATTTTAAATAGTTCAGATAAAATGCGTTCACTGGTAGATATCAAATATGACACTTCTCCGTTTGAGTCGATGTCTTTATCTGAAGCACTAACAGTCGTTACACGCTGGTTCCTTTGGGAGAATGTTCTTGTATTTTTGCTCTATACAGCGGCTTAGCGAATGTAGGTGCGTTGTCATTTGCATCTAGTACATTTACCAATATCTGCATTGTCCCTGACAACTGCGGCTTTCCTCCATCTATAGCAGTTAACAAAAGTGAAATGTATTCCTGCTTTTCTCTATCTAGAGGCTTCTGTAAAACCATCTCGACCTTTTTACTTCCCCCTGCCTGAATTCCAGGTTTTAATACAAAGTTATCAGTAGGAGTAAGTGAGTATCGCTGTAAGCCATTCATCCCGATGTCAGAATCAATGGCTTTTTCTAAAATGAATTTCGATCCTATGACAGCAGACTCGCTAATTTCAAATCGTTTTTCTGCGTTTGTAAAACTGGGGGTATTATCGTTTATGTCGGTGATCTCCACTGTTACACGAAACATTTCCATTGGATTTTCCAGAATTAACTGGAAATGTAAAGCACAAGGCGTTGTATCTCCGCACAAAGCCTCTCTGTCTATTCTCTCCTGAATGAGAAGGACTCCCCTTTCTTTCTTCAGCCCGATGTATTCTACGCTGCCTCCTGTATGGACACGAGCTTTTCCTGATTTCAGCCTTTTAAGATCTAAACCTAAATCCTGGGCTATGTTACCAACGACAGAGCCTTTCGACATTTCTTCGGGGATGGAATAACTGACCTGCCCGATCACGTAGCTCAGGCATAGCAGCGAGAGAAACAACAGTACTTGCCGTCTCATTGTTCTGCCTCGAATCGTTTGCTGCACCGTTAAAACAAACACATCCCAATTCAGTCAATGCCAAAGTAGAAATAAAGAAAAACCGTCCACACTCCAACTTTAGTAGGAAAAACAAAGCATCCAGAGATGTAAATCCTCTCAGGGCTCCCTATAAGCGCAGACTGTTTGCTCCGTCTTTCTCCGGCTATGACTCCCGTATATACACGAATGGGCAGGACAGACAGAAAAATATAAGCTCTAATGCGCAACACGCTTGCCAATAGCGACCCTCTGAGTTGAAAATACAAATTACAACAAGTAATATGAAACAATACCAGTTTAATGCAGAGTTACACTGATGATCAAGAGGATGTCAAATCAGAAAAGAACCTGGCCATTTACTTGGCATAATGATATTTTCCAATATATATTGTTTGGTAATAATGTCCTGAAGTGATATATTGTCACATATCTGAACGAAAAATGATCAAATTAGTGTGTTTGAAGAATAGTCTTCAGGAATAGGAGGTATGAAGCATAGGCGAAACAAAAAAGCTGCACATGGGTACTCTACTGTTGTCAGCGTTAAGTCTCACTGTCCATGGTGCTGAGTAAACATGTGGTAATAACTTAATCTCTCAGGCTTTGATTAACTTTCTCTTTTGAGATGCTACTGAGAGCAACCAGGTAAATGCAATGCATGCAATAAAATGATTGTGAAGTTCTTTAAAGGGGAATTATTATGATATGTACAGTTTCTAACCTCTAGAGGAGAGTCAGGTTCATCCAGGATGCTCTTTTCACTCTGTATCCGCTGCATCGTCCCTGTAGAACTGGGGTCCATTATCAGCACGTTCTGACTACCTGCTCCGCCGAACTTACAGTCACTCTTTCTGGAGTCAGTCGTCCTGCAAACCTCGTAATTATACACGTGTTGGAGAGTCCCTGTCCCCAAAGTGTCTGAGTAACGTGGTGGATAATAAGGAATCACAGGGAGATTGGAGTGAAACATGATGCGAGACTGTCTCCACCTGTAGATCTTCACTGATATAATAACCACTAAACACGTGATGAAGAGAAAGGACACTACAGCCAGAGCCAGCACTAAGTAAAAAGTCAGGTTGTCATTGTACTCCTTGTCCTGTGTAAAGTCAGTGAACTCAGACAGCACTTCCGGGAAGCTGTCCGCCACCACCACGTTAACAATGACTGTAGCTGAACGAGAGGGCTGCCCGTTGTCCTCCACTATAACAGTCAGTCTTTGTTTCACAGCATCTTTATCAGTCACCTGGCGGATAGTTCTTATTTCTCCATTCTGTAAGCCCACTTCAAACAGCGCCCTGTCTGTGGCTTTCTGCAGTTTATAGGAGAGCCAGGCATTCTGTCCAGAGTCCACATCAACAGCCACCACTTTAGTGACCAGATAGCCCACATCTGCTGAACGAGGCACCATCTCAGCCACCAGAGAGCCACCAGTCTGGACTGGGTACAGGACCTGAGGAGGGTTGTCGTTCTGGTCCTGGATCAGTATTTTAACTGTGGCCACTGAACTCAGAGGAGGGGATCCAGCATCGCGAGCAGTTACGTTAAATTCAAACCACTTGATCTGCTCATAATCAAAGGACCTTACTGCATGAATGACCCCATTTTCTGAATTGACTGACACTAAGGAAGTCACAGCTGCCCCATTAATCTCTTTCTCCTCCAGAAAGTAAGACACACGAGCGTTTTGACCCCAGTCTGCATCACTAGCACTCAGAGTGAACACAGAAAACCCTGGAGAGTTATTCTCCGGTACAGTCTTACTATATTCTGATTGGTCAAATCTGGGCGGGCTGTCATTCACGTCAGAAATCTTTACATTTATGTTTTTACTGCTGGTCAGAGGCGGGGAGCCTTGGTCAGAGACGGTGATGGTGATATTATACTCAGGAATACTTTCTCTGTCTAAGTAGTCTTCGGTTACTATAGTATAATATCCTGTTAATGAGGACTCAATTTTGAAAGGTATATCAGAGTTGATGAGCATTTTACAACACCGTTACCATCAGAGTCTTCATCATCCACATTAATAACAGCTATAGTTGTACCTGGAGGAGAATCCTCAGATATAGAGTTAGAAAATGACATCAGCTGAATTGTAGGGACATTGTCATTCTCGTCAATAATTTGAATAACAACTTTGCACGTATCTGAATATCCACCGTGGTCACTAGCCTGTAGGTTTAATTGATAAGTCTTAGATTTTTCAAAATCCAGATTACCTGCAACTTTAATTTCTCCAGTTTTAATATTTACGTCAAAAAGCTTTTTCGCTTCTTTGGCGAGATGAGGGATGGAATAAGTTACTTCACCATTGACTCCTTTATCTGCATCAGTTGCACTCACACTGGTAACCACTGTTCCTGTAGGAGAGTTCTCCTTGACTTCTGCTTTATAAACAGGCTGGCTGCACACTGGCGCATTATCGTTAGCATCCAGCACAGTGATGTGAATGCGCACTGTCCCTGATCTGTGTGGCTCCCCTCCATCTGAAGCAATCAGCACGAGATCGTGAGTCTCCTCTTTCTCCCGGTCTAACGGGGTTTGTAAAACCATTTCGATGAATTTTACTCCATCAGGCTGGATCTGCACTTCCAGTTTGAAGTGAACCGAGGGTTTAAGCACGTATTTTTGAATGTCATTTATTCCAACATCCGGGTCGTCAGCACTAACCAAAGAGAAGCGTGTGCCCGCTGCAGCATTTTCTACAATTTTTAAATTGATATCTTCCTTTGGAAACAACGGACTGTTATCATTTATATCTATAACCTCCACTGTTACACGGTAAAGCTGGATTGGGTTTTCTAAAATTATCTCGAAACTGAAGCTACAGGGCGTCGTCTTTCCACACAGCTCTTCTCGGTCGATCCGCTTTTTAACAACAATGGTGCCTTTGTCTCGGTTTAAATCAACATACTGTCGGCTTCCTTTGGTAATAATACGAGCTTTACCTGATATGAGCCTCGTCACATCCAAACCTAAATCTCTAGCAATGTTTCCAACATAAGAGCCTTCTGCCTGCTCCTCCGGTACGGAGTACCGAGCCTGTCCAGCTACTGAGCTCAGATAGAAAAGACAAAGAGTCACAAACAGTGCTTGCCATCGGCCTCTGCGCGCAGTTATCCACAAACAAGCCATCATAAATCCAGAGGTACAGATGCAGAAATCCCTTTCAATGCAAAACGGATGTGAATAAATCCATGAATTGAATAGTAACAGTGTTTTCAGCAGAAATGTCCACGATAAATGCTGATCTTTAAATCCTCAAAGGCCACATCGTTTTCTTTCTAAGCAGCAAAACACTGAATGGAGATAAAGGGGTGGACCACTGCACTGCTTATTTCGACAGTAAGTCAGTGATGTATCAAGAGCGGCGCTCAGAGCCCATCCACGGTAATGTATATGGTGGTTTAAATGTTATGAACAGTTTTAATATTATAATACAAGCGTTTGGATGCATATCGATATATAATGGGATGGTTTCGGACTGTAGACCTCAAAAAACACAAACATATTAATAACAACAACACAACTAATGATAATTCCAACATCCTAACTAAGGCAAATGTATATTTGGAAATGCTGAGAGACGTTCCCATTGCTGCTGTTATTATTTGTATTATTATTATTATTATTATTATTATTATTATTATTATTATTTTATTATTATATAGCCAATATATTCAGCATGAACAAAAGGTGACATTTAAGGAAGTAGAAGCTCTTCGGAACAGAAAGCTTTTTCACTAATAGAGAAGCTGTCCACCATATGGTGCTGAAACTGACCGCTTGCCCCTGTTCTCATAAATAAACTGTAACCAAATACTATTTATCCAGAGAAACAATATTCAAGGAGTAAATACTTTGCAAATTGCACCTCACCTCTAGAGGAGAGTCAGGTTCATCCAGGATGCTCTTTTCACTCTGTATCCGCTGCATCGTCCCTGTAGAACTGGGGTCCATTATCAGCACGTTCTGACTACCGGCTCTGCCGAACTTACAGTCACTCTTTCTGGAGTCAGTCGTCCTGCAAACCTCGTAATTGTACACGTGTTGGAGAGTCCCTGTCCCCAAAGTGTCTGAGTAACGTGGAGGATAATATGGAATCACAGGGAGATTGGAGTGAAACATGATGCGAGACTGTCTCCACCTGTAGATCTTCACTGATATAATAACCACTAAACACGTGATGAAGAGGAAGGACACTACAGCCAGAGCCAGCACTAAGTAAAATGTCAGGTTGTCATTGTACTCCTTGTCCTGTGTAAAGTCAGTGAACTCAGACAGCACTTCCGGGAAGCTGTCTGCCACCACCACGTTAACAATGACTGTAGCTGAACGAGAGGGCTGCCCGTTGTCCTCCACTATAACAGTCAGTCTTTGTTTCACAGCATCTTTATCAGTCACCTGGCGGATAGTTCTTATTTCTCCATTCTGTAAGCCCACTTCAAACAGCGCCCTGTCTGTGGCTTTCTGCAGTTTATAGGAGAGCCAGGCATTCTGTCCAGAGTCCACATCAACAGCCACCACTTTAGTGACCAGATAGCCCACATCTGCTGCACGAGGCACCATCTCAGCCACCAGAGAGCCACCAGTCTGGACTGGGTACAGGACCTGAGGAGGGTTGTCGTTCTGGTCCTGGATCAGTATTTTCACAGTCACATTGCTACTCAGAGGAGGAGAGCCTCCATCCTGAGCTTTAACCCGGAAGTGGAAGTCTTTGATCTGCTCGTAGTCAAAAGAGCGCACTGCATGGATAACTCCACTATCAGCACTAACAGACACATATGAGGAGACTGCCACTCCGTTAACAGAGGAGTCCTCCAGGATGTAAGAAACACGGGCATTCTGGTTCCAGTCATTGTCTCTGGCTCTCACTGTGAATATAGAGAGGCCTGGTGTGTTGTTTTCTACAATGTAGGCCTCATATGAGCTGCTGTCAAAGACAGGCGCGTTATCATTCACATCGGAGATCTGTAAGGTGAGAGTGACGCTGCTGGAGAGGGTGGGCACTCCCTCATCTGAGCAGTCACTGTTATATTATACTGAGAAGCTGTCTCTCTGTCTAAAACGCTGTCTGTAACTAAGCTATAAAAAATATTTGTAGATGTTTTCAAAGTGAATGGCACAATTTCGCCAATTAAGCATCTGACGTTTCCGTTATCTCCCGAGTCTAAGTCCTCAATATTTATCATTGTAACGACTGTATTGAGTTCGGCATCCTCTGATATCACATTTGACTTCGACATTATGTTAATTTCAGGCTTGTTGTCATTCATGTCTTGTACATCGACAATTAATTTACAAGAATCTGTGAGTCCTCCATCGTCACTAGCAAGTACATTTATTTGAAAGTGTCTTGACTTTTCAAAATCAATATTTCCAATCAACGAAATTTCGCCGTTTTCTTTATTCACCTCAAATGCTTTTCGGACATTTTCTAACATATTTGTGATTGAATAAGTTATCTTTCCGTTTGAGTCCTGATCTGCATCTGAAGCTGTGACAGTGGCAACAACTGTGCCTTTAGGTGAGTTTTCTGTAACGGCAGTCTTGTATGTGGGCTGTGTAAAAACGGGGGCATTATCATTGACGTCTAAAACGTTAATCACAATCAGCATTGTTCCTGACATCTGCGGCTCTCCCCCATCTACAGCCGTTAACACAAGAGATATCTGTTCTTGTTTCTCTCTATCTAAAGTTTTCTGTAACACCATCTCAACGTTTTTATTCCCATCTGCGTTATTGTGGATTTTCAGAGCAAAATTATCCGTTGGTTTTAATTCGTATCTTTGAACACCATTATTTCCAACATCAAGATCAACAGCTCGTTCAAGCACGAATTTTGCCCCAATCACCGCGGACTCACTTATTTTAAATGTCATTTCGTTTTTTTCAAAAGTTGGTGCGTTATCATTGATATCTGTTATCTGTACAGTAACACTGTAAAACTCCATAGGATTCTCCAAAATAATCTGAAAATGTAAAGCGCAAAGTGCGGTCTCTGTACACAGCACCTCTCTGTCGATTCTCTGTTTGACGAGGAGGACTCCTCTTTCTCTGTTCAGCTCGATGTACTCGTCGCTATTCCTCGTATAGATCTTAGCTTTGCCTGATAGCAAACGTGTTTTATCTAAACCCAAATCTTGCGCTATATTGCCGACTAAAGAGCCTTTCGCCATTTCCTCCGGAATAGAGTAGCTGACCTGCCCGAAAACATATTCGAGGGAAAGGAGAGAGATAAACAGCAGTACTTGCCGATTCATTGTTCTATCCGTTTTGTTCCACAGTGATGCTCCACAGTGCTGCTTATATCCATACAAAAAACAGAGACTCTCAGATTCCAATGTCAAATCTCAAAAGAAAAGCAGCATATCCCAATCATTTAAAGCAAACGGCTTGCAAACAAAAATCTCTCCTTTTATATTTCAAAAGAAGATCTCCAAAACTGAATCCTCCAGGGTTTGCCCGTCGTGATCTCTTTGTACTGTGACGCTGTTACATGGGAGGTGCTGATACAACGTGCTGTAACCACCAACACTCTGGTCAACAGCGGCCCTAAGAGTCCAAATTTGAAAACTGCAGAAGACCGACTAAAATTCAGCTCAGGAGAACACACTGCACTGCATCTGGAAATCGAACTGCAATGGGTCTACTTTAGTTATACAGTATCTTTGATTTAACCAACAACAACAAACACATATCATGAGAATGCATCATGTGCACCGTTTATGATAGGTCAATAATATATTTGAAAAAGAAGGATGCAAAATAAAGGATGGACATCGTGTTTATCATGAAACATCTATATTTCAGAGATTGGGATAAATCTAAAATCTAAATTGAAAGATCAAAAGGGAAAATGATTTCTCTAAATAATGATAACCGAACAATAATACGAAGAACAAACAAAAAGACCGACGATAAAAATGTGGAAACAGCCACTGACAGAGGATAAACATGCGGGTGAACTGTGTATGTCGCTGTCCGCAGTGCTGACACAAACCACCTACAAATTATGGAAAAGGTCCAAGACTGCACAAGCTGTTTTCAAATATGTGATGCCTTAGGGATGAAATATCTAGAAACTATCAATACAATTTTTCATTGCAATAATTCTTCTTGAGAGTTTATTCCTCGACTAGGTACTAATAATACTACAACGAGGCTACTAATGTTACTGCTGATTATGGAAATGGTATTATTATTACTGCAATTATAAAACAAATATAACCACAACATAACGCATCGTTTCCTTCAAGGACAAGGGTTGAAGATGTAATGGATAGGGCATTTATTTTGGGGAATAATCATGTGAATCCCAAATTGTCGGTCACTGAGGGCAACATTGCAAATAACGTGGTACGAGCATTTGTTTGTTACTCAAAGGGAAAATAGTGCAATTAATGACATTTAAATAATACATTACACACTGAAACGGTATTAAAGCATGCTAACCTCTAGAGGAGAGTCTGGTTCATCCAGGATGCTCTTTTCACTCTGTATCCGCTGCATCGTCCCTGTAGAACTGGGGTCCATTATCAGCACGTTCTGACTACCGGCTCTGCCAAACTTACAGTCACTCTTTCTGGAGTCAGTCGTCCTGCAAACCTCGTAATTGTACACGTGTTGGAGAGTCCCTGTCCCCAAAGTGTCTGAGTAACGTGGAGGATAATAGGGAATCACAGGGAGATTGGAGTGAAACAGGATGCGAGACTGTCTCCACCTGTAGATCTTCACTGATATAATAACCACTAAACACGTGATGAAGAGGAAGGACACTACAGCCAGAGCCAGCACTAAGTAAAAAGTCAGGTTGTCATTGTACTCCTTGTCCTGTGTAAAGTCAGTGAACTCAGACAGCACTTCCGGGAAGCTGTCAGCCACCACCACGTTAACAATGACTGTAGCTGAACGAGAGGGCTGCCCGTTGTCCTCCACTATAACAGACAGTCTTTGTTTCACAGCATCTTTATCAGTCACCTGGCGGATAGTCCTTATTTCTCCATTCTGTAAGCCCACTTCAAACAGCGCCCTGTCTGTGGCTTTCTGCAGTTTATAGGAGAGCCAGGCATTCTGTCCAGAGTCCACATCAACAGCCACCACTTTAGTGACCAGATAGCCCACATCTGCTGAACGAGGCACCATCTCAGCCACCAGAGAGCCACCAGTCTGGACTGGGTACAGGACCTGAGGAGGATTGTCGTTTTGGTCCTGGATCAGTATTTTCACAGTCACATTGTTACCGAGTGGAGGAGAGCCTCCATCCTGCGCTTTGATCCGGAAGTGGAAGTCTTTGATCTGCTCGTAGTCAAAAGAGCGCACTGCATGGATAACTCCACTATCAGCACTAACGGACACATATGAGGAGACTGCACTCCGTTAACAGAGGAGTCCTCCAGGACGTAAGAAACACGGGCATTCTGGTTCCAGTCAGCGTCTCTGGCTCTCACTGTGAATACAGAGAGGCCTGGTGTGTTGTTTTCTACAATGTAGGCCTCATATGATCTGCTCTCAAATACAGGCGCGTTATCATTCACATCAGAGATCTGTAAGGTGAGAGTGACGCTGCTGGAGAGGGAGGGCACTCCCTCATCAGAGCAGGTCACTGTTATATTATACTGAGAATCTATCTCTCTGTCTAATGTGACCTCTGTAACTAAAGTATAAAATCCATTTAATGTAGATTGTATTTTGAAGGGAATGTTAGCATCTATATTACACTCTACCTCTCCATTATTCTCTGAATCTGGATCATTTACACTTAACATAGCTATAACAGTATTAGGAAGTGAGTCCTCTAACACAGTCTCGGATTTGGAAAGCACGTTAATGTAAGGACTATTATCATTTATATCAATAACATCTACAACAACTTTAGTGGAATCAGAGAGTCCTCCGCTGTCTACAACTTCAATATCCATTTGATACATCTTCGCCTTTTCATAATCTAAGTCACCGATAAGGATAATTTCACCAGTTTTTATATTTATCTTAAAAATTTCAGATAAAACACGTTTGCTGGTGGATATAAGATATGATATTTCTCCATTCACACCAATGTCTTTATCTGAAGCACTAACAGTCGTTACGCTGGTGCCTTTGGTAGAATGTTCTTGTATTTTTGCTTTATACAGAGGTTTAGCGAATGTAGGTGCGTTGTCATTCACATCTAATACATTTACAAATATCTGCATTGTCCCTGACATCTGCGGCTCTCCTCCATCTATAGCTGTTAACAAAAGTGAAATGTATTCCTGCTTTTCTCTATCTAGAGGCTTCTGTAAAACCATCTCGACTTTCTTACTACCGTCTGCTTGATTTTGTAGTTTTAATATGAAGTTATCAGTAGGAGTAAGTGTGTATCGCTGTAAGCCATTTATCCCGATATCGGAATCAATTGCTTTTTCTAAAATGAATTTCGATCCTATGACAGCAGACTCGCTAATTTCAAATCGTTTTTCTATATTTGTAAAACTGGGGGTATTATCATTTATGTCGGTGATCTCCACTGTTACACGAAACATTTCCATTGGATTTTCCAGAATTAACTGGAAATGTAAAGCACAAGGCGTCGTCTCTCCGCACAAAGCCTCTCTGTCTATTCTCTCCTGAATGAGAAGGACTCCCCTTTCTTTCTTCAGCCCGATGTATTCTACGCTGCCTCCTGTATTGACACGAGCTTTACCTGATTTCAGCCTTTTAAGATCTAAACCTAAATCCTGGGCTATGTTACCAACGACAGAGCCTTTCGACATTTCTTCGGGGATGGAATAACTGACCTGCCCGATCACGTAGCTCAGGCATAGCAGCGAGAGAAACAACGGTACTTGCCGTCTCATTGTTCTGCCTCGAATCGTTTCCTGCACCGTTAAAACAAATAGATCCCAATTCAGTCAATGCCAAAGTAGAAATAAAGAAAAACCGTCCACACTCCAACTTTAGTAGGAAAAACAAAGCATCCAGAGATGTAAATCCTCTCAGGGCTCCCTATAAGCGCAGACTGTTTGTTCCGTCTTTCTCCGGTTATGACTCCCGTATATACACGAATGGGCAGGACAGACAGAAAAATATAAGCTCTAATTCACAACACGCTTGCCAATAGCGACCCTCTGAGTTGAAAATACAAATTACAACAAGTGATATGAAACAAATGCAGTTACACTGATGATCAAGAGGATGTAAAATCAGAAAATAACCTGGCCATTTACTTGGCATAATGATATTTTCCAATATATATTGTTTGGTAATAATGTCCTGAAGTGATATATTGTCACATATCTGAACGAAAAATGATCAAATTAGTGTGTTTGAAGAATAGTCTTCAGGAATAGGAGGTATGCTGCATAGGCGTATGGGCTCAGAACAGTCTCATAATACACACATGCACACAGAAGGATTCACACTTGTATTTCATGATCCGCAAAAGGATTCACACTTGTATTTCCGGATCCACACTTGTGTTTTTCAATGCACACACAAATGTGTTCCGTTTCATATACATGTAAATAAAATCCAAATACAGAAAAAAGTTTTACATATGTATTTTTGATCCTCACATATTTGTTTTCCGTTTAAAACCTCTGAATCTGCAAACACAAACCGCTTTCTGTGCATGGATCGCTGTGCATTCGTGTGTGGGTTTTTTGAGAATCCCCTGACGGTCACCCGATTCGTACTTGTAATTTTTTCTATCTATAGCCAATCAGATGTCTCCTTCATTCTAAGCCAATCACATGAGGGTATGATTTCTTGCGTTCATGACGTAGCGCTTCATATACGCATTTTTGCGCTGTCCGGAGATGATTATTATACGGTATTATTATTCAAAGATAAATAAGGAAGTGTGTGCTATATGAGATGGCAGAGAGGTTTCAGCTCCGATTATTAAATCAAAGAGGCTTAATGTTTTCGATTATATTATTTCACTATAGCTATGTGGACGGTGTCAAGGTCCAATGTTGACAATAGCGGGTGTAACTAAAATACAAGATGTTTTTATTTATATATATATTATTAATAATAATAATAATATAAAATATTTTATTTGCGTGCATTACCTGTTCGGAAAGTGGCGCTGTACTGAGAGTGGCAATTTTATTTTGTAATTATATAATTATATAATACTTGTAATAATGGTGAGTTCACACTGGACGCGATGCGAATAATCGCTCGAGTTTCTTGCCGGCTGTCAGCTGTTTACTCGCCTCATTCATCTGAGTCAGCTTCTCGAGCCGTATCTGGCCGTGCAACACTTATACTGTATGCCGAAGCAATCGCGGACTGGCCATCGGGACGTACCGAAGTGGGCCGGTTGGGCCACTCCGATCGGCCCACCTCGGTACCGGCAGGGGCGGACTGGCCATCTGAAGTTGCTTTGACAGGTGACAGAGGTCCACCGTTTCCCCGCAGCGAGGCTCCCCCCGTTGACAGTTCACTGTCTAGCATCCACGGGAAGTGGTGCTGTACCTTAATAATATTTATAACAGCTTGTATTTGCGTGCATTTCTTGTTCGGAAAGTGGCAATGTACTGAGAGTGGAGGTGTCCTGAGATTAGCGCCTGTAGGCAGGCTCCATGGACAGCGCAAAATGCGTACATGAAGCGCTACGTCATGAACGCAAGAAATCATACCCTCGTGGAGTGCGCGCTCATGTGATTGGCTTAGAATTGAGGAGACATCTGATTGGCTATAGATAGAAAAAAATTCATGTACGAATCGGGTGACCGTCAGGGGAGTCTCAAAAAACCCACACACGAATGCACAGCGATCCGTGTACAGAAAGCGGTTTGTGTTTGCAGGTTCAGAGGTTTTAAACGGAAAACAAATATGTGAGGATCAAATATACATATGTAAAACTTTTTTCTGTATTTGGATTTTATTTACATGTATATGAAACGGAACACATTTGTGTGTGCATTGAAAAACACAAGTGTGGATCCGGAAATACAAGTGTGAATCCTTTTGCGGATCATGAAATACAAGTGTGAATCCTTCTGTGTGCATGTGTGTATTATGAGACTGTTCTGAGCACATATAGGCGAAACGAATAAACAGCACATGGGTACTCTACTGTTGTCAGCGTTAAGTCTCACTGTCCATGGTGCTGAGTAAACATGTGGTAATAACTTCATCTCTCAGGCTTTAATTAACTTTCTCTTTTGAGATGATACTGAGAGCAACCAAGTAAATGCAATGCATGCAATAAAATTATTGTGAAGTTCTTAAAAGGAGAATTATTATGATAGGTAGAGTTTCTAACCTCTAGAGGAGAGTCAAGTTCATCCAGGATGCTCTTTTCACTCCGCTGCATCGTCCCTGTAGAACTGGGGTCCATTATCAGCACGTTCTGACTACCGGCTCTGCCGAACTTACAGTCACTCTTTCTGGAGTCAGTCGTCCTGCAAACCTCGTAGTTGTACACGTGTTGGAGAGTCCCTGTCCCCAAAGTGTCTGAGTAACGTGGAGGATAATAAGGAATCACAGGGAGTTTGGAGTGAAACATGATGCGAGACTGTCTCCACCTGTAGATCTTCACTGATATAATAACCACTAAACACGTGATGAAGAGGAAGGACACTACAGCCAGAGCCAGCACTAAGTAAAAAGTCAGGTTGTCATTGTACTCCTTGTCCTGTGTAAAGTCAGTGAACTCAGACAGCACTTCCGGGAAGCTGTCAGCCACCACCACGTTAACAATGACTGCAGCTGAACGAGAGGGCTGCCCGTTGTCCTCCACTATAACAGTCAGTCTTTGTTTCACAGCATCTTTATCAGTCACCTGGCGGATAGTCCTTATTTCTCCATTCTGTAAGCCCACTTCAAACAGCGCCCTGTCTGGGCTTTCTGCAGTTTATAGGAAGAGCCAGGCATTCTGTCCAGAGTCCACATCAACAGCCACCACTTTAGTGACCAGATAGCCCACATCTGCTGAACGAGGCACCATCTCAGCCACCAGAGAGCCACCAGTCTGGACTGGGTACAGGACCTGAGGGGGGTTGTCGTTCTGGTCCTTGATCAGTATTTTCACAGTCACATTGCTACTGAGGGGAGGAGAGCCTCCATCCTGTGCATTAACCCGGAAGTGGAAGTCTTTGATCTGCTCGTAGTCAAAAGAGCGCACTGCATGGATGACTCCACTCTCAGCACTAACGGACACATAAGAGGAGACTGCCACTCCGTTAACAGAGGAGTCCTCCAGGATGTAAGAAACACGGGCATTCTGGTTCCAGTCAGCGTCTCTGGCTCTCACTGTTATAATAGAGAGGCCTGGTGTGTTGTTTTCTACAATGTAGCCCTCATATGAGCTGCTCTCAAAGACAGGCGCGTTATCATTCACATCAGAGATCTGTAAGGTGAGAGTGACGCTGCTGGAGAGGGAGGGCACTCCCTCATCTGAGCAGGTCACCGTTATATTATACTGAGAATATATCTCTCTGTCCAGTTCACTATCTGTCACTAAACTATAAAAATTGTTGTTTGATGTTTTTAAAGTGAATGGCACATTTTCGCCGATTAAGCATCGAACGTTTCCATTTTCTCCCGAGTCCAAGTCCTCAATATTTATCATTGTAACGACTGTATTGAGTTCGGCATCCTCTGATATCACATTTGACTTCGACATTATGTTAATTTCAGGCTTGTTGTCATTTACATCTTGCACATCAACAATTAATTTGCAAGAATCAGTGAGTCCTCCCTCGTCACTAGCAAGTAAATTCATTTGAAAGTGTCTTGACTTTTCAAAGTCAATATTTCCGATCAATGAAACTTCCCCGTTTTGCTCATTCACCTCAAATACCTTCCTTACATTTTCCAACGTATTTGTGATTGAATAAGTTATTCTACCATTAGAACCCTGATCTGCATCTGAAGCTGTAACAGTGGCAACAACTGTGCCTTTAGGTGAGTTTTCGGTTACTGCAGACTTGTATGTGGGCTGTGTAAAAACGGGGGCATTATCATTATGGTCTAAAACTGTAATAACAATCAGCATTGTTCCTGACATCTCCGGATCTCCTCCATCCACAGCCGTTAACACAAGAGATATCTGCTCTTGTTTCTCTCTGTCTAAAGGCTTCTGTAGCACCATCTCAACGTTTTTATTCCCATCTGCGTTATTGTGGATTTTCAGAGCAAAATTATCAGTTGATTTTAATTCGTATCTTTGAACACCATTATTTCCAACATCAAAATCTACAGCTCGTTCAAGCACGAATTTTGCCCCAATCACCGTGGACTCACTTATTTTAAAAGTCATCTCGTTTTTTTCAAAGGTTGGTGCGTTATCATTGATATCTGTTATCTGTACAGTAACACTGTAAAACTCCATAGGATTTTCCAAAATAACCTGAAAATGTAAAGCGCAAAGTGCGGTCTCTGTACACAGCACCTCTCTGTCGATTCTCTGTTTGACGAGGAGGACTCCTCTTTCTCTGTTCAGCTCGATGTAATCGCCGCTATTCCTCGTATAGATTTTAGCTTTGCCTGATACCAAACGTTTTTTATCCAAACCCAAATCTTGCGCTATATTGCCCACTAAAGAGCTTTTTGCCATTTCCTCCGGAATAGAGTAGCTGACCTGCCCGAAAACATATTCGAGGGAAAGGACAGAAATAAACAGCAGTACTTGCCGATTCATTGTTCTATCCGTTTTGTTCCACAGTGATGCTCCACAGTGCTGCTTATATCCATACAAAAAACAGAGACTCTCAGATTCCAATGTCAAATCTCAAAAGAAAAGCAGCATGTCCCAATCATTTAAAGCAAACGGCTTGCAAACAAAAATCTGTCCTTTTATATTTCAAAAGAAGATCTCCAAAACGGAATCCTCCGTGTTTGCCCGTCGTGATCTCTTTGTACTGTGACGCTGTTACATGGGAGGTGCTGATACAACGTGCTGTAACCACCAACACTCTGGTCAACAGCGGCCCTAAGAGTCCAAATTTGAAAACTGCAGAAGACCGACTAAAATTCAGCTCAGGAGAACACACTGCACTGCATCTGGAAATCGAACTGCAATGGGTCTACTTTAGTTATACAGCATCTTTGATTTAACCAACGACAACAAACACATATCATGAGAATGCATCATGTGCACCGTTTAGGTCAATAATATATTTGAAGAAGAAGGATGCAAAATAAAGGATGGACATCGTGTCTATCATGAAACATCTATGTTTCAGAGATTGGGGTAAATCTAAAATCTAAATGAAAGATCAAAAGGGAAAATTATTTCTCTAAATAATGATAACCGAACAATAACACGAAGAACAAACAAAAAGACCGACGATAAAAATGTGGAAACAGTCACTGACAGAGAATAAACATGCGGGTGAACTGTGTATGTCGCTGTCCGCAGTACTGACACAAACCACCTTCAAATTATGGAAAAGGTCCAAGACTGCACAAGCTGTTTTAAATATGTGATGCCTTAGGGATGAAATATCTAGAAACTATCAATACAATTTTTCATTGCAATAATTCTTCTTCTCTTCGTTTATTCCTCGACTAGGTACTAATAATACTACAACGAGGCTACTAATGTTACTGCTGATTATGGAAATGGTATTATTATTACTGCTATTATAAAACAAATATAATCACAACATAACGCATCGTTTCCTTCAAGGACAAGGGTTGAAGATGTAATGGATAGGGCATTTATTTTGGGGAATAATCATGTGAATCCCAAATTGTCGGTCACTGAGGGCAACATTGCAAATAACGTGGTACGAGCATTTGTTTGTTACTCAAAGGGAAAATAGTGCAATTAATGACATTTAAATAATACATTACACACTGAAACGGTATTAAAGCAGGCTAACCTCTAGAGGAGAGTCTGGTTCATCCAGGATGCTTTTTTCACTCTGAATCCGCTGCATCGTGCCTGTAGAACTGGGGTCCATAATCAGCACGTTCTGACTACCGGTTGTGCCGAACTTACAGTCACTCTTTCTGGAGTCAGTCGTCCTGCAAACCTCGTAATTGTACACGTGTTGGAGAGTCCCTGTCCCCAAAGTGTCTGAGTAACGTGGAGGATAATATGGAATCACAGGGAGATTGGAGTGAAACATGATGCGAGACTGTCTCCACCTGTAGATCTTCACTGATATAATAACCACTAAACACGTGACGAAGAGGAAGGACACTACAGCCAGAGCCAGCACTAAGTAAAAAGTCAGGTTGTCATTGTACTCCTTATCCTGTGTAAAGTCAGTGAACTCAGACAGCACTTCCGGGAAACTGTCCGCCACCACCACGTTAACAATGACTGTAGCTGAACGAGAAGGCTGCCCGTTGTCCTCCACTATAACAGACAGTCTTTGTTTCACAGCATCTTTATCAGTCACCTGGCGGATAGTCCTTATTTCTCCATTCTGTGAGCCCACTTCAAACAGCGCCCTGTCTGTGGCTTTCTGCAGTTTATAGGAGAGCCAGGCATTCTGTCCAGAGTCCACATCAACAGCCACCACTTTAGTGACCAGATAGCCAACATCTGCTGATCGAGGCACCATCTCTGCTGATCGAGGCACCATCTCAGCGACCAGAGAGCCACCAGTCTGGACTGGGTACAGGACCTGAGGAGGGTTGTCGTTCTGGTCCTGGATCAACATTTTCACAGTCACATTGCTACTCAGTGGAGGAGTGCCTCCATCCTGAGCTTTGATCCGGAAGTGGAAGTCTTTGATCTGCTCGTAGTCAAAAGAGCGCACTGCATGGATGACTCCACTATCAGCACTAACGGACACATATGAGGAGATTGACCCTCCGTTAACAGAGGAGTCCTCCAGGATGTAAGAAACACGGGCATTCTGGTTCCAGTCAGCGTCTCTGGCTCTCACTGTGAATATAGAGAGGCCTGGTGTGTTGTTTTCTACGATGTAGGCCTCATATGAGCTGCTGTCAAAGACAGGCGCGTTATCATTTACATCAGAGATCTGTAAGGTGATAGTGACGCTGCTGGAGAGGGAGGGCACTCCCTCATCAGAGCAGGTCACTGTTATATTATACTGGGAAGCTGTCTCTCTGTCCAATAAACTGTCGGTTATAACAGTAAATAAATTAGTTGCTGTTGATTTAATGGCAAACGGGATATTGTCGTTTAAAACACACATGACTTTGCCGTTATCGTTTGAGTCCGCATCTTGTATATTTAGCATTGTTACTACAGTTCCCAGTTTTATGTTTTCAGATACTGTGTTTGAGTTCGACATGATGTTAATGGACGGGGGGTTATCATTTGTATCTGTCACATCCATAATTACTTTACATGCATCTGATAATCCTCCCTGATCAGACACCTGAACATCTAGCTCATAAAGCCTTTTTTTTTCATAATCTACATTTCCAGTTAATGTCAAAACTCCAGTATTAGCATCAATTGTAAATAAACCCGCTGCCCCTGATTTTGAAATCATATATGTTACTATTCCGTTATTGCCTTTGTCTATGTCTGTAGCCCTTACCGTGGTTATTACAGTACCAACAGGAGCATTCTCTGTAACACTTGCTTTGTACTCAGGCTTTGAGCATACGGGTGGATTGTCATTTGCGTCTAACACAGTTATGATAATCTGCATTGTCCCTGAAAGCTGTGGTTCACCACCATCCAGAGCCGTCAGTATTAACGATATATGCTCATTTTTTTCTCGGTCTAATGGTTTCTGCAAAACCATTTCGACATGTTTAGTCCCATCACCTCTGCTGATAGTTTTCAGAACGAAATTGTCAGTGGGTTTCAGGGCGTAGCTGTTCAAGCCGTTTACACCAACATCATCGTCTATTGCTTTCTCTAAGACAAATCGAGCTCCAGTAAGGGCTGATTCGCTAATTTCATATTTCATCTCTGCTCTCTCAAATGTTGGCGGGTTGTCATTTATATCTGTTATTTCGACAGTAACCGTGTAATACTCCATTGGGTTTTCCATGATCATTTGAAAATGAAGTGCGCAAGGCATTTTCGGACCGCACAGAGATTCTCTGTCTATTCTGTTTTTATAAAGGAGGACTCCTCTTTCTCTCTTCAGCTCAATATATTCCTCAGTGTTACCAGTATAAATACGAGCTTTACCGGACTTCAATCTTTCCACAGTCAAACCTAAATCCTGGGCTATATTGCCTATAAGTGCCCCTTTTGTCATTTCCTCCGGAATGGAGTAGCTGACTTGCCCGTGCACTCTACTGAGAGAGAGAAGAGACATAAACAACAGCACTTGCCATTCCATCGTTCCTGTCATCCCGTCTGAAGAACACGAAAAAACACCAGGTTATTCGCCTAAGTTCCGAGTTTGAACTGTCTGTACGTGTACGGTCCTAAAAAATACCGTTATCTTAAATTGAAGAACAAAGAAATCCCATTGTGCCGTCCGGTTTATGCTGTGGTAGTCCCGAGTGTTAACTCTGCCTCTCTCTTCCCTATCGTAATATAGGGGAGGTAATGCAACACAAGCTTTCTCATCCACTCGATGGCCAACAGCGTCCCTCTCTGTTCAATGAACTGAATTACATGGAGTCTTACCCTGACATCCACAACAATTCAGTTTAAAAAACGCATTACAACAAAAATATGTAGAGACATATCTTTCTACATTTATATCTCATGTAAGTGCTTAAGTCCTTACCTGTCTTCATTATAGAAGAATTACAAATATAAAACTAAAGCAGAAACAATATGTATCAGAATATCAAGAAATAAATAAACTAATACAAAATAAAAAAACAAATACGTTCAGACGAATACCCAGCTTAGCAGCACTGACACAACTCTCGTTTGCACTGTCTGTGGTGCTGAATAATAAAAATCACAGAGTTGCATTAAAAACACACAAAACACTGCAGAAAGAGAGAGAGGGGGTTAGGGGTCATCAACAGCACGTTTGCTGGTGATAAAACTGAACAACCTCAAATATTAAGTATATAACTGTTCCCAACGAGCTAAGTTACTAATATACCAGACTTGATAATCAATTGTATTTCCCTGCTAAAATATGACCACCACAGTTGGATGAAAATAATCTGTAACTTCTGAAAAACTAACCTCCAGAGGAGAGTCAGGTTCATCCAGGATGCTCTTTTCACTCTGTATCCGCTGCATCGTCCCTGTAGAACTGGGGTCCATTATCAGCACGTTCTGACTACCGGCTCTGCCGAACTTACAGTCACTCTTTCTGGAGTCAGTCGTCCTGCAAACCTCGTAATTGTACACGTGTTGGAGAGTCCCTGTCCCCAAAGTGTCTGAGTAACGTGGAGGATAATATGGAATCACAGGGAGATTGGAGTGAAACATGATGCGAGACTGTCTCCACCTGTAGATCTTCACTGATATAATAACCACTAAACATGTGATGAAGAGGAAGGACACTACAGCCAGAGCCAGCACTAAGTAAAAAGTCAGGTTGTCATTGTACTCCTTGTCCTGTGTAAAGTCAGTGAACTCAGACAGCACTTCCGGAAAGCTGTCCGCAACCACCACGTTAACAATGACTGTAGCTGAACGAGAGGGCTGCCCGTTGTCCTCCACTATAACAGTCAGTCTTTGTTTCACAGCATCTTTATCAGTCACCTGGCGGATAGTCCTTATTTCTCCATTCTGTAAGCCCACTTCAAACAGCGCCCTGTCTGTGGCTTTCTGCAGTTTATAGGAGAGCCAGGCATTCTGTCCAGAGTCCACATCAACAGCCACCACTTTAGTGACCAGATAGCCCACATCTGCTGCACGAGGCACCATCTCAGCCACCAGAGAGCCACCAGTCTGGACTGGGTACAGGACCTGAGGAGGGTTGTCGTTCTGGTCCTGGATCAGTATTTTCACAGTCACATTGCTACTGAGTGGAGGAGAGCCTCGTCCTGAGCTCTAACCCGGAAGTGGAATTCTTTGATCTGCTCGTAGTCAAAAGAGCGCACTGCATGGATGACTCCACTATCAGCACTAACGGACACGTATGAGGAGACTGGCACTCCGTTAACAGAGGAGTCCTGCAGGATGTAAGAAACACGGGCATTCTGGTTCCAGTCAGCGTCTCTGGCTCTCACTGTGAATACAGAGAGACCTGGTGTGTTGTTTTCTACAATGTAGGCCTCATATGAGCTGCTGTCAAAGACAGGCGCGTTATCATTCACATCAGAGATCTGTAAGGTGAGAGTGACGCTGCTGGAGAGGGAGGGCACTCCCTCATCGGAGCAGGTCACTGTTATATTATACTCAGAGGCTGTCTCTCTGTCTAAATCACTATCTGTCACTAAATTATGGAAATTATTTGTAGATTTCTTTAGAGTGAAAGGTATATTTTCCTTGATTAAGCATTTCACGTTACCGTTTTCTCCGGAGTCCATGTCCTCAATATTTATCATTGTAACGACTGTATTGAGTTCGGCATCCTCTGATATCACATTTGACTTCGATATTATGTTAATTTCAGGCTCGTTGTCATTCATGTCTTGTACATCAACAAATAATTTGCACGAATCAGTGAGTCCTCCCTCGTCACTAGCAAGCAGATTTATTTGATAGTTCCGTGAATCTTCAAAGTCAATATTTCCAATTAATAAAACTTCACCGTTTTGTTCATTTACCTCAAATATTTTCCTGACATCGTCTAATGTATTTGTGATTGAATATGTTATTTTACAATTAGAACCCTGATCTGCATCTGAAGCTGTGACAGTGGCAACAACTGTGCCTTTAGGTGAGTTTTCAGTTACTGCAGACTTGTATGTGGGCTGTGTAAAAACGGGGGCATTATCATTATGGTCTAAAACTGTAATAACAATCAGCATTGTTCCTGACATCTGCGGCTCTCCTCCATCTACAGCCGTTAACACAAGAGATATCTGCTCTTGTTTCTCTCTGTCTAAAGGCTTCTGTAGCACCATCTCAACGTTTTTATTCCCATCTGCGTTATTGTGGATTTTCAGAGCAAAATGATCAGTTGGTTTTAATTCGTATCTTTGAAGATCATTAAGTCCAACATCAAGATCAACAGCTCTTTCCAGCATGAATTTTGCTCCGGTGATTGCTGACTCGCTAATTTTGAATTTCTTTTCGCTTTTTTCAAAGGTTGGTGTATTATCATTAATATCTGTAATCTGGACTGTCACACTGTAAAACTCCATAGGATTGTCCAAAATAATCTGAAAATGTAAAGCACAAGGCGTCGTCTGTCTGCAGAGAGCCTCTCTGTCTATTCTCTGTTTGACGAGGAGGACTCCTCTTTCTCTGTTCAGCTCGATGTACTCGTCGCTGTCTCGGGTATAAATTCGAGCTTTACCAGAAGTCAAACGTGTGCTTTCCAAACCTAAATCTTTTACTATGTTGCCTATTAAAGAGCCTTTTGCCATTTCCTCCGGTATCGTGTAGCTGACCTGCCCAATAACCGAGCCGAGCGAAAGGAGAGAGATGAACAACAGCGCTTGTCCTTTCATTGTTCAATCCTTGTATTTTTTCAGCAAAATCCCACAGTCCGGTTTAATATCCAACAAAATACAATCCACTTCAGTGTCAAACGACAATTTCACAGCTATACAATCCACACAGTAAATAGATAAGTCTCAAAGATCGTCGTGTGTTTTCAGATATTCTACATATCCCCGAGTCCGTTGTTTTGCCGTCGTGTTCTCTCTTCTTTATGATGATGTTACATGGGAGGTATGCTACAGACCTATTCTCAGCCGTGCACACTCTATCCAACAGCGGCCCTAAGAGTCCACCATGGAAAACTGCAGCAAACCAACATTAACCAATCTGCCCGGCAACGTATTGGAAATGTTTTACTTGAATAAGGTAAACATTAGTAACATAAATGGCCACATAACACGTGTTTATGGCCATGATTTCTCTAATTTGTTTGAATCTTTAGAAATAGAACTATGTTCAAGAAAACTTAAACTACATCTGAAACCAAAATAAATACAAATACAATTGATTAGAATGACTACTTACATAATCAAATTATGTCAAATAAATTAATGGAGGAGGAAATTCTGAGTCCAGAAAAGTCGCTGTCGAAGGTATGAAATTATTAAAGTGTAAAACAGCCAACATTGCTGTCCTTTCATGCAGATACAAGTAATGCAAGTACCATGTGAGAATAATGATGTCACTGATTTTTATAAAAATATATTTATTGATTTTTATTATGAGAACTTGTCTATAACAAGCCATCAATAAAAAAACGTGTTCCGTCTGCTCAATATGAACGACAATTAATTTAAATATCTTAAAACAAAAACAGCCAGCCAATCAAATACTGAGAACAATACTTCTCCAAAGCTATACTACTGACTCTAATATAAGTGCAGATAACGACATACCCAATTACCAATATTGTAAATGAAATGTTATACAATATAACTATAACATAATAGAGGGAAACTTTGACATGAACTTGAGGTTTTTAAAACTAGGCCTACATAAACTAGGTTTTTCTAGCGAAAGCTATAACATTATGTGCTATTAGCAAGGTCTGTATAAATGAAAAAAAGTGATTAAGCAATCGAAGCTTTAAGGGAGTTTTCTGTTTACTTAAACACACAAGGAATTGAAGACAAAATACGGTGCATGTGGAACAGTGAGTCGCCCGCCGGGCATGTTCTAAAAATAGCTCGCCAAGCAAATCCAAAATGTATAAAACACACAAAACAAAAAAGGAAATGTAATTAAAAGAATCTACCCTATGCATAAACGAAACCTAAATCATAGCGAACTCTATCTACTTACTACAACTCTATATCTATCTAACACCCCTCCTCCCCCCACCCCCACAATGAATATCGACCAATCACGTTCTTGCTTGATTTGCGGGACCAGCGTTGCAGTCGGGAAAAAAGCAATGTGGCACCTCCCCGCTTCATAAGGAGTTTGACCGTGATTTTCCTTCTGGCAGATTCTACACAACACATCAGCCCCAATGAACAGCCTAGTCATGCCAGCCTATACAGCACATCAGGGGCAGAGTTTTACTCGGTGTGTTGCAACTTGCTTATATTTATTGCACTTGACGCACACACACGCATGGCGTAATTTCCACTGGGGACAGGGGGGACATGTCCCCCGCACTTTTCGAAATCCCGTTTGTGTCCCCCCACTTTACAAATATGTTTATTATTATTTTTTAACGCAAGCCGTCATCGCCACGGAGGAGCAGACAGCCTCTGTGAGCGAGCGAGACAGTGGGAGAGAGAGAGAGCGAGCGAGAGAGCTAGAGAGGGAGGGAGAGAGAGAGAGAGAGAGAGAGAGAGAGAGAGAGACGGAGAGAGAGAGAGCTAAGGAGAGCACACCTTTATTAATATAGATAAAGTAAGAAGTCATTCCAATGTGTACTATAGGACAGTAAAACAAATAAAAAAAACAGTTTAAAAGGGGAGTGATTAGTCAAATATGCATAAATGAAAAGATAGAATGCTAACTAGGTAACAAGATAAGAATAAACAAGTTTAAATGATTTGTTATTGGTTGTGATCATATTCTAAAGATGTCTGGATTATTGAAAAGTATACAGCTCCCTTTCATCTGAGCGTTGAGAGCTGTATCCATAAATTCATGTTGTGCTCAAAGTGCACCAGATTGATGCATTTCACTTCAACATTTAAAAAGAAATCTTCCATGCATGCCCCCGGACCCCCCTAGAGGAGTTGAGGTCCATCCCCCAAATAAAGCAGGTTAAATTAATTAAATTGCAAACATGTTATTTTAGTAAACACTGCAAACGGGTCCCACAGACCCACACAGCACACAAAGGTTAAAGGTAATAATAATGTTAAAATGTGCTAAATATATACACTGCAAAAACAAAAAAAAGAGGAGTAAAAGTAGCCCCCGACTTGTTTTATTTTTTTTAAGTAGCCCTCATCCTAAAAAAGGTTGGTGACCCCTGATGTGGAATAATATGACAGCCTATCACTTATTCAGTATTCAGGCAGTGGGATGCTGTCCATGGTTCTGAAAACACCGAAATGGCGTACTTCAGTTCCCAAATATTGCAACTAAGCACATAAAGAGATACAAGAGCACAGAAGATAATTATTTAACTAACCTCTAGAGGAGAGTCAGGTTCATCCAGGATGCTCTTTTCACTCTGTATCTGCTGCATCGTCCCTGTAGAACTGGGGTCCATTATCAGCACGTTTGACTACCGGCTCTGCCGAACTTACAGTCACTCTTTCTGGAGTCAGTCGTCCTGCAAACCTCGTAATTGTACACGTGTTGGAGAGTCCCTGTCCCCAAAGTGTCTGAGTAACGTGGAGGATAATATGGAATCACAGGGAGATTGGAGTGAAACATGATGCGAGACTGTCTCCACCTGTAGATCTTCACTGATATAATAACCACTAAACACGTGATGAAGAGGAAGGACACTACAGCCAGAGCCAGCACTAAGTAAAAAGTCAGGTTGTCATTGTACTCCTTGTCCTGTGTAAAGTCAGTGAACTCAGACAGCACTTCCGGGAAGCTGTCTGCCACCACCACGTTAACAATGACTGTAGCTGAACGAGAGGGCTGCCCGTTGTCCTCCACTATAACAGTCAGTCTTTGTTTCACAGCATCTTTATCAGTCACCTGGCGGATAGTCCTTATTTCTCCATTCTGTAAGCCCACTTCAAACAGCGCCCTGCCTGTGGCTTTCTGCAGTTTATAGGAGAGCCAGGCATTCTGTCCAGAGTCCACATCAACAGCCACCACTTTAGTGACTAGATACCCACATCTGCTGAACGAGGCACCATCTCAGCCACCAGAGAGCCACCAGTCTGGACTGGGTACAGGACCTGAGGAGGGTTGTCGTTCTGGTCCTGGATCAGTATTTTAACTGTGGCCACTGAACTCAGAGGAGGGGATCCAGCATCGCGAGCAGTTACGTTAAATTCAAACCACTTGATCTGCTCATAATCAAAAGACCTTACTGCATGAATGACACCATTTTCTGAATTGACTGACACTAAGGAAGTCACAGCTGCCCCATTAATCTCTTTCTCCTCCAGAAAGTAAGAAACTCGAGCGTTTTGACCCCAGTCTGAATCACTAGCACTTAGAATGAACACAGAAAACCCCGGAGAGTTATTTTCTGGTACAGTCTTACTATATTCTGATTGGTCAAATCTGGGCGGGCTGTCATTCACGTCAGAAATCTTTACATTTATGTTTTTACTGCTGGTCAGAGGCGGGGAGCCTTGGTCAGAGACGGTGATGGTGATATTATACTCAGGAATACTTTCTCTGTCTAAGTAGTCTTCGGTTACTATAGTATAATATCCTGTTAATGAAGACTCAATTTTGAAAGGTATGTCAGAGTTGATGGAGCACTTTACAACACCGTTACCATCAGAGTCTTCATCATCAACATTAATAACAGCTATAGTTGTACCTGGAGGAGAATCCTCAGATATAGAGTTAGAAAATGACATCAGCTGAATTGTAGGGACATTGTCATTTTCGTCAATAATTTGAATAACAACTTTGCACGTATCTGAATGTCCCCCGTGATCACTAGCCTTAACGTTTAATTGAAAGGTCTTAGATTTTTCAAAATCCAGATTACCTGCAACTTTAAGTTCTCCAGTTTTGACGTTTACTTCAAACATATTTTTCACCTCTCTGGCAACATTAGCTATGGAATAAGATACTTCACCATTGACTCCTTTATCTGCATCAGTTGCACTCACAGTGGTTACCACTGTTCCTGTAGGAGAGTTTTCCCTGACTTCTGCTTTATAAACAGTCTGCCTGCACACTGGCGCATTATCGTTAGCATCCAGCACAGTGATGTGAATGCGCACTGTCCCTGATCTGTGTGGCTCCCCTCCATCTGAAGCAATCAGCACGAGATTGTGAGTCTCCTCTTTCTCCCGGTCTAACGGGGTTTGTAAAACCATTTCGATGAATTTTACTCCATCAGGCTGGATCTGCACTTCCAATTTGAAATGATCTGAAGGTTTTAGCACGTATTTTTGAATGTCATTAATTCCAACATCCGGGTCGTCTGCGCTCTCTAGTGAGAAGCGAGTCCCCGATGTAACACTTTCAACCATATTTAAATGTATTTCCCCCTTTGGAAACGACGGACTGTTATCGTTTATATCTATAACCTCCACTGTTACACGGTAAAGCTGGATTGGGTTTTCTAATATGAGCTCGAAACTGAAGCTACAGGGCGTCGTCTTTCCACACAGCTCTTCTCGGTCGATCCGCTCTTTAATAACAAGCGTGCCTTTGTCTCTGTTTAAATCAACGTACTGTTGGCTTCCTTTTGTGATAATACGAGCTTTACCTGATATGAGCCTCGTCACATCCAAACCTAAATCTCTAGCGATGTCTCCAACAAAAGAGCCTTCTGCCTGCTCCTCCGGTACGGAGTACCGAGCCTGTCCAGCTACTGAGCTCAGATCAAACAGACAAAGAGTCACAAACAGTGCTTGCCATCGGCCTCTGCGCGCGGTTATCCACAAACAAGCCATCATAAATCCAGAGGTACAGACGCCGAAATCCCTTTCAATGCAACACTGATGTGAATAAATCCATGAATTGAATAGTAACTCTGTTTTCAGCAGAAGAAGTCCACGACAAAATGCTGCTCTTTAAATCCTCACAGGCCACACCGTCTTCTCTCTAAGCAGCAAAAAACTGAATGGAGATAAAGGGGTGGACCACTGCACTGCTTATTTGGACAGTAAGTCAGTGATGTATCAAGAGCGGCGCTCAGAGCCCATCCACGGTAATGTTTATGGTGGTTTAAATATTATGAACAGTTTTAATATTATAATACAAGCGTTTGGATGCATATCGATATATAATGGGATGGTTTCTGACTTTAGACCTCAAAAAACACAAACATATTAATAACAACAACACAACAAATGAAATTCCAACAACCTAACTGGTAAGGTAAATGTATATTTGGAAATGCTGAGAGATGTTCCCATTGTTGCTGTTATTATTATTATTATTATTATTATTATTATTATTTTACGTAGGCAATTGATTCAGTATGTATACAAGGTTACAGATAAGAAAGTTAAAGGTCTTTGGAACAGAATGATTGTTCACTAAACAAGGAGCTGTACAACCTATGGACCTGACCGCTTGCCCTTGTTCTCAGAAATAAACTGTAACCAAATACTATTTATCCAGAGAAACAATATTCATGAAGTAAATACTTTGCACATTGCACCTCACCTCAAGAGGAGAGTCAGGTTCATCCAGGATGCTCTTTTCACTCTGTATCCGCTGCATCGTCCCTGTAGAACTGGGGTCCATTATCAGCACGTTCTGACTACCGGTTGTGCCGAACTTACAGTCACTCTTTCTGGAGTCAGTCGTCCTGCAAACCTCGTGTACACGTGTTGGAGAGTCCCTGTCCCCAAAGTGTCTGAGTAACGTGGAGGATAATAGGAATCACAGGGAGATTGGAGTGAAACATGATGCGAGACTGTCTCCACCTGTAGATCTTCACTGATATAATAACCACTAAACACGTGATGAAGAGGAAGGACACTACAGCCAGAGCCAGCACTAAGTAAAAAGTCAGGTTGTCATTGTACTCCTTGTCCTGTGTAAAGTCAGTGAACTCAGACAGCACTTCCGGAAAGCTGTCCGCCACCACCACGTTAACAATGACTGTAGCTGAACGAGAGGGCTGCCCGTTGTCCTCCACTATAACAGTCAGTCTTTGTTTCACAGCATCTTTATCAGTCACCTGGCGGATAGTCCTTATTTCTCCATTCTGTAAGCCCACTTCAAACAGCGCCCTGTCTGTGGCTTTCTGCAGTTTATAGGAGAGCCAGGCATTCTGTCCAGAGTCCACATCAACAGCCACCACTTTAGTGACCAGATAGCCCACATCTGCTGAACGAGGCACCATCTCAGCCACCAGAGAGCCACCAGTCTGGACTGGGTACAGGACCTGAGGAGGGTTGTCGTTCTGGTCCTTGATCAGCATTTTCACAGTCACATTGCTACTGAGTGGAGGAGAGCCTCCATCCTGAGCTTTAACCCGGAAGTGGAAGTCTTTGATCTGCTCGTAGTCAAAAGAGCGCACTGCATGGATGACTCCACTATCAGCACTAACGGACACATATGAAGAGACTGGCACTCCGTTAACAGAGGAGTCCTCCAGGATGTAAGAAACACGGGCATTCTGGCTCCAGTCAGCGTCTCTGGCTCTCACTGTGAATACAGAGAGGCCTGGTGTGTTGTTTTCTACAATGTAGGCCTCATATGAGCTGCTGTCAAAGACAGGCGCGTTATCATTCACATCAGAGATCTGTAAGGTGAGAGTGACGCTGCTGGAGAGGGAGGGCACTCCCTCATCAGAGCAGGTCACTGAGATATTATAATGAGAAGCTGTCTCTCTGTCTAACTCGCTGTCTGTAACTAAGCTATAGAAATTATCTGTAGATGTTTTCAAAGTGAATGGCACATTTTCACAGATTACGCATTTTATCTTTCCGTTTTCTCCCGAGTCTAAGTCCTCAATATTTATCATTGTAACCACTGTACTAAGTTTGGCATCCTCTGATATCACATTTGACTTCGACATGATGTTAATTTCAGGCTTGTTGTCATTTACATCTTGCACATCGATAATTATTTTACAAGAATCTGTGAGTCCTCCCTCGTCACTAGCACGTACATTTATTTGAAAGTGTCTTGACTTTTCAAAGTCAATATTTCCAATCAATGAAACTTCGCCGTTTTCTTTATTCAACGCAAATACTTTCCTGATATTTCCTAATGTGTATTTGTGATTGAATAAGTTATTTTACCATTAGAACCCTGATCTGCATCTGAAGCTGTAACAGTGGCAACAACTGTGCCTTTAGGTGAGTTTTCTGTAACGGTAGCCTTGTATGTGGGCTGTGTAAAAACGGGGGCATTATCATTAGCATCTAAAACTGTAATAATAATCAGCATTGTTCCTGACATCTGCGGCTCTCCCCCATCTACGGCCGTTAACACAAGAGATATCTGCTCTTGTTTCTCTCTGTCTAAAGGCTTCTGTAGCACCATCTCAACGTTTTTATTCCCATCTGTGTTGCTTTCCAGTTTTAGAGCAAAATTATCAGTTGGTTTTAATTCGTAGTTTTGAACACCATTAATCCCAACATCGAGATCTTCAGCCCTTTCAAGAACGAACTTTGCTCCCATCACCGCAGACTCACTTATTTTAAACGCAATTTCATTTTTTTCAAAGGTTGGTGCATTGTCATTGATATCTGTTATCTGTACAGTAACACTGTAAAACTCCATAGGATTCTCCAAAATAATCTGAAAATGTAAAGAGCAAAGTGCGGTCTCTGTACACAGCACCTCTCTGTCGATTCTCTGTTTCACGAGGAGGACTCCTCTTTCTCTGTTGAGCTCGATGTACTCATCGCTATTCCTCGTATAGATCTTAGCTTTGCCTGATATCAAACGTTTTATATCTAAACCCACATCTTGCGCTATATTGCCGACAAAAGAGCCTTTCGCCATTTCCTCCGGAATAGAGTAGCTGACCTGCCCGAACACAGATTCGAGGGAAAGGAGAGAGATAAACAGCAGTACTTGCCGATTCATTGTTCTATCCGGTTTTTTTCCACCGAGAGACTCCACGGTGCTTATATCCACAAAACACAGATATCCTCAGATTCCAATGTCAAATCTCAAAAGTAAAGCTGCATAACCGGTTCTAGGCAAACGGTTGTAGTTACAAATCTCGCCTTTTATATTTCAAAAGAATATCTCCAACGGAATCCTCCGTGTTTGCCCGTCGTGATCTCTTTGTACTGTGACGCTGTTACATGGGAGATGCTGATACAACGTGCTCTAACCACTAACACTCTGTCCAACAGCGGCCCTAAGAGTCCATATTAGAAAACTGCAGAACACCGACTAAAATTCAGCTCAGGAGAACACACTGCAATCAATCTTGAAATCTAACTGCAATGAGTGTACTTTAGTTTTCTCTTTGATTTAACAACAACATAACATTTTTTCGTCAAAATGCATCATGTCTACCGATTATGATAGTACAATAATATATTTGAATATGAAGGATGCAAAATAAAGGACTGACATCGTGTCTATCACGAAACATCTATCATATGTGATGCTTCAGGGATGAAATATATATCTAGAAACTATCAATACAATTACAACTACAGCTACTAATGTTACTGCTGATTATGGAAATTGTATTATTATTATTACTGCTATTATAAAACAAATATAACCACAACATAACGCATCGTTTCCTTCAAGGACATGGTTTGAAGATGTAATGAATAGGGCATTTATTTTGGAGAATAATCATGTGAATCCCAAATTGTCGGTCACGGGCCACATGTTGACTAACGTGGTACGAGCATTTGAGCATACTCAAAGGGGAAATAGTGCAATTAATGACATTTACATAATAAATTACACACTGAAACGGTATTAAAGCATGCTAACCTCTAGAGGAGAGTCAGGTTCATCCAGGATGCTCTTTTCACTCTGTATCCGCTGCATCGTCCCTGTAGAACTGGGGTCCATTATCAGCACGTTCTGACTACCGGCTCTGCCGAACTTACAGTCACTCTTTCTGGAGTCAGTCGTCCTGCAAACCTCGTAATTGTACACGTGTTGGAGAGTCCCTGTCCCCAAAGTGTCTGAGTAACGTGGAGGATAATAAGGAATAACAGGGAGATTGGAGTGAAACATGATGCGAGACTGTCTCCACCTGTAGATCTTCACTGATATAATAACCACTAAACACGTGATGAAGAGGAAGGACACTACAGCCAGAGCCAGCACTAAGTAAAAAGTCAGGTTGTCATTGTACTCCTTGTCCTGTGTAAAGTCAGTGAACTCAGACAGCACTTCCGGGAAGCTGTCAGCCACCACCACGTTAACAATGACTGTAGCTGAACGAGAGGGCTGCCCGTTGTCCTCCACTATAACAGTCAGTCTTTGTTTCACAGCATCTTTATCAGTCACCTGGCGGATAGTCCTTATTTCTCCATTCTGTAAGCCCACTTCAAACAGCGCCCTGTCTGTGGCTTTCTGCAGTTTATAGGAGAGCCAGGCATTCTGTCCAGAGTCCACATCAACAGCCACCACTTTAGTGACAGATAGCCCACATCTGCTGAACGAGGCACCATCTCAGCCACCAGAGAGCCACCAGTCTGGACTGGGTACAGGACCTGAGGAGGGTTGTCGTTCTGGTCCTGGATCAGTATTTTAACTGTGGCCACTGAACTCAGAGGAGGGGATCCAGCATCGCGAGCAGTTACGTTAAATTCAAACCACTTGATCTGCTCATAATCAAAGGACCTTACTGCATGAATGACCCCATTTTCTGAATTGACTGACACTAAGGAAGTCACAGCTGCCCCATTAATCTCTTTCTCCTCCAGAAAGTAAGACAGTCGAGCGTTTTGACCCCAGTCTGCATCACTAGCACTTAGAGTGAACACAGAAAACCCCGGAGAGTTATTCTCCGGTACAGTCTTACTATATTCTGATTGGTCAAATCTGGGCGGGCTGTCATTCACGTCAGAAATCTTTACATTTATGTTTTTACTGCTGGTCAGAGGCGGGGAGCCTTGGTCAGAGACGGTGATGGTGATATTATACTCAGGAATACTTTCTCTGTCTAAGTAGTCTTCGGTTACTATAGTATAATATCCTGTTAATGAGGACTCAATTTTGAAAGGTATATCAGAGTTTATTTGAGCATTTTACAACACCGTTACCATCAGAGTCTTCATCATCAACATTAATAACAGCTATAGTTGTACCTGGAGGAGAATCCTCAGATATAGAGTTAGAAAATGACATCAGCTGAATTGTAGGGACATTGTCATTCTCGTCAATAATTTGAATAACAACTTTGCACGTATCTGAATGTCCCCCGTGATCACTAGCCTTAACGTTTAATTGAAAGGTCTTAGATTTTTCAAAATCCAGATTACCTGAAACTTTAAGTTCTCCAGTTTTAACGTTTACTTCAAACATATTTTTTGCTTCTTTGGCAACGTGAGATATGGAAAATGTAACTTCACCATACACTCCTTTATCTGCATCAGTTGCACTCACACTGGTTACCACTGTTCCTGTAGGAGAGTTTTCCTTGACTTCTGCTTTATAAACAGGCTGGCTGCACACTGGCGCATTATCGTTAGCATCCAGCACAGTGATGTGAATGCGCACTGTCCCTGATCTGTGTGGCTCCCCTCCATCTGAAGCAATCAGCACGAGATTGTGAGTCTCCTCTTTCTCCCGGTCTAACGGGGTTTGTAAAACCATTTCGATGAATTTTCCTCCATCAGGCTGGATCTGCACTTCCAATTTGAAATGATCTGAAGGTTTTAGCACATATTTTTGAATATCATTAATTCCAACATCCGGGTCGTCTGCACTCTCTAGTGAGAAGCGAGTCCCTGATGTAACACTTTCAACGATATTTAAATGTATTTCCCCCTTTGGAAACGACGGACTGTTATCATTTATGTCTATCACCTCCACTGTTACACGGTAAAGCTGGATTGGGTTTTCTAAAATGAGCTCGAAACTGAAGCTACAGGGCGTCGTCTTTCCACACAGCTCTTCTCGGTCGATCCGCTCTTTAATAACAAGGCTGCCTTTATCTCGGTTTAAATCAACGTACTGTCGGCTTCCTTTTGTAATTATACGAGCTTTACCTGATATGAGCCTCGTCACATCCAAACCTAAATCTCTAGCGATGTTTCCAACAAAAGAGCCTTCTGCCTGCTCCTCTGGTACGGAGTACCGAGCCTGTCCAGCTACTGAGCTCAGATCGAACAGACAAAGAGTCACAAACAGTGCTTGCCATCGGCCTCTGCGCGCGGTTATCCACAAACAAGCCATCATAAATCCAGAGGTACAGACGCAGAAATCCCTTTCGATGCAAAACTGATGTGAATAAATCCATGAATTGAATAGTAACAGTGTTTTCAGCACGACAAAATGCTGCTCTTTAAATCCTCACAGGCCACATCGTCTTCTCTCTAAGCAGTAAAACACTGAAGGGGTGGACCACTGCACTGCTTATTTTGACAGTAAGTCAGTGATGTATCAACAGCGGCGCTCAGAGCCCTTCCACGGTAATGTTTATGGTGGTTTAAATATAAGGAACACTTTTAATATACAAGCGTTTGGATGCATATCGATGTATAATGGGATGGCTTCTGACTTTAGACCTCAATAACACATACATATTAATAGCCACAACAACACAACTAATGATAATTCCAACAACCTAACTAATAAGGGCAATTTATTTTTGGAAATGCTGAGAGACGTTCCCAATGTTGCTGTTATTATTATTATTATTATTATTGTTATTATTAAATAGGCAATTGATTAATATACAAGGTGACATTTAAGGAAGTTGAAGCTCTTCGGAACAGAAAGCTTTTTCACTAAAAAAGGAGCTGTCCAACATATGGTGCTGAAACTGACCGCTTGCACTTGTTCTCAGAAAGAAACTGTAACCAAATACTATTTATCCAAAGAAACAATATTCAAAAAGTAAATACTTTGCAAATTGCACCTCACCTCCAGAGGAGAGTCAGGTTCATCCAGGATGTTTTTTTCACTCTGTATCCGCTGCATCGTGCCTGTAGAACTGGGGTCCATTATCAGCACGTTCTGACTACCGGCTCTGCCGAACTTACAGTCACTCTTTCTGGAGTCAGTCGTCCTGCAAACCTCGTAGTTGTACACGTGTTGGAGAGTCCCTGTCCCCAAAGTGTCTGAGTAACGTGGAGGATAATAAGGAATCACAGGGAGATTGGAGTGAAACATGATGCGAGACTGTCTCCACCTGTAGATCTTCACTGATATGATAACCACTAAACACGTGATGAAGAGGAAGGACACTACAGCCAGAGCCAGCACTAAGTAAAAAGTCAGGTTGTCATTGTACTCCTTGTCCTGTGTAAAGTCAGTGAACTCAGACAGCACTTCCGGGAAGCTGTCCGCCACCACCACGTTAACAATGACTGTAGCTGAACGAGAGGGCTGCCCGTTGTCCTCCACTATAACAGTCAGTCTTTGTTTCACAGCATCTTTATCAGTCACCTGGCGGATAGTTCTTATTTCTCCATTCTGTAAGCCCACTTCAAACAGCGCCCTGTCTGTGGCTTTCTGAAGTTTATAGGAGAGCCAGGAATTCTGTCCAGAGTCCACATCAACAGCCACCACTTTAGTGACCAGATAGCCCACATCTGCTGCACGAGGCACCATCTCAGCCACCAGAGAGCCACCAGTCTGGACTGGGTACAGGACCTGAGGAGGGTTGTCGTTCTGGTCCTTGATCAATATTTTCACAATCACATTGCTACTGAGTGGAGGAGAGCCTCCATCCTGTGCTTTGACCCAGAAGTGGAAGTCTTTGATCTGCTCGTAGTCAAAAGAGCGCACTGCATGGATGACTCCACTATCAGCACTAACAGACACATAAGAGGAGACTGGCACTCCGTTAACAGAGGAGTCCTCCAGGATGTAAGAAACACGGGCATGCTGGTTCCAGTCAGCGTCTCTGGCTCTCACTGTGAATATAGAGAGGCCTGGTGTGTTGTTTTCTACAATGTAGCCCTCATATGAGCTGCTGTCAAAGACAGGCGCGTTATCATTCACATCAGAGATCTGTAAGGTGAGAGTTACGCTGCTGGAGAGGGAGGGCACTCCCTCATCTGAGCAGGTCACTGTTATATTATATTGAGAAGCTATCTCTCTGTCTAAATCACTCTCTGTCACCAAAGTAAAGAAATTATTTGATGCGGACGTCATTGCAAAATGAACATTTTCATCTAAAGCGCAGTGGACTTTGCCATTTTCATCTGAATCTGGATCCTGGACGTTCATCATTGTGAGGACCGTGCCTGGCTTAACATCCTCAGATATAGTGGATGATGTTGACATAATATTAATAGCTGGTGGGTTATCATTTGTGTCCAGCACCTCAATTATAACCTTACAAACGTCTGAGTTACCACCTTCATCTGATGCTTGCACGTCAATCTCATAATGCCGAGATTTCTCAAAATCAAGCTTTCCCATTAATGTAACTACACCTCTTTCTTTATCTATATGAAATAAATCAAGTGCACCTTCTGGAACATTAGAAATAGTATACTGTATATGCCCGTACAGGCCCCCATCTGCATCAGATGCGCTCACAGTGGTTAGAATAGCTCCTTTCAATGCGTTTTCTTTCACGTTCGTCTTATACTCGGTTTGAGTACACACAGGTGCATTATCGTTTGCATCCAACACAGTAATGACAATTTGCATCGTACCAGAGAGCTGCGGATCACCACCATCTAAAGCAGTCAATACTAAAGAAAGCCGCTCCTGTTTTTCTCGGTCAAGATGCTTTTTTAAAACCATCTCAACATGTCTGCTGATGCCAATTCTATAAGGGTTTATAGTGAATGTGTCACTTGAACTGAGTGAATAGCCCTGGAGCCCATTAATACCTGCATCGTAATCTATTGCCTTTTCCAATACAAATTTCGAACCAATTTGAGAAATTTCTGTAATTTCAAATTTCATTTCATGGTTTTTAAAACCGGGAGAATTGTCGTTAATGTCGGTGATCTCCACAGTAATGCTGTAAAATTGCATTGGATTCTCCAAAATGATTTGAAAATCAAGAGTACAGGGCGTCGTCTGTCCGCACAGCGCCTCTCTGTCTATCCGCTCTCTGATTAAAAGGACTCCCCTTTCTTTATTCAGCTCGATGTATTCTGTACCTTCTCCGGTATATATGCGAGCCTTCCCTGATTTTAGCCGTTTCACATCCAAACCTAAATCTTGTGCTATGTTTCCGACCAAAGATCCTTTGGCCATTTCCTCTGGAATAGAGTAGCTGACCTGCCCAAAAACAGAGCTGAGAAAAACAACCCACATTAACAGCAGTAATCCTACTTGCCGTATCATTGTTCTGTCTGATATTCTCCTGTCGGCAGAAACGTGCTCTCACAAAACGTTATCCAATGAGATAAATTAGCAAAACATGTCAGTAAAATTATCCAGAATCGACGTTTCAAATAATACTGATAATTATCCCGGTATCACCGTGTGTGATCATCTCCCTCTTTCAAAACGTGCCGTTAGTTTTTTCTTCGCTTTGTAACATTTCACCATGATGGGGGAGGTACAGCTGCAATGAGCCCAGACATCTCAGCAGACTGGCCAACAGCGTCCCTGTGAGTTTAATGTACTGAACTACACATCACAGGTAGGTGTTGGGTTGATTTAACTATGTGTTGTAATATATTAACATATTTACTATACTACCAGATAAGTAACAGTTGATATGAACACAATGAAACACGCAAGCGAACACACACTCGCACGCACACACGCGCGCGCCCACAAACACATAGACACACACACACCCACACCCACACACACACACACACACACACACACACACACACACACACACACACACACACACACACACATATGAGGTGTGATTTGTGCCAAAGAACAGATAACTAAGCTGACTGAGCGGAGAACTAACGTGTAAATGTGCGTCAACGCCTCCATCAATTTTGAATGGGTTGACGTAGAATACAGCGACGTCACGTCGATGTCAGACGTCAGACGTCACGGCGACGTATCATAGGCGCGCTCACGTGGCGGCGGCGTAGCTTAGAAAGCGCTATTTTAGATATGCGTGTTGATAACGTACGTGTGGATAAGCGCGTGAATAACGTACGTGTGGATAAGTGCGTGAATAACGTACGTCTCGCCTCCATTAGCATTGTATAACATTATCCTATATTATATTTTTCGAATGATTCCGCTCCTACAGTAGTTTGGAAAGTGTTACAGGTACACTTTCTCATCGGCACAGTATTGGTATCAGAAGAGAGGGGAATAATAATTAATAATCATTAGTATGAGAATATTTGCTGGTGTTGTACTCGAGACCGGTCTCCAGACCACTTTTTAACGGTATTGGTCTTGTCTCGGAATCGACTACATTTGGTTTCGTATTGTCTCTGTATCGGACCTATAGGACTCGAGATTTTATGTCAAGACCGGTTAAGACCACGGCTGTGGCTGGGGATGTGATGAGGGTCGGGATCTCACTCTCTCTCTCTCTCTCTCTCTCTCTCTCTCTCTCTCTCTCTCTCTCTCTCTCTCTCTCTCTCTCTCTCTCTCTCTCTCTCTCTGCTCGGGAACAGCTGATCGCCGCACGGCCCTGTGTCCCTCCCTCCCTCAAGGTGTGTGTGGGTGTGTCTATGTCTGTGTGTCTCATTCACTGTCCCTCAGGTTGTGGCATGTTTCGATTGCCAGTTTGTGGCTTGTATGTCTTGTGAACGCAACGCTGGCATAATATGATGTGGCCTGCTGACATGGCCTCTAATAAACACACAGGACTAAAAATAATACGTGTTTAATTCAGCCCAGATGCGGTGACTGCAGGCCAAATCCATTAATGCGGCATATATTGAAGTTGTTCAAAGTTGCACCGGTATGATGCGCAGTGAGAACCACGCACCTGTCAGACTAGCGAATGGGCACCTTTACATTTCAGGAGAATAATGAAGATGTGATTGGTTGTTCCACACTCCGTTTCTCACGAGACCAGCGCGCTGCTGTTTACATTAGTGTCGACTGGACCGACTGGAACTGACGGCAAGGTTAATTATTGTGGAAGGATGGACCCCATCCTGCAAAAAAAGGCAGCGAAATGTGCTAAAATCACTGATTTATCCAGAACCCCCCGTATGGTATAGAACAGGGGTCGGCAACAGGCGGACCGCGGTCCGGATCCGGACCCAGACGCCGACCTATACGGACCCGGACCTATAATCAATACATTAATAGGGGATTTCAATTTTGACGGGGCGATTCAATTTTAACCGCTGCCGACAGGGGGCGAAAGAGACGAGTGAGCGATACAGGGAGAGAAACACAGAAGAAGAGACGGGAGAGCGGCAGATAGACGCGGAGAGGAAAGTGAGTGAAGAGAATAATTAGCGATACAGGGAGAGAAGCGGAGAGGAGAGTGAACAGGCGTGTTAGCGGCAGACAGGGAGAGACAAATAATTACACATGGCGCTCTCCAAGAAGAGGAAAGTGGACAGTGAGAACAGAGCTTTTAACCCTGAGTGGACGGACTCATTCATGTTCATCCTGCCCACTGGGAGCACAGAGCCAGTGTGTCTCATGTGTTCAGAGACCGTGGCGCTCATTAAAAGTGCCAAAACGCCACTATGAGACAAAACACTAAGTGTTTGACCAAACACAGATTGATTTAAACTCCTGACAGGACAAGCACAAGCTCAATTCTCGCACTGAATTAAAAAAAAGTGAGTGAGGGACTGCAATATTAGAGGGAAAGAAAGAGAAACTTTAAAACTGTTCAATTGTTATGATGTGTAAAGACTGATATTGTTCTATAATCGGCTGAAACTGTTAAGTCATGATGTGAAACGGTTAACAAAGAAAAAGGGAAACTCAAGCTGCTGCTACACTTTATTTTATTTATCTAAAATTAAGCACTTTTAAGATGCACATATTTTCAAAAGCTATTTTATTTATTTTCTCCTATTTTATTTTGAAATGCAGCCAGAGAGGAACATTACACATATCCACAGTATTTTACTGTATATCTGTGTAGTTCAATGATAATTGACAATAAATATTGTTGTTTATGAATTGTACTTTCTTTATTTGATTGGCAGTCAGTTGTTGATTACATGCAGACGTTGATAAAGCTACAGCTACTTCAATATATATCACACTAATTCATAAAGCAACTTAGACATTTTGATGTTCCGGACCTTTGCATGGGGAGATTTTCTCTAACTGGACCTCGTTGAATTTTAGTTGAATACCCCTGGTATAGAATGACGAAGCAGAAAGTAAGTGAGCGAACATTATGAGCCACATTTCTTTCTATATTGTAGCCTGATGTGCACATCGACTGTCATCAAAACAGTTTCTCAGTCCAATGTTAAGTTAGTGGCAGGCCCTGTGTGGCTGGAGACTGTAAGGCTACAAAAAACCCAAACATGTCCTTAATGTTACTCAAGGCAAATAATATAACCGTTAGACTGTGCTAACAGCTAACTGTGGGGCTACAAACCCCTCATACTGCAGTGAATAACTTGAGATGGTTATGTTGTCTATAAAGGGGAGACAATCATTATGGTATTAGGCCAGGCAAATACAGGGTCAACTAAGTGAGAAATAAGTGTTGCATAATATGTTATTTTCATAAATAGTTGTTAATGTAATGATTACATGTTCTCCTTATTCAGTTCCACTATCTGTCCTAGCAGAGCTCAGTGCTAGGACAGAACTGGCAATAAATAATACATCATTGGATAGTGTTTCTCAAATGAAGGGGAAAAATAATGAAATAAAGTAATGTATTAAGACTCAGTGCAAGTTATTACTTTCTTCCTTTACTTGGCATTCTTCAAAAATACAGACATTGCAGCACATCGTTTCACGTCTTTGTACAGCCTTTCTCAGGAGTAGAGTATGAGTTTGCGAACCTTTGACACCTCCTGACAGCTCACTTAAAGGTCACTTAAAGGTATACTCAATTCAATAGCTCTATTAGCATGACCTCAGTTACATAGAGTATTGCCAAAGCTCTGTATAGTTGCAACATCTATACAAAATATATATATATATACAATATATATATACTCCCCCTTGTGGCCAAAGGGGGACACAACTCTTGTCTTCAGATGTATGTTTGAGTGCAGCAAAATGTAGCACAGTGACTATTTTGTCAACTAAACATCATAAAACAATATATATTTTAGTAAACGGGACATTATAATCTCCGCACATTAACTCTATCTTTGCCTCTGCCATGGTGCCAAAATGAAATGAAATAAAAATAAACAATAGGGGTTGCTTCTTCTCTGAACTTCTATGTATACTGCATCCCTCCATATCAAATAAACCATAAACAAATACATAAAGTCGTGTTCACTGCAGCGATCTATTTTACACACAAAACTATATGAAAACTTGGTGGTATACAGTGGCGTTTTCTCCTGGAGACCAAGGGAAGACAGGATTCTCCTGTTTTTTCAGCCTTTGTTATCATTTTGATAATTAAAAATATATATTGTGGTTGTTTTTGCATTCAGGGCATACAAGAGGTGTAACATTATTTTAAAACCAAAACTATATTGAAATAGAGTCTAGCTTGAACAGCAACTAAGTAGCTGTAACATTACTGGGTTATTTGGTGATAACTACCAAAGTAAAGTAACTTCAGACGCAGACGTCACGTAGCTTCTCAGACGAGAGGGGTGGCGACGAGAGTTTCACGTTACTTCTCTCATGCGACGATCGACACGATTGGCTGCACAGTTAGTTCAGTCTTTGGCACAAATCACACCTCATACACACACACACACACACACACACACACACACACACACACACACACACACACACACAGACACACAACAGCACGTTTAACATATTGGTATTTAGTGAATTGTGGGAGTACTATATTATATTGTGATTTAAACAATGGCAGAATCGAAAACAAAGTAGGACAAAGTATTAACAATCGTGAAACTGGATTCCAGATTCACGTATAGTTGTTAAAAAGCCAAAGCCAACCTCTAGAGGAGAGTCCGGTTCATCCAGGATGCTCTTTTCACTCTGTATCCGCTGCATCGTCCCTGTAGAACTGGGGTCCATTATCAGCACGTTCTGACTACCGGCTCTGCCGAACTTACAGTCACTCTTTCTGGAGTCAGTCGTCCTGCAACCTCGTAATTGTACACGTGTTGGAGAGTCCCTGTCCCCAAAGTGTCTGAGTAACGTGGGGGATAATATGGAATCACAGGGAGATTGGAGTGAAACATGATGCGAGACTGTCTCCACCTGTAGATCTTCACTGATATGATAACCACTAAACACGTGATGAAGAGGAAGGACACTACAGCCAGAGCCAGCACTAAGTAAAAAGTCAGGTTGTCATTGTACTCCTTGTCCTGTGTAAAGTCAGTGAACTCAGACAGCACTTCCGGGAAGCTGTCTGCCACCACCACGTTAACAATGACTGTAGCTGAACGAGAGGGCTGCCCGTTGTCCTCCACTATAACAGTCAGTCTTTGTTTCACAGCATCTTTATCAGTCACCTGGCGGATAGTTCTTATTTCTCCATTCTGTAAGCCCACTTCAAACAGCGCCCTGTCTGTGGCTTTCTGCAGTTTATAGGAGAGCCAGGCATTCTGTCCAGAGTCCACATCAACAGCCACCACTTTAGTGACCAGATAGCCCACATCTGCTGCACGAGGCACCATCTCAGCCACCAGAGAGCCACCAGTCTGGACTGGGTACAGGACCTGAGGAGGGTTGTCGTTCTGGTCCTGGATCAGTATTTTCACATTCACATTGCTACTCTGTGGAGGAGAGCCTCCATCCTGAGCTTTGACCGGAAGTGGAAGTCTTTGATTTGCTCGTAGTCAAAAGAGCGCACTGCATGGATGACTCCACTATCAGCACTGACGGACACATAAGAGGAGACTGGCACTCCGTTAACTGAGGAGTCCTCCAGGATGTAAGAAACACGGGCATTCTGGTTCCAGTCAGCGTCTCTGGCTCTCACTGTGAATATAGAGAGACCTGGTGTGTTGTTTTCTACAATATAGGCCTCATATGAGCTGCTCTCAAAGACAGGAGCGTTATCATTCACATCAGAGATCTGCAAGGTGAGAGTTACGCTGCTGGAGAGGGAGGGCACCCCCTCATCAGAGCAGGTCACTGTTATATTATACTGAGAAGCTGTCTCTCTGTCTAAATCACTATCTGTCACTAAACTATGGAAATTATTTATAGATTTCATTAGAGCGAAAGGTATATTTTCGTTAATTAAGCATTTCACGTTACCGTTTTCTCCGGAGTCCATGTCCTCAATATTTATCATTGTAACGACTGTATTGAGTTCGGCATCCTCTGATATCACATTTGACTTCGACATTATGTTAATTTCAGGCTCGTTGTCATTCATGTCTTGTACATCAACAAATAATTTGCACGAATCGGTGAGTCCTCCCTCGTCACTAGCAAGCAGATTTATTTGATAGTTCCGTGAATCTTCAAAGTCAATATTTCCAATTAATAAAACTTCACCGTTTTGCTCATTTACCTCAAATATTTTCCTGACATCGTCTAATGTATTTGTGATTGAATATGTTATTTTACAATTAGAACCCTGATCTGCATCTGAAGCTGTGACAGTGGCAACAACTGTGCCTTTAGGTGAGTTTTCAGTTACTGCAGACTTGTATGTGGGCTGTGTAAAAACGGGGGCATTATCATTAGGTCTAAAACTGTAATAACAATCAGCATTGTTCCTGACATCTGCGGCTCTCCCCCATCTACAGCCGTTAACACAAGAGATATCTGCTCTTGTTTCTCTCTGTCTAAAGGCTTCTGTAGCACCATCTCGACGTTTTTATTCCCATCTGCGTTATTGTGGATTTTCAGAGCAAAATGATCAGTTGGTTTTAATTCGTATCTTTGAAGATCATTAAGTCCAACATCAAGATCAACAGCTCTTTCCAGCACGAATTTTGCTCCGGTGATTGCTGACTCGCTAATTTTGAATTTCTTTTCGCTTTTTTCAAAGGTTGGTGTATTATCATTAATATCTGTAATCTGGACTGTCACACTGTAAAACTCCATAGGATTGTCCAAAATAATCTGAAAATGTAAAGCACAAGGCGTCGTCTGTCTGCAGAGAGCCTCTCTGTCTATTCTCTGTTTGACGAGGAGGACTCCTCTTTCTCTGTTCAGCTCGATGTACTCGTCGCTGTCTCGGGTATAAATTCGAGCTTTACCAGAAGTCAAACGTGTGCTTTCCAAACCTAAATCTTTTACTATGTTGCCTACTAAAGAGCCTTTTGCCATTTCCTCCGGTATCGTGTAGCTGACCTGCCCGATAACCGAGCCGAGCGAAAGGAGAGAGATGAACAACAGCGCATGTCCTTTCATTGTTCAATCCTTGTATTTTTTCAGCAAAATCCCACAGTCCGGTTCAATATCCAACAAAATACAATCCACTTCAGTGTCAAACGACAATTTCACGGCTATACAATCCACACAGTAAATAGATAAGTCTCAAAGATCGTCGTGTGTTTTCAGATATTCTACATATCCCCGAGTCCGTTGTTTTGCCGTTGTGTTCTCTCTTCTTTATGATGATGTTACATGGGAGGTGCTGCTACAGACCTACACTCAGCCGTGCACACTCTGGTCAACAGCGGCCCTAAGAGTCCACCATGGAAAACTGCAGCAAACCAACATTAACCAATCTGCCCAGCAGACTTATTGGAAATGTTTTACTTGAATAAGGTAAAAATTAGTAACATAAATGGCCACATAAAACGTGTTTATGTCATGATTTCTCTAATTTGTTTGAATCTTTAGAAATAGAACTATGTTCAAGAAAACTTAAACTACATCTGAAACCAAAATAAATACAAATACAATTGATTAGAATGACTACTTACATAATCAAATTATGTCAAATAAATTAATGGAGGGGGAAATTCTGAGTCCAGAAAAGTCGCTGTCGAAGGTACTGAAATTATTAAAGTATAAAACAGCCAACATTGCTGTCCTTTCATGCAGATACAAGTAATGCAGGTACCATGTGAGAATAATGATGTGACTGATTTTTATAAAAATATATTTATTGATGTATATTATGAGAACATGTGTATAACAAGCCATCAATAAAAAAACTTGTTCCGTCTGCTCAATATGAACACAAATTAATTTAAATATCTTAAAACAAAAACAGCCAGCCAATCAAATACTGAGAACAATCCTTCTCCAAAGTTATATTACGGACTCTAATATAATTGCAGATAACGACATACCCAATTACCAATATTGTAAATGAAATGTTATACAATATAACTATAATATAATAGAGGGAACCTTTGACATGAACTTGAGGTTTTTAAAACTACACAAACTAGGTTTTTCTACCGAAAGCTATAACATTATGTGCTATTAGCAAGTTCTGTATAAATGAAAAAAAGTGATTAAGCAATCGAAGCTTTAAGGGAGTTTTCTGTTCACTTAAACACACAAGGAATTGAAGACAAAATACGGTGCATGTGGAATAATATGACAGCCATCACTTATTCAGTATTCAGGCGGTGGGATGCTGTCCATGGTTCTGAAAACGCCGAAATGGCGTACTTCAGTTCCCAAATATTGCAACTAAGCACATAAAGAGATACAAGAGCACAGAAGATATCCTTAATTATTTAACTCACCTCTAGAGAGTCAGGTTCATCCAGGATGCTCTTTTCACTCTGTATCCGCGGCATCGTCCCTGTAGAACTGGGGTCCATTATCAGCACGTTCTGACTACCGGCTCTGCCGAACTTACAGTCACTCTTTCTGGAGTCAGTCGTCCTGCAAACCTCGTAATTGTACACGTGTTGGAGAGTCCCTGTCCCCAAAGTGTCTGAGTAACGTGGAGGATAATATGGAATCACAGGGAGATTGGAGTGAAACATGATGCGAGACTGTCTCCACCTGTAGATCTTCACTGATATAATAACCACTAAACACGTGATGAAGAGGAAGGACACTACAGCCAGAGCCAGCACTAAGTAAAAAGTCAGGTTTTCATTGTACTCCTTGTCCTGTGTAAAGTCAGTGAATTCAGACAGCACTTCCGGGAAGCTGTCCGCCACCACCACGTTAACAATGACTGTAGCTGAACGAGAGGGCTGCCCGTTGTCCTCCACTATAACAGTCAGTCTTTGTTTCACAGCATCTTTATGTCACCTGGCGGATAGTCCTTATTTCTCCATTCTGTAAGCCCACTTCAAACAGCGCCCTGTCTGTGGCTTTCTGCAGTTTATAGGAGAGCCAGGCATTCTGTCCAGAGTCCACATCAACAGCCACCACTTTAGTGACCAGATAGCCCACATCTGCTGAACGAGGCACCATCTCAGCCACCAGAGAGCCACCAGTCTGGACTGGGTACAGGACCTGAGGAGGGTTGTCGTTCTGGTCCTGGATCAGTATTTTAACTGTGGCCACTGAACTCAGAGGAGGGGATCCAGCATCGCGAGCAGTTACGTTAAATTCAAACCACTTGATCTGCTCATAATCAAAAGACCTTACTGCATGAATGACCCATTTTCTGAATTGACTGACACTAAGGAAGTCACAGCTGCCCCATTAATCTCTTTCTCCTCCAGAAAGTAAGACTCGAGCGTTTTGACCCCAGTCTGAATCACTAGCACTTAGAGTGAACACAGAAAACCCTGGAGAGTTATTCTCTGGTAAAGTCTTACTGTATTCTGATTGGTCAAATCTGGGCGGGCTGTCATTCACGTCAGAAACTTTTATATTTATGTTTTTACTGCTGGTCAGAGGCGGGGAGCCTTGGTCAGAGACGGTGATGGTGATATTATACTCAGGAATACTTTCTCTGTCTAAGTAGTCTTCGGTTACTATAGTATAATATCCTGTTAATGAGGACTCAATTTTGAAAGGTATGTCAGAGTTGATGGAGCACTTTACAACACCGTTACCATCAGAGTCTTCATCATCCACATTCATAACAGCTATAGTTGTACCTGGAGGGGAATCCTCAGATATAGAGTTAGAAAATGACATCAGCTGAATTGTAGGGACATTGTCATTCTCGTCAATTATTTGAATAATAACTTTGCACGTATCTGAATGTCCACCATGGTCACTAGCCTGTATTTTTAATTGAAAGGTCTTAGATTCTTCAAAATCCAGATTACCTGAAACTTTAAGTTCTCCAGTTTTGACGTTTACTTCAAACATATTTTTCACCTCTCTGGCAACATTAGCTATGGAATAAGATACTTCACCATACACTCCTTTATCTGCGTCTGTGGCACTCACACTGGTTACCACTGTTCCTGTAGGAGAGTTTTCCTTGACTTCTGCTTTATAAACAGGCTGGCTGCACACTGGCGCATTATCGTTAGCATCCAGCACAGTGATGTGAATGCGCACTGTCCCTGATCTGTGTGGCTCCCCTCCATCTGAAGCAATCAACACGAGATTGTGAGTCTCCTCTTTCTCCCGGTCTAACGGGGTTTGTAAAACAATTTCGATCACATTTTCTCCATCAGGCTGGATCTGCACTTCCAGTTTGAAATTATCTGAGGGTTTAAGCATGTACTTTTGAATATCATTAATTCCACATCCGGGTCATCAGCGCTCACCAAAGAAAAGCGAGTCCCTGATGTAACGCTTTCCACTATTTTTAAATGTATTTCATCCTTAGGATAAGACGGACTGTTGTCGTTTATGTCAATCACCTCCACTGTTACACGGTAAAGCTGGATTGGGTTTTCTAAAATGAGCTCGAAACTGAAGCTACAGGGCGTCGTCTTTCTACATAGCTCTTCTCGGTCGATCCGCTCTTTAATAACAAGGGTGCCTTTGTCTCGGTTTAAATCAACGTACTGTCGGCTTCCTTTTGTAATAATACGAGCTTTACCTGATATGAGCCTCGTCACATCCAAACCTAAATCTCTAGCGATGTTTCCAACAAAGAGCCTTCTGCCTGCTCCTCCGGTACGGAGTACCGAGCCTGTCCAGCTACTGAGCTCAGATCGAACAGACAAAGAGTCACAAACAGTGCTTGCCATCGGCCTCTGCGCGCGGTTATCCACAAACAAGCCATCATAAATCCAGAGGTACAGACGCCGAAATCCCTTTCAATGCAAAACTGATGTAAATAAATCCATGAATTGTATAACGATGTTTTCAGCAGGAAACGTTCACGACAAATGCTGCTCTTTAAATCCTCACAGGTGACATCGTCTTCTCTCTAAGCTGTAAAACACTGAAGGGAGTTTAAAGGGGTGGACCACTGCACTGCTTATTTGGACAGTAAGTCAGTGATGTATCAACAGCGGCGCTCAGAGCCCTTCCACGGTAATGTATATGGTGTGAACACTATTCAAACAGCTTATGGGCTACGTTATATTCTAGTTTTAAGTATTAATTGGATTCTCTCATGAAATAGGTGTAAATAAATATTATGATTGTACACTGAGCAATGTTCACAAAAGTAATTTCGGTTTATTATGATACTGACATGTCGGGAGTTCAAATGTAATTAAAACCGTTAAGATCATAACTGGGGCAATATGGTGAAAAATCAGCGATTACCTACGGGACAGAATACAGAATAAAAAAGGTTAATCTCAATATGTAGAAATGCCTGTCGCAAACAAGACAAGGCTGTGGTTAATTGTATGTTGATTTCCCTTATTGGGTCGGTATTGTGTTTGACAATTTAACACAAAAATATATAGGCGTCGTTTAGGAATTTATTTCACAACGAATCCATCGAAGGTTTCAGGACCATGGCCGGTGACACCAAGACGCTACTAGCAGCTGTGTCCGTGCAATTTGCTCCAACAACTGATGTAAAAATAAAAAGAGAAAGGCAACGAAAAAAAAGGATGTACGATTAAATATTATACTCACCAAAGTTGACATTTGAGATTGGTTGCCTGACAGCTGCTGGTCCAACTGTGGGGTATCAGTCCCAGCTCCATCCACACTGACTAAACTTTGAGTCATCGGTTGCATATATTTCATGTCACTCTTTCTGGAGTCAGTCGTCCTGCAAACCTCGTAATTGTACACGTGTTGGAGAGTCCCTGTCCCCAAAGTGTCTGAGTAACGTGGAGGATAATATGGAATCACAGGGAGATTGGAGTGATACATGATGCGAGACTGTCTCCACCTGTAGATCTTCACTGATATAATAACCACTAAACACGTGATGAAGAGGAAGGACACTACAGCCAGAGCCAGCACTAAGTAAAAAGTCAGGTTGTCATTGTACTCCTTGTCCTGTGTAAAGTCAGTGAACTCAGACAGCACTTCCGGGAAGCTGTCAGCCACCACCACGTTAACAATGACTGTAGCTGAACGAGAGGGCTGCCCGTTGTCCTCCACTATAACAGTCAGTCTTTGTTTCACAGCATCTTTATCAGTCACCTGGCGGATAGTCCTAATTTCTCCATTCTGTAAGCCAACTTCAAACAGCGCCCTGTCTGTGGCTTTCTGCAGTTTATAGGAGAGCCAGGCATTCTGTCCAGAGTCCACATCAACAGCCACCACTTTAGTGACCAGATAGCCCACATCTGATGAACGAGGCACCATCTCAGCCACCAGAGAGCCACCAGTCTGGACTGGGTACAGGACCTGAGGAGGGTTGTCGTTCTGGTCTTGAATATTTATTTTAACTGTGGCATTACTGCTTAAAGGTGGGGAACCCCCATCCTGCCCTTTTACAAAAATATCAAGAGTTTTAATTTGCTCATAGTCAAATGATCGAACTGCTTGTATAACTCCACTTTCCGCGTTAACAGATATGTAGGTGGATATGGGGTTACCGTTTAATTGAGTATCAATAAGCAGGTAAGACAGTCGTGCGTTTTGGCCTGAGTCAGAGTCGTGTGCTTTTACGGAAAACACAGACAACCCTGGAGAGTTATTCTCTATGATATAAGCTTCATAATAACTCTGTTCAAATATGGGGGCATTATCATTTACGTCGGATATTCGAAGTTGCATTGTCTTGTTAGTCGAGAGTGGAGGGTTACCTTCATCCATTGCCGTGAAAGTTATATTATAATCAGGATTACGCTCTCTGTCAAGAACACCATTTGTTACCAAAGTATAATAATTATTTAGAGATGAGTGGATTGTGAACGGGATGTTGCCGTTTACTGAACAGTCTACTTTACCATTTTTGCCTGAATCTAGGTCTTTTACGTTTATGATAGCAACAGTAGTCCCACTAGGAGAATCCTCTGCGATGGCACTAGAAGACGATGTTAATGTTATCACAGGCATATTATCGTTTACATCCGTCACCTCAATAATTACATTTGTTGATGTGCTTTGTCCTCCTTGATCTTTTGCTTGCACACCAATCTCATAGATTCGAGTCTCTTCATAATCAATCATGCCATTTACAGTTAAATCGCCGCTGTTTTCATCCAGATTAAATAGTTCAGCAACATTACTAGACATGCGATTAAAATGGTATGTAACACGACCATTTATCCCTTCATCTGCATCTGTTGCGCTCAAGCTCACCACTAAGGTTCCTTTTGGAACATTTTCTTTAACAGACGCTTTGAAAATTGATTGCGTAAAAACGGGAGCATTGTCATTTGTGTCTCGGACAGTAATATGTATTTTTAGTGACCCTGATCTTTGAGGTTCTCCTCCGTCAGCAGCAGTTAGCGTAAGAAGCATCTTTTCATCTTTCTCGCGGTCTAAAGCACTGGAAAGATACAGCTGTGCATATTTGTGACCATTTTGGCTGGACAGAACCTTAATATTAAAATGTATTGTTGGGTGTAACGTATAGCTGTGTAAAGCGTTTATGCCAACATCAGGGTCCGTGGCACTCTCTTGTAATATTTCGGTTCCAAGAAGAGCAGATTCTAATATTTCTACATGCACTTCTTTCTCATGAAACGCGGGTGCATTATCATTAACATCCAAAACTTCCACTAAAACGCTATGAAGTTGCATTGGATTCATCATAATCATTTCAAAATTCAAGCTACATGGCGCTGTCTGCCCGCAGAGCTGCTCTCTATCTATCCTTTCTCCCACGACAAGAATCCCTTTGTCTGCATCCAGCCTGATGTATTCGCAGCTATCGCCGCTAACAATTCGACCACCGCCTGAAACAAGTCTTTTAGCGTCGATACCCAAATCTTCAGCAATATTTCCTACGTATGAGCCCTTTCTCATCTCCTCCGGGACAGAGTAGCGGATCTGACAGACTGTCGTTTCAAAGAGAAAAACGAGAATGAAGGCCCATACTTGCCCTGTTATCACGGGTTTACTGCTGATAAAAGCCATATTCACGAATACATCCAAACACTCCACACGAGAGTATGTTGCAAAAAGCCGACCTATTCCCCTGTATCGTCCTTCTGTCGATATGATTAGAATCCACCGTGTGACGACACATACATTAGGAGAAAAAACATTGGTGAGAATAAAGACCGTATTTCCTGCTCTCAACGGAACACTATGAGGAGCACTGGAGGTGTAGCTGCATTTCTAACGCTTCACATGTTTTTTGAAGACCAACAGCGGCCCTTAGAGTGCGAAGTGAAGATAACAAGTGAGGTAACAAAAAAAAAAGGAAATACATGTCTCTTTCAATAAAAGTTGAGAGTGTTAAGCGGCCAGAAAACGTTGTATGTATCTGTGTTATGATTCATGTTTTGAGTGCATATATAACGGTTACAACTGAAAACAATACATGCAAGACGTATACGCGTTACAAATGACAGGAAAATATAAAGTGGAAGAGCAAAAATACTGCATGAGACATGTTAGGTGGAAACCCTATTGCCATAGTATTGCTGCTGTCTGCCTCCACAAAAGCAAACCTTTGCATTTGTTCGGAAAGACAATAAGTCTTTTTTATTTGAAGAAATACAACTAACCATGCAGAAAAAATATATAATGACATGTTAGTCAAACGTATCGGCACCATGGAAGACCTTTTTCAGTGAGCATTTCCCATACTGACACTGTTTCCACTTCAGTTAAATGGCTCTACCCTGAGAGATGCTGTCCATCAAGGGTGGTACTGAAAGTAAACCTTACAGTCTTGCAAGTTTTAAACAATTGCTTGATTAATAGAAACCTCTAAAGGAGAGTCAGGTTCTGCCAGAATTAAATGGACAATGTATATTAGATTGAAAAAAGCGATATATTGCAAACTCAGTTCAGTAAAAAATACGTTTATATTGCACCTCACCTCTAGAGGAGAGTCAGGTTCATCCAGGATGCTCTTTTCACTCTGTATCCGCTGCATCGTCCCTGTATAACTGGGGTCCATTATCAGCACGTTCTGACTACCGGCTCTGCCGAACTTACAGTCACTCTTTCTGGAGTCAGTCGTCCTGCAAACCTCGTAATTGTACACGTGTTGGAGAGTCCCTGTCCCCAAAGTGTCTGAGTAACGTGGTGGATAATAAGGAATCACAGGGAGATTGGAGTGAAACATGATGCGAGACTGTCTCCACCTGTAGATCTTCACTGATATAATAACCACAAACACGTGATGAAGAGGAAGACACTACAGCCAGAGCCAGCACTAAGTAAAAAGTCAGGTTGTCATTGTACTCCTTGTCCTGTGTAAAGTCAGTGAACTCAGACAGCACTTCCGGGAAGCTGTCAGCCACCACCACGTTAACAATGACTGTAGCTGAACGAGAGGGCTGCCCGTTGTCCTCCACTATAACAGTCAGTCTTTGTTTCACAGCATCTTTATCAGTCACCTGGCGGATAGTCCTTATTTCTCCATTCTGTAAGCCCACTTCAAACAGCGCCCTGTCTGTGGCTTTCTGCAGTTTATAGGAGAGCCAGGCATTCTGTCCAGAGTCCACATCAACAGCCACCACTTTAGTGACCAGATAGCCCACATCTGCTGAACGAGGCACCATCTCAGCCACCAGAGAGCCACCAGTCTGGACTGGGTACAGGACCTGAGGAGGGTTGTCGTTCTGGTCCTGGATCAGTATTTTCACAGTCACGTTGCTACTGAGTGGAGGAGAGCCTCCATCCTGAGCTTTGACTACCAGCTGAAGTTGTTTAATTTGCTCGTAATCAAAAGAACGAATTGCACTTAGAACTCCAGTTTCAGAGTTTAAAGACACATAAGTAGAAACTGGACTTCCACTGACTTGTGTTTCCTCTAAGAGATAAGAGATTCTGGCGTTTTGGTTCCAATCAGAGTCCCGCGCACTGACAGCAAATATAGTCGCTCCAGGTGAATTGTTCTCTGTTATGTAAGCGGAGTAGCTATTTTTATCAAATAATGGTGCGTTATCATTAACATCAGACATTTTAAGATGTAATTTGGTTGAGCTAGAAAGTGGGGGAGAGCCCATATCAGTGGCTGTTATTGTTATATTATACTCTGAGAAAGATTCTCTGTCAAAGTGTTGATCTGAGATCAAATTGTAATAGTTTGTTAGAGAAGATTCTATCTTAAAGGGAAGTTTACCATCTATTGAACATTTTATTTGCCCATTTTTTTCAGAGTCTGCATCTTTTATGTTTAAAATGGCAATTGTTGAACCAGGAAGTGCATCCTCAGAAACAGGGCTTGAAAAAGACATGATATTTATAACTGGGGAATTGTCGTTGACATCCAAAACATCAAATATAATTTTACTTGTTCCTGTTAAACCACCCTGATCCTTAGCCTCTACTCTCACCTCGTATGTTCTGTCTCTTTCATAATCTATCTGCCCAGACACAGAAACTATGCCGGTGATTTCATCAACACTGAATAAATTTGCTGCACTTCCTTTTGTTTTTGACAAACTGTAACTAATAAGACCATTTGAACCACTGTCCGCGTCTGTGGCATTTACTGAGATAATGATCGTGCCTTTTAATGTGTTTTCCATCACAGCTGCTTTATACAATGATTGGTTAAAAACCGGAATGTTGTCGTTTGCATCTAACACAGTGACATCTATATTTACTGTACCGGATCTTTTGGGGAGTTCCTCCGTCAACTGCGATCAGTTTTAAAGACAGATGGGGATGTAGCTCTCTGTCTAAAGGCTTCTGAAGCACCATTTCAACATTTTTACTTCCATCTGGATTTGCATGTTTCTTCAAAATAAAATTATCGTTTGGTGATAAAATATAATCTTGCAACGAGTTTTGCCCCACATCTAGATCCTCTGCGCTCTGCAGTGGAAACTGTACTCCCACAGAAGCCAATTCACTTACTTCAAAACGGATAGGCTTATCTCTATTTGGAAAGCTGGGAGAGTGATCATTGATATCTAAAACCTCAACAGTTACTCTGTGCAGTTCCATCGGGCTTTCTAAAATCATCTCAAAGCTGAAGCTACACGGCGTTTCGTCTCCACAAAGCTGCTCTCGGTCTATTCTCTCATTCACGACTAGAATCCCTTTGTCTGTCTTCAGCTCGGTGTAGTGGATGTTTTCTCCGGTCACGATACGGGCCCGCCCAGAACGGAGCCTCTTCAGATCCAAACCGAGATCCTGTGCTACATTACCGATAACAGAGCCTTTCTTCATCTCCTCTGGAATAGAATAACGAATCTGGGCTCCTACCATATTAACCGTGTGAAGCAGCAACATAAGCAGTCCTATTTGCCATCGAAATCCATAAAACAATGGCAGTCTTGCGCATATGTAGGTGAGAGATCCCCGCAATGCCATCACGGCAACACGGAATGAACAAATCTGTAACCAGTGGATAAGAAGGTAAAGCTAGTTTCGATATATCCGTTTGCTGATGGTTAATCACGTCCTCCGCCTTTAAATGCAAGTCTGTGAGATGATGTTGTCTCTTTGGTGCCCTAAACCTCGACAAAACACCGAGAGCCTCCTCCACTGTATAGTCTGCTAAGGGATGGACTGAATGACGACATTTAACAGGATATCATTGACTGACCAACAGCGTCGCTTAGAGTCTAAAAGCTGAACATCAATTACAGCACATACCACACTAAAGCTCTGATAATTTTTATTTCGAAAAGTCTTTAAAAAAAACTGCTTTTATGTGGTAAATTGAAATACTTTGACATTCAACATGTTATTTAATACCAGATTCTGAGTATACGTTTTAGGAAAGAGAACATGTGGAAATAATAGAAGTTGTCTAGTGCTCACAGTCAAACAAATATATAATCAATAAAATGGTTATCTTCATGTACAAAAAATACGCCTGTTTAAAAGCGAAAAAACGTTTGATTTACTTCCTACAATGATTCAGCGGTTTGAAGGTTTATAAATCATTCATCTAGAAAGCACTATCATGAAAGTGGAGGATCCTGGTCCTACTTAAGACATTGCACAGCACTGTTCAAAATGTATCTGTTGCTAATGTAAACCACACTAACAGCATCTTTCTTTTCCAAGCGTGAATATGTTTTACCTGCTCATTTGACAAAAACAATTTCCAACATTTTTACAACTAAAATAAATGGCATCTAAACAATGATTACGTTGCCAGAACACGTAATCACACATCTGAAGGCTGAACATTACTGATGCTGCATTACTTTCCTCACAACGCATTGAAACAGAATAATGAGAATATCAAATTTCAAATGAAAGTCATTCAGGAGCATTTGCTTTCCAAATTATTTAATGTTTAACAGATGCAGCATTTCGATCAGGTTTTGTAAGAAAAATAAGCTGTCCGTGGTGCTGAAAATGAAACTAGAAACAAAAAGAGAACAAAGGGGCCAAAAATACTAAGCTAGTATGTTTGACTCACCTCAAGAGGAGAGTCAGGTTCATCCAGGATGCTCTTTTCACTCTGTATCCGCTGCATCGTCCCTGTAGAACTGGGGTCCATTATCAGCACGTTCTGACTACCGGCTCTGCCGAACTTACAGTCACTCTTTCTGGAGTCAGTCGTCCTGCAGACCTCGTAATTGTACACGTGTTGGAGAGTCCCTGTCCCCAAAGTGTCTGAGTAACGTGGTGGATAATAAGGAATCACAGGGAGATTGGAGTGAAACATGATGCGAGACTGTCTCCACCTGTAGATCTTCACTGATATAATAACCACTAAACACGTGATGAAGAGGAAGGACACTACAGCCAGAGCCAGCACTAAGTAAAAAGTCAGGTTGTCATTGTACTCCTTGTCCTGTGTAAAGTCAGTGAACTCAGACAGCACTTCCGGGAAGCTGTCAGCCACCACCACGTTAACAATGACTGTAGCTGAACGAGAGGGCTGCCCGTTGTCCTCCACTATAACAGTCAGTCTTTGTTTCACAGCATCTTTATCAGTCACCTGGCGGATAGTTCTTATTTCTCCATTCTGTAAGCCCACTTCAAACAGCACCCTGTCTGTGGCTTTCTGCAGTTTATAGGAGAGCCAGGCATTCTGTCCAGAGTCCACATCAACAGCCACCACTTTAGTGACCAGATAGCCCACATCTGCTGAACGAGGCACCATCTCAGCCACCAGAGAGCCACCAGTCTGGACTGGGTACAGGACCTGAGGAGGGTTGTCGTTCTGGTCCTGGATCAGTATTTTCACAGTCACATTGCTACTGAGTGGAGGAGAGCCTCCATCCTGAGCTTTGACTACGAAAACCAACTGTTTGATCTGCTCGTAATCAAATGAACGCACTGCATGTATCATTCCGCTTTCTGCATTTATAGAAACATATTCAAAAACGGGAGACCCGCCGATTTTAGTATCTTCCAGAATATAAGATATACGGGAGTTTTGGTTTTCATCAGGATCTTTAGCTCTCACAGTGAGAACAGAAGTACCTGGAGAGTTATTCTCTGCAATAAACGCATTGTAAACAATTTGTGAAATCACAGGAGCATTATCGTTCACATCAGAAATCTTTAAATTAAAGTTTTTTCTTGTCGAGAGAGGAGGCATTCCTGCATCTGTCGCAACTACAGTGATATTATATTCTGAAACACTTTCACGATCCAATACATTATCTGTTACCAAAGTGTAGTAATTTCTTAAATTAGATTTAATCTTAAAAGCTGTATTTTGTTCTATTTTACATGTTACCTGTCCGTGTTCACCTGAATCAAGATCTTTCACATTTATAATGCCAATAGTTGTACCAGGAGGAGAGTCTTCTGACACAGGGCTAGTGAATGACATGACACTAATCGTAGGGGAGTTGTCATTTACATCACTTACTTCAATTATCACTTTACTGGAATCTGTCAAACCTGCCTGATCTTTGGCCTCGATTCTAAGTTCGTATTTTTTTTCTTTTTCATAATCAATTAACCCTGTTATAAGAACTACACCAGATTGTTCATTAACTGTAAACAAATTACTAAGACCACTGCTGATGTCTGAAAAATAATACGTTACAATACTATTTGACCCAAAATCTTGGTCACTGGCGTTAACAGTGGTAACATAGGTATCTCTTGGAGAGTTTTCTATTACTCTAGCTTTGTATACAGACTGATTAAATACCGGTGCATTATCATTTGCATCAAGAACAGTGATATCTATATTTACTGTACCAGATCTCTGCGGAGATCCACCGTCAACAGCTATCAGCTTTAGAGACAGATTAGGGTAGGTCTCCCTGTCTAATGGCTTTTGCAGCACCATCTCTGCGTATTTCTTTCCGTCAGCATTAGAGGTTTGTTTCACAACAAAATTCTCATTCTCGGTCAAAACATATTCCTTTAATCCATTTACACCAACATCTGGGTCTTCTGCACTCGTCAACGGAAAACGAGCGCCAGCACTGGCAATTTCGCTGATTTCAAAACGGATAGTATCTTTTTTGAAAGCGGGAGAATTATCATTTATGTCTGTTATTTCTACTGTAATTTGATGCAACTCCATCGGGTTTTCTAAAATCACCTCAAAGCTGAAGCTGCATGGCGTAACGTCTCCACAAAGCTGCTCTCGGTCTATTCTCTCTTTCACTACTAGAATCCCTTTGTCTGTCTTCAGCTCGGTGTACTGGATGTTTTCTCCGGTCACGATACGGGCCCGCCCAGAACGGAGCCTCTTCAGATCCAAACCAAGATCCTGTGCTACATTACCGATTAGGGAGCCTTTCTTCATCTCCTCTGGTATTGAATATCGGATTTGTCCGCTGACCACTTGAATTAGATAAAGAAAGAAAAACAGTAGCTTCCAGTTCTGTCCGCATCCAAAGTGCCATCTCACGCATCGCGAGTATGGAGAGATCCCACACGCCATTGCAAAAATAAAAATAGGATAATATACTCTGCACCAAAACAAACACGACCCGTATCCTGAAAAAGGACACTGAGCGTATGTATAAGGAGGCTTTCCGTGGTCTTTTTAGTTTGTATTTATCCGAATTGAGATTTAAATGCTTGCTAGTGTGTTACACTCAGATATCAGCCCACTAAGTGCACACCACCTCCTTTTCTCTCATAGGGAGGGGACTTTGTGATAATGTTTTGGAAAAATATAGATTAACCAACAGCGTCGCTTAGAGTCCAAAATCAGTAACACCGTGCAACATAGAATACATTCTGGAAATATTAAGTGATTGATCAAATCTGAATTGTGCATACTCAAACTATGAAAAAATACGTAATCCAAGTATTCCGTAAAATAAAATAAAAATACCTATTTATCTCAAATTAATTGTTATCATTTATGTATTTGTTTGCAGTTAAATCTTTATAAACGAAAATATAAACATAATTACCAAACAAGTAACCCAAATGAACACAAGCAAAGTACAACTTCAATCCTATTTAATATGGGGAAGCAATGTGAAATAAAAAACATAGGGCTTGGTAAAGCTAATTGAGATTAAATAAGGAACGTATATTGTTAGTGAAAAATTCAGGTCAAGAGCAAACCACAACCACTATTTCAAACGTTTTAACAGACTACGGAGAGCAGCCTCGCTGCAAACCACATTAAAAAAATGACAAGTCCAAGGTAAAACAAAATGCGTCTAAAAAAAACCTTGTCTAACAAAAAATCAGCATTTTAATAAGAGGGAAAAAATGAGAAGAATATTTTTTAAAGTGCTTAATGTAAATAATGAAGCGCTATTAATATCAAACGAGAGGAGAGATGCTGTCCATGGTGCTGAATAGGATGCAGCACTTCACTAACAATGTCTATAAACACAGAAAGAGAGGAACCGTCACAGAAAGCTACATTATTTGACTAACCTCTAGAGGAGAGTCAGGTTCATCCAGGATGCTCTTTTCACTCTGTATCCGCTGCATCGTCCCTGTAGAACTGGGGTCCATTATCAGCACGTTCTGACTACCGGCTCTGCCGAACTTACAGTCACTCTTTCTGGAGTCAGTCGTCCTGCAAACCTCGTAATTGTACACGTGTTGGAGAGTCCCTGTCCCCAAAGTGTCTGAGTAACGTGGAGGATAATGTGGAATCACAGGGAGATTGGAGTGAAACATGATGCGAGACTGTCTCCACCTGTAGATCTTCACCGATATAATAACCACCAAACATGTGATGAAGAGGAAGGACACTCCAGCCAGAGCCAGCACTAAGTAAAAAGTCAGGTTGTCATTGTACTCCTTGTCCTGTGTAAAGTCAGTGAACTCAGACAGCACTTCCGGGAAGCTGTCCGCCACCACAACGTTAACAATGACTGTAGCTGAACGAGAGGGCTGCCCGTTGTCCTCCACTATAACAGTCAGTCTTTGTTTCACAGCATCTTTATCAGTCACCTGGCGGATAGTCCTTATTTCTCCATTCTGTAAGCCCACTTCAAACAGCGCCCTGTCTGTGGCTTTCTGCAGTTTATAGGAGAGCCAGGCATTCTGTCCAGAGTCCACATCAACAGCCACCACTTTAGTGACCAGATAGCCCACATCTGCTGAACGAGGCACCATCTCAGCCACCAGAGAGCCACCAGTCTGGACTGGGTACAGGACCTGAGGAGGGTTGTCGTTCTGGTCCTGGATCAGTAATTTTACAGTCACGTTGCTACTAAGTGGAGGAGAACCTCCATCCTGAGCTTTGACTACCAGCTGAAGTTGTTTAATTTGCTCATAATCAAAAGAACGAACTGCACTAAGAACTCCAGTTTCAGAGTTCAAAGACACATAAGTAGAAACTGGACTTCCACTGACTTGTGTTTCCTCTAAAAGAAAAGAGATTCTCGCGTTTTGGTTCCAATCAGAGTCCCGTGCGCTGACTGCAAATATAAACACTCCAGGTGAATTGTTCTCTGTTATGTAAGCGGAGTAACTATTTGTATCAAATAATGGTGCGTTGTCATTAACATCAGAAAGTTTAAGATGCAATTTTGTTGAGCTAGAAAGTGGGGGAGATCCCATATCAGTGGCTGTTATTGTTATATTATACTCTGAGACAGATTCTCTATCAAAGTGTTGATCTGAGATCAAATTGTAATAATTAGTTAGAGAAGATTCTATCTTAAAGGGAAGTTTACCATCTATTGAACATTTTATTTGCCCATTTTTTTCAGAGTCTGGATCTTTTATATTTAAAATGGCGATTGTTGTACCAGGAAGTGCATCCTCAGAAACAGGGCTTGAAAAAGACATGATATTTATAACTGGGGCATTGTCGTTGACATCCAAAACATCAAATATAATTGTACTTGTTCCTGTTAAACCACCCTGATCCTTTGCCTCTACCCTCACTTCGTATTTTCTGTCTTTTTCATAATCTATCTGCCCAGACACAGAAACTATGCCGGTGTTTTCATCAACACTGAATACATTTGCAGCACTTCCTTTTGTTTTTGACAGACTGTAAGTAATATGTCCATTTGAACCACTGTCCGCGTCTGTGGCATTAACTGTAACAATGCTCGTGCCTTTCATTGTGTTTTCCATCAGAGATGCTTTATACACTGATTGGTTAAATATTGGAGCATTGTCATTGGCATCTAACACAGTGACATCTATATTTACTGTACCGGATCTCTGGGGAGTTCCTCCGTCAATTGCGATCAGTTTTAAAGACAGATGGGGATGTAGCTCTCTGTCTAAAGGCTTCTCGAGCACCATTTCAACATATTTACCTCCATTTGGATTTGCATGTTGCTTCAAAATAAAATTGACGTTTGGTGATAAAATATAATCTTGCAACGCGTTTTGCCCGACATCTAGATCCTCTGCGCTCTGCAGTGGAAACTGCACTCCGACTACAGCCGATTCACTGATTTCGAGTTTGATATGCTTATCCTTATTTGGAAAGACAGGAGCGTGATCATTGATATCTAAAACCTCAACAGTTACTCTGTGCAGATACATTGGATTTTCTAAAATCACCTCAAAGCTGAAGCTGCATGGCGTTACGTCTCCACAAAGCTCCTCTCTGTCTATTCTCTCATTCACGACTAGAATCCCTTTGTCTTTCTTCAGCTCGGTGTAGTGGATGTTTTCTCCGGTCACGATACGGGCCCGCCCAGAACGGAGCCTCTTCAGATCCAAACCGAGATCCTGTGCTACATTACCGATAACAGAGCCTTTCTTCATCTCCTCTGGTATAGTATAACGAATCTGCGCACCTACCATATTAACCGTGTGAAGCAGCAACATAAGCAGTCCTATTTGCCCTCGAAATCCATAAAACAATGGCAGTCTTGCGCATATGTAGGTGAGAGATCCCCGCAATGCCATCACGGCAACACAGAATAAAAAAATCGGTAACCAGTGGATAAGAAGGTAGAACTAGTGTCGATATATCCGTTTGCTGATGGTTAATCACGTCCTCCGCACTTAAATGCAAGTCTGTGAGATGATGTTGTCTCTTTGGTGCCCTAAACCTCGACAAAACACAGAGAGCCTTCTCCACTGTATAGTCTGCTTAGGGATGGACTGAATGACGACATTTAACAGGATATCATTGACTGACCAACAGCGTCCCTTAGAGTCTAAAAGCTGAACATCAATTACAGCACATACCACAATAAATATCTGATCTATGGTAGGAATAATTTTAATTTCGGAAAGTCTTTAAAAAAAACTCATTTTATGTGGTAGAACTGAAATACTTTGCCATTCAACATGTTATTTAATACCAGATTATGAGTATAAGTTTTAGGAAAGAGAACATGTGTAAATAAAATAAAATGTTCTGAGTAATGTAATAAAAGTTGTTTTGTGCTCACGGTTGAAGAAGAAAAAACAAACAAATATATAATCAATAAAATGGTTATCTTCATGTACAAAAAATGTGCATGTTTAAAAGCGAAAAAACGTTTTATTTACTCCCTACAATGATTCAGCGGTTTGAAGGTCTTATAAATCACTCATCTAGAAAACACTATCATGAAAGTGGAGGATCCTGGTTCTACTTAAGAAATTGTAGAGCACTGTTCAAAATGCATGTGTTGCCAACTGCATCTCTATTTTCCAAGCGTGAGTATGTTTTACCTGCTCTTGTGACAAAACAATTTCCTAATTTGTCTAACTAAAATCAATTGTATCTAAACAATGATTACGTTGCCAGTACAATGCGCGCACATCTAAAGGATGAAAATTACTGATGCTGCATTACTTTCCTCAAAACGCATTGAGATAGAATAATGTGGATATCAAATTTCAAATGAAAGTCATTCAGGAGCATTTGCTTTCCGCAGAATAATCTTTGTAATGTTTAACAGATGCAGCATTTCGATCAGGTTTTGTAAGAAAACTAAGTTGTCCGTGGTGCTGAAAATGAAACTAGAAACAAGAAGAGAACAAAGGGGCAAAAAATAGGAAGCTAGTATGTTTGACTCACCTCTAGAGGAGAGTCAGGTTCATCCAGGATACTCTTTTCACTCTGTATCTGCTGCATCGTCCCTGTAGAACTGGGGTCCATTATCAGCACGTTCTGACTACCGGCTACGCCAAACTTACAGTCACTCTTTCTGGAGTCAGTCGTCCTGCAAACCTCGTAATTGTACACGTGTTGGAGAGTCCCTGTCCCCAAAGTGTCTGAGTAACGTGGAGGATAATAGGGAATCACAGGGAGATTGGAGTGACACAGGAGGCAAGATTGTCTCCACCTGTAGATCTTCACTGATATAATAACCACTAAACACGTGATGAAGAGGAAGGACACTACAGCCAGAGCCAGCACTAAGTAAAAAGTCAGGTTGTCATTGTACTCCTTGTCCTGTGTAAAGTCAGTGAACTCAGACAGCACTTCCGGGAGGCTGTCAGCCACCACCACATTAACAATGACTGTAGCTGAACGAGAGGGCTGCCCGTTGTCCTCCACTATAACAGTCAGTCTTTGTTTCACAGCATCTTTATCAGTCACCTGGCGGATAGTCCTTATTTCTCCATTCTGTAAGCCCACTTCAAACAGCGCCCTGTCTGTGGCTTTCTGCAGTTTATAGGAGAGCCAGGCATTCTGTCCAGAGTCCACATCAACAGCCACCACTTTAGTGACCAGATAGCCCACATCTGCTGAACGAGGCACCATCTCAGCCACCAGAGAGCCACCAGTCTGGACTGGGTACAGGACCTGAGGAGGGTTGTCGTTCTGGTCCTGGATCAGTATTGTCACAGTCACGTTGCTACTAAGTGGAGGAGAGCCTCCATCCTGAGCTTTGACTACCAGCTGAAGCTCTTTAATTTGCTCATAATCAAAATAACGAACTGCACTTAGAACTCCAGTTTCAGATTTAAAGACACATAAGTAGAAACTGGACTTCCACTGACTTGTGTTTCCTCTAAAAGATAAGAGACTCTGGCGTTTTGGTTCCAATCAGAGTCCCGCGCCCTGACTGCAAATATAGACACTCCTGGTGAATTGTTCTCTGTTATGTAAGCGGAATAGCTATTTTTATTAAATAAAGGTGCGTTATCATTAACATCAGATATTTTAAGATGTAATTTTGTTGAACTAGAAAGTGGGGGAGAGCCCATGTCAGTGGCTGTTATTGTTATATTATACTCTGAGAAAGATTCTCTATCAAAGTGTTGATCTGAGATCAAATTGTAATAATTTGTTAGAGAAGGTTCTATCTTAAAGGGAAGTTTACCATCTATTGAACATCTTATTTGCCCATGGTTGTCAGAGTCTGCATCTTTTATGTTCAAAACAGCAACAGTAGTACCAGGACGTGCGTCTTCAGACAATGGGCTGGAAAATGACATAATATTTATAATAGGGGAATTGTCGTTGACATCCAAAACATCAAATATAATTTTACTTGTTCCTGTTAAACCACCCTGATCCTTTGCCTCTACCCTCACTTCGTATTTTCTGTCTTTTTCATAATCTATCTGCCCAGACACAGAAACTATGCCGGTGTTTTCATTAACACTGAATACATTTGCTGCACTTCCTTTAGTCTTGGACAAACTGTAAGTAATAAGTCCATGTGAACCACTGTCCGCGTCTGTGGCATTAACTGAGATAATGCTCGTGCCTTTCATTGTGTTTTCCATCAGAGATGCTTTATACACTGATTGGTTAAATATTGGAGCATTGTCATTGACATCTAACACAGTGATATCTATATTTACTGTACCGGATCTCTGGGGAGTTCCTCCGTCAACTGCGATCAGTTTTAAAGACAGATGGGGATGTAGCTCTCTGTCTAAAGGCTTCTGAAGCACCATTTCAACATATTTACTTCCATCTGGATTTGCATGTTGCTTCAAAATATAATTATCGTTTGGTGATAAAATATAATCTTGCAACGCATTTTGCCCAACATCTAGATCCTCTGCGCTCTGCAGTGGAAACTGCACTCCGACTGCAGCCGATTCACTAATTTCGAGTTTGATAGGCTTATCCCTATTTGGAAAGACGGGAGCGTGATCATTGATATCTAAAACCTCAACAGTTACCCTGTGTAACTCGATAGGGTTTTCTAGAATCACCTCAAAGCTGAAGCTACACGGCGTTTCGTCTCCACAAAGCTCCTCTCGGTCTATTCTCTCATTAACGACTAGAATCCCTTTGTCTGTCTTCAGCTCGGTGTAGTGGATGTTTTCTCCGGTCACAATACGGGCCCGCCCAGAACGGAGCCTCTTCAGATCCAAACCGAGATCCTGTGCTACATTACCGATAACAGAGCCTTTCTTCATCTCCTCTGGAATAGAATAACGAATCTGTGCACCTACCATATTAACCGTGTGAAGCAGCAACATAAGCAGTCCTACTTGCCGTCGAAATCCATAAAACAATGGAAGTCTTGCACATATGAAGGTGAGAGATCCCCGCAATGCCATCACGGCAACACAGAATAAAAAAATCTGTAACCAGTGGATAAGAAGGTAAAGCTAGTTTCGATATATCCGTTTGCTGATGGTTAATCACGTCCTCCACCTTTAAATGCCAGTCTGTGAGATGATGTTGTCTCTTTGGTGCCCTAAACCTCGACAAAACACAGAGAGCCTTCTCCACTGTATAGTCTGCTTAGGGATGGACTGAATGACGACATTAAACAGGATATAATTTACTGACCAACAGCGTCCCTTAGAGTCTAAAAGCTGAACATCAATTACAGCACATACTACACTAAAGCTCTGAAGCAGGCAAACTGAACTCTACCTATGGTAGAAATCATTTCGGAAAGTCTTTAACAAATATATACTTGTATGAGTTAAATTGAAATACTTTGCCATTCAACATGTTATTTAATACCAGATTCTGAGTATACGTTTTAGGAAAGAGAACATGTGTAAATAAAAGAAAATGTAATGAGTAATGTAATAAAAGTTGTCTACAGTGCTCACGGTCGAAGAAGAAAAAACAAACACATATATATATATTTCATGAAAACACATATATATATATATTTCATGGATATATAATCAATAAAATGGTTATATTCATTTACAAAAATATGCATGTTTAAAAGCGAAACACGTTTGATTGACTCCCTAAAATAATTCAGCGGTTTGAAGGTCTTATAAATCACTCACCTAAAGCACTATCATGAAAGTGGAGGATCCTGGTTCTACTTAAGACATTGCACAGCACTGTTCAAAATGCATGTGTTGCTAACGTAAACCACACTAACTGCATCTCTATTTTCCAAGCGTGAGTATGTTTTACGTGCTCTTGACGAAACAGTTTCCCAAATTTGTATAACTAAAATAAATGGTATCTAAACAATGATTACGTTGCCAGTGCACAGTGCACACATCTGAAGGCTGAACATTACTGATGCTGCATTACTTTCCTCACAATGCATTGAGACAGAATGCAGTAAATAACACATATCAAATGAAAATCATTCAGGAGCCATTTGCTTTCCACAGGCTTATCTTTGCAATGTTTAAGCTGCTACACCCTTACACGCCCAACCGCCCTCTCAGGTCAGCTGATCAACTGCTCCTGAATGTGCCCAGAACCAAGTCAAAGCTCAGAGGGGGCCGTTGCTTCTCTGTAGTGGCCCCCACACTGTGGAACGATCTGCCCCTGCATATCAGACAGGCCGCCACACTGCCTGCTTTTAAATCGCTTCTTAAAACCCACCTCTTCTCCTTAGTGTAATAACATCTTATAGAGCGTTGCTTTTATTGCTTTTAAATTGTCTATTGTTTTTACTTGTACTTGTTTTATGGTGTGTGAGCTGAGCTGTGTTACTTTTTGTATGTTTTGTTTTGTTTATTTGCCTGTACAGCACTTTGGTCTGGAGGTTTAAAGTGCTCTATAAATAAAGCTGTATTGTATTGTATTTAAAACACAGCATTTCGATAAGGTTGTGTAAGAAAAATAAGCTGTCCGTGGGGCTGAAAAGGAAACTAGAAACACAAAGAGAACAAAAGGGGCGAAAAATACGAAGCTAGTATGTTTGACTCACCTCTAAAGGAGAGTCAGGTATAACAGGCTGTCTATGGTGCTGAAAGTGACGTGCTGTGTTCAACTGTTCTTTATCATTGCACAAAATGTACACAGAGACAAAAAGCAAAGCAATATTGTCCTAACTCACCTCTAGAGGAGAGTCAGGTTCATCCAGGATGCTCTTTTCACTCTGTATCCGCTGCATCGTCCCTGTATAACTGGGGTCCATTATCAGCACGTTCTGACTACCTGCTCCGCCAAACATACAGTCACTCTTTCTGGAGTCAGTCGTCCTGCAAACCTCGTAATTGTACACATGTTGGAGAGTCCCTGTCCCCAAAGTGTCTGAGTAACGTGGTGGATAATAAGGAATCACAGGGAGATTGGAGTGAAACATGATGCGAGACTGTCTCCACCTGTAGATCTTCACTGATATAATAACCACTAAACACGTGATGAAGAGGAAGGACACTACAGCCAGAGCCAGCACTAAGTAAAAAGTCAGGTTGTCATTGTACTCCTTGTCCTGTGTAAAGTCAGTGAACTCAGACAGCACTTCCGGGAAGCTGTCAGCCACCACCACGTTAACAATGACTGTAGCTGAACGAGAGGGCTGCCCGTTGTCGTCCACTATAACAGTCAGTCTTTGTTTCACAGCATCTTTATCAGTCACTTGGCGGATAGTCCTTATTTCTCCATTCTGTAAGCCCACTTCAAACAGCGCCCTGTCTATGGCTTTCTGCAGTTTATAGGAGAGCCAGGCATTCTGTCCAGAGTCCACATCAACAGCCACCACTTTAGTGACCAGATAGCCCACATCTGCTGAACGAGGCATCATCTCAGCCACCAGAGAGCCACCAGTCTGGACTGGGTACAGGACCTGAGGAGGGTTGTCGTTCTGGTCCTGGATCAGTAATTTCACAGTCACGTTGCTACTCAGTGGAGGAGAGCCTCCATCCTGTGCTTTGACTACGAAAACCAACTGTTTGATCTGCTCGTAATCAAATGAGCGCACTGCATGTATAACTCCGCTTTCTGCATTTATAGAAACATATTCAAAAACGGGAGACCCACCGATTTGAGTATCTTCCAGAATATAAGATATACGGGAGTTTTGGTTTTCATCCGGATCTTTAGCTCTCACAGTGAGAACAGAAATACCTGGAGAGTTATTCTCTGCAATAAACGCACTGTAAAGACTTTGTGAAAACACAGGAGCATTATCGTTCACATCAGAGATCTTTAAATTAAAGTTTTTTCTTGTGGAGAGAGGAGGCCTTCCTGCATCTGTCGCAACTACAGTGATATTAAATTCTGAAACACTTTCACGATTCAATACAGTATCTGTTACTAAAGTGTAGTACTTTCTTAAATTAGATTTAATCTTGAAAGATGCATTTTGTTCTATTTTACATGTTACCTTTCCGTTTTCACCTGAATCAAGATCTTTCACATTTATAATGCCAATAGTTGTACCAGGAGGAGAGTCTTCTGACACAGGGCTAGTGAATGACATGACATTTATTACAGGTGAGTTATCATTCACATCAATCACCTCAACTATGACCTTACTTGAGTCCGTTAAAGCTCCTTGGTCTGTTGCTTCAATGCGTATTTCATACTTCTTTGCTTTTTCATAGTCAACCTGCCTTGAAAGAAATATCACACCTGTTGTTTTGTTAATTTCAAATATGCTGTCTATACTGCCTTGCATTTTGGAAATAGAATAATAAATCAAACCATTTGATCCGCTATCTGCGTCAGTGGCATTAACCGTGATGATATATGTACCTCCGGGGGAGTTTTCCACTACATTAGCCTTATAAACTGTTTGATTGAAAACAGGAGAATTATCGTTAATATCCAAGACAGTGATATCTATAATTACCGTACCCGATTTATGTGGCGTCCCACCGTCAAATGCTATCAGCTTTAGGGACAAACTTGGATATTGCTCTCTATCCAGTGGTTTCTCAAGAACCATCTCAGCATATTTTCTTCCGTCAGAATTTGAATATTTTTTTAAAATAAAATTTCATTTGGAGATAAATGATAGTCCTGCAGTGCATTGACTCCGACATCAGGATCATTGGCTGTTGGCAAAACAAAACGTGCTCCAGGTACGGCTGATTCTCCAATCGTTAATTGCATGTGATGCTGATGAAAAGAAGGCGAATTATCATTAATGTCCAATACTTCGACCGTTACGTGATGCAGTTCCATCGGGTTTTCCAAAATCAAATCAAAGCTGAAGCTACACGGTGTTACCTCTGCACAAAGCTGCTCTCGGTCTATCCTCTCATTTATTACCAGCGTCCCTTTGTCTGTCTTCAGCTCGGTGTACTGGATGATTTCTCCTGTCACAACACGGGCCCGACCAGAACGGAGCCTCTGCGCAGATATTCCGAGGTCCAATGCGACATTACCAATAATGGATCCCTTCTTCATTTCCTCTGGGATTGAATAACGTATTTGACCGCCGGCAATATGACTGAGAAAAATAATAAACAGAATGCCTCGCGACGTCAGTCCGTAGCCCAAACGCCATCTTAGTGTCCAGTAGTCATATTTTCCGAAATCCATGTTATCAAATAATGTATGGGAAATAATACCATCCAAACACTGCTCATACAAAAAACGAAGTATTAACGAGAGTGTAGTTTATGATAAAACGATTTGTATTTCGTTTCTTTCGTGGAGAAAAATATCAATTCAAACACAGTCTATCTGCGCCCACTTCAACGTCGTGTACGGTATGAAGCATATTCACTCTCCACAGAGCAGGATGTAGAAAGGCACCGCCTGAAACACTGTTCAGAGTTATTTAACTAGACCAACAGCGTCCCTTAGAGTCCAGTGAATGAATATCAACACAAAGTGGGGAAATTCTTGCAAAGGTAATTTTCATACTAACATGATACCGACAAAAGACAAATAATGCACCATATCCATCGCGAATTGAATACATAGCACCGGGTCCCTCATAATGTATGATGTCATACAAAATGTAACACAGCGAAACATAAAAATAAAGAAAAAAATAGTAAAAAATCTACAGTGGAGAATCAAAGTGCCATACAACACTGCATCACAGTCACGGAAGAAATATAATTACCAAGTAGAAATTCGAGATAAGAATAACAACAATGCCCTCATTAGTCTCATCAATGAGCACTAACTAAAACATTTCAATCACTTCACGTAAAGACGTGAAAGCTGCAACACCTATTTACAGAAACAAATGTGTACCAGTTTGCATTATAGTAAATATTAAATATTGATAAACAGTGGAAATGTAGCTTTTTAAATTTAAACAATTTAGAAAAAAAAGGTTGGAATTAATGCAGTGCACATATATGTCAACATTGACATCAGATTTGGAAAAGCAAGGGCTACATGATCCTAACAATAACATGGGTGCTGTCTATGGTGCTGAAAGTGACGTGTTGTGTTCAACTGTTCTTTATCATTGCACAAAATGTACAGAGACAGAAAACGAAGCAATATTTCCCTAACTCACCTCCAGAAGAGAGTCAGGTTCATCCAGGATGCTCTTTTCACTCTGTATCCGCTGCATCGTCCCTGTAGAACTGGGGTCCATTATCAGCACGTTCTGACTCTGGGCTCTGCCAAACTTACAGTCACTCTTTCTGGAGTCAGTCGTCCTGCAAACCTCGTAATTGTACACGTGTTGGAGAGTCCCTGTCCCCAAAGTGTCTGAGTAACGTGGTGGATAATAGGAATCACAGGGAGATTGGAGTGAAACATGATGCGAGACTGTCTCCACCTGTAGATCTTCACTGATATAATAACCACTAAACACGTGATGAAGAGGAAGGACACTACAGCCAGAGCCAGCACTAAGTAAAAAGTCAGGTTGTCATTGTACTCCTTGTCCTGTGTAAAGTCAGTGAACTCAGACAGCACTTCCGGGAAGCTGTCCGCCACCACCACGTTAACAATGACTGTAGCTGAACGAGAGGGCTGCCCGTTGTCCTCCACTATAACAGACAGTCTTTGTTTCACAGCATCTTTATCAGTCACCTGGCGGATAGTTCTTATTTCTCCATTCTGTAAGCCCACTTCAAACAGCGCCCTGTCTGTGGCTTTCTGCAGTTTATAGGAGAGCCAGGCATTCTGTCCAGAGTCCACATCAACAGCCACCACTTTAGTGACCAGATAGCCCACATCTGCTGAACGAGGCACCATCTCGGCCACCAGAGAGCCACCAGTCTGGACTGGGTACAGGACCTGAGGGGGGTTGTCGTTCTGGTCCTGGATCAGTATTTTCTCAGTCACGTTGCTACTAAGTGGAGGAGAGCCTCCATCCTGAGCTTTGACTACCAGCTGAAGTTGTTTAATTTGCTCATAATCTAAAGAACGAATTGCACTTAGAACTCCAGTTTCAGAGTTCAAAGACACAAAATTAGAAACTGGACTTCCACTGACTTGTGTTTCCTCTAAAAGATAAGAGACTCTGGCGTTTTGGTTCCAATCAGAGTCCCGCGCACTGACAGCAAATATAGTCGCTCCAGGTGAATTGTTCTCTGTTATGTAAGCGGAGTAACTATTTTTATCAAAGGTGCGTTGTCATTTACATCAGAAAGTTTAAGATGTAATTTGTTGAACTAGAAAGTGGGGGAGAGCCCATGTCAGTGGCTGTTATTGTTATAGTATACTCTGAGACAGATTCTCTATCAAAGTGTTGATCTGAGATCAAATTGTAATAATTTGTTAGAGAAGATTCTATCTTAAAAGGGAGTTTACCATCTATTGAACATTTTATTTGCCCATTTTTTTCAGAGTCTGGATCTTTTATGTTTAAATGGCGATTTTTTACCAGGAAGTGCATCCTCAGAAATGGGACTGGAAAATGACATGATATTTATAACTGGGGCATTGTCGTTGACATCTAGAACATCAAATATAATTTTACTTGTTCCAATTAAGCCACCCTGATCCTTTGCCTCTACTCTCACCTCGTATTTTCTGTCTTTTTCATAATCTATCTGCCCAGACACAGAAACTATGCCGGTGATTTCATCAATACTGAATAAATTGGCTGCACTTCCTTTTGTTTTTGACAAACTGTAATTTATGAGTCCATTTGAACCACTGTCCGCGTCTGTGGCATTAACTGAGATAATGCTCGTGCCTTTCATTGTGTTTTCCATCAGAGATGCTTTATACACTGATTGGTTAAATATTGGAGCATTGTCATTGGCATCTAACACAGTGATATCTATATTTACTGTACCGGATCTCTGGGGAGTTCCTCCGTCAATTGCGATCAGTTTTAAAGACAGATGGGGATGTAGCTCTCTGTCTAAAGGCTTCTGGAGCACCATTTCAACATATTTACTTCCGTCTGGATTTGCATGTTGCTTTAAAATAAAATGATCGTTTGGTGATAAAATATAATCTTGCAACGCGTTTTGCCCCACATCTAGATCCTCTGCGCTCTGCAGTGGAAACTGCACTCCGACTGCAGCCGATTCACTCATTTCAAAACGGATAGGCTTCTCTTTATTTGGAAAGCTGGGAGCGTGATCATTGATATCTAAAACCTCAACAGTTACTCTGTGCAGTTCCATTGGATTTTCTAAAATCATCTCAAAGCTGAAGCTACACGGCGTTGCGTCTCCACAAAGCTCCTCTCGGTCTATTCTCTCATTCAAGACTAGAATCCCTTTGTCTGTCTTCAGCTCGGTGTAGTGGATGTTTTCTCCGGTCACGATACGGGCCCGCCCAGAACGGAGCCTCTTCAGATCCAAACCGAGATCCTGTGCTACATTACCGATAACAGAGCCTTTCTTCATCTCCTCTGGTATAGTATAACGAATCTGCGCTCCTACCATATTAACCGTGTGAAGCAGCAACATAAGCAGTCCTATTTGCCATCGAAATCCATAAAACAATGGCAGTCTTGCGCAGGTGCGAGATCCCCGCAATGCCATCACGGCAACACAGAATAAAAAAATCTGTATCCAGTGGATAAGAAGGTAAAGCTAGTTTCGATATATCCGTGTGTTGATGGTTAATCACGTCCTCCGCCTTTAAATGCAAGTCTGTGATTGATGTTGTCTCTTTGGTGCCCTAAACCTCGACAAAACACAGAGAGCCTTCTCCACTATAGTCTGCTTAGGGATGGACTGAATGACGACATTTAACAGGATATCATTGACTGACCAACAGCGTCGCTTAGAGTCTAAAAGCTGAACATCAATTACAGCACATACCACAGCTCTGAAGCTGACAAACTGAACTCTTCCTATTGGTAGAAATCATTTCGGAAAGTCTTTGAAATATTTGCCATTCAACAGGTTGTTTAATACCAAATTATGAGTATACATTTAAGGCAATAGGACCAGTATGAATAAAGAAAATGTAATCTCACTTTCAAGAAAGTGGTCTACTGTGCACACGTTCAAACAAGAAAAACAAGAAATAAATACATAAAATGGTAATATTCATGTTAAAAATATAGGCATGTTTAAAAGCGAAAAACTTCGATTGACTCCCTATAATTTAGCGGTTGGCATGGTCTGATATATCAATCACCTATAAGCAATATCATGAAAGTGGAGGATCCTGGTTCTACTTAAGACATTGCACGGCACTGTTCAAAATGCATCTGTTGCTAACGTAACCACACTAACAGCATCTTTCTTTTCCAAGCGTGAATATGTGTTACCTGCTCATGTGACAAAAACAATTTCCTAAATTTGTATAACTAAAATAAATGGTATCTAAACAATGATTACGTTGCCAGAACACTGCGCACACATCTGAAGACTGAACATTACTGATGCTGCATTACTTTCCCCACAACGCCTTGAGACAGAATGCAATAAATATAACATTTCAAATGAAAGTCATTCAAGAGCCATTTGCTTTCCACAGGCTTATCTTAATGTTTAACAGCTGCAGAATTTCGATAAGGTTATGTAAGAAAAATAAGCTGTCCATGGTGCTGAAAATGAAACTAGAAACAAAAAGAGAACAAAGGGGCCAAAAATACGAAGCTAGTATGTTTGACTCACCTCTAGAGGAGAGTCAGGTTCATCCAGGATGCTCTTTTCACTCTGTATCCGCTGCATCGTCCCTGTAGAACTGGGGTCCATTATCAGCACGTTCTGACTACCGGCTCTGCCGAACTTACAGTCACTCTTTCTGGAGTCAGTCGTCCTGCAAACCTCGTAATTGTACACGTGTTGGAGAGTCCCTGTCCCCAAGGTGTCTGAGTAACGTGGTGGATAATATGGAATCACAGGGAGATTGGAGTGAAACATGATGCGAGACTGTCTCCACCTGTAGATCTTCACTGATATAATTACCACTAAACACGTGATGAAGAGGAAGGACACTACAGCCAGAGCCAGCACTAAGTAAAAAGTCAGGTTGTCATTGTACTCCTTGTCCTGTGTAAAGTCAGTGAACTCAGACAGCACTTCCGGGAAGCTGTCCGCCACCACCACGTTAACAATGACTGTAGCTGAACGAGAGGGCTGCCCGTTGTCCTCCACTATAACAGTCAGTCTTTGTTTCACAGCATCTTTATCAGTCACCTGGCGGATAGTCTTATTTCTCCATTCTGTAAGCCCACTTCAAACAGCGCCCTGTCTGTGGCTTTCTGCAGTTTATAGGAGAGCCAGGCATTCTGTCCAGAGTCCACATCAACAGCCACCACTTTAGTGACCAGATAGCCCACATCTGCTGAACGAGGCACCATCTCAGCCACCAGAGAGCCACCAGTCTGGACTGGGTACAGGACCTGAGGAGGGTTGTCGTTCTGGTCCTGGATCAGTATTTTCACAGTCACATTGCTACTGAGTGGAGGAGAACCTCCATCCTGAGCTTTGACTACGAAAACCAACTGTTTGATCTGCTCGTAATCAAATGAGCGTACTGCATGTATAACTCCGCTTTCTGCATTTATAGAAACATATTCAAAAACGGGAGACCCGCCGATTTTAGTATCTTCCAGAATATAAGATATACGGGAGTTTTGGTTTTCATCAGGATCTTTAGCTCTCACAGTGAGAACAGAAGTACCTGGAGAGTTATTCTCTGCAATAAACGCATTGTAAACAATTTGTGAAAACACAGGAGCATTATCGTTCACATCAGATATCTTTAAATTAAAGTTTTTTCTTGTCGAGAGAGGAGGCATTCCTGCATCTGTCGCAACTACAGTGATATTATATTCTGAAACACTTTCACGATCCAATACAGTATCTGTTACCAAAGTGTAGTAATTTCTTAAATTAGATTTAATCTTAAAAGCTGTATTTTGTTCTATTTTACATGTTACCTGTCCGTTTTCACCTGAATCAAGATCTTTCACATTTATAATGCCAATAGTTGTACCAGGAGGAGAGTCTTCTGACACAGGGCTAGTGAAGGACATGACACTAATCGTAGGGGAGTTGTCATTTACATCACTTACTTCAATGATCACTTTACTGGAATCTGTCAAACCTCCCTGATCTTTGGCCTCGATTCTAAGTTCGTATTTTTTTTCTTTTTCATAATCAATTAACCCTGTTATAAGAACTACACCAGATTGTTCATTAACTGTAAACAAATTACTAAGACCACTGCTGATGTCTGAAAAATAATACGTTACAATACTATTTGACCCAAAATCTTGGTCACTGGCGTTAACAGTGGTAACATAGGTATCTCTTGGAGCGTTTTCCGTTACTGTAGCTTTGTATACAGACTGATTAAATACAGGTGCATTATCATTGGCATCAAGAACAGTGATATCTATATTTACTGTACCAGATCTCTGCGGAGATCCACCGTCAACAGCTATCAGCTTTAGAGACAGATTAGGGTAGGTCTCCCTGTCTAATGGCTTTTGCAGCACCATCTCTGCGTATTTCTTTCCGTCAGCATTAGAGGTTTGTTTCACAACAAAATTCTCATTCTCGGTCAAAACATATTCCTTTAATCCATTTACACCAACATCTGGGTCTTCTGCACTCGTCAACGGAAAACGAGCGCCAGCACTGGCAATTTCGCTGATTTCAAAACGGATAGTATCTTTTTTGAAAGCGGGAGAATGATCATTTATGTCTGTTATTTCTACTGTAATTTGATGCAACTCCATCGGGTTTTCTAAAATCACCTCAAAGCTGAAGCTGCATGGCGTTACGTCTCCACAAAGCTGCTCTCGGTCTATTCTCTCTTTCACGACTAGAATCCCTTTGTCTGTCCTCAGCTCGGTGTACTGGATGTTTTCTCCGGTCACGATACGGGCCCGCCCAGAACGGAGCCTCTTCAGATCCAAACCAAGATCCTGTGCTACATTACCGATTAGGGAGCCTTTCTTCATCTCCTCTGGTATTGAATATCGGATTTGTCCGCTGACCACTTGGATTAGATATATCAAGAAAAACAGGAGCTTCCAATTATGTCCGCATCCAAAGTGCCATCTCACGCATCGCGAGTATGGAGAGATTCCACACGCCATTGCATAAATAAAAATAGGAAAATATACTCTGCACCGAAAAAAACACGACCCGTATCCTGAAAAAGGACACTGAGCATAGTATAAGGAGACTTTCCGTGGTCTTTTCAGTTTGTATGTATCCGAATTGAGATTTAAATGCTTGCTTGTTTGATACCCTCAGATATCAGCCCACTAAGTGCACACCACCTCCTTTTCTCTCATAGGGAGGGGACTTTGTGATAATGTTTTGGAAAAATATAGATTAACCAACAGCGTCGCTTAGAGTCCACAATCAGTAACACCGTGCAACATAGAATACATTCTAGAAATATTAAGTGATTGATCAAATCTGAATTGTGCATACTCAAACTATGAAAAAACGTAACCAGTATTCCGTAAAATAAAATAAAAATACATATTCATCTCAAATGAATCATTATCATGTATTTATTTGTGTGCAGTTAAATCTTTATAAACGCAAATAGAAACATAATTACCAAACAAGTAACCCGGATGAACACAAGCAAAGTACAACTTCAATCCTATTTAATTTAGGGAAACAATGTGAAATATAAAACATGGGGCTTGGTAAAGCTAATTGAGATTAAATAAGGAACGCTTGATTGTTAGTAAAACAATTCAGGTCCTGAGCAAACCACAACCACTATTTCAAACGTTTTAACAGACTACGGAGAGCAGCCTCGCTGCAAACCACATTAAAAAAATTACAAGACCAAGGTAAAACAAAATGCGTCTAAAAAAAAACTTGTCTATGTAAAACAAAAAATCAGCATTTTAATAAGAGGGAAAAAATGAGAAGAATATTTTGTAAAGTTCTTAATGTAAATAATGAAGCGGTATTCATATCAAACGAGAGGAGATATGCTGTCCATGGTGCTGAATAGGATGCAGCACTTCACTAACAATGTCTCTAAACAAAGAAAGAGGGGAACCGTCACAGAAAGCTACATTATTTGACTAACCTCTAGAGGAGAGTCTGGTTCATCCAGGATGCTCTTTTCACTCTGTATCCGCTGCATCGTCCCTGTAGAACTGGGGTCCATTATCAGCACGTTCTGACTACCGGCTCTGCCGAACTTACAGTCACTCTTTCTGGAGTCAGTCGTCCTGCAAACCTCGTAATTGTACACGTGTTGGAGAGTCCCTGTCCCCAAAGTGTCTGAGTAACGTGGAGGATAATATGGAATCACAGGGAGATTGGAGTGACACAGGAGGCGAGATTGTCTCCACCTGTAGATCTTCACTGATATAATAACCACCAAACACGTGATGAAGAGGAAGGACACTACAGCCAGAGCCAGCACTAAGTAAAAAGTCAGGTTGTCATTGTACTCCTTGTCCTGTGTAAAGTCAGTGAACTCAGACAGCACTTCCGGGAAGCTGTCCGCCACCACCACGTTAACAATGACTGTAGCTGAACGAGAGGGCTGCCCGTTGTCCTCCACTATAACAGTCAGTCTTTGTTTCACAGCATCTTTATCAGTCACCTGGCGGATAGTCCTTATTTCTCCATTCTGTAAGCCCACTTCAAACAGCGCCCTGTCTGTGGCTTTCTGCAGTTTATAGGAGAGCCAGGCATTCTGTCCAGAGTCCACATCAACAGCCACCACTTTAGTGACCAGATAGCCCACATCTGCTGAACGAGGCACCATCTCAGCCACCAGAGAGCCACCAGTCTGGACTGGGTACAGGACCTGAGGAGGGTTGTCGTTCTGGTCCTGGATCAGTATTTTCACAGTCACGTTGCTACTAAGTGGAGGAGAGCCTCCATCCTGAGCTTTGACTACCAGCTGAAGTTGTTTAATTTGCTCGTAATCAAAAGAACGAATTGCACTTAGAATTCCAGTTTCAGAGTTCAAAGACACATAAGTAGAAACTGGACTTCCACTGACTTGTGTTTCCTCTAAAATATAAGAAATTCTGGCGTTTTGGTTCCAATCAGAGTCCCGCGCGCTGACAGCAAATATAGTCGCTCCAGGTGAATTGTTCTCTGTTATGTAAGCGGAATAGCTATTTTTATCAAATAATGGTGCGTTATCATTAACATCAGATATTTTAAGATGTAATTTTGTTGAGCTAGAAAGTGGGGGAGAGCCCATGTCAGTGGCTGTTATTGTTATATTATATTCAGAGACAGATTCTCTATCAAAGTGTTGATCTGAGATCAAATTGTAATAATTTGTTAGAGAAGATTCTATCTTAAAGGGAAGTTTACCATCTATTGAACATTTTATTTGCCCATTTTTTTCAGAGTCTGCATCTTTTATGTTTAAAATGGCAATTGTTGTACCAGGAAGTGCATCCTCAGAAACAGGGCTTGAAAAAGACATGATATTTATAACTGGGGCATTGTCGTTGACATCCAAAACATCAAATATAATTGTACTTGTTCCTGTTAAACCACCCTGATCCTTTGCCTCTACCCTCACTTCATATTTTCTGTCTTTTTCATAATCTATCTGCCCAGACACAGAAACGATGCCGTTGTTTTCATTAACACTGAATACATTTGCTGCGTTTCCTTTTGTTTTTGACAAACTGTAAGTAATAAGACCATTTGAACCACTGTCCGCGTCTGTGGCATTAACTGAAACAATGGTCGTGCCTTTCATTGTGTTTTCCATCACAGATGCTTTATACACTGATTGGTTAAAAACCGGAATATTGTCGTTTGCATCTAACACAGTGACATCTATATTTACTGTACCGGATCTATGGGGAGTTCCTCCGTCAACTGCGATCAGTTTTAAAGACAGATGGGGATGTAGCTCTCTGTCTAAAGGCTTCTGAAGCACCATTTCAACATATTTACCTCCATTTGGATTTGCATGTTGTTTCAAAATAAAATTGTCGTTTGGTGATAAAATATAATCTTGCAACGCATTTTGCCCCACATCTAGATCCTCTGCGCTCTGCAGTGGAAACTGCACTCCGATTGCGGCCGATTCACCGATTTCGAGTTTGATAGGCTTATCTTTATTTGGAAAGACGGGAGGGTGATCATTGATATCTAAAACCTCAACAGTTACCCTGTGCAGTTCCATTGGATTTTCTAAAATCATCTCAAAGCTGAAGCTACACGGCGTTTCGTCTCCACAAAGCTCCTCTCGGTCTATTCTCTCTTTCACGACTAGAATCCCTTTGTCTGTCTTCAGCTCGGTGTAGTGGATGTTTTCTCCGGTCACGATACGGGCCCGCCCAGAACGGAGCCTCTTCAGATCCAAACCGAGATCCTGTGCTACATTACCGATAACAGAGCCTTTCTTCATCTCCTCTGGTATAGTATAACGAATCTGCGCTCCTACCATATTAACCGTGTGAAGCAGCAACATAAGCAGTCCTATTTGCCCTCGAAATCCATAAAACAATGGAAGTCTTGCGCATATGTAGGTGAGAGATCCCCGCAATGCCATCACGGCAACACAGAATAAAAAAATCTGTATCCAGTGGATAAGAAGGTAGAACTAGTTTCGATATATCCGTGTGTTGATGGTTAATGACGTCCTCCGCCTTTAAATGCAAGTCTGTGAGATGATGTTGTCTCTTTGGTGCCCTAAACCTCGACAAAACACAGAGAGCCTCCTCCACTGTATAGTCTGCTTAGGGGTGGACTGAATGACGACATTAAACAGGATATAATTGACTGACCAACAGCGTCCCTTAGAGTCTAAAAGCTGAACATCAATTACAGCAAATACCACAGTAAAGCTCTGAAGCTGACAAACTGAACTCTATATGGTAGAAATCATTTCGGAAAGTCTTTAAAAAAACTACTTTACTGTGGTAAATTGAAATCTTTGCCATTCAACAGGTTGTTTAATACCGAATTATGAGTATAAGTTTCAGGCAATAGGACCAGTATGAATAAAGAAAATGTAATCTCACTTTCAAGAAAAGTGGTCTACTGTGCACACGTTCGAACAAGAAAAACAAGAAATAAATACATAAAATGGTAATCTTCATGTTAAAAATATAGGCATGTTTAAAAGCGAAAAACTTTGATTGACTCCCTATAATTTAGCGGTTTGCATGGTCTGATAAATCAATCACCTATAAGCAATATCATGAAAGTGGAGGATCCTGGTTCTACTTAAGACATTGCACAGCACTGTTCAAAATGCATCTGTTGCTAACGTAAACCACACTAACAGCATCTTTCTTTTCCAAGCGTGAATATGTTTTACCTGCTCATGTGACAAAAACAATTTCCCAAATTTGTATAACTAAAATAAATGGTATCTAAACAATGATTACGTCGTCAGAACACTGCGCACACATCTGAAGACTGAACATTACTGATGCTGCATTACTTTCCCCACAACGCCTTGAGACAGAATGCAGTAAATAACACATATCAAATGAAAGTCATTCAGGAGCTTTGCTTTCCAAAGGCTTATCTTAATGTTTAACAGATGCAGAATTTCGACCAGGTTGTGTAAGAAAAATAAGCTGTCCGTGGTGCTGAAAATGAAACTAGAAACAAAAAGAGAACAAAGGGGCCAAAAATACTAAGCTAGTATGTTTGACTCACCTCTAGAGGAGAGTCAGGTTCATCCAGGATGCTCTTTTCACTCTGTATCCGCTGCATCGTCCCTGTAGAACTGGGGTCCATTATCAGCACGTTCTGACTCCCGGCTCTGCCGAACTTACAGTCACTCTTTCTGGAGTCAGTTGTCCTGCACACCTCGTAATTGTACACGTGTTGGAGAGTCCCTGTCCCCAAAGTGTCTGAGTAACGTGGTGGATAATAAGGAATCACAGGGAGATTGGAGTGATACATGATGCGAGAATGTCTCCACCTGTAGATCTTCACTGATATAATAACCACTAAACACGTGATGAAGAGGAAGGACACTACAGCCAGAGCCAGCACTAAGTAAAAAGTCAGGTTGTCATTGTACTCCTTGTCCTGTGTAAAGTCAGTGAACTCAGATAGCACTTCCGGGAAGCTGTCCGCCACCACCACGTTAACAATGACTGTAGCTGAACGAGAGGGCTGCCCGTTGTCCTCCACTATAACAGTCAGTCTTTGTTTCACAGCATCTTTATCAGTCACCTGGCGGATAGTTCTTATTTCTCCATTCTGTAAGCCCACTTCAAACAGCGCCCTGTCTGTGGCTTTCTGCAGTTTATAGGAGAGCCAGGCATTCTGTCCAGAGTCCACATCAACAGCCACCACTTTAGTGACCAGATAGCCCACATCTGCTGAACGAGGCACCATCTCAGCCACCAGTGAGCCACCAGTCTGGACTGGGTACAGGACCTGAGGAGGGTTGTCGTTCTGGTCCTGGATCAGTAATTTCACAGTCACATTGCTACTGAGTGGAGGAGAGCCTCCATCCTGAGCTTTGACTACCAGCTGAAGTTGTTTGATCTGCTCGTAATCAAATGAGCGTACTGCCTGTATCATTCCGCTTTCTGCATTTATTGAAACATATTCAGAAACTGGAGACCCGCCGAGTTTAGTATCTTCTAGAATATAAGATATACGGGCATTTTGGTTTTTATCAGGATCTTTAGCTCTCACAGTGAGAACAGAAATACCTGGAGAGTTATTCTCTGCAATAAACGCATTGTAAACACTTTGTGAAAACACAGGAGCATTATCGTTCACATCGGAGATCTTTAAATAAAAGGTTTTTCTTGTCGAGAGAGGAGGCATTCCTGCATCTGTCACAACTACAGTGATATTATATTCTGAAACACTTTCACGATCTAATACCGTATCTGTTACCAAAGTGTAGTAATTTCTTAAATTAGATTTAATCTTAAAGGGTGAATTTTGTTCTATTTTACATGTTACCTTTCCGTTTTCACCTGAATCAAGATCTTTCACATTTATAATGCCAATAGTTGTACCAGGAGGAGAGTCTTCTGACACAGGGCTAGTGAAGGACATGACACTAATCGTAGGGGAGTTGTCATTTACATCACTTACTTCAATTATCACTTTACTGGAATCTGTCAAACCTCCCTGATCTTTGGCCTCGATTCTAAGTTCGAATTTTTTATCCTTTTCAAAATCTATTGGTCCTGAGACAGATAATACACCAGAGACTTGATCTATGGACAACAAATCAACTATGTTGCTCTTCACGTTTGAAATGATATATGTGATATAACCATTAGATCCACTATCGGCGTCTGTAGCATTAACAATAACGATACTGGTACCTTTTGCTGCATTTTCTATCACTGTTGCCTTATAAACTGATTGATTGAAAACGGGAGCATTGTCATTGGCATCTAAAACTGTAATGTCTATATTTACAGTGCCAGATCTTTGCGGGTTTCCACCATCTACTGCTAAAAGCTTTAAAGAGACATGGGGAACCTCCTCTCTGTCTAGCTGCTTCTGAAGCACCATCTCAGCATATTTACTCCCATCTGGATTTATATGCTGCTTTAAAACGAAATTTTCGTTCGACGTTAAAATATAATTTTGCAGGCCATTGACACCGACATCTAGATCCTCTGCACTTTCCAGCACAAATCGCGCACCAAGGTTAGCTGATTCGCTTATGTCTAACATAATATCTGATTTTTTGAACACCGGAGAATGATCATTTACGTCTAAGACTTCAATTGTTATGTGATGTAGTTCCATAGGATTTTCTAAAATCACCTCAAAGCTGAAGCTGCATGGCGTTACGTCTCCACAAAGCACCTCTCGGTCTATTCTCTCATTCACGACTAGAATCCCTTTGTCTGTCTTCAGCTCGGTGTACTGGATGTTTTCTCCGGTCACAATACGGGCCCGCCCAGAACGGAGCCTCTTCAGATCCAAACCGAGATCCTGTGCTACATTGCCGATAACAGAGCCTTTCTTCATCTCCTCTGGTATAGAATAACGCATCTGCGCTCCTACCATATTAACCGTGTGAAGCAGCAACATAAGCAGTCCTATTTGCCCTCGAATCCATAAAACAATGGAAGTCTTGCGCATATGTAGGTGAGAGATCCCCGCAATGCCATCACGGCAACACAGAATAAAAAATCTGTATCCAGTGGATAAGAAGGTAAAGCTAGTTTCGATATATCCGTGTGTTGATGGTTAATGACGTCCTCCGCCTTTAAATGCAAGTCTGTGAGATGATGTTGTCTCTTTTGTGTTCTAAACCCCGACAAAACACAGAGAGCCTTCTCCACTGTATAGTCTGCTTAGGGGTGGACTGAATGACGACATTTAACAGGATATCATTTACTGACCAACAGCGTCGCTTAGAGTCTAAAACGTGGAACATCAATTACAGCACATACCACAGTAAAGCTCTGAAGTACAGAAAATGAACTCTATTTATGGTTGAAATAATTTCGGAACGTTTTTAAAAACTACGCTACTGTGGTAAATTGAAATGCTTTGCAATTCAACAGGTTGTTTAATACCAGATTCTAAGTATAAGTCTTAGGAAAGAGAACATGTATAAATAAAAGAAAATGTGAGGAGTAATGTAAGAAAAGTTGTCTATTGCTCACGGTCGAAGAAGAAAAAACAAACAAATATATGATGAATAAAATGGTTATCTTCATGTAAAAAATATATGCATGTTTAAAAGCAAAAAACGTTTCATTTACTCCCTACAACGATTCAGCGGTTTGAAGGTCTTATAAATCACTCAAAAGCACTATATTGAAAGTGGAGGATCCTGGTTCTACTTGAGACATTGCACAGCACTGTTCAAAATGCATGTGTTGCTAACAATCCACTCTCTTCAGTCTGCGTACAAAATACACTACTTTACACATTGGAAATGCGTGCAATAGATACGCAGAAGTCCGGTTTTGCATGCATATGATACGCTAACCATTCCCATTGAGATCTGAGGCCGAGTTTTGCGTGCATATTATACGCCACGTTTCTTGCCTGCAGCACTTGTTTTTGTCCGGTCGGGTCTTGGTAGACCGGAAGCTGTGTGGTTCATAAAAACATGTTCTTACTCAATACCAAGCCACGATTATTGTTTTTTATTTTAAATCGTATAATGTCGGACTTTTTTGCCGTCTGTGAGGAAAAGAAATGAGGCTCAGAGCTTCAGAATAATGAAATCTGTATTTTTTTTAATCTTTTTTCCTTCAAATTTGTTATTCTTTTCTAGATAACAAACTGCTATTTACTCAACAATAACACACAATTATCCTTGTTTTTATTTATTCGTTTAATTTTATAATCTCGGGCTTTTTAGCCGTTCCTCAGGAACTGAATTTCAAAATAAAGTCACCGGAAACAGACGTAGGCCTATAAGGGACACTTCGAGCATCATTGCGAAACACCCCACAAACCCACTGAACTGTTTACCCAAGATGATTACACTACACTACCCATAATCCTCAGCTATCGTTTGGGACTACAGTCCCGTTGCTTGACAAACCCCGTGATTCATCTTCAAGCTCTGGGATTGGATGTTGGAGTGGCAGTGCGCCAAGGTTACGCCAAGCGTCAAACAGCTCTTTGAAATCGAACTAAACCACGGCAGACTATCGAAAGTTGGACTCGAACGCCCCCCCAGAACTACACATGCTGGCTATTGTGTTTCGCACTGGGTTTCGCAACATGTTCTATAGCGGTCTCTACTGGGAATTGTAGTTTTAAAAGACGTTTTCGTTTTTCCCACAATTAGAAGTTGCCAGTATTAAACTGTGTACATCCCTGGAGGTTTAGGCGATAGGAAACACATTGGTGTGTACAAATTTAAAACATGTAATTAATAAATGGGTGAAAATCGCTTGTATCCATAATGGTCAGCATTAATATATACCCACATGACAGCTCATTGTTACTTTGTAATTCTACTCCACTACAATTCAGAGGTTAACCTGGTATTTTTACTCCACTACATTTATTTTAGTTACTTTGCAGATTCTGATTAATGATGTGAAATATAAACAACCCTTAAAGCAGACTTTAGTTACACCTGAACTATGTTGAAGTTATGCAATGAATGAAAAACTTGGGTCACAGCTTCCTCAACAGTGCATTACAAGACATCTATGAATATGTGTGTATACCTCCACCATTAAACTGTCAAATTCTGCATTTTTTACTATCTACATACATAAGAGTATAATCAATGTGTATAATATCAGTTAAAATAAGTGCTTCAACATAGGCAGGAAAGCAATATATTAGACGTTAAGTACTTTGTCAGGCTTAATATTTATGTGTAGATATCCCAAAAGCTTTTTTCTTATTTAAAGAAGACCTTAACCTAAAGTATTCTTTAATGTTTAAATAAAGGTTAATTAGTTTGTCTGTTTTGCACATCCTCATATTAATATCTTTGTACATCCGGCACTAAACTGTTTTATTGTAGAGATCACTTACAGTATCTTCTTGATTTTTTATATTCTATATTTCTATCATTGACCTTCTACTTTCCCCCTATTGTGTATGTACTCTTAATATTGTTTTCATCAAATAACATTATTCAACAAAAATAACATTATTCAACAAAAATAATTCAATAACGTGCTTTAACCACTAGGCGGTGCACACAAGGTACACACAGCATACTAATAATAACTTTGTATTATTAGTGTAGGACACTTATGTATGTATAACATCTGAAGATGTGTAGTTTTATTCATGTTTTCACATAATTTTACAGGATATTGCTATACTATTTCTCATGTTTTACTTCTACACATTAATATCTGATTTGTAAAACATCACAGACAGAAAGGTATATCTGTCATTTAATGGTAAGCTATTGAAATTGTGATTCCATAGATGTGTCTCCATCACCCAAAAACCCCTGACTATTCTCTCAACTCAGTATTTACATTCTTATATTCAAAGAAAATCAGTAATATCTTTAAAAACTACAAGTCCTTTTATATCAGCTGTGCACCGTTATGGTGTAAATATAACCTATCTACCAATTGGATCAAATATAAAAGTCAGCCGAATTAGTGTTGATACTGCAAGGAGACGTATTGTGTGAAGAGAAATGGAAGATGTTGTTTAATTGCTGATATATTTATGATCCACGTCACATATTCAGTTTCGGCGGCATTTCTTCCAGTTTGTCTAGAAGTCTTCTAATCAGGGCTCTATAAATAAAGAACTACGGCAGATGTGTAATATTTAATGCAGCCGAACCGTGTATTACAATGCCGTTATGTGATGACTTCCAAAGAGAAAAGCAAGCACACTCGGAATAAAGTATTATTTTCTTTTTTTAAATGTTTTTCGGATTTCATATCGCATTAACACCATATCCCAGCGTGCATTGCGGCTAAACAATCCAATCACCGAGCTTCTAGCTGAGGATCTTGGGTAATCAGTTCAGTGGGTTTGTGGTGTATCGCAATGATGCTCGAAATGTCCCTTATAGGCCTACGTCTGTTTCCGGTGACTTTATTTTGAAATTCAGTTCCTGAGGAACGGCTAAAAAGCCCGAGATTATAGAATTAAACTAATAAATAAAAACAAGGATAATTGTGTGTTATTGTTGAGTAAATAACGTGTGTTATTTAGAAAAGAATAACAAATTAGAAGGAAAAAAAGATTTTAAAAAATACAGATTTCATTATTCTGAAGCTCTGAGCCCTATTTCTTTTCCTCACAGACGGCAAAAAAAGTCCGACATCATACGATTTAAAATAAAAAACAATAATCGTGGCTTGGTATTGAGTAAGAACATGTTTTTATGAACCACACAGCTTCCGGTCTACCAAGACCCGACCGGACAAAAACAAGTGCTGCAGGCAAGAAACGTGGCGTATAATATGCACGCAAAACTCGGCCTCAGATCTCAATGGGAATGGTTAGCGTATCATATGCACGCAACATCGGACTTCTGCGTATCTATTGCATGTATTTCCAATGTGTAAAGTCGTGTCATTTGTACGCAGACTGAAGAGAGTGGGTTGGTTGCTAACGTTATCCACACTAACAGCATCTTTCTTTTCCAAAAGTGAAAATATTGTACCTGTTCTAATGACAAAGCTATTTCCCTAATGTGTATAACTAAAATATATTGTATCTAAACAATGATTACGATGCCAGTACACTGCGGACACATCTGAAGGCTGAACATTGCTGATGCGGCATACTTTCCTCACAACGCATTGAGATAAAATGCTGTAAATAACACATTTCGTATAGGCTCCTTCAAGAGCCTTTGCTTTTCCAAACATATATTTGCAATGTTTAAAAAACACAGCATTTCGATCAGGTTGTGTAAGAAAAAAAAGCTGTCCTCGGTGCTGAAAATGAAACTAGAAACAAAAAGAAAACAAAAGGGCCAAAAATACGAAGCTAGTATGTTTGACTCACCTCCAGAGGAGAGTCAGATTCATCCAGGATGCTCTTTTCACTCTGTATCCGCTGCATCGTCCCTGTAGAACTGGGGTTCATTATCAGCACGTTCTGACTACCGGCTCTGCCGAACTTACAGTCACTCTTTCTGGAGTCAGTCGTCCTGCAGACCTCGTAATTGTACACGTGTTGGAGAGTCCCTGTTCCCAAAGTGTCTGAGTAACGTGGTGGATAATAAGGAATCACAGGGAGATTGGAGTGATACATGATGCGAGACTTTCTCCATCTGTATATCTTCACTGATATAATAACCACTAAACACGTGATGAAGAGGAAGGACACTACAGCCAGAGCCAGCACTAAGTAAAAAGTCAGGTTGTCATTATACTCCTTGTCCTGTGTAAAGTCAGTGAACTCAGACAGCACTTCCGGGAAGCTGTCAGCCACCACCACGTTAACAATGACTGTAGCTGAACGAGAGGGCTGCCCGTTGTCCTCCACTATAACAGACAGTCTTTGTTTCACAGCATCTTTATCAGTCACCTGGCGGATAGTTCTTATTTCTCCATTCTGTAAGCCCACTTCAAACAGCGCCCTGTCTGTGGCTTTCTGCAGTTTATAGGAGAGCCAGGCATTCTGTCCAGAGTCCACATCAACAGCCACCACTTTAGTGACCAGATAGCCCACATCTGCTGCACGAGGCACCATCTCAGCAACCAGAGAGCCACCAGTCTGGACTGGGTACAGGACCTGAGGAGGGTTGTCGTTCTGGTCCTGGATCAGTATTTTCACAGTCACGTTGCTACTGAGTGGAGGGGAGCCTCCATCCTGAGCTTTGATCACAACAACCAAATGTTTGATCTGCTCGTAATCAAATGTGCGCACTGCATGTATAACTCCGCTTTCTGCATTTATAGAAACATATTCAGAAACCGGAGACCCGCCGAATTTTGTATCTTCCAGAATATAAGATATACGGGAGTTTTGGTTTTCATCAGGATCTTTAGCTCTCACAGTGAGAACAGAAATACCTGGAGAGTTATTCTCTGCAATAAACGCATTGTAAACAATTTGTGAAAACACAGGAGCATTATCGTTCACATCAGAGATCTTTAAATTAAAGTTTTTTCTTGTCGAGAGAGGAGGCCTTCCTGCATCTGTCGCAACTACAGTGATATTATATTCTGAAACACTTTCACGATCCAATACAGTATCTGTTACCAAAGTGTAGTAATTTCTTAAATTAGATTTAATCTTAAAGGGTGCATTTTGTTCTATTTTACATGTTACCTGTCCGTTTTCACCTGAATCAAGATCTTTCACATTTATAATGCCAATAGTTGTACCAGGAGGAGAGTCTTCTGACACAGGGCTAGTGAAGGACATGACACTAATCGTAGGGGAGTTGTCATTAACATCACTTACTTCAATTATCACTTTACTGGAATCTGTCAAACCTCCCTGATCTTTTGCATCTATTCTGAGCTCGTACTTTTTGTCTTTTTCATAATCGATAGCACCTCTAATAAATATGACACCAGTTTGTTCATCAATCATAAACAAATTACCGAGTTCATTATTGAGGTCGGAAAAAGAATACGTTATAATACTATTTGACCCAAAATCTGCATCACTGGCGTTAACAGTGGTAACATAGGTATCTCTGGGAGCGTTTTCCATCACTGTAGATTTGTAAACAGACTGATTAAATACAGGTGCATTATCATTGGCATCAAGAACAGTGATATCTATATTTACTGTACCAGATCTCTGCGGAGTTCCGCCGTCAACAGCTATCAGCTTTAGAGACAGATTAGGGTAGGTCTCTCTGTCTAATGGCTTCCGCAGCACCATCTCTGCGTATTTCTTTCCATCTGCATTTGAGTTTTGTTTTAAAACAAAATTCTCATTCTCGGTCAAAAAATATTCCCTTAAATCATTGACACCAACATCTGGGTCTTCTGCACTTGTCAATGAAAAACGAGCACCAGCACTGGCAATTTCGCTGATTTCGAAATGGATAGTATTTCTTTTAAACGTAGGAAAATTATCATTTATGTCTGTTATTTCTACTGTAATTTGATGCAACTCCATCGGGTTTTCTAAAATCACCTCAAAGCTGAAGCTACACGGCGTTACGTCTCGACAAAGCTGCTCTCGGTCTATTCTCTCTTTCACGACTAGAATCCCTTTGTCTGTCTTCAGCTCGGTGTACTGGATGTTTTCTCCGGTCACGATACGGGCCCGCCCAGAACGGAGCCTCTTCAGATCCAAACCAAGATCCTGTGCTACATTACCGATTATGGAGCCTTTCTTCATCTCCTCTGGTATAGAATATCGGATTTGTCCGCTGACCACTTGAATTAGATAAAGAAAGAAAAACAAGAGTTTCCAATTCTGTCCGCAGCCAAAGTGCCATCTCACGCATCGCGAGTGTGGAGAGATTCCACACGCCATTGCAAAAATAAAAATAGGAAAATATACTCTGCACCGAAAAAAACACGACCGGTATCCTTTAGTTTGTGTTTATCCGAATTGAGATTTAAATGCTTGCTATTTGTGTTGCCCTCAGATATCAGCCCACTAAGTGCACACCACCTCCTTTTCTCTCATAGGGAGGGGACTTTGTGATAATGTTTTGGAAAAACGTAGATTAACCAACAGCGTCGCTTAGAGTCCAAAATCAGTAACACCGTGCAACATAGAATACATTCTGGAAATATTAAGTGATTGATCAGTCTGAATGGTGCATACTCAAACTATGAAAAAATACGTAATCCAAGTATTCCGTAAAATGAAATAGAATACATATTCATCTCAAATTAATTATTATCATGTATGTATTGGTTTGCAGTTAAATCTTTATAAACGCAAATACCGTTTGTTAATTACCAAACAAGTAACCCAAATGAACACAAGCAAAGTACAACTTCAATCCTATTTAATTTGGGGAAGCAATGGGAAATATAAAACATGGGGCTTGGTAAAACTAATTGAGATTAAATAAGGAACACATTGATTGTTAGTAAAACATTTCATGTCCTGAGCAAACCACAACCACGATTTCAAACTTTTTGACATACTACGGAGAGCAGCCTCGCTGCAAACCATGTTTAAAAAATGACAAGACCAAGGTAAAACAAAACATGCGTCTAAAAAAAAAACGTTGTCTATGTAAAACCAAAAATCAGCATATTAATAAGAGGGAAAAAGTGGAAAGAATATTTTGGAAAGTTCTGAAAGTAAATAATGAAGCGGTATTCATATCAAACGAGAGGAGAGATGCTGTCCATGGTGCTGAATAGGATGCAGCACTTCACTAACAATGTCTATAAACACAGAAAGATAGGAACCATCACAGAAAGCTACATTATTTGACTAACCTCTAGAGGAGAGTCAGGTTCATCCAGGATGCTCTTTTCACTCTGTATCCCCTGCATCGTCCCTGTAGAACTGGGGTCCATTATCAGCACGTTCTGACTCCCCGCTCTGCCGAACTTACAGTCACTCTTTCTGGAGTCAGTCGTCCTGCAGACCTCGTAATTGTACACGTGTTGGAGAGTCCCTGTCCCCAAAGTGTCTGAGTAACGTGGAGGATAATATGGAATCACAGGGAGATTGGAGTGACACAGGAGGCGAGATTTGTCTCCACCTGTAGATCTTCACTGATATAATAACCACTAAACACGTGATGAAGAGGAAGGACACTACAGCCAGAGCCAGCACTAAGTAAAAAGTCAGGTTGTCATTGTACTCCTTGTCCTGTGTAAAGTCAGTGAACTCAGACAGCACTTCCGGGAAGCTGTCAGCCACCACCACGTTAACAATGACTGTAGCTGAACGAGAGGGCTGCCCGTTGTCCTCCACTATAACAGACAGTCTTTGTTTCACAGCATCTTTATCAGTCACCTGGCGGATAGTCCTTATTTCTCCATTCTGTAAGCCCACTTCAAACAGCGCCCTGTCTGTGGCTTTCTGCAGTTTATAGGAGAGCCAGGCATTCTGTCCAGAGTCCACATCAACAGCCACCACTTTAGTGACCAGATAGCCCACATCTGCTGAACGAGGCACCATCTCAGCCACCAGAGAGCCACCAGTCTGGACTGGGTACAGGACCTGAGGAGGGTTGTCGTTCTGGTCCTGGATCAGTAATTTCACAGTCACATTGCTACTCAGTGGAGTAGAGCCTCCATCCTGAGCTTTGACTACAAAAACCAACTGTTTGATCTGCTCGTAATCAAATGAGCGCACTGCATGTATCATTCCGCTTTCTGCATTTATAGAAACATATTCAGAAACTGGGGACCCACCGATTTGAGTATCTTCCAGAACATAAGATATACGGGAGTTTTGGTTTTCATCAGGATCTTTAGCTCTCACAGTGAGAACAGAAGTACCTGGGGAGTTATTCTCTGCAATAAACGCACTGTAAACACTTTGTGAAAACGCAGGAGCATTATCGTTCACATCAGAAATCTTTAAATTAAAGTTTTTTCTTGTCGAGAGAGGAGGCATTCCTGCATCTGTCGCAACTACAGTGATATTATATTCTGAAACACTTTCACGATCCAATACAGTATCTGTTACCAAAGTGTAGTAATTTCTTAAATTAGATTTAATCTTAAAAGCTGTATTTTGTTCTATTTTACATGTTACCTTTCCGTTTTCACCTGAATCAAGATCTTTCACATTTATAATGCCAATAGTTGTACCAGGAGGAGAGTCTTCTGACACAGGGCTAGTGAAGGACATGACACTAATCGTAGGGGAGTTGTCATTAACATCACTTACTTCAATTATCACTTTACTGGAATCTGTCAAACCTCCCTGATCTTTTGCATCTATTCTGAGCTCGTACTTTTTGTCTTTTTCATAATCGATAGCACCTCTAATAAATACGACACCAGTTTTTTCATCAATCATAAACAAATTACCGAGCCCACTATTGAGGTCGGAAAAAGAATACGTTATAATACTATTTGACCCAAAATCTGCATCACTGGCGTTAACAGTGGTAACGTAAGTATCTCTCGGAGCGTTTTCCATCACTGTAGCTTTGTAAACAGACTGATTAAATACAGGTGCATTATCATTGGCATCAAGAACAGTGATATCTATATTTACTGTACCAGATCTCTGCGGAGTTCCGCCGTCAACAGCTATCAGCTTTAGAGACAGATTAGGGTAGGTCTCTCTGTCTAATGGCTTCCGCAGCACCATCTCTGCGTATTTCTTACCATCGGCATTAGAGTTTTGTTTTAAAACAAAATTCTCATTCTCGGTCAAAAAATATTCCCTTAAATCATTGACACCAACATCTGGGTCTTCTGCACTTGTCAATGAAAAACGAGCGCCAGCATTAGCTGATTCGCTGATTTCAAAACGGATAGTATCTCTTTTAAACGTAGGAGAGTGATCATTTATGTCTGTTATTTCTACTGTAATTTGATGCAACTCCATCGGGTTTTCTAAAATCACCTCAAAGCTGAAGCTACACGGCGTTTCGTCTCCACAAAGCTCCTCTCGGTCTATTCTCTCTTTCACGACTAGAATCCCTTTGTCTGCCTTCAGCTCGGTGTACTGGATGTTTTCTCCGGTCACGATACGGGCCCGCCCAGAACGGAGCCTCTTCAGATCCAACCCAAGATCCTGTGCTACATTACCGATTAGGGAGCCTTTCTTCATCTCCTCTGGTATTGAATATCGGATTTGTCCGCTGACCACCTGCATTAGATAAAGAAAGAAAAGCAGGAACTTTCCATTCTGTCCGCAGCCAAAGCGCCATTTTAAGCATCGCGAGTAGGATGAGATTCCCCACGCCATAGCAAAAATAAATACAGGAAAATATGCTCTGCAGCGACTCAAACACGATACGTATCCGGAAAAAGACACTGAACGTATACGTACAAAGAGAAATAATGTCTTCTTTTTAGTTTACTCTATATAGTCCAATAGAGATTGAAGGTATTGCCGGTCTGTTTCCCTCGGATGTCAGCCTACTTTCTGCACAACATCTCATTTTCACTCATAAGCCACGGTGGTAAAGGAGGGGACAGTGTGATACTGTTTTAGAGGAAAATATTGGACTGACCAACAGCGTCGCTTAGAGTCCAACATCAGAATCAATGCAGAATAAAAGCAACTCTGGAAATACTGTATTAAGTGATTAATTCAATCTGATAGGTAGATAATAGAAATACCAGAAACAAATTATTACATTATTTCGCAAGAGTAAAATAACCTCATTCTACAAACGTTTGTGACACCGAGTATAGATATAAATCTGTTTATGTACATTTTTCTGAAGTAAAAAAAAGTAAAACACTGCAATACACGTTACACAGATGAACAACATCAAAACTAAGACCACGACTTCATCATTACTCGGGGGAGAGATGTGAGAGCAAATGTAAGGAGTTTGGGAAAGCTATATTGAACAGGAAAGATTTTTAAACATTCAGAAAATAACAATCAGTCCAAAGTAACAGAAAAAGCATCTGATGGATGCGTTTGACAACAACATCAAAGTAAGAAGAAAGTAATAGTGATATAAGCAATATAAGGGTCTGTCTGTCCATGGTGCTGAGCAGGACGCAACAGCGGTGACCACTTTACTATCAATGTAAACAAACACAGAGTGAAGGATAACTGCACATACAATAAACGTAATGTTTAACTAACCTCTAGAGGAGAGTCCGGTTCATCCAGGATGCTCTTTTCACTCTGTATCCGCTGCATCGTCCCTGTAGAACTGGGGTCCATTATCAGCACGTTCTGACTACCGGCTCTGCCGAACTTACAGTAACTTTTTCTGGAGTCAGTCGTCCTGCAGACCTCGTAATTGCACACGTGTTGGAGCGTCCCTGTCCCCAAAGTGTCTGAGTAACGTGGTGGATAATATGGAATCACAGGGAGATTGGAGTGAAACATGATGCGAGACTGTCTCCACCTGTAGATCTTCACTGATATAATAACCACTAAACACGTGATGAAGAGGAAGGACACTACAGCCAGAGCCAGCACTAAGTAAAAAGTCAGGTTGTCATTGTACTCCTTGTCCTGTGTAAAGTCAGTAAACTCAGACAGCACTTCCGGGAAGCCGTCCGCCACCACCACGTTAACGATGACTGTAGCTGAACGAGAGGGCTGCCCGTTGTCCTCCACTATAACAGACAGTCTTTGTTTCACAACATCTTTATCAGTCACCTGGCGGATAGTTCTTATTTCTCCATTCTGTAAGCCCACTTCAAACAGCGCCCTGTCTTGGGCTTTCTGCAGTTTATAGGAGAGCCAGGAATTCTGTCCAGAGTCCACATCAACAGCCACCACTTTAGTGACCAGATAGCCCACATCTGCTGAACGAGGCACCATCTCAGCCACCAGAGAGCCACCAGTCTGGACTGGGTACAGGACCTGAGGAGGGTTGTCGTTCTGGTCCTGGATCAGTAATTTCACAGTCACGTTGCTACTGAGTGGAGGAGAGCCTCCATCCTGTCCTCTGACAGTGAATACAACTTGCTTTATTTGTTCATAATCAAATGAGCGCACTGCATGTATTGCTCCGCTTTCCGCATTTACAGAAACATATACAGAAATTGGAGATCCGCCTATTTCACACTCTTCCAAAATATAGGAAACACGGGCGTTTTGGTTTTCATCAGGGTCTCTAGCATGAACACTTAATACAGATTCACCCGGAGAATTATTCTCTGTGATGTATGCACTATAAACGCTCTGGGGAAATGATGGGGCATTATCATTTACATCAGAAACCTTAAGATAAAAGGTTCTTGTAGTTGAGAGTGGTGGCGAGCCAGTGTCTGAGGCAATAACAGTAATGTTACACTCTGGCAGATTTTCACGATCTAATGCAGCATCAGTGATCAATGCATAGTAATTTCTAACATTGGATTTAATTTTAAAAGGAACATTGCCTTCGATCGTGCACCTAACTTGTCCGTTTTCACTCGAATCCAGATCTTTAACATTAATTATGCCAATAGTTGTACCGGCGGGGGAGTCTTCAGACACAGGGCTCGTGAAGGACATCACGTTAATGACCGGAGCATTATCATTTACATCGATTACCTCAATTTCAACTTTGCTAGAATCTGTCAGTCCGCCATGATCTTTGGCTTCAACCCTGAACTCAACTTTTTTGTCTTTTTCAAAATCTATTTCCTTAGCCACATATATTTTCCCAGTAGCCTCATCTATTTCGAACAAATCAGCTATTCCTGCTTTTGATTTTGAAAATGAATAGGTTATCTTTCCGTTTGAACCACTATCAATGTCGCTAGCATTCACAGTGATAATATGTGTGCCTTTTGGTGCATTTTCAATCACCGTGGCCTTATACAGTGTCTGGTTGAACACAGGTGCATTATCATTGGCATCAAGGATGAAAACATCTATATTTACTGTACCAGATCTCTGTGGATCTCCACCGTCCACTGCCAGCAGTTTTAAAGACAGGCGTGGCTGCTCTTCTCTGTCCAGGGGTTTCTGAAGCACCATTTCAGCATATTTACTGCCGTCCGGATGGACATGTTGTTTCAAAATAAAATTATCGTTCGGAGTTAATATGTAATTTTGCAGACTGTTTTCCCCAACATCAGCGTCGTCCGCACTCTCTAAAACAAATCGGGAAGCAAGCACGACTGATTCGCTTATTTCAAATTTCAGGCGACTGTTTTGGAAAATAGGAGCGTTGTCATTTACGTCCAATACTTCTATAGTCACAGGGTGCAACTCCATTGGTTTTTCCAATAAAATCTCAAAGGTGAAGCTACACGGCGTTTCGTCTCCACAAAGCTGCTCTCTGTCTATTCTCTCATTCACGACTAGAATCCCTTTGTCTGTCTTCAGCTCGGTGTAGTGGATGTTTTCTCCGGTCACGATACGGGCCCGCCCAGAACGGAGCCTCTTCAGATCCAAACCAAGATCTTGTGCTACATTACCAACAAGCGACCCTTTCTTCATCTCCTCTGGGATGGAATACCGGATTTGGGCAACTACTTGATTAAGAAAAAAAAAGAGAAAAAAACCCAGATACAGTCCCCCTCGCAATTGTCCAAACGATCGGTCTCTTACTCCTCCGTCTCGAGAAATGTCTTGACGTGCCATGGAAAACAAGGGTCTTAAAGCAAACCGGACAATAAAATGAAGATTTTAACTGACGAAAACACATACAGTCCAGATTAGGGAAAATAGGAAGGTTAATATATGGTCTGTGTCTCCGGTGAGCCCCAGCTCGTATTAATACAGATCACCCCCTCTTGTACAACGCAGTGACAGGGGAGGGAACAGAACTGCGTCACTATGCACAGTAAAATGATTTACCAGGCAACAGCGTCACTTAGAGGATACATTATCAAACGTGCATCACAAGAAAATCAACTGCATGAGTTGGAGTTTTGGTTGTAATTATATGGTAGTGTCACATTTGGTGATGAAAAAAACCCTACGTTGCCATACAATTAGTTTTCATTCATGAACAGAGGAAAAACAAAACAAAATACAGAAAAGGCTCTACTGCATTGACAGGAAACATTTACCTAACACTTAAAACTCCAACTCCTCCTTAATGTTGCCATTGTTTCTATAACTATAAACTAAACCAGAGACTAGAATGTGCATTGAGAAATGAAGAGAGTCTAGCTCATTGTTAAAGCATTGAGAAAATACCATGAAGCTGTAGTAAAATAGTATATTTTCGCAGTCATTAAATGCAATTACTTAGATTATTATTATTATTATTATTATTATTATTATACTTATTATTAGTTGTATTATCATGATAAGAACACTGAATTGAGTTATTAAATTCAACCAGGGTCTTAAAGTTTAGCCACGAAACGTCTTCAATGACAGTCTTATTAAGAGTGTCTCAGTGCAAAGCAAATATTCAGCACCATGGACAGCGAAGGAGCTGCAGAACAGAACATAAACTCTTTGTATAAGTCCACTCTTTAAAATGTTATGTCAGTATTTGAAAGTAAAGCTTCTATATAATTCATGATGTCCATAAATGTAAAAGCTGATATGATTTACATCGAACAAACTGACTTACCAGAGTAGACATGCGAGGTACACCTGGTGACCGCTCTCCTTTCTCCAGAGCTTCAGTCCCAGCGTCATCCACACTAACCAAACTTTGGCTCATTGGTTGCTTATACTTGATGTCACTCCTTTGGGAGTCAGTTGTCCTGCACACGTAGTAGTTGTTCTCTATCAATTCTTTAATTGACAACAATATGTCCTTTGTTCTGGTTCAGCACGACATATTGATTATCATCATCTATAACAAGTTGAGCCCGACCAGAAACCAACCTTTTTACTTCCAAGCCCAGGTCTTTTGCAACGTCTCCGACAAACAGCCCTTTCCTCATCTCCTCTAGTATAGAATAACGAATTTGTCCACTAACTGCAGCAACAATGCAGAGAAGCAAAATGGAGACTCTCCAATCAAATAACATGACTTTGCTCTTCAGAATATTCATGTCTTCTCGTGAATATCAGATCCAAAATGTCACACGTATCCGTTTAGAAAGAGAGGCCTCGTATCACGCTTACAAAAGGTATTACTTAAGCTTCGGTCATATCCACATAATGCCACCATCCATACTAGAGGCTTAGTGAATATTTTTCACATTGCCATCGCCCGTGTCCTTTGCAGACGGTCGGTGACTTGTTGTAAGGCTGATGTTAGAGAGTCTGATTAGGCAACAGCACCACCAACAGTAAGACAACACCATAATCGGTATGTGTGCACCGATGCTTGGACTTTATACTCTGCATTTTCCAATTTCAAGAAACAAGCCCTTCCTGCTGAACCATAAATATTACAAAATATGACATTAAAATAGTTCAGAATAATACAGGTCTGGCACAAAGACAACATGTTCACAGTTTCTCAGTACCTGCTTATACAGAGACCCTGCTATGGTAATGTTAAGATATGAAAATACTATAAGTACAAGTGGGTAAGTCTGGGAAAACGATGTATTGTGTCGGGAAGTGGTTTCCACTAATAACACAACTTCATGCAGGTCATTGAAACATTTAACAGCTGCAATCATTTCAAATGTAAGGGAGGAACCAAATGCTTAAAAAATGTCAAGAACAAATTGTGGACGTACACACACTTAGTTGAACAGCACAGAGTTTTCTAAAGATACATTCAAAATAAAAACATTAGATAATCGTTTCTGTCTGATCCAATCTGACTGGTAATTCCAGTGACCTACATTTTAGTAGTGGATTTCGCATTCCAGTATGTATCCACTGCAACACTCACTCATGAGCATGAATTGGCACTGACACACTTTACAGCAGTATATTCCTCTCCTTTAACATGATGTTTGCACAAACCTATTTTTAATAGGCCACAATAGTGCCTTGCATCCCCCCTTTCCCACACACACACACACACACACACACACACACACACACACACACACACACACACACACACACACACACACACACACACACACACACACACACACACACACACACACACACACACAATATAAGCATACTACTGCATAGCATCCCACTCTGCACATCATGATTCTGCATTATTCAGGCATGGCTGCACAGCAGGATGATTAATATTAATGTAGTGTATAAATCTCGGGTGGAATCACAAAGCGTGCAAAAATAGGAGCAATGCAGCTGCCTGTGTTGAAAAGACTGCTGCCTAAAATGTCAGTCTTGTGAATATCACTTTCAAAGCAATATTTGAGAAGATCAGTGTTGTTTTTTTGTATTTTTCGATGCAGTTTGAGTGAAGAATATATATAGAAGAAAAAAGAGAGAGAGTAAAGAAAAGACATGGAACATTGAGGAATATTAAATATGGGTTGCTGGTGTTTCATCTCGATGGTGTGAGACTGTAATACTAACACCTGTGGGAGACCTGTGTGGGATTTTAAAAGAAAGGATATGAAAATTATCTTACCTGCTGGATGAAAATTGTTGTTTTTTTCAAGGAGTGCACCGAGAAAGGAAAGGAGAAAAAAGCCAGTTAGTATTAATTCTTTTGAAATCTGAAAAATAGAAATGAATCAGATCTGGTCACATCATCGTCACATACATTTATTAACAATATAAACATGTCCTCAGCTTTATGATGAATAATAAAAAGTCTGATCTTTTGACATATCAGACACTATCGAGATGTGTTTACTGCCCTGGAGATTTGTCAACAAATTGAGTGCCACACAGGATCACTTCCAGGGTTGCTTAGCATTAGGTGTGTAGATTTTACAAATTGTCAAACACAAATAGTGACACCAGATAGATATTCAAGTTCATTCTTAATAATCACTTACGATGAACCATGGATTTCCCTAAATACATGAAAATGGAACACATTTACTAACTACCAAAAATGAAACATTGATGAAACATGTATAATGGTTGTGGTTTATATTGGTGAGAATAGGTAGTCATCATGTTTTATAAGCCCCATCAGTCAACCTCTAGAGTATATGACACTTTTATAAATCAATCAAATTAATGATAAAAATGTTATATCACTGTTGTAATGTGCATTAGAAAATATTATAGGAATGCCATCACAATGCACTATAGATGTGGTCTTCATAGAAAGTGTAAAGTAATATAATGTTAACAAAGATACAGCTTCTCCCTGTTAAGCTCTGTTCTGCACACCCCAGAATATTATTAGCAAACAAAAATAGTGCTGTTCCCTCCTTTCTAAACTGATTCTTCAGAAGGTTACTTTCCCTGTCAATTGGCACCTTCTATGTGTTTCAAAATGCTGCTTACTTCATTCCTCAATCAGCTTAACTCACATGCCCTCTTCTTATTATGTTATCATTTAGAACATTTATCCGGATTACATCATCCACTCATATCAAATCACAGTTTCAAATTCCCTGACAGTTAATCATAGAACAACTACAGTGGAAATCATATGTTGCTAGAAAATCCCAACTCTTTGTTATATTTACAAAATGTCTCAAATTTGTTCAAAATATTTCATCCGTTACTTTGTGGATTAATGTTTAGATAAAACTAAACGTAATCATTGTCAGTATTACACAAATAAGTACAATGGAAACCCTGTGATGTAAATGTATAGCAGCCATGCTGTTAAATTGATATAGCCTTTTTATCTTTCTCTCATAGTGCCAAACACACAACTTAAAACATGGTTCCTGTGACCCAGATAATAGATAACAGTAATTGCTGTTTGTTGTTAGCACCTTCTTCCATGGAAAGAATTAGGGGCACAAACTACCCTGCAGCTATAACACAAACAGGAACACACATGAATTCACATGGGACTTATTTTGATGACAAAACCTCTCTGTTTTTACAACCATGACACAAACAAGCACACACATACAGACAACTGTTTTATAAGACTTACCACTAGTCTAACATAAACTACAATTCTTGTCATACGTGAACATATTTATTGTATGCTGCATGTGACTTTAAATGCTTTGCTTTTGTCATATTGTTGTTTCTACCTTTGTATGTCTTAAACCTATTGACTCAAGAAACCTGAAAAAATACATTTTAAAAAAAAAAAAGTTTTACTATCACTATTCTTATATGTTGTATTACGTTTTATTATAAGAAGTAGGTGCAGTAATGTGTATTTATATACATTATAATTGTATTTCTAGGACAATGCTTCACACAATATATTAAATGATTTAGTCAAATATGTTAAAGGTGTATGTATTGTATGCAAACACATTTGTCCTTTGCTTCTATTGTTTAAGCAGTTTTGGTATTGAAGCATTACGATACTTATTTGTTAATGTTTACATATTAAATGCACCATTTTTAACTGTGTGTATTAAAATAAATGCCTGAGAAATATAATTCATTTGATATTTCAAGTTAGCTGCAAAGTTGTGGTAAAATAAACAACGTTATATTACCTATATGTATTTGCTCTGCATTAATGTTATATGATTTGTAACCACTTTACAATATCACATTATCGAATGGCAAATCAGAAAATGGAGAGGCTTCTTTTTATTTTTTGCAAAAATGTATTGCTCTATCCTAAATGGAGGCATGTTGTACTATAAAGACATGCATGACTTCCAAAAAGTAGTAGATGCATATAGTGCATTTATGAATCTAACATATGTATCTTCCTTGGTGTTTTGTCTTTTTTTGTGACTTTTTTATCATGTTAAAAAAATTTCTCCTTTGAAATGCTGTATCAAATGAATGTTACCAGGTGAGGAACCATTAAAGTCCTTATCTTATGCAAGTATGTCAGGGTGTATTATCTTATTAATCACAGTTGCCATGGATTTTTGCTCATGTGACCATAAGCTTTGTTTTCTTGTATCCTTTGATTCCGCTCCTTTACAGATTATGTTTAAAAGCTCAATAAGGCACCGGATAACTAAAAACAATATTCTCTTCAAGTTTATTTTTCCTCTGTATACACTTATAGTCTGTTTACATAAAGTTAAATCCATACAATGTAGTACAAACCTTTAATTTGACTCTATCACCCATGTGTTACTTTGTAAAAACACAACATGATTCTATCAAAACTTGGCTGTTGTGTATTCCAAGTCAGACAATTGACATTAATTACAAGAACAAAGGCTGCACCAACACATTATTAGAGGCAAAGAAGAGTATACCAAGGACAAAGTAAAATATTTTCAGAAAGAAATACGACACAAATGTTTGTTCTCGTAAGATCAGAAGATAGTAGATAGAGTGGTCAGAAATGTCCATGCACTTACAACAATAAGTAAGACAAAGAAAGGGAGAGTATTCTGCCTGAATAAAGTTATGACAAACAAACAAACTGTCTGCTGAACATGTTTTCAATATTTCATTTAAAAAATCGAAAACAACACAGATGGAGATTTAATAATGACCATGTATATGCTACTATACCATTTTTTTTTTTTTAATCTTCCAGAAAAAACAACTGGGTTAGGATTGTCATCTATATTTAAGGTCAAGTTATGTGGGATAATGCTGAGGTTATCAGCATAACTCCAAAAAACTTTACAAAACATATTGTTGCATTGACAACACAGAGATACAATTCTGTAATATTTGGCCTCCCCAGGGTCAAAATTAAATTCACCGCACAAGTTTTATTTTACAACATATATAAAGTGATGGGCCGACTTTTATTGAAATACATAACAAGGCTGCGGAACCCCTGCCCTCACTTTCAGAGTAGCCCTATCTGTACTCGCGCGCCTTAGCGTGTTTTTTTGATAGGCTGCACTTCTTTGCTTCAGAGTGTCAGTGTCTGTGCTTGAGGCGAAACGAAAATCGCCTCTCCAAGACCCAGTGGTCAAAAAGGAATCATACCGTTCATCTTTCATCAGGGTCCCGCAGCGGTTTAAATCTGTAAAACTAGGGGGGCAGTAGGTAGTGGGAAACATGGGGAGACTAGCATTGGTTGACCGGTAAACATAACTATGCCTGCAGAGCTTAAAATAAAACACACCACTGATTAACAGCACGAAGAGAGCAGAAACAGCTGACAGAGCAATGATCAAATAGAGCGTTAAGTTATCGCTGTCCTGTGACACATCTGCAAACTCAAAGAGTTCGTTTAAAACAGGAAGCCCGTCACCAATCTCTATGCTGACTGTAGCGGTGGCGGACAGAGATTCTGGCCCATTATCCGTCACAGAAACGACAACAGTTTGTTTTGGTTCATCTTCCTCCATGAAGGCTCGCACAGTTCTGATTTCTCCTGTATGCAGACCGACCATAAACAGGTTAGGCCGCGTTGCTTTGATTATTCTGTAGGAGAGCCAGGCGTTATGGCCAGAGTCGGCGTCCACAGCTACCACCTTAGTAACCAGGTAGCCTTTAGGAGCTTCAACTGGCACCCTGTCCTCAGCAATGAACCCGGTGTTTTGGACAGGATATAGGACAACAGGTGCATTGTCATTTTGATCCTTAATGAAAGCGTTAACAGTGCAGGTGGAGGAGAGAGGAGGATCCCCTCCATCTCGAGCTGTCACCTTAATTTGAAAGTGAACTGACTGTTCGTAATCAAAGAGAAGGGAAGTGAAGAGCTCTCCTGTGTCGGAGTTGATGGTGAGGAAGGAGGACACCTTCTGACTTTGTGTCCTTTGATAATTGGTACAGTATATTTGCGTTAGATCCGTCATCAATGTCCTCTGCTTTTACTTTCATCACAAACGTGCCCACAGGTTGGTTTTCCAGGATGTTGGCATTGTACTCCCTCTGCGTAAAAGTCGGGGGGTTATCATTGATGTCATTGACCACAATTGTTAAAACTTTTACACTGGAGAGTGAGGGGGAGCCAGCATCAGTGGCAGTGACTGTAATGTTATACTGGGGTTGAAGTTCTCTGTCCAGTATTCCGTCAGTCACTAACATGTAGTAGTTTTTGACCTCGGATACAAACTTAAATGGGACACCATCTTGGATTCTACACGTGACACGCCCGCTGCTGCCTGTGTCCAGGTCATAGATGTTAATCAGAGCAACCATAGTTCCTGGTTTAGAGTTTTCAACCACATTAGCTGAGGCTGATTTTATTTCTATAATGGGTTTGTTGTCATTGACATCAAGGACGTCAATGACAAGTTTACAGTGAGACGCCTGACCAGCCCCCATCTTTGGCCTGAACATCCAGCTCATGCGTACTGGCATCTTCATAGTCAATGGCACCTGACAGCCGAACTTCTCCTCTCACAGGGTCAATTTCAATTACCCCTCCTATATCTTGTCTGACAGGTGACTGAAAGTGTATGTTATCTCTCCATAAAGACCTTCATCCGAGTCCGTTGCATTCAGCTTCGCTATGAGAGTCCCTATGGCAGAGTTTTCTGGGACAGAGGCTTTGTAAACTCGTTGGCTAAAAACTGGGACATTGTCATTGGCGTCCAAAACACGGATATGGATAGAAGCAGTTCCTGATCTGACTGGATTTCCCCCATCAATTCCATTGATTTGCAGTACATGTTCAGCCTGTGCCTCTCGGTCCAAGGCCTTTTTAAGAACTAGTTCAGGATTAGCATTGCCGTTTATTTGGGTACTAATTTCAAGTGCAAAATGATCATTCGGACTAAGTTTATATTCACGGACTGAGTTTGTTCCCAAATCGGGGTCATGCGCAATCTCCAGTGGAAAGCGCCTCCCCAGGACTGTGGATTCGACTAAATCTAGTTGTATCTTCCCTACAGCAAAAACTGGGCTGTTGTCATTTATGTCAGCAATATCCAAAACTAAGCTGTATGCTTGCAGAGGATTTTCAAGCAGGAGCTGGTACTGTAGGATGCAGACAATGGCTTGCGCGCACAGCTCCTCTCGGTCTATCCGTTGGGTGATCAAAAGATTGCCTGACGCAGTGTCCAGTTCACACAGCTGGCTAGTTCCTTCTGCAACAACACGGGCTCGACGAGCATCAAGCTCCGTTACTTTCAGTCCCAGATCCCGTGCAACGTTCCCGATAACCGACCCCCGCTGCATCTCCTCTGGAAGGATGTAACGGACTTCTCCAAACGACATTCCAAAAAGCAGACAAACTAATAGAAAATGCGGACACCATTTTAAGTTTACTCGCTGGTCCATTATTAAACATGCTTTAAGAAAAAGCTGTACAGTCGCCATTACAACTAAATCCTAAACATATACATCCAAGTAGCGAACAAAAAATGCTGCTGAATCCAACGGTTCCCTGCTTCTCTAGCTGCGTTAATCATGCTCTATTAGGAAAGCTGTCTGCTTGGATTCCTCTCTCTCTGTCCCACTTGTATTACTGCTCGTTCTCTCTCTCTCCCTCTCTGCCTCTCTCTCACGGAAAAAAAGTCTCCCTCTTCTTCTCTCCCTCATACACCCACACATCCACATACAGCATGCATACACAGCCCTGGGCTCTAACTCAATACTCCAGTTCCACTGACACAGATAAGGTGAGACACGCCATAGCATCCATGAGCCAGACATTATAAAAGAGCGTCACCAAGAGACTGAGATGGTTATTGCAACAGTAGACAGTATGATATGAGACAGAAAGTACATTTGCTTATATTTTTAACAATATATTGCACTGTGACCAATATAAGCCATGACATGCGGTGTTTTTCCTCTTAAACTACAGAAACGGCACTAAACAACTCTATTAAGTTTTTCACTAAATGTGCGTAAAGTTTTAAAAGATGCGGATAGTCTCCTTGATTCTGGAGCAATGCTTATCGTTGTCTGCATATTTTATAGATCTATTATCATCCACCATCTTTATTTGTGACGTAAAGAGTGTAAGAGTCACGTTTCTGAATCGGACACTCTGAGTGGATGCAGTCACAGCCAATCGGAGTCTGATTCAGAGGGTTGCCTGTCAGTTCCATTGTTTTGTGTACTGAGACAGTTCTTATTATACTGAGACGAGAGCCGGTATAATTCCACGCGCGAAAACCAAATAAAAGTTGGAATACGTTATTTTAGTGTCTTAAAAGTAAACTGAGGTATGGCAAGGAAGTTTACTACAGCTGGGGCTTTGGAGCTGATTTTTCATGGTGACGATGTCGATGAAAATTCAGACGAATCTGAGTGTGATTGTGGACAGGAACTGCCATGATATATATCATGTGTGGTCTTAAAAATTGGCAGGACAAAAAATGACAATTCCTGTCAAAAAAAACGCCCATGGACAATGTCCAAAAGAATGGACATAACTAATGAACAGAAGAAGTTAATCTTCTAAACAGTTCTGATACAATCATAATAAATGTGTGCACATGTCTGTGTTGAATGTTTCTTTCAATGTTGTGGTTAGCAGTTCCTTTTAATAAAATAAGTAACAAATTCAAGCTCCGTTTTTATAAAGTTTTTTTTATTTATGGGCAAATATCCCCTATTATAGTGTATACAAGTCTCTAATGAGTGACATATATCATTAGCTGAGGTTGTGCGGATTTCTAGGATGGGTAAAACTTGATTATACTGTAAATAAATGAAAATGTATTAGGCAAAACACAAAAATATACATAAACGGAAATGTCCTATGTGGGTCTCAGAGGGTTTTAAAGTCTATTTAACACCGTTGCATCGTTTTCTCAAATTGTAATGAGATACCACTTACATTGCTGAGAATAGTTGATGTAAATGAATGAAAGGTGTTATATTTAAAAAGGGGCTATGGGTTAAATGAACTCAAATCTATTAAATATTACTATAACTATATGAACCACAAACAAATGTTTTATTGAATAATAAAACTGGATGATTTGTTTTATGGAAAAAAAGTCAACTTATCATTTTAATTTAAGAAAAAAGAATGAACACAAAATAAACAAGGCATCAGTTCATATTTTTCTTGGGCAACTGTGACAAACTTGATCTCCTTTCAGGCAGGTAACATAAAGTCCCAACTCAAGGGATTGACAATACTTACACTAAAATTACACTAGAGAACATTGCAGCACCAAGGACACAGATGAGCTGAAGCTGTCAAGTATATTTCACTGGTAAAAGTGCACACAACTAAGAGCAACCACATGAGTGTGCGTGCAAGTCTGTGTGTGTGAGTGTGTGTGTGTGTGTGTGTGTGTGTGTGTGTGTGTGTGTGTGTGTGTGTGTGTGTGTGTATGTGTGTGTATAAGAACGTATAACAGGCGTGGCAAAGAAAACGAAGAAAATGGGTAGACTTGATATTTCAGCACCAAGGAGAGAGACAAGTTTAATGTAAGCTATAAAAAACAAATGTAACACAGAAGCCGTTTTGAACGGAAAAATCGGCTTCAATAATAACATATATTACAGTTGAATCACCAAAGAATTTCAAACGCCTGCTTACTAAGAAATAAACTATGCTGTCGAATCATGATGCATTATAAAGCCCATTGATGCGTTAAGTATCGATCTTAGTTACTTGTAAAGTTCCATGATTTTGCTCGACCTTATATTGTTTAAAATAGTCGTGTAAAGACAGAGAATGACAAAAACATATCTGAACAGCTTGATCATCACAGTGCAAATATAGGTGTCAACCTTAAGTGACAACAATTCCTACCTCAGGAGAAGAATCACAATCTCCAAACACTTCAGCAAAGTCTGAAGGGCTTTTCCTCAGAGTCTGGTCAGCAGGCAGTGTGTTGTCATTGTAAGATGACTCGAACTTAAAGTCACTGGTTCTAGAACCTGTTGTCAGGTAGGCGTCATAATTGTAAGCGCTGCGTAAAGTTCCTGTTCCGTCAACATCTGCGTAATTAGGAGGGAGATACGCGCTGGGGATGGCGACTGCTCCATCAAACAACAGTCTGGGCTTTCTCCTGCGACAAAACCTCACACCCAGAATGATGATAATGAAGGTGAGAAAAAAGGTGGACACGGACACCAGCGCGATGATCAGATAAGAAGTCAGTTTGGAGTTCTTCTCATCGTAAGAAATATCCTTCAGTTCTGGCACCTCAGCCAAGTTATCAGAGATAAGTAAATACATGGAGCAGGTGGCAGAGAGAGAGGGCTGTCCGTTATCTTTCACTGACACAACAAGGTTCTGTTTCATGCTGTCCGACTCAGAAATGTCCCGCTGTGTCCTGATCTCTCCACTGTGGAGACCAATAGTGAAAAGTCCAGGATCAGTGGATTTGACTATATGATAGGACAGCCAGGCGTTCTGTCCGGAGTCCGCATCCACCGCGATCACTTTGGACACCAGAGAGCCTCCGTGTGCAGCTTTGGGGACCATCTCGGTCATGAAGGAGTTGCCCTCCGGGGCGGGGTACAGTATCTGGGGAGAGTTGTCATTCACATCCAATATGAACACACTGACGGTCACGTTGCTGGTGAGCGGAGGAGAACCGTTGTCCCTGGCCATCACGTGGACTTTAAAACTCCTGAACTGCTCATGATCAAACGTCCTCACAGCGTGTATTACCCCTGTGTCTCCGTTAACAGACAGATAGGAGGAAACCGGGGCACCGTTCACCTCACCGGGTAACAGAGAATAAATCACGGTACCGTTTTGTCTCCAGTCGGGGTCTCGAGCAGTAACGGAACATAAAGTGGAGCCAGGTATGTTGTTTTCAGTCACATATGCGCTGTAGGACTGATCCTCAAACAAAGGAGGGTTGTCGTTGATGTCTGCTACAGATAACGGAACCGTTTTAGAGGAGGACAGAGGGGGAGAGCCCTCGTCAGTGGCAGTGATTGTAATGTTGTAATCAGACACCACTTCACGGTCCAGATGTCCTGTGGTCACCAGAGAATAATAGTTTTTAATAGAAGGAACCAACTTAAAAGGGACGTTTTGCTGAATGGAGCAGCGGACCTGTCTGTTATTCTCAGAGTCTCTATCCTGCACGTTAATGATGCCCACCTCTGAACCAGGTGACACATTCTCAGGTATGGGGTTTGTCAGGGATTTTAAACTGATAACAGGGGCGTTATCATTCACATCAGTGATAGAAATGATTACCTTAGCATAAGATGACAGCCCTAGCCCATCTTTTGCTTTAACTCGTATTTCGAATAATGTGGTAGTTTCATAATCGATACGACCAATCACTCGTATCTCACCGACTTTTCTATCAATACTAAATATCTTCTTGACATGTTCAGTAACATGTCCAAAGTCATACGTCACATCTCCGTTGACTCCCTCGTCTGCATCAGTAGCACTCACTGTGACAACTACAGTGTCTACAGGAGAGTTTTCACTCAGACTGGCTTTATAGACGGCCTGGCTAAACACTGGGGCGTTATCATTAGCATCCAGCACAGTGACGTGTATGACTACAGTCCCTGATCTCTGAGGAGAGCCTCCATCTAAAGCTGTGAGGAGCAAATTGATCTCTTGTTGTTTTTCACGATCAAGCTCCTTTTCAAGAACAAGCTCTATTGTGTTTCCATCAACAGCCAAAATGAAATTATCATTCTTTTTGAGGCTGTACTGCTGAACTGAATTCTGTCCTACATCCGCATCGTGCGCCTCCTCTAGCACAAAACGAGCTCCCTTACCTGCCAATTCGTGAATTTCTATATTTATAAATTCTTCGTTAAATTGTGGCGAGTTATCATTAATATCTTGAATGTGAAGACTAATCCGATGGAGCTCGAGAGGATTCTCCAGCACCAGCTCGTGTTTTAGGATGCACGAAGCCTTTTCTCCACAAAGCCCCTCTCGGTCAATCCTGTCGGCAACAATCAACTCTCCGTTATTCAGGTTTATGTCACAGTAACGTTCATCAGTCCTATCGCTGTCAATGCGGGCTCTTCTGTTAGAGAGCGCGCTCCTATCCAGCCCGAGATCCTTGGCCATATTTCCAATAACTGATCCTCGTTTTATTTCCTCTGGAAAAGAGTAGCTCAAGTCTCCATACGCAGCATGCAGGAAAAAAACCACTACAAAGAAACCGCACGTTTGAAACGAGATTACGTTGGAATCCATCATCGACTATAAATTCCTTACAGATTGAAGAAAAGAGAGAATAAAGACAGCGAGAGCGAATCCAGGGTGACTGTCCCTATGTCGGCACAAGTGCAGAATAATGCACGTCCACACAGAAGGAAAAGGAACTCAATCATCTTAAAGCAGGCATATAGCGCCACCGTGAGTTAATTTCGACGACAACACTGATTCATAAAAAAGGTTTAAAATTGACCACATCCTGCGGTTCTCTTCTGAATACAACTATGATAATGTAAAATAAATATTTGAAACGTCATTTATCCATTAAGTTTAAACCAGGTAACTCATAAAGTCAACAAGTGTCCCAGTACATAATGTTGGTTTTAATATTCTACTTATCTCTTGTATATAAACGTCTGATTTGTTTTTAATCGTATGTTTTGTTATTGTGATGATCCAGTCTATATATACTGTTCTTTAGGAATTTTCTATGATTCACTGTTTATATCATCTGATAGCATCCTGTGCAGCCAACATATAAATAAATACATTTACATATTTGTATTGACTTGTTAGTAATGCTGCGAATAAGGATGTTTTCCCCCTGCTTTTAAAAGTAGTAAAACTACATTTGCGGAAATTACTATAGTCAAGATAAGCACATCTGAAGGGTTGAAAAAGGTGGAATACAGCGAACATGCATCTTCAGTTGGATTAAAGGGGAAGTCGTTTTTTTATATTTTAAAGGAAATGATTTATTAGTTACAATGAGACACAACCCTTTAAAGATTTAACAATTTACATTTTGTAATGCATTTATATTTTTGAATCCATCTTAAACCAGTCATCATGAGGATCTGCATTTTTTGTAACATTAACTTCATTTGGATTTCCTAAATTGCTTGGTTTATTTGAATTACCGATGAAGGAGATCTCAAAGTATTCTTCGTGTGAAGTTGTGGAGAAACTAAACAAAATGCCCATATCAGCTGTTCAGCACCAAGGACAGAGACAATTAGCACACAGTCAAACATTTCTGGCTGAAAACAGAGGACATTAAGAGCAGTGTCCTGTTCAACAAAAAATACCACAACCCTCAAAGTCAACCTGTACCATAATATAGACGTGCACTGCATATTAACAGAAGATATGGTTCAAGATGATCCCAAAGCTTGACCACACCATAAACAGTAAAAGAAGCATTGATCCAGCCTCTGCCCTTTTTGTACAAAGAGGCTGGATACCCTCCTTAATACCATCACTGATTAGAGATCAATCATACAGTTTGTCAATGTTTATCAACAAGATAACAATAGATGCATTAGATCCAGCTCTGACGAGAATCTGAAAAACAACAAGACATGGGCAGCACAACCAGGAAAATTAATTAATTAAATTTGTTCGCATTTGGGCAAGCTCGACTGATGCTCATGTCATTGTTTTATCAGAAACGTGGCTAAATAAATCTATTTTGGCCTTTGACATATCCTTAAATGGTTACAGTGTATATCGTACCGACCGACCTAATAAAGGTGGTGGCGTTGCCATTTATGTGAAGAATAAGTTTTGTGTAACCAAGATGGTTTCCAAATCAATCAGTAAGCAACTAGAATTTTTAGCCTTAAATATCGAAGTAGCAAAGGGTCAACAGGTCATGGTGGTGGGCTGTTACAGACCCCCCTCAGCTGTCAAGGACTCATTGTCTTCGTTGGCAAATCTTTTATCTCAACTTGACTACAAGGAAATAGTGCTACTTGGTGATTTTAATTGGGACTGGTTAACTACAGTATCAGAGGATTTTAAAAACCTTTGTATCTCATTAAATGTTACTCAGATTACAGACAGTCCTACTCGCCCTAATATTAAGTCCCCTAATAAATCCTCCTTAATTGATCTCATTTTAACTAATGTTCCCCATAAATACTCATCTGTGGGAGTATTTGCAAATGATGTCAGTGACCACTGTGTTGTAGCCACAATTAGGGACACAAAAGTCCAAAAGGGTAAACCTCGCATTATCATAAAGAGAGACACAAAACATTGTGTGGAGCAGGGTTTTGTTCATGATCTGTTTGGTTTTGATTGGGAAAGAATCGATCTGTGAGATGATGTTGAAACTGCATGGTCTTATTTTTATCTTGGTTTTATGGAAATTATAGATAGACATGCACCCCTGCGTAAATTTAGAGTGAAGGGACGAGACAATCCTTGGTTTTCTGCTGAATTATCTAGTCTCCTTCATGAGAGAAACAAGGCCTGGGCAAAGGCTAGGAAATCAGGCTCAGAGGTAGAATGGCTTCGTTTTAGGCAGCTAAGAAATAGCTTCACATCGCAAATCAAAGTCTAAGTATTATCTGTCAGTAACCACAAAGAACCTGATATAATCCTGGAAAATTTTGGAAAGCCATTAAATCGATATCCACCGGTGAAATCCGTAATGAGCTACCTCCTTGCCTTACCACAGCATCTGGCACTATATTGGAAAGGGCCACTAAGTTAAATTGTTTTAATGAGCATTTTGTGTCCTGTGGCTCTCTGTTTGATTCTGTCACTAACTCTGCTTCTGTGAACACCACAATCTATGACTCAGAACAATGTGGTCTGGAAAACCCTTTCAGTTTTACTCCTTTTACTATTAATGTTGTTCATGAAGCCTTAACCAAGTTAGATCCAAAGAAACTGGCTGGCCCGGACAACATAGAACCTTTCTTTTTAAAGATAGCTGCAGATTTTATTGCTCCACCTCTCACTACTCTTTTTAACCTCTCCCTCAGCACAAATACAATTCCAAAAATATTGAAGTCAGCTTATGTCCTGCCTTTACTAAAAGGAGGGGAGGCCACTATTTTAAATAATTATAGGCCCATCTCTAAATTGTCAGTTCTGGCTAAGGTTCTTGAAAGCCTAGTGAGTGAACAGGTAAAGGAGTTTTTATGTACAAATGACATCCTATCTAAACATCAGTCAGGTTTCAGAAAGCAACATAGCACCATCACTGCGACAATGAAAGTGGTGAATGATATGGCGAGTATTTTAGATAATAAGCAGAGTTGTGCAGCTCTATTTGTTGACCTGTCCAAAGCGTTTGATATCGTCGATCATCGCATCTTGAAGCAGAGGCTAGTCAGTATTGGCATATCCAGCCATGCAGTGGGGTGGTTTGTGAACTACCTCTCTGAAAGGTCCCAATGTGTTCAGTTTGATGGGCTGTCTTCTGAGTGGTTAAACATTACTAATGGTGTACCACAAGGTTCTGTTTTAGGTCCGCTTTTAGTTTCCATCTATATCAATAGTTTAGGTGAAAATGTCAATGGAGCAACCTTACATTTTTATGCGGACGATACTGTGATGTATTGTGCAGGTCCCTCCATTAAGGAGGCTGTTGTTGAATTGCAAGCTGTTTTTAACATTATTCAGACTCAGCTCTCTGAACTAAAGCTTCTTTTAAATGTTGATAAAACCAAGGTAATGCTCTTTTCAAAAGCTAAAAAGACACCAGAGCCTGTTTTAGATATTGTAACTACGCAAGGAATAAAACTTGAAGTGGTTACCTGTTACAAATACCTTGGTATCTGGCTTGATGATTGTCTCACTTTTAAACTTCATGTCAATAACCTGCTTAAAAAACTGAGGGTTAGGCTAGGCTAGGTTTCTTTTACAGGAACAAGTCCTGTTTCTCGCTTGAGGCCAGGAAAAGGCTAGTCACTGTGACCTTTTTACCTGTGCTGGACTATGGTGATCTGATCTATATGAATGCACCTGCCAATTACCTGATCAAGTTGGATGCCGCGTATCACAGCGCACTGAGATTTGTGACAAACTGTAAAGTATTAACTCATCACTGTACCCTGTATGCAAGGGCTGGTTTGCCTTCGCTAACTGTACGGAGGCTCAGTCACTGGTACATTTTTATATACAAAGCCATGTTAGGGAAACTTCCATCCTACATCTGCTCCCTGATCTCACGGCGAATTGTAAGTGGCTACTGCCTGAGATTGCATGCTGTGGTTTTATTAAATGTGCCAACTGCTAGGACTGTCTTAGGGAAGATAGCTTTTAGATGCGCAGCTCCACTAACTTGGAACAGTCTGCAAAAGGAATGGAAGCTGAGCAATTTGGTTCCACTAAATGTTTTTAAAGCAAGGATAGATGCTATCCAATCAGAAACTGTTGGAACCTGTAAATGTCACTAGCTATGTAAACTGTAGTCGCTGTAAATATGCTGTATGATGTCCTTTTTGTTTTTCTGTTGTTTTATGTTTATATGTATTCATGTGGAACCTATTTGCAGCAGGTCACCCTTGAAAAAGAGATCAATGATCTCAATGGGATTCACCTGCATAAATAAAGGTTTGAAATGAAATGCGCATCACTTTTAACGCGGTAAACCCACAGAAAACAATCAGGCAGACAATCAGTTACAAATACTAATAGACTAGAAAAACTATGTAAAGAAAGTCCCTTACTCTGTCAGCATTATCTGCCCAAACTACCTGTGTGAAACTGGGAGCGCATATTGATGAACAAGTGATGTTCTGTCAAGTTAGAATCTGAAAATCTATCATAATAGGTCTACAAAACACAACCAAGCCATAGTGAAAACACAGGTTTAATAATATGTATTGTTTTTACTGTCAACATTTATTCCTCACAACCACAGTAAGAAGAGAAAGCAATCAGCAGAACAAACTGAAGCGGTGTGGACTGGATTCAAATGCAATAACACACATACTACTGGTTATGCTCTCATCCTAAATAACGAGAATTATTAGCATCAGCAAGTCAGTAAGTTGCCAGTCGTTCCGCTGTTAAGGTATATATAAAAACATCTGCTGGATAATATTATAAGATTTATACTCTGGTCTCAAGAGTAAGATCAATGTGTAAATGTATTTATGTGGCAGACACATTTTACCAAAGCAATGTGCAAATGACTTCCAATCCAATCATCCAAAATGAATAGCCCAATGTCCCAGCTCAACATCAGCAATCAACTTAATTTATACTGACCAAAAGATAACAAAACATCTCCAATAACAATCAGCCACAGTAAAATGACACAATTACAGAGATCTGAAAGATTTAAAAATAACTACTTTTGGTAATATGAAAACTCTGATGACTTTGAATAAAAACTAAACATTTCCATGACAAATTCACTGTCGTACAACTTATTTCTATGTTTCAAGAATCTATTCATATACGTAACTTGATTGAAAACAAAAATGATCAAGTGACGTAAATTAACAACAAGCAAAACTCTGATCTAATAAACCTAAGGTTAGATCTGTATGAAAAAAAAGGTACCGGTTGAAATAAAAGATTTCAAAATCTGTATCCCCCCTTGTTTCAGTCCATGTGCCTTCTGTGTTAAGTAGCTATTGCAAAGGTTGTTATTTTATTAAATTCTGTTTCCTCAACAAGCTTGTTGTTCAACACACAACATGACATAATGCAACACAACTGATGAAGTATAAAAACAAATCCTTGAGTTTATCCAGCTATTTAATGTGCAATTCACTAAGAATAAAATGTTTAAAGGAAACTGTGTTTGAATGTAGGCTATTTATTTATTCATAAAACATTTGACAAAAGTTGCTGTGCGTATTTATACCTCTAAACACTCCAAAGGAGAAATGAATCCGAACAAAGCAGGGAAGAGCTACTTCAGGAGGATGAACACACATTTAAAGATATGGGTTGTGTCCCTACCTCAGGAGAAGAATCACAATCTCCAAACACTTCAGCAAAGTCTGAAGGGCTTTTCCTCAGAGTCTGGTCAGCAGGCAGTGTGTTGTCATTGTAAGATGACACGAACTTAAAGTCACTGGTTCTAGAACCTGTTGTCAGGTAGGCGTCATAATTGTAAGCGCTGCGTAAAGTTCCTGTTCCGTCAACATCTGCGTAATTAGGAGGGAGATACGCGCTGGGGATGGCAACTGCTCCATCAAACAACAGTCTGGGCTTTCTCCTGCGACAAAACCTCACACCCAGGATGATGATAATGAAGGTGAGAAAAAAGGTGGACACTGACACCAGTGCGATTATCAGATAGGAGGTCAGTTTGGAGTTCTTCTCATCGTAAGAAATGTCCTTCAGTTCTGGCACCTCAGCCAAGTTATCAGAGATAAGTAAATACATGGAGCAGGTGGCAGAGAGAGAGGGCTGTCCGTTATCTTTCACTGACACAATAAGGTTCTGTTTCATGCTGTCAGACTCAGAAATGTCCCTCTGTGTCCTGATCTCTCCGCTGTGGAGACCAATAGTGAAAAGTCCAGGATCAGTGGATTTGACTATATGATAGGACAGCCAGGCGTTCTGTCCGGAGTCCGCGTCCACCGCAATCACTTTGGACACCAGAGAGCCTCCGTGTGCAGCTTTGGGGACCAGCTCGGTCATGAAGGAGTTGCCCTCCGGGGCGGGGTACAGTATCTGAGGAGAGTTGTCATTCACATCCGATATGAACACACTGACGGTCACGTTGCTGCTGAGCGGAGGAGAACCGTTGTCTCTGGCCATCACGTGACTTTAAAACTCCTGAACTGTTCATAATCAAACGACCTCACAGCGTGGATCACCCCCGTGTCTCCGTTAACAGACAGATAGGAGGACACCGGGGCACCGTTCACCTCACCGGGTGACAGAGAATAAATCACGGTACCGTTTTGTCTCCAGTCGGGGTCTCGAGCAGTAACGGAACATAAAGTGGAGCCAGGTTTGTTGTTTTCAGTCACATATGCGCTGTGGGACTGCTCCTCAAACACAGGTGGGTTGTCGTTGATGTCTGCTACAGATAACTGAACAGTTTTAGAGGAGGACAGAGGGGGAGAGCCCTCGTCAGTGGCAGTGATTGTAATGTTGTAATCAGACACTAGTTCACGGTCCAGTTGTCCTGTGGTCACCAGAGAATAATAGTTTTTAATAGAAGGAACCAACTTAAAAGGGACGTTTTGCTGAATGGAGCAGCGGACCTGTCTGTTATTCTCAGAGTCTCTATCCTGCACGTTAATGATGCCCACCTCTGAACCAGGTGACACGTTCTCAGGTATGGGGTTAGTCAGGGATTTTAAACTGATAACAGGGGCATTATCATTCACATCATTAATAGAAATGATAACCTTAGCATAAGATGACAGCCCTAACCCATCTTTTGCTTTAACTCGTATTTCAAATGATGTGGTAGTTTCATAATCAACAGGACCAATAACTCGTATCTCACCGACTTTTCGGTCAATACTAAATATCTTCTTGACATCTTCAGTCACATGTCCAAATTCATACATCACATCTCCGTTGACTCCCTCGTCTGCATCAGTAGCGCTCACTGTGACAACTACAGTGTCTACAGGAGAGTTTTCACTCAGACTGGCTTTATAAACGGCCTGGCTAAACACTGGGGCGTTATCATTAGCATCCAGCACAGTGACGTGTATGACTACAGTACCTGATCTCTGAAGAGAGCCTCCATCTAAAGCTGTGAGGAGCAAATGTATCTCTTGTTGTTTTTCACGATCAAGCTCCTTTTCAAGAACAAGCTCTATTGTGTTTCCATCAACAGCCAAAATGAAATGTTCATTATTTTTTAGGGTGTATTGCTGAACTGAATTCTGTCCTACGTCCGCATCGTGTGCCTCCTCTAGCACAAAACGAGCCCCCCTTACCGCTGACTCTCGAATGTCAATATTTATAAATTCTTCCTTAAATTGTGGCGAGTTATCATTAATATCTTGAATGTGAAGACTAATCCGATGGAGCTCGAGAGGATTCTCCAGCACCAGCTCGTATTTTAGGATGCACGAAGCCTTTTCCCCACAAAGCCCCTCTCGGTCAATCCTGTCGGCAACAATCAACTCCCCGTTATTCAGGTTTATGTCACAGTAACGTTCATCAGTCCCATCGCTGTCAATGCGGGCTCTTCTGTTAGAGAGTGCGCTCCGGTCCAGCCCGAGATCCTTGGCCATATTTCCAATAACCGATCCTCGTTTCATTTCCTCTGGAAAAGTGTAGCTCAAGTCTCCATACGCAGTATGCAGGAAAGAAACCACTACAAAGAAACCGCACGTTTGAAACGAGATTACGTTGGAATCCATCATCGACTATAAATTCCTTACAGATTGAAGAAAAGATAGAATAAAGACAGCTCAACTACATAACACAAGGAACAGCGAATCCAGCGTGACTGTCCCTATTGACACAGGAGCAGAATAATGAGCTTCCACACAGAAGGAAAAGGAACTCAATCATCTTAAAGCAGGCATATAGCGCCACCGTGAGTTAATTTCGACGACAACACTGATTCATATAAAAAAGGTTTAAAATTGACCACATCCTGCGGTTCTCTTCTGAATACAACTATGATAATGTAAAATAAATATTCGAAACGTCATTTATCCATTAAGTTTAAACCAGGAAACTAATAAAGTCAACAAGTATCAGTACATAATGTTGGCTTTGAATATTCTACTTATGTCTTCTCTTGCATATACGTGTATGTCTGATTTGTTTTAAATTGTGTGTTTTGTAACTGTGATGATACAGTCCATATACTGTTCTTTAGACTTGTTCTATTATTTACTGTTTATATCATCTGATATTATCCTGTGCATCCAACAATATAAATGAAATAAAAATACATACATATTTGTATTGACTTGTTAGTAATGCTCCGAATTAGGATGTTTTCTATGTTTCCCCTTTGCTTTTCAAAGTAGTAAAACTACATTTGCAGAAATGACTAGTCAAGATAAGCACATCTGAAGGGTTGTAAAAATGTGGAAAACAGCGCATGTGGATCTTCAGTTGCATTAAATGGGTAAGTAGCTTATTATATTGTAAAGGACATTATTTATTAGTAACAATGAGACTCAACCTTTAAAGATTTAACAATTCACATTTGTTATAGTTATATATGTTTTCCTTCATCTTAAACCAGTCATTATGAGGCTCTGTGAATGTTTTGATAACATTAACTTCATTTGGATTTCCTAAATTGCTTGGTTTATTTAAATGACTGCAGGGAGAGCTCAAAGTATTTTTAGTTTTAAGTTGAAAACTAATCAAAAAGTCCCTATCAGCTGTTCAGCACCAAGGACAGAGAAATTAGCACAGACAGTCAAACATTTCTGGCCGAAAACAGAGGACATAAAGAGCAGTGTCCTGTTCAACAAAAAATACCACAACCCTTAAAGTCAACCTGTACCAAGTATACTATAGACGTGTAAAACACTGCAGATGTACAGAAAGTATGATGATTCAAGATGATCCCAAAGCTTGACCACACCATAAACAGTTAAAGATGCATTGATCCAGCCTCTGCCCTTTTTGTACAAAGAGGCTGGATACCATCCTTAATACCATCACTGATTAGAGATAAATCATACAGTTTGTCAATGTTTATCAACAAGATAACAACAGATGCATTAGATCCAGCTCTGACGACAATCTGAAAAACAACAAGACTGGGCAGCACAACCAGGAAACAAATTGAGGCTCATCACTTTTAACCCGGTAAACCCACAGAAAACCACCAGGCAGAAAAGCAGTTACAAATACTAATAGACTAGAAAAACTATGTAAAGAAAGTCCCTTACTCTGTCAGCATGACCTGCCTAAACTGTGTGAAACTGGGACTGTGATGAACAAGTGATGTTCTGTCAAGTTAGAATCTGAAACTCTATCATAATAGGTCTACAAAACACAAACAAGCCAGGATCCTTACAGTGAAAACACAGGTTGAATAATATGTATTGTTTTTTAGTTTTTACTGTCAACATTTTTTCCTCACAACCACAGTGGTAAGAAGAGAAAGCAATCAGCAGAACAAACTGAAGCGGTGTGGACTGAATTAAAATGCAAAACACGCATAATACTGGTTATGATCTCATCCTAAATAACGAGAATTAGTAGCATCAGCATATCAGTAAGTTGTCAGTCATTCCGCTGTTAAGGTAAAATTAAATTACTTCTGGATAATATTATACGAATTATACTCTGGCCTCAAGTGTAAGATCAATGTGTACATTTAGATGTATTTATGGGGCAGACCCTTCTGACCAAAGCAATTAGCAAATTACTTCCAATCCAAGAAAAAATAGATAAAAGGAACTAACTGTAAAAGCTCAGGTTGAAAATCCATTTAAGATCAGTGGTACAAGACTGAATCTGAATGAATTAAGAACAAATTCATTAAAATGTTTATTTGTTTTTATGTTTGTTTTTTTCATTGATAAAATTATTCTACCAGAAAGCTATAGCAAATCAGTCAATACTTTAAATTATATAATGATACCATGTACAGCCACAAATGAGTTTTTCTCTGCACCGAAATAATTTAATTGTGTGCATGTGCTGTAGCATCGAGAAAAACATGAAAAATGCAACTGAAACATACAGAAGCTTTCCAAATTCATTAGTGAAACTCTGTCAAATTGCACCTTTTATGCACAAGCTTAGCGTTGGTTTAGAAATTACATATTTACTGTATAAAAAGGTACCATGGTTAAAATAAAATATTTCAAAATCTGAACAAAAGTTTGTTAAGGAAAAAGATTGAATTGCATTGTTAAAAGAACATTTGCAATAGCTGCTTAACACAGACGGCACGTGGACTGAAATAATGTATACAAACACAAAAAATGACAATAATGCAACACAACTGATTTAGTATAAAAACACTGCCTTGAGTTTGTCTATATATTTAATGTGCATTCATGAAGAAAAACCTGTTTAAAGGAAAATGTGTTTCAATGTAGGCTATTTATTTATTAATACAACATTTGACAAAAATTCCTTTACGTATTTAAATCTCTAAACACTCCAAAGGAGAAATTAATCCGAATTTAAAGATATGGGTTGTGTCCCTACCTCAGGAGAAGAATCACAATCTCCAAACACAAAGTCTGAAGGGCTTTTCCTCAGAGTCTGGTCAGCAGGCAGTGTGTTGTCATTGTAAGATGACACGAACTTAAAGTCACTGGTTCTAGAACCTGTTGTCAGGTAGGCGTCATAATTATAAGCGCTGCGTAAAGTTCCTGTTCCGTCAACATCTGCGTAATTAGGAGGGAGATACGCGCTGGGGATGGCGACTGCTCCATCAAACAACAGTCTGGGCTTTCTCCTGCGACAAAACCTCACACCCAGAATGATGATAATGAAGGTGAGAAAAAAAGTGGACACGGACACCAGCGCGATGATCAGATAAGAAGTCAGTTTGGAGTTCTTCTCATCGTAAGAAATATCCTTCAGTTCTGGCACCTCAGCCAAGTTATCAGAGATAAGTAAATACATGGAGCAGGTGGCAGAGAGAGAGGGCTGTCCGTTATCTTTCACTGACACAACAAGGTTCTGTTTCATGCTGTCAGACTCAGAAATGTCCCGCTGTGTCCTGATCTCTCCACTGTGGAGACCAATAGTGAAAAGTCCCGGATCAGTGGATTTGACTATATGATAAGACAGCCAGGCGTTCTGTCCGGAGTCGGCATCCACCGCGATCACTTTGGACACCAGAGAGCCTCCGTGTGCAGCTTTGGGGACCAGCTCGGTCATGAAGGAGTTGCCCTCCGGGGCGGGGTACAGTATCTGGGGAGAGTTGTCATTCACATCCAATATGAACACACTGACGGTCACGTTGCTGGTGAGCGGAGGAGAACCGTTGTCTCTGGCCATCACGTGGACTTTAAAACTCCTGAACTGTTCATGATCAAACGTCCTCACAGCGTGGATTACCCCTGTGTCTCCGTTAACAGACAGATAGGAGGACACCGGGGCACCGTTCACCTCACCGGGTAACAGAGAATAAATCACGGTACCGTTTTGTCTCCAGTCGGGGTCTCGAGCAGTAACGGAACATAAAGTGGAGCCAGGTATGTTGTTTTCAGTCACATATGCGCTGTAGGACTGATCCTCAAACACAGGTGGGTTGTCGTTGATGTCTGCTACAGATAACTGAACAGTTTTAGAAGAGGACAGAGGGGGAGAGCCCTCGTCAGTGGCAGTGATTGTAATGTTGTAATCAGACACCACTTCACGGTCCAGTTGTCCTGTGGTCACCAGAGAATAATAGTTTTTAATAGAAGGAACCAACTTAAAAGGGACGTTTTGCTGAATGGAGCAGCGGACCTGTCTGTTATTCTCAGAGTCTCTATCCTGCAGGTTAATGATGCCCACCTCTGAACCAGGTGACACATTCTCAGGTATGGGGTTTGTCAGGGATTTTAAACTGATAACAGGGGCGTTATCATTCACATCAGTGATAGAAATGATTACCTTAGCATAAGATGACAGCCCTAGCCCATCTTTTGCTTTAACTCGTATTTCGAATAATGTGGTAGTTTCATAATCGATACGACCAATCACTCGTATCTCACCGACTTTTCTATCAATACTAAATATCTTCTTGACATGTTCAGTAACATGTCCAAAGTCATACGTCACATCTCCGTTGACTCCCTCGTCTGCATCAGTAGCACTCACTGTGACAACTACAGTGTCTACAGGAGAGTTTTCACTCAGACTGGCTTTATAAACGGCCTGGCTAAACACTGGGGCGTTATCATTAGCATCCAGCACAGTGACGTGTATGACTACAGTCCCTGATCTCTGAGGAGAGCCTCCATCTAAAGCTGTGAGGAGCAAATTGATCTCTTGTTGTTTTTCACGATCAAGCTCCTTTTCAAGAACAAGCTCTATTGTGTTTCCATCAACAGCCAAAATGAAATTATCATTCTTTTTGAGGCTGTACTGCTGAACTGAATTCTGTCCTACATCCGCATCGTGCGCCTCCTCTAGCACAAAACGAGCTCCCTTGTCTGCCGACTCACGAATTTCAATATTTATAAATTCTTCGTTAAATTGTGGCGAGTTATCATTAATATCTTGAATGTGAAGACTTATCCGATGGAGCTCGAGAGGATTCTCCAGCACCAGCTCGTGTTTTAGGATGCACGAAGCCTTTTCTCCACAAAGCCCCTCTCGGTCAATCCTGTCGGGAACAATCAACTCTCCGTTATTCAGGTTTATGTCACAGTAACGTTCATCAGTCCCATCGCTGTCAATGCGGGCTCTTCTGTTAGAGAGCGCGCTCCTTTCCAGCCCGAGATCCTTGGCCATATTTCCAATAACTGATCCTCGTTTCATCTCCTCTGGAAAAGAGTAGCTCAAGTCTCCATACGCAGCATGTAGGAAAGAAACCACTACGAAGAAACCGCACGTTTGAAACGAGATTACGTTGGAATCCATCATCGACTATAAATTCCTTACAGATTGAAGAAAAGAGAGAATAAAGACAGCGATAGCGAATCCAGTGTGACTGTCCCTATGTCGGCACAAGAGCAGAATAATGAACGTCCACACAGAAGGAAAAGGAACTCAATCATCTTAAAGCAGGCATATAGCGCCACCGTGAGTTAATTTTGACGTCAACACTGATTCATAAAAAAGGTTTAAATTTGACCACATCCTGCGGTTCTCTTCTGAATACAACTATGATAATGTAAAATAAATATTCGAAACGTCATTTATCCATTAAGTTTAAACCAGGTAACTCATAAAGTCAACAAGTGTCCCAGTACATAATGTTGGTTTTAATATTCTACTTATCTCTTGCATATAAACGTCTGATTTGTTTTTAATCGTATGTTTTGTTATTGTGATGATCCAGTCTATACATACTGTTCTTTAGGAATTTTCTATGATGCACTGTTTATATCATCTGATAGCATCCTGTGCAGCCAACATATAAATAAATACATCTACATATTTGTATTGACTTGTTAGTAATGCTGCGAATAAGGATGTTTTCCCCCTGCTTTTAAAAGTAGTAAAACTACATTTGCGGAAATTACTATAGTCAAGATAAGCACATCTGAAGGGTTGAAAAAGGTGGAATACAGAGCATGTGCATCTTCAGTTGGATTAAAAGGGGAAGTCGTTTTTTTATATTTTAAAGGAAATTATTTATTAGTTACAATGAGACACAACCCTTTAAAGATTTAACAATTTACATTTTATATAAGCACTTATATATTTTTGAATCCATCTTAAACCAGTCATCATGAGGATCTGCATTTTTTGTAACATTAACTTCATTTGGATTTCCTAAATTGCTTGGTTTATTTGAATTACCGATGAAGGAGATCTCAAAGTATTCTTCGTGTGAAGTTGTGGAGAAACTAAACAAAAAGCCCATATCAGCTGTTCAGCACCAAGGACAGAGAAATTAGCACACAGTCAAACATTTCTGGCTGAAAACAGAGGACATTAAGAGCAGTGTCCTGTTCAACAAAAAATACCACAACCCTCAAAGTCAACCTGTACCATAATATAGACGTGCACTGCATATTAACAGAAGATATGGTTCAAGCTGATCCCAAAGCTTGACCACACCATAAACAGTAAAAGATGCATTGATCCAGCCTCTGCCCTTTTTGTACAAAGAGGCTGGATACCCTCCTTAATACCATCACTGATTAGAGATAAATCATACAGTTTGTCAATGTTTATCAACAAGATAACAATAGATGCATTAGATCCAGCTCTCACCTTAATCTGAAAAACCACCAGACTGGGCAGCATAAGGATAATAAATTAAGGCTCATCACTTTTAACCCCGTAAACCCACAGAAAACAATCAATTAGAAAAGCAGTTACAAATACTAATAGACTAGAAAAACTATGTAAAGAAAGTCCCTTACTCTGTCAGCGTGACCTGCCTAAACTGTGTGCAACTGGGACTGTGATGAACAAGTGATGTTCTGTCAAGTTAGAATCTGAAAATCTATCATAATAGGTTTACAAACACAACCAAGCCATACAGTGAAAACACAGGTTTAATAATATGTATTGTTTTTACTGTCAACATTTATTCCTCACAACCAAAGTAAGAAGAGAAAGCAATCAGCAGAACAAACTGAAGCGGTGTGGACTGGATTCAAATGCAATAACACACATACTACTGGTTATGCTCTCATCCTAAATAACGAGAATTAGTAGCATCAGCAAGTCAGTAAGTTGCCAGTCGTTCCGCTGTTAATGTATATAAAAAAACATCTGCTGGATAATATTATAAGATTTATACTCTGGTCTCAAGAGTAAGATCAACGTGTAAATGTATTTATGTGGCAGACACATTTTACCAAAGCAATGTGCAAATGACTTCCAATACAATGATCCAAAAATGAATAGCCCAATGCAGCTCAACATCAGCAATCAACTTAATTTATACTGACCAAAAGATAACAAGACATCTCCAATAACAATCAGCCACAGTAAAATGACACAATTACAGAGATCTGAAAGATTTAGAAATAACTACTTTTGGTAATATGAAAACTCTGATGACTTTGAATAAAAACAAAACATTTCCATGACAAATTCACTGTCGTACAACTTATTTCTATGTTTCAAGAATCTATTCATATACGTAACTTGATTGAAAACAAAAATGATCATGTGACGTAAATTTACAACAAGCAACACTCTGATCTAATAAACCTAAGGTTAGATCTGTATGAAAAAAAAGGTACCGGTTGAAATAAAAGATTTCAAAATCTGAACAACAAGCTTGTTGAGGAAACAGAATTTAATAAAACAACAACCTTTGCAATAGCTGCTTAACACAGAAGGCACATGGACTGAAACAAGGGATACACACAACATGACAATAATGCAACACAACTGATGAAGTATAAAAACAAATCCTTGAGATTATCCAGCTATTTAATGTGCAATTCACTAAGAATAAAATGTTTAAAGGAAACTGTGTTTGAATGTGGGCTATTTATTTATTCATAAAACATTTGACAAAAGTTGCTGTGCGTATTTATACCTCTAAACAGTCCAAAGGAGAAATTAATCCGAACAAAGCAGGGAAGAGCTACTTCAGGAGGATGAACACACATTTAATTATATGGGTTGTGTCCCTACCTCAGGAGAAGAATCACAATCTCCAAACACTTCAGCAAAGTCTGAAGGGCTTTTCCTCAGAGTCTGGTCAGCAGGCAGTGTGTTGTCATTGTAAGATGACACGAACTTAAAGTCACTGGTTCTAGAACCTGTTGTCAGGTAGGCGTCATAATTGTAAGCGCTGCGTAAAGTTCCTGTTCCGTCAACATCTGCGTAATTAGGAGGGAGATAAGCGCTGGGGATGGCAACTGCTCCATCGAACAACAGTCTGGGCTTTCTCCTGCGACAGAACCTCACACCCAGGATTATGATAATGAATGTGAGGAAAAAGGTGGACACGGACACCAGCGCGATGATCAGATAAGAGGTCAGTTTGGAGCTCTTCTCATCGTAAGAAATATCCTTCAGTTCTGGCACCTCAGCCAAGTTATCAGAGATAAGTAAATACATGGAGCAGGTGGCAGAGAGAGAGGGCTGTCCGTTATCTTTCACTGACACAATAAGGTTCTGTTTCATGCTGTCAGACTCAGAAATGTCCCGCTGTGTCCTGATCTCTCCGCTGTGGAGACCAATAGTGAAAAGTCCCGGATCAGTGGATTTGACTATATGATAGGACAGCCAGGCGTTCTGTCCGGAGTCCGCGTCCACCGCGATCACTTTGGACACCAGAGAGCCTCCGTGTGCAGCTTTGGGGACCAGCTCGGTCATGAAGGAGTTGCCCTCCGGGGCGGGGTACAGTATCTGAGGAGAGTTGTCATTCACATCCGATATGAACACACTGACGGTCACGTTGCTGCTGAGCGGAGGAGAACCGTTGTCTCTGGCCATCACGTGCACTTTAAAACTCCTGAACTGTTCATAATCAAACGACCTCACAGCGTGCATCACCCCCGTGTCTCCGTTAACAGACAGATAGGAGGACACCGGGCACCGTTCACCTCACCGGGTACAGAGAATAAATCACGGTACCGTTTTGTCTCCAGTCGGGGTCTCGAGCAGTAACGGAACATAAAGTGGAGCCAGGTTTGTTGTTTTCAGTCACATATGAGCTGTAGGACTGCTCCTCAAACACAGGTGGGTTGTCGTTGATGTCTGCTACAGATAACTGAACAGTTTTAGAGGAGGACAGAGGGGGAGAGCCCTCGTCAGTGGCAGTGATTGTAATGTTGTAATCAGACACTAGTTCACGGTCCAGTTGTCCTGTGGTCACCAGAGAATAATAGTTTTTAATAGAAGGAACCAACTTAAAAGGGACGTTTTGCTGAATGGAGCAGCGGACCTGTCTGTTATTCTCAGAGTCTCTATCCTGCACGTTAATGATGCCCACCTCTGCACCTGGTGACACGTTTTCAGGTATGGGGTTAGTCAGGGATTTTAAACTGATAACAGGGGCATTATCATTCCCATCATTAATAGAAATGATAACCTTAGCATAAGATGACAGCCCTAACCCATCTTTTGCTTTAACTCGTATTTCAAATGATTTGGTAGTTTCATAATCAACAGTACCAATCACTCGTATCTCACCGACTTTTCGGTCAATACTAAATATCTTCTTGACATCTTCAGTCACATGTCCAAATTCATACGTCACATCTCCGTTGACTCCCTCGTCTGCATCAGTAGCACTCACTGTGACAACTACAGTGTCTACAGGAGAGTTTTCCGGCAGACTGGCTTTATAAACGGCCTGGCTAAACACTGGGGCGTTATCATTAGCATCCAGCACAGTGACGTGTATGACTACAGTACCTGATCTCTGAGGAGAGCCTCCATCTAAAGCTATTAGGAGCAAATTGATCTCTTGTTGTTTTTCACGATCAAGCTCCTTTTCAAGAACAAGTTCTATTGTGTTTCCATCAACAGACAAAATGAAATGATCATTATTTTTGAGGCTGTACTGCTGAACTGAATTCTGTCCTACATCCGCATCGTGCGCCTCCTCTAGCACAAAACGAGCTCCCTTGTCTGCCGACTCCTGAATTTCTAAATGTATAAATTCTTCCTTAAATTGTGGCAAATTATCATTAATATCTTGAATGTGAAGACTTATCCGATGGAGCTCGAGAGGATTCTCCAGCACCAGCTCGTATTTTAGGATGCACGAAGCCTTTTCTCCACAAAGCCCCTCTCGGTCAATCCTGTCGGCAACAATCAACTCCCCGTTATTCAGGTTTATGTCACAGTAACGTCCATCAGTCCCATCGCTGTCAATGCGGGCTCTTCTGTTAGAGAGCGCGCTCCTGTCCAGCACGAGGTCTTTTGCCATATTTCCAATAACTGATCCTCGTTTCATCTCCTCTGGAAAAGAATAGCTCACGTCTCCATACGCAGCATGCAGGAAAGAAAGCACCGCAAAGAAACCGCACGTTTGAAACGAGATTACGTTGGAATCCATCATCGACTATACATTCCTTACAGATTGAAGAAAAGAGAGAATAAAGACAGCGAGAGCGAATCCAGGGTGACTGTCCCTATGTCGGCACAAGAGCAGAATAATGAGCTTCCACACCGAAGGAAAAGGAATTAAAATATCTTAAAGCAGGCATATAGCGCCACCGTGAGTTAATTTCGACGAAAACACTGATTAATAAAGAAGGTTTAAAATTTACCACATCCTGCGGTTCTCTTCTGAATACAACTATGATAATGAAAAACAAATATTTGAAACATAATTTATCCATTAAGTTTAAACCAGGAAACGAATAAAGTCAACAAGTGTCCCAGTACATGTTGGCTTTGAATATTCTTATTTCTTCTCTTGCATATAAACTTATGTCTGATTTGTTTTAAATTGTGTGTTTTGTAACTGTGATGATACAGTCCATATACTGTTCTTTAGACTTGTTCTATTATTTACTGTTTATATCATCTGATATTATCCTGTGCAGCCAACAATATAAATGAAATAAAAATACATAAAAATCTGTATTGACTTGTTAGTAATGCTCCAATTAGGATGTTTTCTATGTGTTTCTTTTAAAAGTAGTAAAACTACATTTTTAGAAATGACTATAGTCAAGATAAACACATCTGAAGGGTTGTAAAAATGTGGAATACAGCGCACGTGGATCTTCAGTTGGATTCAACGGGGAAGTAGCTTTTTATATTTTAAAGTAAATTATTTATTATTAACAATGAGACTCAACCTTTAAAGATGTAACAATTCACATTTGTTATAGTTATATATGTTTTCCCTCATCTTAACCCAGTCATTATGAGGCTCTGTGAATGTTTTGGTAACATTAACTTCATTTGGATTTCCTAAATTGCTTGGTTTATTTAAACGACTGCAGGGAGAGCTCAAAATATTTTTAGTTTTAAGTTGTGGAGAAAACTAAACAAAAAGCCCCTAACAGCTGTTGAGCACCAAGGACAGAAAAATTAGCACAGACAGTCACACATTTCTGGCCGAAAACAGAGGAGTCAACAAGTGTCAGCAGTGTCCTGTTCAACAAAAAATACCACAACCCTTAAAGTCAACCTGTACCAAGTATACTATAGACGTGTAAAACACTGCAGATGTACAGAAAGTATGATGATTCAAGATGATCCCAAAGCTTGACCACACCATAAACAGTAAAAGATGCATTGATCCAGCCTCTGCCCTTTTTGTACAAAGAAGCTATAGATACCCTCCTTAATACCATCACTGATTAGAGATAAATCATACAGTTTGTCAATGTTTATCAACAAGATAACAACAGATGCATTAGATCCAGCTCTCACCTTAATCTGAAAAACAACAAGACTGGGCAGCATAAGGATAATAAATTAAGGCTCATCACTTTTAACCCGGTAAATCCACAGAAAACCACCAGGCAGAAAAGCCGTTACAAATACTAATAGACTAGAAAAACTATGTAAAGAAAGTCCCTTACTCTGTCAGCATGACCTGCCTAAACTGTGTGCAACTGGGACTGTGATGAACAAGTGATTTTCTGTCAAGTTAGAATCGGAAAATCTATTATAATAGGTCTACAAAACACAACCAAGCCATACAGTGAAAACACAGGTTTAATAATATGTATTGTTTTTACTGTCAACATGTATTCCTCACAACCACAGTAAGAAGAGAAAGCAATCAGCAGAACAAACTGAAGTGGTGTGGACTGGATTAAATTAAAATAACACACATACTACTGGTTATGCTCTCATCCTAAATAACGAGAATTAGTAGCAAAAGCAAGTCAGTAAGTTGCCAGTTGTTCCGCTGTTAATGTATATAAAAACATCTGCTGGATAATATTATAAGATTTATACTCTGGTCTCAAGAGTAAGATCAACGTGTAAATGTATTTATGTGGCAGACACATTTTACCAAAGCAGTGTGCAAATGACTTCCAATCCAATCATCCAAAAAAGAATAGCCCAATGTCACAGCTCAACATCAGCAATCAACCTAATTTATACTGACCAAAAGATAACAAGACATCTCCAATAACAATCAGCCACAGTAAAATGACACAATTACAGAGATCTGAAAGATTTAGAAATAACTACTTTTGGTAATATGAAAACTCTGATGACTTTGAATAAAAACAAAACATTTTCATGACAAATTCACTGTCGTACAACTTATTTCTATGTTTCAAGAATCTATTCATATACGTAACTTGATTGAAAACAAAAATGATCAAGTGACGTAAATTAACAACAAGCAAAACTCTAATCTAATAAACCTAAGGTTAGATCTGTATGAAAAAAAAGGTACCGGTTGAAATAAAAGATTTCAAAATCTGAACAACAAGCTTGTTGAGGAAACAGAATTTAATAAAACAACAACCTTTGCAATAGCTGCTTAACACAGAAGGCACATGGACTGAAACAAGGGATACACACACACACAATGACAATAGTGCAACACAACTGATGAAGTATAAAAACAAATCCTTGAGTTTATCCAGCTATTTAATGTGCAATTTACTAAGAATATCTTTTTTTTTAAAGGAAACTGTGTTTGAATGTGGGCTATTTATTTATTCATAAAACATTTGACAAAAGTTGCTGTGCGTATTTATACCTCTAAACAGTCAAAAGGAGAAATTAATCCGAACAAAGCAGGGAAGAGCTACTTCAGGAGGATGAACACGAATTTAAAGATATGGGTTGTGTCCCTACCTCAGGAGAAGAATCACAATCTCCAAACACTTCAGCAAAGTCTGAAGGGCTTTTCCTCAGAGTCTGGTCAGCAGGCAGTGTGTTGTCATTGTAAGATGACACAAACTTAAAGTCACTGGTTCTAGAACCTGTTGTCAGGTAGGCGTCATAATTGTAAGCGCTGCGTAAAGTTCCTGTTCCGTCAACATCTGCGTAATTAGGAGGGAGATAAGCGCTGGGGATGGCGACTGCTCCATCAAACAACAGTCTGGGCTTTCTCCTGCGACAAAACCTCACACCCAGTATTATGATGATGAAGGTGAGAAAAAAGGTGGACACGGACACCAGCGCGATGATCAGATAAGAGGTCAGTTTGGAGTTCTTCTCATCGTAAGAAATATCCTTCAGTTCTGGCACCTCAGCCAAGTTATCAGAGATAAGTAAATACATGGAGCAGGTGGCAGAGAGAGAGGGCTGTCCGTTATCTTTCACTGCCACAATAAGGTTCTGTTTCATGCTGTCAGACTCAGAAATGTCCCGCTGTGTCCTGATCTCTCCGCTGTGGAGACCAATCGTGAAAAGTCCCGGATCAGTGGATTTGACTATATGATAAGACAGCCAGGCGTTCTGTCCGGAGTCCGCGTCCACCGCGATCACTTTGGACACCAGAGAGCCTCCGTGTGCAGCTTTGGGGACCAGCTCGGTCAAGAAGGAGTTGCCCCCTGGAGCGGGGTACAGTATCTGAGGAGAGTTGTCATTCACATCCGATATGAACACACTGACGGTCACGTTGCTGCTGAGCGGAGGAGAACCGTTGTCTCTGGCCATCACGTGCACTTTAAAACTCCTGAACTGTTCATAATCAAACGACCTCACAGCGTGGATCACCCCCGTGTCTCCGTTAACAGACAGATAGGAGGACACCGGGGCACCGTTCAACTCACCGGGTAACAGAGAATAAATCACGGTACCGTTTTGTCTCCAGTCGGGGTCTCGAGCAGTAACGGAACATAAAGTGGAGCCAGGTTTGTTGTTTTCAGTCACATATGCGCTGTAGGACTGCTCCTCAAACACAGGTGGGTTGTCGTTGATGTCTGCTACAGATAACTGAACAGTTTTAGAGGAGGACAGAGGGGGAGAGCCCTCGTCAGTGGCAGTGATTGTAATGTTGTAATCAGACACCAGTTCACGGTCCAGTTGTCCTGTGGTCACGAGAGAATAATAGTTTTTAATAGAAGGAACCAACTTAAAAGGGACGTTTTGCTGAATGGAGCAGCGGACCTGTCTGTTATTCTCAGAGTCTCTATCCTGCACGTTAATGATGCCCACCTCTGCACCAGGTGACACGTTCTCAGGTATGGGGTTGGTCAGGGATGTTAAACTGATAACAGGGGCGTTATCATTTACATCAGTGATATAAATCATTACCTTTGCATAAGATGACAGCCCTAGCCCATCTTTTGCTTTAACTCGTATTTCAAATGATTTGGTAGTTTCATAATCAACAGGACCAATTATTCGTATCTCACCAACTTTTCTATCAATACTAAATATCTTCTTGAAATCTTCAGTCACATGTCCAAATTCATACGTCACATCTCCGTTGACTCCCTCGTCTGCATCAGTAGCTCTCACTGTGACCACAGCAGTGTCTACAGGAGAGTTTTCAGGCAGACTGGCTTTATAGACGGCCTGGCTAAACACTGGGGCGTTATCATTAGCATCCAGCACAGTGACGTGTATGACTACAGTACCTGATCTCTGGGGAGAGCCTCCATCCAAAGCTGTGAGGAGCAAATTAATCTCTTGCTGATTTTCACGATCAAGCTCCTTTTCAAGAACAAGCTCTATTGTGTTTCCATCAACAGCCAAAATGAAATTATCATTCTTTTTGAGGCTGTACTGCTGAACTGAATTCTGTCCTACATCCGCATCGTGCGCATCCTCTAGCACAAAACGAGCTCCCTTGTCTGCCGACTCACGAATTTCAATATTTATAAATTCTTCCTTAAAGTGTGGCGAATTATCATTTTTATCTTGAATGTGAAGATTAATCCGATGGAGCTCGAGAGGATTCTCCAGCACCAGCTCGTATTTTAGGATGCACGAAGCCTTTTCTCCACAAAGCCCCTCTCGGTCAATCCTGTCGGCAACAATCAACTCCCCGTTATTCAGGTTTATGTCACAGTAACGTGCATCAGTCCCATCGCTGCCAATGCGGGCTCTTCTGTTAGAGAGCGCGCTCCTTTCCAGCCCGAGGTCTTTGGCCATATTTCCAATAACTGATCCTCGTTTCATCTCCTCTGGAAAAGAATAGCTCATGTCTCCATACACGGGATCCAGGAAAATAAGGAGGAAATAGAAGCCACACGTTTGAAACGAGATTATGTTGGAATCCATCATCGACATTGAATTACAGGCTAAAAAATAAAGCGAACAAAGACCGCTCATCCACATGAATAGCAACTACTGACTGTCCTATAGACAGGAGAACAATAATGAACGTCCACGCCAAAGGAAGCAGGAAGACATCTTAAAGCGGGTATATAGCGCCACCTTGAGGTTTTCAAGAATACTCATTTAAAAAAATACAAAATGGAAGCTTTCAAATTGAGCATATCCTGCGTTAAACTTCTTATAATCTGTTAATTAAATAGAAAAATATTATGATGCACAAGAAATATGTGCAACCGCAGTAATCCTTTAGGTTTAACCAGGAAATAGTGTCAACAAGCACTTGGTACATTAGGCATATGCAGGCTATGCCTTTCCTATTAATATCTTGTCTTGCATATCAATTCATGAAATTATGGTTTTTACTTGTATGTTTAGTTCTTGTGAGTATCCAGTCTATACTCTTCTTAAGACAGGGTGTCATGCTAACCGACAAGCCAGTATTTCTTTTTTTAATAAACGTTTATATTAATTGTTTTTTTTCCTTGCTTTGAAAAAAAGGGGAAACTACATTTCCTAATAAAGAACATATTCATTATAACCAAGATTGCCACATTTGCAGGGTTGTGAACGTTTGGAAAACCGAGCACCTGAGTCTGTAGCTGTCTGTAAAATGTTCAAAGGATTATTTATTTGACAATCTGTTACATGTTTATAAATAAAAAATGTACATGTTTATAAGTTTACATATTGTAATTACAGCTTTAACCAATCATAATGTATCCCTGCGGTTTGATAACAACATTAACCTTCATTTTTACTTTCTTATTTCTTATTGGTATATTCGAAATCAGGGAGAAACCAAACTAGTAGTGTTGTAATAAAAAGTGAAAGTGTGGGAAACTTGAATAAAAAGCATCCAAAAGGAAAAGGGATGTTCAGCACCGAGAACAGAGGAATGAGCCTAGACACTCAAACATACTTGAAAACAGAGGACATAAAGAGCAGTCATATGAACACACAAAGACAATAGCTATCTTTTTCCCTCTCCTGGAAAGAGGGAAAACTCCTTTCATCAGAGTAGAAATTAATTATGCAATTTCTCAATGTATATCTACAGTCCAACTCCAAAATTAAATAAAAACAACCAGGCCAGGCAGCATAGCATATAAAACAGTTTATAGCGACAGCAGGAAACAAACAAAGTCGCTGAGAGGCCGAGGCTGGGCCTGTTTGCTATATGACACGCTGAGATCAAAACTCTGTTGAATAATAATGAAAACTGGGATGATCAACTTATTTTCCTTAGACATAGACATTGTTATAATAATCAAAGCAATCATTAAACTTGCGGTCAACACAAAGTACAACGACCCTGTGTCACCCTCTCTTCCACACAGACACACACCTCACGCAGGTCAACAGGATTATTATTCCCCTGAGTGCTGCCCATAACCATGTGACCCAAAGCAACCAACCCATAGCGATCTAACAAATATCTTATACTAATACAAACCAGTACACACATATATAACTAGTACACAACAAATGTGTATATTCAAAATGCATTATGTACGTTTCATGGCTCCTACAATTAATACAAATGACTAAAACCCAATAAATCCAAGTTAAACACATCAGACAGAACAGCCTTTACTAAAATAAATGTCCCAGAAAAACTATCTACCTGAAAGAGAAAGTGTTTCCTTCTGTATACCTGTCTAAACTACCTGCATGAAACTCAGACTTAATTCTGATGACAAATTTGACAGAAAGGGACATATAGTGAAAGACAGAGAGAAACCATGGTAGTAATGGTGTGAAGTTGAGGAAAGTGTGAAGATAACTAAACAAAAAGGTGCATCAGCTGTTCAGCACCAAGGACAGAGAAATGAGCCCAGCCATTTAAACATATTGGCCTGAAAACAGAGGACAGTCAAAAGAGAAAATCACATGAACACACACACACAGATAAAAAGGCTGTGTGTGTGTGTGTGTGTGTGTGTATGTGTGTGTGTGTGTGTGTGTGTGTGTGAAACAATGTTTTTGTTTCTTAAGAACAAAGTCCATGACCCTTAAAAACTGCCTGCACTGTGATACTATGGACTTGTATAACACTGTGGATCTATAGAAAATATGCTGTTTTAGGGTGATTGCAGAGCCCTACCACATACAGTAAAAATATTGATTAAAATGGGCCTAATCCTCTTCTAAAACGCGGGGGTAACCATCAAAGAATAGAGATACATTATTCAGTTTGTCAACATGTATCAACAAGGAAAAAGCAGATGGATTAGAACCAACTCTGACTATAAAAAAAAGGATAATAAAACAAGCAGATCTGGCAGCATAGCCTAGAAACAAAAAGACTGGTAAAGACGTATTGCTTTTAATTTGGTAATCCCACAGAAAACAATCAGGCAGTACAGCAGTTAACAAGACCAATGCACTAGAAAAACTATTTAGAAAACCTGGAGGAGAAAGTCCCTTAATCGGACAGCATGACCTGCCTAAACTACCTGTGTCAAACGCGGACTGTATCTTCACGAACAAAGAGATGTTCTGTCAATTCATTCATAATCTAATAAACTATTTTAAATAGTCTACAACACATAACCAAGCCAGGATCCTCACAGTGAAAACACAAACTGAATTATATGTTTTTTTGTTTTTGTTTTACTCTAAATGTATTCCTCACAAGAGAGTGAGATGAGAGAGCAATCAGTAGAACAAACTCAAGCGGCTTGGACTGGATTCAAATGCAAAACACGCATTCTATTGGTAATACTCTCCACCTGAAGAACCAAAATAGACAAGCATGTCAATACGTTGTGAGTGATTCAGTTGTTAAGGTATGTAAATCAGCATATTAGATATCAATATAAGATGTGTACTACTATGACCTTAAGTGCAAGACCAATATACAACTTTAAATGTATTCATGTGGCAGACACTTTTGAACAAGGCAATGTACAAATGATGTCCCATCCAAGCAAACGTATATAAGGAGAAACCTTATAGGTTAAGTTTAACAAAGCTCAGTTTGAAAATTACCATTGATCAGTAGCACAAGAATGCATGTTAAAATATTAAGACATAAATACATAATACGTTTTTTTTAGAGAGAGAAGTTTCTGCCAGAAACATTTAGCAAATCGGTCAATACTGTAAATGATATAATAGAAAATATACTGCAATAGAAGACAAACACTCTGCTGACTTCAACTGAAAACATAAAATTGCCATGACAAACCAACATTTTACAAGTGTCAAGAATCTATTAATATGTAAAAAGATGTAAAACGAAAATCAGCAAGTGTAATAAATGAACACTTAACAACAACTTCAACTAATGAGCACAAGGTTACATCTTAATTGTACACAAACTAAAATGGTACCCTGCTTGAAGTCACATCAATTTTGAAATCTGAAAAACTAGCTCGTTGAGGAAAATGATGACAAATAGGATGGCATGGACGTATACACAATTAATTCAAAACAATGCCTTGAGTTTATAAATGTCCTGCTGTTCAAAGTTCATTCATTAAGAATAGAATATTAGAAAGGAAAACATGTTAGAAATTGTTTTAATTAAGTATTTGAAAAAAGTTGGTCTATGTATTTATACCTCTGAACACTACAAAAGGAACATGTGTCTGGAAAAAAGCAGCGAAGAAAATTGCAGCTACTTCAGGAGGATGAACACACATTTAATTATATGGGTTGTGCCCCTACCTCAGGAGAAGAATCACAATCTCCAAACACTTCAGCAAAGTCTGAAGGGCTTTTCCTCAGAGTCTGGTCAGCAGGCAGTGTGTTGTCATTGTAAGATGACACGAACTTAAAGTCACTGGTTCTAGAACCTGTTGTCAGGTAGGCGTCATAATTGTAAGCGCTGCGTAAAGTTCCTGTTCCGTCAACATCTGCGTAAGTAGGAGGGAGATACGCGCTGGGGATGGCGACTGCTCCATCAAACAACAGCCTGGGCTTTCTCCTGCGACAAAACCTCACACCCAGAATGATGATGATGAAGGTGAGAAAAAAGGTGGACACCGACACTAGCGCAATGATCAGATAAGAGGTCAGTTTGGAGTTCTTCTCATCATAAGAAATATCCTTCAGTTCTGGCACCTCAGCCAAGTTATCAGAGATAAGTAAATACATGGAGCAGGTGGCAGAGAGAGAGGGCTGTCCGTTATCTTTCACTGACACAATAAGGTTCTGTTTCATGCTGTCAGACTCAGAAATGTCCCGCTGTGTCCTGATCTCTCCGCTGTGGAGACCAATAGTGAAAAGTCCAGGATCAGTGGATTTGACTATATGATAGACAGCCAGGCGTTCTGTCCGGAGTCCGCGTCCACCGCGATCACTTTGGACACCAGAGAGCCTCCGTGTGCAGCTTTGGGGACCAGCTCGGTCATAAAGGAGTTGCCCTCCGGGGAGGGGTACAGTATCTGAGGAGAGTTGTCATTCACATCCAATATGAACACACTGACGGTCACGTTGCTGCTGAGTGGAGGAGAACCGTTGTCTCTGGCCATCACGTGGACTTTAAAACTCCTAAACTGTTCATAATCAAACGACCTAACAGCGTGGATCACCCCCGTGTCTCCGTTAACAGACAGATAGGAGGACACCGGGGCACCGTTCACCTCACCGGGTAACAGAGAATAAATCACGGTACCGTTTTGTCTCCAGTCGGGATCTCGAGCAGTAACTGAACATAAAGTGGAGCCAGGTTTGTTGTTTTCAGTCACATATGCGCTGTAGGACTGCTCCTCAAACACAGGTGGGTTGTCGTTGATGTCTGCTACAGATAACTGAACAGTTTTAGATGAGGACAGAGGGGGAGAGCCCTCGTCAGTGGCAGTGATTGTAATGTTGTAATCAGACACCAGTTCACGGTCCAGTTGTCCTGTGGTCACCAGAGTATAATAGTTTTTAATAGAAGGAACCAATTTAAAAGGGGCATTATTCCGAATGGAGCAGCGGACCTGTTGGTTATTTTCCGAATCTGCATCCTGCACATTAATGATGCCCACCTCTAAACCAGGTGACACGTTCTCGGGCACTGGATTTGTCAGAGATTTCACATAGATTATAGGTGTGTTGTCATTAACATCTGTGACGGCAACTGTTACCTTTGTATAAGACGACAATCCTAATCCATCCTTTGCTTTAATGCGCAAATCATATTTCGTCGCAGCCTCAAAGTCAATTACACCATTCACTTTTATTTCGCCGATTTGACGGTCAATACTAAAAACTCTCTTTACATCTTCAGTCACATGTCCAAATTCATACGTCACATCTCCGTTGACTCCCTCGTCTGCGTCAGTAGCACTCACTGTGACAACTACAGTGTCTACAGGAGAGTTTTCAGGCAGACCTGGCTTTATAGACGGCCTGGCTAAACACTGGGGCGTTATCATTAGCATCTAGCACAGTGACGTGTATGACTACAGTGCCTGATCTCTGAGGAGAGCCTCCATCTAAAGCTGTGAGAGCAAATTGATCTCTTGTTGTTTTTCACGATCAAGTTCCTTTTCAAGAACAAGCTCTATTGAGTTTCCATCAACAGCCAAAATGAAATTATTATTATTTTTGAGGCTGTACTGCTGAACTGAATTCTGCCCTACATCCGCATCGTGTGCCTCCTCTAGCACAAAACGAGCCCCCTGTCTGCCAACTCGTGGATTTCTATATTTATTGATTCTTCTTTAAATTGTGGCGAGTTATCATTAATGTCTTGAACGTGTAGACTGAGCAGATGCAGTTCCAGGGGATTCTCCAAAACAATATCGCGTTTTATTACACACGACAGCTTTTCTCCACAAAGCTCCTCCCGGTCGATCCTGTCGGCAACAATTAAATCTCCGTTGCTGAGATTGATGTCACAATAACGTTTGCGGTTCCCTGTGGCATCAATGCGGACATTCCTAGTAGACAATTTACTCGATTCCAGGTTAAGATCCTTCGCTATATTCCCAATAACGGATCCACGTTTCATTTCCTCTTGAAAGGAATAGCTCACGTCCCCATTCACGTGTTTTAACAATAGAAAAAAAAGCAGTAGCTCAATCTGAGCTCCATCATGACGATGTGTGTGTTGGAAAACAAACGGTTTTCGCTAAGATTGCAAATTCAACAGGGATCATCCAGTTAAATAAAGAGAAAACGATGGCACTAGTAACTCTGACTGCCTCCCCGGAACAACAGCAACTGCAAAATACCCTTTCGGTTGTCTGCAACCCGAAGGGTGGAGAGGTAATGTTTCACGTATAGCCTGGCCAATAGCGACACCATGAGTGGAATAAAGAAATAGACGCTATATTATAGTAGTATAGTTTTAAATATTTCAAAAAACAAATGGCATCGCAATGATCAAGGAGCGATATCAATAGCATTTCACTTTCATACTGTCGCAACAAAAACGACGTACATGTAGGCCTGTGGAAAGAAAAAGGTTAAAAAAAGAAGGTCAAGTCTCCTAATGAAATACAATTACGCAAAAATGTGTCGCCAACAGATCACTGACCTGTAGACTAAGGCACAGAGGAACCCAAACAAATATGTTCTTATAATGCATCGAGATGCAAAGACAAAGACTAAAAGATCCAAACAATCATATCTGTTGAAATGTATAAAGTTACTATCAACCCTTATAAAAGTGAGCATACTGTTTACTGCAAATTAATGCTCACTCGAATTGCAGCCTAATGAAACGGACGGACAGACAGACAGACAGACAGACAGATACAGACAGACAGACAGACAGACAGACAGACAGACAGACAGACAGACAGACAGACAGACAGACAGACAGACAGACAGACAGACAGACAGACAGACAGACAGACAAAGCATGCAGGCAAAAAAGGTGGTAATAAATAAGGAAACTTAAATGCGTATCAGCATGCAGATCCCACTTCATTTATATTATTGGCTTTTTTTGTATGACGAAAAACTGTCAGATAGAAATACAAATACCTAAGCAGTAGAAACCTCTAAAGTAATTTAAGAATCTATTGTAAAAACCGATTATTGAAGAAAGAAAACATACATTTCACAACATTTTGTTGCTGCATAGGATGAGGTTGGAAAATGGACGAAAGAAAAGGTTAACTCGGGATCTAAGTGGCTGTGCGCCGTATTTATACCACACAAAACTCAAAAAGTAAAAATGCTTCTGAAATAAGAAGGGAAGAAAATTGCAGAGCTCTACTTCAGGTTGATAACCACGAATTGCATGATATGGGATGTGTCCCTACCTCAGGAGAAGAATCACAATCTCCAAACACTTCAGCAAAGTCTGAAGGGCTTTTCCTCAGAGTCTGGTCAGCAGGCAGTGTGTTGTCATTGTAAGATGACACGAACTTAAAGTCACTGGTTCTAGAACCTGTTGTCAGGTAGGCGTCATAATTGTAAGCGCTGCGTAAAGTTCCTGTTCCGTCAACATCTGCGTAATTAGGAGGGAGATACGCGCTGGGGATGGCAACTGCTCCATCAAACAACAGTCTGGGCTTTCTCCTGCGACAAAACCTCACACCCAGGATGATGATGATGAAGGTGAGAAAAAAGTGGACACGACACCAGCGCGATGATCAAAGATAGAGTGTCAGTTTGAGTTCTTCTCTCATCATAAGAAATATCCTTCAGTTCTGGCACCAGCCAAGTTATCAGAGATAAGTAAATACATGGAGCAGGTGGCAGAGAGAGAGGGCTGTCCGTTATCTTTCACTGACACAATAAGGTTCTGTTTCATGCTGTCAGACTCAGAAATGTCCCGCTGTGTCCTGATCTCTCCGCTGTGGAGACCAATAGTGAAAAGTCCAGGATCAGTGGATTTGACTATATGATAGGACAGCCAGGCGTTCTGTCCGGAGTCCGCGTCTACCGCGATGACTTTGGACACCAGAGAGCCTCCGTGTGCAGCTTTGGGGACCAGCTCGGTCATGAAGGAGTTGCCCTCCGGGGCGGGGTACAGTATCTGAGGAGAGTTGTCATTCACATCCGATATGAACACACTGACAGTCACGTTGCTGCTGAGCGGAGGAGAACCGTTGTCTCTGGCCATCACGTGGACTTTAAAACTCCTGAACTGCTCATAATCAAACGACCTTACAGCGTGGATCACCCCCGTGTCTCCATTAACAGACAGATAGGAGGACACCGGGGCACCGTTCACCTCACCGGGTAACAGAGAATAAATCACGGTACCGTTTTGTCTCCAGTCGGGGTCTCGAGCGCTAACGGAACATAAAGTGGAGCCAGGTTTGTTGTTTTCAGTCACATATGCGCTGTAGGACTGCTCCTCAAACACAGGTGGGTTGTCGTTGATGTCTGCTACAGATAGCCGAACAGTTTTAGAGGAGGACAGAGGGGGAGAGCCCTCGTCAGTGGCAGTGATTGTAATGTTGTAATCAGACACTAGTTCACGGTCCAGTTGTCCTGTGGTCACCAGAGAATAATAGTTTTTAATAGAAGGAACCAACTTAAAAGGGACGTTTTGCTGAATGGAGCAGCGGACCTGTCTGTTATTCTCAGAGTCTCTATCCTGCACGTTAATGATGCCCACCTCTGCACCAGGTGACAGGTTCTCTGGTATAGGGTTTGTCAGGGATTTTAAAGAGACTATAGGGGCGTTATCATTAACATCTATAATTTCAATCATTAACGTTGCGTAAGAAACTAATCCTAGACCATCTTTCGCGCTTATTTGCATTTCATAGGATGCCACTTTCTCATAATCAATATGTTCAGCTACTCTCACCTCTCCCGATTTAGGGTGTAAAGAAAACACGTTGCTATTTTCATCTGAAACATGGTCAAATCCATATGTAATTTCACTATTTAAACCTTCGTCTGCATCAGTTGCACTTACTCTGATCACCAATGTATCCAGAGGAGAGTTTTCAGGCAGACTGGCTTCATAAACTGCCTGATTAAACACGGGCACATTATCATTAGCATCCAGCACAGTGACGTGTATGACTACAGTACCTGATTTCTGAGGAGAGCCTCCATCAAATGCGGTAAGCAATAACATGATATCGTTGTTATCCTCTCTGTCTAATTCTTTATCTAAAACTAATTCACAGTACTTTCGTCCACCTGATTTAGCGTTAACATTTAATTTGAAATGATCGTTCTGCTGAAGTGTGTAGCTTTGAACAGTATTTTCTCCAATGTCTCCATCGTGTGCCTCCCCTAAGAGAAAACCTGCCCCCTTCACGGCCGACTCATGAATTTCTAAATGAAGTGACTCCTCTTTAAATTGGGGTGAATTATCATTAATATCTTGAACGCGAATACTAATGCGGTGCAGTTCTAGCGGATTTTCCAGTACAAATTCCTGTTTTAAAACACACGATGCCTTTTTTGCACAGAGCCCTTCTCTGTCGATCCTTTCTTGTACGATCAAATCTCCGGTGTTGAGATTTACACCGCAGTACTGGACATTATACTCAGCATCGACACGGGCCTTGCGAAAAGAAAATCTGCCTAAATCCAGTCCAAGATCTTTAGCAATATTCCCAATTACAGATCCACGTTTCATCTCCTCCGGGATAGAGTAGCTCACGTCTCCATAGACGAGGTGGAGGCTAAGAAAAATAAAAGCAAGTCCGTGGAGCAGCGCAAATCTGCTGCATCCCATGTTTAAGTAAAACTGCAACTGGCTACTACCAAGTATTCCCAAAATGATCAAAGACAGAGCTGAGATTTTCTCCAATATAGTAAATATTGACACTGCAGTCTTATCACGAAGCGTTGTTGTCAACCAGTGTAAAAACCACAATCAGGCTTTACATTGCTGAGACGAAGGGTGGAGAATGACTGTGCCCTCTCGTTTCTGGTACACACTGACACCATGAGTACTTATCTGGGTATGACATGGTGAGGTAGAAATTAGTGTAAAGTAACGATGTTAAAAATGAACAACAACATAAGAAAATAATGACAATTTACAAAATATCACAAAACAATAGCAGCTCTTCCTTTGGGACGAATGTTTCATGACTACTTTGCCCCCTAACCATAACAAAAAAAGCAACAAATGAGTCGGTTTGGAAATAAAACTATTCTAACGTTAGCCAAAACAATCAGATTCTTCAAATAATCTTTGGCTTGTCAATTTAACGACACATAATAATCACTAAGGTGGGATGCAGTTATATTTGTTTACTAGTGCACAACATGTTAACATGCCTTAACAGCTTCGATATCCCTAAATGTTATGTTCCTAACTCACACACGAAACTGGTCAGTTTTCCCTCCCTAGATGTACATCCTTCCCATTTCCACATTAATGGGATAGGATGGGATCATTTAAAGTTAAGACACTGTTGTTAAATATCCTCTTGTAAACTATTTGTGTTCATACAGTCTTTAATGGTTCTGATTGAAAGCATATGTAAGCTAATTATGTCAGCATTATGATCAATTACTTTAAACCTACTGAAGGATCATTTGACTTCAAAGACTATGACTTAAAGCAATGTGTGCCTCCATTCATTAGACCAAAAGGTTGTTTACTTTATTACTGCATGGTAATGACTAAGATCGAATGGAATAATGACTGTATACTGAAGGTTTTTTAGTCAACCTGGAGACAAAAACATCAAACATAATTTCCCCCAAATAAATAAAGTATTTGTATGTATGCTCGAATCCACACAGTAAACAAATAAAAAAGCAACATGTTGTAATTGTTGTTGGTAATGTAAACACCAATAAACAAACATAAACATTTTGCAATAAAGCTTTATACATGGGGCATATGTTCACTGATTTAACTCTTACATTTGACATACTTTTCAACAGGCTAACCGCCAACTTTAAAAAAAGATCATTAGGGCAATGCTACCATTACAAATGTTAAATTGGAGAGGTTAAATGCATCAATAAAGACATTATCTACTTCTGACATGAAAATCAAAACTGATTCTGTTAGGTGATATATCAAAAAACATGGTTGCAATTGTATGCCTTTAAATGTAGAGAGGATTCTTTGTCCCTCTCTTGTGCACTTTTGTGTACTCAAATATTACTGTCAGGAAAAGTTTAATTTATATATGACAATGTGCTTGACAATATCCCCCATACCTCAGACCAGTATATAAAGCACATCATTTGATAACGATAAATGTATTCTGGGAAAACATAATGTATTCAAAGCACCTCATATTGAGAGTGCAAGTTTTTGATCAAAAGTTTTGTAATTAGGTTTTCACATGGACAACAAAATACAATATCTATAAAGTAAAACGCATTCATACGAAATCATACAAAAGCCTGGAAAATGATATTCCAAATTAGAACAATATACTCAAGCAGAAAGGAAAGCACATGCGAAACCTTCAACTAATTGGTGCTCTAACACAGCGTCTCAATATCAATAAGAAGTAATCAGCTCCAATGTATTTTATAAAGAAGTCCCTACGATTCAATCAAATAAGAGTAACACATAAATAAAATGCAGTGAACGTCAAAATCGAATAACAATATCTAAGCAAGTTTAGATGAATGAAACTCAAAAAGGAAATCAAATCAAAACATAACATTTTTTCTAAATTAGCCCTAAAAATATAACCTACTGTCAAACCATTTTCAGCACCATGGACAGAGTTAACGTAATGTCAAGGGATTCCTAGAGCATAAAGGGACATCATGTGGGGAGATAGAAGGCAAGTTAAGAAGAAGATATATTCCAAAACATTTAACACCTAATGACATCTAACTAATTTAGACACCATATGCTTTTTTCAAAGAATACTCTAAATAAGTCTACATACTCACAACCATAGAATATAAGTTGTGAGTAAATACAACTTTTTTCAGGATGATGAACACGACTATGATGATATAATACATGGCCCTACCTCAGGAGAAGAATCACAATCTCCAAACACTTCAGGAAAGTCTGAAGGGCTTTTCCTCAGAGTCTGGTCAGCAGGCAGTGTGTTGTCATTGTAAGATGACACAAACTTAAAGTCACTGGTTCTGGAACCTGTTGTCAGGTAGGCGTCATAATTGTAAGCGCTGCGTAAAGTTCCTGTTCCGTCAACATCTGCGTAATTAGGAGGGAGATAAGCGCTGGGGATGGCAACTGCTCCATCAAACAACAGTCTGGGCTTTCTCCTGCGACAAAACCTCAGACCCAGAATGATGATGATGAAGGTGAGACAAAAGGTGGACACGGACACCAGCGCGATGATCAGATAAGAGGTCAGTTTGGAGTTCTTCTCATCATAAGAAATATCCTTCAGTTCTGGCACCTCAGCCAAGTTATCAGAGATAAGTAAATACATGGAGCAGGTGGCAGAGAGAGAGGGCTGTCCGTTATCTTTCACTGACACAATAAGGTTCTGTTTCATGCTGTCAGACTCAGAAATGTCCCGCTGTGTCCTGATCTCTCCGCTGTGGAGACCAATAGTGAAAAGTCCCGGATCAGTGGATTTGACTATATGATAAGACAGCCAGGCGTTCTGTCCGGAGTCCGCGTCCACCGCGATCACTTTGGACACCAGAGAGCCTCCGTGTGCAGCTTTGGGGACCAGCTCGGGCATGAAAGAGTTGCCCTCCGGGGCGGGGTACAGTATCTGAGGAGAGTTGTCATTCACATCCGATATGAACACACTGACGGTCACGTTGCTGTTGAGCGGAGGAGAACCGTTGTCTCTGGCCATCACGTGGACTTTAAAACTCCTGAACTGTTCATAATCAAACGACCCACAGAGTGGATCACCCCCGTGTCTCCGTTAACAGACAGATAGGAGGACACCGGGGCACCGTTCACCTCACCGGGAACAAGAATAAATCACGGTACCGTTTTGTCTCCAGTCGGGGTCTCGAGCAGTAACGGAACATAAAGTGGAGCCAGGTTTGTTGTTTTCAGTCACATATGCGCTGTAGGACTGCTCCTCAAACACAGGTGGGTTGTCGTTGATGTCTGCTACAGATAACTGAACCGTTTTAGAGGAGGACAGAGGGGGAGAGCCCTCGTCAGTGGCAGTGATTGTAATGTTGTAATCCGACACTACTTCACGGTCCAGTTGTCCTGTGGTCACCAGAGAATAATAGTTTTTAATAGAAGGAACCAACTTAAAAGGGACGTTTTGCTGAATGGAGCAGCGGACCTGTCTGTTATTCTCAGAGTCTCTATCCTGCACGTTAATGATGCCCACCTCTGCACCAGGTGACACGTTCTCAGGTATGGGGTTGGTCAGGGATTTTAAATATATCACTGGGGCGTTGTCATTTACATCAGTGATGTCAATTATCACTTTTGCTTCGGAAGAGAGGCCATAACCATCTTTGGCCTCAACCATAACTTCATAATTTGATCCCTCTTCATAATCAATGTCACCTGTCACAAATATTTCTCCAGTTTTCTCCTCAAGAAAAAAAAGCTTTCGTGATTTATCAGAGAGTCGGCTAAATTCATATGTAACCTCTCCGTTCACCCCTTCGTCTGCGTCTGATGCACTTACAGTGATAACTGGGGTTTTCATAGGTGAGTTTTCTGGTAACGAGGCCGTATATAAAGACTCAGTGAAAACTGGGGAGTTATCATTAGCATCAAGTACAATGACGTGTATGACTACAGTCCCGGATCTCTGAGGAGAGCCTCCATCCAAAGCTGTGAGCAATATTTTCATTTCCTGCTGCTCCTCTCGGTCCAACTCTTTATTTAAAATCAACTCACCATATTTACTGCCTGCATTTGTGGTCTGAATATTGAACACAAAGTGAGGGTTTTGCTGCAAAATGTAGCTTTCAACTGAGTTCTTTCCTATGTCTGCATCGTGAGCTGCATTTATGCGATACCTAGCTCCTTTAACAGCGGACTCTGTGATTTCCAGTTTTACAATATCCTTCGGGAAAATTGGTGAATTGTCGTTTATATCTTGCACCTGCAGGGACAAGCGGTGTAACTCCAATGGACTCTCTAACAGCAAGTCAAATTTAAGAACACACGAAGGCTTTTCTCCACAATGCTCCTCTCTGTCGATCCTTTCCTCAACGATTAAATCTCCACTACGAAGGTTAATTCCGCAATAATGTCTGTCGTTTTGTTCCATATCAACACGAGCTTTTCGAGCAGACAGTCTTCCCACCTCCAGTCCGAGATCCTTGGCAATATTTCCAATAACAGATCCGCGCTTGACCTCCTCCTGTACAGAATAGCTCAGGTCTCCGTGTGCGCGTTGCACCGCAACAAAGAAAAACACAAAGCCGTAGCTTGGAAAAACGCTCCGTCTATTCCTCATCCTCAGGCAGTACTACACAAATGAAGACGAGTCCATATCAAGTTGATAATATGTGCCCTACAAGCCTATGTGTCGTCAGTGTTGAAAGATATACAGAACACAGGGGTGATCGAAGCAAATAATGGGTGTTATAAAAGGCAGGCTCAACGCTTGTTTCCTTAGCTGGTCTATAGTGCCACCGTGAGCCAGAATATATAACAGCTTTAGAGAACTACACTGCTGCATATTGTCTTAAGATATCACTAAGTCACCTGGACATTTACTTTAATAAAAAGGCATTATATAAGTTATTTAATAAAACTCTTAATAAGGCACTTTCATGTTGTTAAACGTTTCGTTAAGATAAGTAAGATGATTGTTATCTGTGTTTTAAAGCTTTCAAACAATACTATTTCTGCTCATGTAATCCACACACAGCTCTTCATAGTAATACAAATAAGACAACACTCCGCACAATGTCGGAACACAGATCAAGTAATTCATTGTTGCACGCTTAATACTCAAACTTTTGATTAGAAAGGCAAGTATGTCTCTCTCTTCTCCCCCTCTGAAATAAAATTAAGTACAATGCTATTGTCGTCAAAAATGTAAAGATCTGCCTCAAGCTTTCTCCAAAGACCTCTTGAATACATTTATCAAATCTAATTACATTATATGAGATTCATAGGAAAGCCAATGAAAAATAACAGAGCAGTAGTTTGCCTTTTATGTTGCACTGGTGTAACAAATATTGTTGTCTTTACATTCACAATGACATTTAAAATGAAAGGGATGACAATATTACTGCACTGAAAATAAGGCAATAAATGGAATTCCTTAGACAATGAGATTAATTGACAAACAAGCCATTTCGATCACCGATAAATATTGATCTGCTTATGTACTTTTTTTTACTTGTGTGTTTTTAATCTAGAGCACCAAAACTATCACTCAAATCCAGTGGCGTAGCCAGGAATTATTGTGTGGGTGGGCCAGGGAGAGACTTATTAAGCGTGGGGTCTGAGCTGAAACTTCATTAATGATTTTATTTATTTTTTAATGGACTAATTAAACATAAGCATAAGCATAAACTAGCAGTGAAAAAAAAAACATAGGCACGGCGGCCTCAGAATGTGTGTAAAACTGACATCCACATGACTGGCTCGTCGGCCACAGGTTGTTTATCCTTGACAGTCGCACAGTGGGCACACACTGAGAGTGTTTTCATATTCAGCAAATGTGTACACGCTTCACTGCAGACCTCAAGAAGAAATAAGACTTTAATTCACTCACGGCAAAACTTACTTTACTTACTAATTTATTCACGGTAAAAAAAGGAACTCCCTATTCCATTGTCATGAAGGTGGAATCTAACTATATCCAGAATAAGTTTTATTGGATCCAGGCTAGAAACATGTTTATTTCTGCTGTAAAGTTGGGCATTTTAACATCGGGGTCTATGGAAATTGCTCCTTTCTGCATCCATCCCCTGTCGGCCACTAGATGAACTGCAGTTTGTGGCACTTCCTTCTCGGCTTCCCGGCTCTGCCCCAAAGTGTGCCGCTTGTCAGGAACGTCAAAATCGCTATGACGCGCTGATTGGCTGTGGATGGGCCAGACGTGCATGTGGGTGGGCCCAGACACACCACAGCTACGCCACTGCTCAAATCCCTGATTTTGAGAATAAAATAGAACACGGGCATCTGGAAAACCAATGTATAAGTAATGTGTCCTTTAGCCAACCCAGTATCACGGCCAGACGTATATATGTGAGGTTGGTCCACGCTGGGGGGAGACGTCAGGATGACACGGTTTCACCCCCTCAGAGCGTCACAGTGACACGGTATTGTTAACATGGCCCAGCAGTGCAGAAATACCCGGATGTTGACAAGCAAGCCTCTATTAGGACTTTTGGTTCACTATTTCTATAACACACATTTTTGTGGAGAATACGAAGATTTATTCAGTTCTTGTCAAGGAAATGTACACATTTCCTTGACTGAAAAAATCTTCGTATTCTCCACAAAACTATATAATGTATATAGTATTATATACTCTCTGAGGGGGTGAAACCGTGTCATCCTGACGTCTCCCAGCGTGGACCAACGTGACATATACACGTCTGGCCGTGATACTGGGTTGCCTTTAGCTGTTTAAAAACAAAGAAAACGAATAAAAGGGGTGGGCTGCTTTTGACAGAAATAAATGTTTTCAATAATAATGAATTTATTTCAAAAAAGGCTCTACTTCAATCACCAAATGATTTGAAACGCCTGCTTACGGTAGACACTTTGCTGTCAAATATTGATGCATCATTAAGCCCTTTGAGTGCATCAAGTAAAGCTCTTAGTTACTTGTACAGTGTCATTAATTTGATCGATATTACATTGTCTTAAATTGTCGTTTAACCCTTATGTTGTTTTCGGGTCTCCCGTGACCCGTTTCAAGTTAAAATTATATAATAACTACGCTCTCGTTTTTTTTTATCGCAACAAGGCATCATGATATCCTCCACAACAGCTATATGAACACTACAAAACGGATTTTGACCATTTTAACCAAGTCTGAAGGTCTTTTAAAAAAAAGTGTATAATTTGGTGTTCGGGTCTGGGAAGACCCAGCATAATTATTTTGGGTGACTCGGGGTCAAATTTGGCCCAATCAAGATTCATCTTTGACTTTAGAACACCATGAACGGTAACAGCTTTCGAACACAACACAAGGGTTAACGAAAAAGAACGGCAAAAATGTATCTGAACAGCTTGGTTCACCAGGTGCAAATATGTCAACATTAGGTGACAACAATTCCTACCTCAGGAGAAGAATCACAGTCTCCAAACACTTCAGCAAAGTCTAAAGGGCTTTTCCTCAGAGTCTGGTCAGCAGGCAGTGTGTTGTCATTGTAAGATGACACGAACTTAAAGTCACTGGTTCTAGAACCTGTGGTCAGGTAGGCGTCATAATTGTAAGCGCTGCGTAAAGTTCCTGTTCCGTCAACATCTGCGTAATTAGGAGGGAGATAAGCGCTGGGGATGGCAACTGCTCCATCAAACAACAGCCTGGGCTTTCTCCTGCGACAAAACCTCACACCCAGTATGATGATGAAGGTGAGAAAAAAGGTGGACACGGACACCAGGCGATGATCAGATAAGAAGTCAGTTTGGAGTTCTTCTCATCATAAGAAATATCCTTCAGTTCTGGCACCTCAGCCAAGTTATCAGAGATAAGTAAATACATGGAGCAGGTGGCAGAGAGAGAGGGCTGTCCGTTATCTTTCACTGACACAATAAGGTTCTGTTTCATGCTGTCAGACTCAGAAATGTCCCGCTGTGTCCTGATCTCTCCGCTGTGGAGACCAATAGTGAAAAGTCCAGGATCAGTGGATTTGACTATATGATAGGACAGCCAGGCGTTCTGTCCGGAGTCCGCGTCCACCGCGATCACTTTGGACACCAGAGAGCTTCCGTGTGCAGCTTTGGGGACCAGCTCGGTCATGAAGGAGTTGCCCTCCGGGGCGGGGTACAGTATCTGAGGAGAGTTGTCATTCACATCCGATATGAACACACTGACAGTCACGTTGCTGCTGAGCGGAGGAGAACCGTTGTCTCTGGCCATCACGTGGACTTTAAAACTCCTGAACTGTTCATAATCAAACGACCTTACAGCGTGGATCACCCCCGTGTCTCCGTTAACAGACAGATAGGAGGATACCGGGGCACCGTTCACCTCACCGGGTAACAGAGAATAAATCACGGTACCGTTTTGTCTCCAGTCGGGGTCTCGAGCAGTAACGGAACATAAAGTGGAGCCAGGTTTGTTGTTTTCAGTCACATATGCGCTGTAGGACTGCTCCTCAAACACAGGTGGGTTGTCGTTGATGTCTGCTACAGATAACTGAACCGTTTTAGAGGAGGACAGAGGGGGGGAGCCCTCGTCAGTGGCAGTGATTGTAATGTTGTAATCAGACACTAGTTCACGGTCCAGTTGTCCTGTGGTCACCAGAGAATAATAGTTTTTAATAGAAGGAACCAACTTAAAAGGGACGTTTTGCTGAATGGAGCAGCGGACATGTCTGTTATTCTCAGAGTCTCTATCCTGCACGTTAATGATGCCCACCTCTGCACCAGGTGACACGTTCTCTGGTATAGGGTTTGTCAGCGATTTTAAAGAGACTATAGGGGCGTTATCATTAACATCTGTAATTTCAATCAGTAACGTTGCGTAAGAAACTAATCCTAGACCATCTTTTGCGCTTATTTGCATTTCATAGGATGCCACTTTCTCATAATCAATATGTTCAGCTACTCTCACCTCTCCCGATTTAGGGTGTAAAGAAAACACGTTGCTATTTTCATCTGAAACATGGTCAAATCCATATGTAATTTCGCTATTTAAACCTTCGTCTGCATCAGTTGCACTCACTGTGATCACCAATGTATCCAGAGGAGAGTTCTCAGGCAGACTGGCTTTATAAACGGTCTGGGTAAACACTGGCACATTATCATTAGCATCCAGCACAGTGACGTGAATGCCTACGGTACCTGATTTCTGAGGAGAGCCTCCATCAAATGCGGTAAGCAATAACATGATATCGTTGTTATCCTCTCTGTCTAATTCTTTATCTAAAACTAATTCGCAGTACTTTCGTCCACCTGATTTAGCGTTAACATTTAATTTGAAATGATCGTTCTGCTGAAGTGTGTAGCTTTGAACAGTATTTTCTCCAATGTCTCCATCATGTGCTTCCCCTAGGAGAAAACGTTCACCCTTATCTGCTGATTCACGAATTTCAAAATGAAGTGACTCCTCTTTAAATTGGGGTGAATTGTCATTAATATCTTGAACGCGAATACTAATGCGGTGCAGTTCTAGTGGATTTTCAAGCACAAGTTCCTGTTTTAAAACACACGATGCCTTTTTGGAACAGAGCCCCTCTCTGTCAATCCTTTTCTGTACGATCAAATCTCCGGTGTTGAGATTCACACTGCAGTACTGGACATTATCATCCTCAGTATCGATACGAGCCTTTCGAGAAGACAGTTTTCCCAAATCAAGTCCAAGATCTTTAGCAATATTTCCAATTACAGATCCACGTTTCATCTCCTCCGGGATAGAGTAGCCCACGTCTCCATAGCCGGGGTGGAAGCCGAGAAAAATAAAAGCAAGGCCGTAGAGCAGCGCAAATCTGCTGCATCCCATTGTCACTGCGAGGATCACCGCTACTGCTACCAAGTATTCCCAAAATGATCAAAGACACAGCTGTGACTTTCTCCAGTAAATATTGACACTGCAGTCTTATCACGAAGCGTTTTTGTCAACCAGTGTTAAAACCACAATCAGGCTTTACATTTGCTGAGACGGAAGGGTGGAGAATGACTGTGCCCTCTCGTTTACTGGTACACACTGACACCATGAGTACTTCTCTGGATATGACATGGTGGGGTAGAATTTGTGTCTTGTTTAAATACGTAACATAACCATGTTAAAAATGACAACAACAACAATAAGAAAAATAATAATATTTACAAAATATAAAAAATAACAATAGCAGCTTTTCCCTTTGGGACAAACGTTGTATGACTACTTTTCCCCGTAAAAAAAAGCAACAAATGAGTCGGTTTGGAAATAAAACTATTCTAACGTTAGCCAAAAACAATCAGATTCTTCAAATAATCTTTGGCTTGTCAATTTAACGACACATAATAATCACTAAGCTGGGATGCAGTTATATGTGTTTACTAGTGCACAACATGTTAACATGCCTTAAAAGCTTTGATATCCCTACATTTTATGTCCCAAACTCACACATGAAACGGGTCAGTTTTCCCACCCTAGATCCACTTCCCTCCCATTGTCACCTTAATGGGTAAATGGGATCATTAATGTTAAGTCACTTTTGTTAAATATCTTCTTGTAAACTATTTGTGTTCATACAGTCTTTAATGGTTCCGATTGAAAGCATATGCTAACTAATTATGTCAGCATTATGATCAATGACTTTAACCCGAAGGATCATTTGACTTCAAAGACTATGACTTAAAGCAATGTGTGCCTCCATTCATTAGACCAAAAGGTTGTTTACTTTATTACTGCATGGTAATGACTACAGATCAAATGAAATAATGACTGTATACTGAAGGTTTTTTAGTCAACTTGGAGACAAAAACATCACACATATTTCCCCCAAATAATAAAATATTTGTATGATCGAATCCACACAGTAAACAAATAAAAAAGCAACATGTTGTAATTGTTGTTGGTAATTTAAACACCAATAAAAGAACATAAATATGTTTGCAACAAAGCTTTATACATGGGGCATATGTTCACTGATTTAACTCTTACATTTTACATACTTTTCAACAGGCTGACCGGCAACTTTTAAAAAGCTCAGCAGGACAATGCTACCATTACAAATGTTAAATTGGAGAGGTTAAATGCATCAATAAAGATATTATCTACTTCTGACATGAAAATCAAAACTGATTCTGCTAGGTGATATATCAAAAAACATGGTTGCAATTGTATGCCTTTAAATGTAGAGAGGATTATTTGTCCCTCTCTTGTGCACTTTTGTATACTCAATTATTACTGTCAGGAAAAGTTTAATTTCTATATGACAATGTGCCTGACAATATCCCCCATAAGTCAGACCAGTAAAGCAAATCGTTTGATTACGATAAATGTATTCTGGGAAAACATAATGTATTCAAAGCACCTCATATTGAGAGTGCAAGTTTTTGATCAAAAGTTTTGTAATTAGGTTTTCACATGGACAACAAAATACAATATCTATCAAGTAAAACACATTCATACAAAATCATACAAAAGCCTGGAAAATGATATTCCAAATTAGAACAATATACTCAAGCAGAAAGGACAGCGAAACCTTCAACTAATTGGTGCTCTAATACAGCATCTCAATATCAATAAGATGTAATCAGCTCCAATGTATTTAATAAAGAAGTCCCTACGATTCAATCAAATAAGAGTAACACATAAATGAAATGCAGTGAACGTCAAAATCGAATAACAATATCTAAGCAAGTTTAGATGAATGAAACTCAAAAAGGAAATGAATCAAAAGATACAATTTTTTCTAAATTAGCCCTAAAAATATAACCTACTGTCAAACCGATTTCAGCACCATGGACAGAGTTAACGTAATGTCAAGGGATTCCTAGAGCATGAAGGGACATCATGTGGGGAGATAGAAGGCAAGTTAAGAAGAAGATACATTCCACAACATTTACCACCTAATGACATCTAACAAATTTAGACACATTGTGTTTTTTTCAAAGAATACTCTAAATGGGTCTACATACTCACAACCATAGAATAGAAGTTGTGAGTAAATACAACTTTTTTCAGGATGATGAACACAACTATGATGATATAATACATGGCCCTACCTCAGGAGAAGAATCACAATCTCCAAACACTTCAGCAAAGTCTGAAGGGCTTTTCCTCAGAGTCTGGTCAGCAGGCAGTGTGTTCTCATTGTAAGATGACACAAATTTAAAGTCACTGGTTCTAGAACCTGTTGTCAGTAGGCGTCATAATTGTAAGCGCTGCGTAAAGTTGCTGTTCCGTCGACATCTGCGTAATTAGGAGGGAGATAAGCGCTGGGGATGGCGACTGCTCCATCAAACAACAGTCTGGGCTTTCTCCTGCGACAAAACCTCACACCCAGGATGATGATGATGAAGGTGAGGAAAAAGGTGGACATGGACACCAGCGCGATGATCAGATAAGAGGTCAGTTTGGAGTTCTTCTCATCGTAAGAAATATCCTTCAGTTCTGGCACCTCAGCCAAGTTATCAGAGATAAGTAAATACATGGAGCAGGTGGCAGAGAGAGAGGGCTGTCCGTTATCTTTCACTGACACAATAAGGTTCTGTTTCATGCTGTCAGACTCAGAAATGTCCCGCTGTGTCCTGATCTCTCCGCTGTGGAGACCAATAGTGAAAAGTCCCGGATCAGTGGATTTGACTATATGATAGGACAGCCAGGCGTTCTGTCCGGAGTCCGCGTCCACCGCGATCACTTTGGACACCAGAGCCTCCGTGTGCAGCTTTGGGGACCAGCTCGGTCATGAAGGAGTTGCCCTCCGGGGCGGGGTACAGTATCTGAGGAGAGTTGTCATTCACATCCGATATGAACACACTGACGGTCACGTTGCTGCTGAGCGGAGGAGAACCGTTGTCTCTGGCCATCACGTGGACTTTAAAACTCCTGAACTGTTCATAATCAAACGACCTGACAGCGTGGATCACCCCTGTGTCTCCGTTAACAGACAGATAGGAGGACACCGGGGCACCGTTCACCTCACCGGGTAACAGAATAAATCACGGTACCGTTTTGTCTCCAGTCGGGGTCTCGAGCAGTAACGGAACATAAAGTGGAGCCAGGTTTGTTGTTTTCAGTCACATATGCGCTGTAGGACTGCTCCTCAAACACAGGTGGGTTGTCGTTGATGTCTGCTACAGATAACTGAACCGTTTTAGAGGAGGACAGAGGGGGAGAGCCCTCGTCAGTGGCAGTGATTGTAATGTTGTAATCAGACACTAGTTCACGGTCCAGTTGTCCTGTGGTCACCAGAGAATAATAGTTTTTAATAGAAGGAACCAACTTAAAAGGGACGTTTTGCTGAATGGAGCAGCGGACCCGTCTGTTATTCTCAGAGTCTCTATCCTGCACGTTAATGATGCCCACCTCTGCACCAGGTGACACGTTCTCAGGTATGGGGTTAGTCAGGGATTTTAAATATATCACTGGGGCGTTGTCATTTACATCAGTGATGTCAATTATCACTTTTGCTTCGGAAGACAGGCCATAACCATCTTTGGCCTCAACCATAACTTCATAATTTGATCCCTCTTCATAATCAATGTTACCTGTCACAAATATTTCTCCAGTTTTCTCATCAAGAAAAAAAAGCTTTCGTGATTTATCAGAGAGTCGGCTAAATTCATATGTAACCTCTCCGTTCACCCCTTCGTCTGCGTCTGATGCACTTACAGTGATAACTGGGGTTTTCATAGGTGAGTTTTCTGGTAACGAGGCCGTATATAAAGACTCAGTGAAAACTGGGGAGTTATCATTAGCATCAAGTACAATGACGTTTATGACTACAGTCCCGGATCTCTGAGGAGAGCCTCCATCCAAAGCTGTGAGCAATAATTTCATTTCCTGCTGCTCCTCTCGGTCCAACTCTTTATCTAAAACCAACTCACCATATTTACTGCCTGCATTTGTTGTCTGAATATTGAACACAAAGTGAGGGTTTTGCTGCAAAATGTAGCTTTCAACTGAGTTCTTTCCTATGTCTGCATCGTGAGCTGCATTTATGCGATACCTAGCTCCTTTAACAGCGGACTCACGTATTTCCAGTTTTATAATATCCTTCGGGAAAATTGGTGGATTGTCGTTTATATCTTGCACCTGCAGGGACAACCGGTGTAACTCCAATGGACTCTCTAACAGCAAGTCAAATTTAAGAACACACGGAGGCTTTTCTCCACAATGCTCCTCTCTGTCGATCCTTTCCTCAACGATTACATCTCCACTGCGAAGGTTAATTCCGCAATAATGTCTGTCGTTTTGTTCCATATCAACACGAGCTTTTCGAGCAGACAGTCTTCCCACCTCCAGTCCGAGATCCTTGGCGATATTTCCAATAACAGATCCGCGCTTGAGCTCCTCCTGTACAGAATAGCTCAGGTCTCCGTATGCGCGTTGCACCGCAACAAAGAAAAACACAAAGCCGTAGCTTGGAAAAACGCTCCGTCTATTCCTCATCCTCAGGCTGTACTACACAAATGAAGACAATACGATATCAAGTTGATAATATGTGCCCTACAAGCATAAGTGTTGTTAGTTTTGAAAGATATACAGAACACAGGGGTGATCGAAGCAAATAATGGGTGTTATAAAAGGCAGGCTCAACGCTTGTTTCCTTAGCTGGTCTATAGTGCCACCGTGAGCCAGAATATATAACAGCTTTAGAGAACTACACTGCTGCATATTGTCTTAAGATATCACTAAGTCACCTGGACATTTACTTTAATAAAAAGGCATTGTATAAGTTATTTAATAAAACTCTTAATAAGGCACTTTCATGTTGTTAAACTTTTCGTTAAGATAAGTAAGATGATTGTTATCTGTGTTTTAAAGCTTTCAAACAATACTATTTCTGCTCATGTAATCCACACACAGCTCTTCATAGTAATACAAATAAGACAACACTCCGCACAATGTCGGAACACAGATCAAGTAATTCATTGTTGCACGCTTAATACTCAAACTTTTGATTAGAAAGGCAAGTATGTCTCTCTCTTCTCTCCCTCTGAAATACAATTAAGTACAATGCTATTGTCGTCAAAAATGTAAAGATCTGCCTCAAGCTTTCTCCAAAGACCTCTTGAATACATTTATCAAATCTAATTAAATGATATGAGATTCATAGGAAAGCCAATGAAAAATAACAGAGCAACAGTTTGCCTTTTATGTTGCACTGGTTTAACAAATATTGTTGTCTTTACATTCACAATGAGATTTAAAATTAAAGGGATGACAATATTACTGCACTGAAAATAAGGCAATACATGGAATTCCTTAGACAATGAGATTAATTGAAAAACAAGCCATTTCGATCACCGATACATATTGATGTGCTAATGTACTTTTTTTACTTGTGTGTTTTTAATCTAGAGCACCAAAACTATCACTCAAATCCCTGATTTTGAGGATAAAATAGAACACGGACATCTGGAAAACCAACCCAGAACCACATCTAAACGTGTAATAACTACGTTGTGCCACAACTTGGGACGTAGTATTTCTACAAAAACGCCTCTGGAATTGTAGGATCCCTACGTTTTTTTTCACCATTCATTTCCAATGGCTGGCGTCTATGTCAAGTGATCTTCAACTTTCTCACAGCAGAAAAAAACATGGCCGACCTTCGTTTTATTCTCGGTGGAAAATGCCTATTTTAAGGTTAGTTTGGCCATTAAAATGCGTTTTGATGTCATTTGATGCGAGAAATATGAGTTGTTATTTCAGATTATTTGTGCAGTGGATGTACATGGTCTTTAGTTTGCTAGTTATTACGAATATTACTAAAGGAAATTGTACACATTCAACGTTTTCATGGTTGCTAAGGTGGTTGCCATGGACGCTGCTATCGAGTGCTGTTAAACCCTTGTCTCCTAAAAATTACGTTCCGACAGAACTAAACTGCATTCTCAATTACGTTAGAAACGTATTTTCTACCACGTTACACATTTGAAATCGAGAATCGGGCTCGATATATGGTTAAATTAAAATCAGTAGGCGAGGCTGTCATTTCGCCAGCTGTTACTCTCATGAGCGAGGCAGAAAATAATAGTTTTAACATGCCAAAAAGCTGCCGTGTCGTTTATTGCACCTCAAACATTAAAACAAATCCAGAGTTACGTGTTTCTGTACTTCCTCCAACAAGAAAACAGTAAAAGAGAGCTCTGTGGCTTCAGGCTGGATCGCCGTTCAAATGACAGCGTTGGTTTCCCCAAAAGTGGGCGGGGCTGTAAAGTGACGTAGATTTTACTCTCATCTATTATTCAAAACCATTCTATTTATTCTAACGTAAATTACATGCCAGTGTTTTATCTTTTTATTTAGCGATTTGTTTTTGCATGTTTAACTGGGAATGTTTTCATGTTGAACCGGAAGTACGTCACTTCACTTTGTCTTCTTCGTCCCTTTTACAGTCAATTCATGGCTCAGCGTAACAGACTGAACAGCGACCCCAGGTGTGTCTACATTGGAATTACATCTTCATTACTGAAGGACAAATACTTTACCTAGTGTTTGTTAATGGGTTTTTAATGCAGTTTGGCTTTTCTTAATGGTTACAATATTGCTATGAGTTATATCTGAAGCAAATGATGTTTCTGAAGATGTGTAGTCAATTCCACCCTTCAAGTAGCATAAATGTGAACTCTCATTACAGGAACAATACATTAAATGACGGATATACCTTTCTGTCTGTGATGTTTTACATTCAGATATTAATGTGTAGAAGTAAAACATGAGAAATAGTATAGCAATATCCTGTAAATTATGTAAAAACATGAATAAAACTACACATCTTCAGATGTTATACATACATATGTGTGTCCTACACTAATAATACAAAGTTATTCGCAGGTCTCCCTTGAAAAAGAGATCAATGATCTCAATGGGATACACCTGGATAAATAAAGGTTTGAAATGAAATGAAATTATTAGTACGCTGTGTGTACCTTGTGTGCACCGCCTAGTGGTTAAAGCACGTTATTGAATTATTTTTGTTGAATAATGTTATTTTTGTTGAATAATGTTATTTGATGAAAAAATATTAAGAGTACATACTTTCATAGGGGGAAAGTAGAAGGTCAATGATAGAAATATAGAATATAAAAAATCAAGAAGATACTGTAAGTGATCTCTACAATAAAACAGTTTAGTGCCGGATGTACAAAGATATTAATATGAGGACCTTAGAAACCTTAGAAACCTTAGAAAATCTTGAAATCTTGATAGGGATGTGCAAAATAGCCATTATATACAGTTTTTAATTAACTATTAGTAGAGAATAACGAGTAATGAATATACTTTATAGAGATCTGCAGATAAATGTTTAGTCTTCTCAAGCACCAACTATCAAATATCTCTCCTGATTGTTGGCACTTGACAATCACCTTTCCCTGAATTTTACTTAAGTGTAACTAAAGTCTGCTTTAAGGGTTGTTTATATTTCACATCATTAATCAGAATCTGCAAAGTAACTAAAATAAATGTAGTGGAGTAAAAATACCAGGTTAACCTCTGAATTGTAGTGGAGTAGAATTACAAAGTAACAATGAGCTGTCATGTGGGTATATAACCTAAAGTATTCTTTAATGTTTAAATAAAGGTTAATTAGTTTGTCTGTTTTGCACATCCTCATATTAATATCTTTGTACATCCTGCACTAAACTGTTTTATTGTAGAGATCACTTACAGTATCTTCTTGATTTTTTATATTCTATATTTCTATCATTGACCTTCTACTTTCCCCCTATAGTATGTAGAGTATGTACTCTTAATATTTTTTTCATCAAATAACATTATTCAACAAAAATAACATTATTCAACAAAAATAATTCAATAACGTGCTTTAACCACTAGGCGGTGCACAGAAGGTACACGCAGCATACTAATAATAACTTTGTATTATTAGTGTAGGACACTTATGTATGTATAACATCTGAAGATGTGTAGTTTTATTCATGTTTTCACATAATTTTACAGGATATTGCTAACTATTTCTCATGTTTTACTTCTACACATTAATATCTGATTTGTAAAACATCACAGACAGAAATTTATATCTGTCATTTAATGGTAAGCTATTGAAATTCTGATTCCATAGATGTGTCTTGCATCACCCAAAACCCCTGACTATTCTCTCAACTCAGTATTTACATTCTTATATTCAAAGAAAATCAGTAATATCTTTAAAAACTACAAGTCCTTTTATATCAGCTGTGCACCGTTAAATATAACCTATTTACCAATTGGATCAAATATAAAAGTCAGCCGAATTAGTGTTGATACTGCAAGGAGACGTATTGTGTGAAGAGAAATTGAAGATGTTGTTTAATTGCTGATATATTTATGATCCACGTCACATATTCAGTTTCGGCGGCATTTCTTCCAGTTTGTCAGAAGTCTTCTAATCAGGGCTCTATAAATAAAGAACTACGGCAGATGTGTAATATTTAATGCAGCCGAACCGTGTATTACAATGCCGTTATGTGATGACTTCCAAAGAGAAAAGCAAGCACACTCGGAATAAAGTATTATTTTCTTTTTTTAAATGTTTTTCGGATTTCATATCGCATTAACACCATATCCCAGCGTGCATTGCGGCTAAACAATCCAATCACCGAGCTTCTAGCTGAGGATCTTGGGTAATCAGTTCAGTGGGTTTGTGGCGTGTATCGCAATGATGCACGAAATGTCCCTTATAGGCCTACGTCTGTTTCCGGTGACTTTATTTTGAAATTCAGTTCCTGAGGAACGGCTAAAAAGCCCGAGATTATAGAATTAAACGAATAAATAAAAACAAGGATAATTGTGTGTTATTGTTGAGTAAATAACGGTGTGTTATTTAGAAAATAATAACAAATTAGAAGGAAAAAAAGATTAAAAAATACAGATTTCATTATTCTGAAGCTCTGAGCCCCATTTATTTTCCTCACAGACGGCAAAAAAAAGTCCGACATTATACGATTTAAAATAAAAACAATTATCGTGGCTTGGTATTGAGTAAGAACATATTTTTATGAACCACACAGCTTCCGGTCTACCAAGACCCGACCGGACAAAAACAAGTGCTGCAGGCAAGAAACGTGGCGTATAATATGCACGCAAAACTCGGCCTCAGATCTCAATGGGAATGGTTAGCGTATCATATGCACGCAAAATCGGACTTCTGCGTATCTATTGCACGCATTTCCAATGTGTAAAGTCTTGTCATTTGTACGCAGACTGAAGAGAGTGGGTTGGTTTTAACAGTACTCGATAGCAGCGTCCATGGCAACCACTTTAGCAACCATGACAACGTTGAATGTGTACAATTTCCTTTAGTAATCTTCGTAATAACTAGCAAACTAAAGACCATGTACATCCACTGCACAAATAATCTGAAATAACAACTCATATTTCTCGCATCAAATGACATCAAAACGCATTTTTAATGGCCAAACTAACCTTAAAATAGGCATTTTCCACCGAGAATAAAACGAAGGTCGGCCACGTTTTTTTCTGCTGAGAGAAAGTTGAAGATCACGTGACATAGACGCCAGCCATTGGAAATGAATGGTGAAAAAAAACGTAGGGATCCTACAATTTCAGAGGCGTTTTTGTAGAAATACTACATCCCAAGTTGTGCACCAACGTAGTTATAACACGTTTAGATGTGAGACTGGGTTGGGAAAACCAATTTATAAGTAATGTGTCCAGTGGTTGCTCCAGAGTATTTTTGTTGGGTAATCTATGGTAGGGCTAACCCATACAGTGGTGGGGCTCAAGTCAGTATTTGCAATGTAATTACATACACGCTATATCGTCCCCATTGACTGTGAAACGCCACGCGTGAGGTTTAGATTATTTCCCTGTCTCAATCCAAATTTAACTGTATGAAATAAAAAGGCACATTTGTCTTGTAGTAAATAAAAAGGGCGACCTGGAGCCAATCCTGCAATTTCCCCACAGGTGAAAGAGTTGACATGCTGAAAACCCAACCCCTGCAGGGGGGTCTGGCGGGATTCACCCCCAGGAGATTTTTTGAAATACTAACACAAAATACACATTCTGGTACTCTCTTGAGAAGAGAAAAATAAATAAATCTATTACTACACATTTAAAAAAATGAATGCCATTTTTGTTTTTTGTTACTTTGTTCTGAAAGCTGAACCTGCTGCTCCTCACAGAGAGAAGAGGGGCGGCTGTGTGAATTACTTTACATTGTGGATAACGGTGGATAGCCCCCATTGTTCTGTGTGTCAAAATGAAAGACAGCCCACTCACCTATCAATCATCAAACCGTGGGGTCTTATGTATCGATGTATATAGAGATGTACTACCGCAAAAGTATTCTCCGTCGGGGCTTCCTGCAACAACACCACGCCGTTATCGTGATTCTGATTGGCCAGAAGACATTATCAAAGATGTTTTATTGAGAAGACGATCACTACGTGACAAAAGTTTTCAAAACCGTTTCTAGTCTTCGGTATTTCCAGACAAGTGGCTACTGAAATCAATCTTACTAACTGCTGTCTGTGCAATTTACTCCGCGCGAGTTGGCGGACTTTATTTTGCTTACTTTAACATAATTTTTCATGGTGGGGCTAAGGTGGGGCTAAGCCATTTCTTGGTATGGCAGTAACCTACACCAGCCATACCCTGGCGCCGCCACTGAATGTGTGCTTTAGCCAACCCAGTATCACGGCCAGACGTATGTCACGTTAGTCCACGCTGGGAGACGTCAGGATGACACGGTTTCACCCCCTCAGAGCGTCACAGTGACACGGTATATTGTTAACGTGGCCCACCAGTGCAGAAATACCCGGATGTTGAGAAGCAAGCCTCTATTACGACTTTTGGTTCACAATAACACACATTTTTGTGGAGAATACGAAGATGTTTTAAGTTCTTGTCAAGGAAATGTATATATATATATAATACATCTTCGTATTCTCAACAAAACTATATAATATATATATAGTATTAAATACATTTCCTTGAAAAACAATACAACAAAATACAACCCCTCTGAGGGGGTGAAACCGTGTCATCCTGACGTCTCGCAGCGTGGACCATGGTGACATATACACGTCTGGCCGTGATACTGAGTTGCATTTTGCTGTTTAAAAACAAAGAAAACGAATAAAAGGGGTGGGCTGCTTTTGACAGACACAAATGTTTTCAATAATAATGAATTTATTTAAAAAAAGCCTCTACTTCAATCACCAAATGATTTGAAACGCCTGCTTACGGTAGACACTTTGCTGTCAAATAATGATGCATCATTAAGCCCTTTGAGTGCATCAAGTAAAGCTCTTAGTTACTTGTACAGTGTCATTAATTTGATCGATATTACATTGTCTTAAATTGTCGTTTAAAGAAAAAGAACGGCAAAAATGTATCTGAACAGCTTGGTTCACATGGCGCAAATATGTCAACATTAGGTGACAACAATTCCTACCTCAGGAGAAGAATCACAGTCTCCAAACACTTCAGCAAAGTCTGAAGGGCTTTTCCTCAGAGTCTGGTCAGCAGGCAGTGTGTTGTCATTGTAAGATGACACGAACTTAAAGTCACTGGTTCTGGAACCTGTTGTCAGGTAGGCGTCATAATTGTAAGCGCTGCGTAAAGTTCCTGTTCCGTCAACATCTGCGTAATTAGGAGGGAGATAAGCGCTGGGGATGGCAACTGCTCCATCAAACAACAGTCTGGGCTTTCTCCTGCGACAAAACCTCACACCCAGTATTATGATGATGAAGGTGAGAAAAAAGGTGGACACTGACACCAGCGCGATGATCAGATAAGAGGTCAGTTTGGAGTTCTTCTCATCATAAGAAATATCCTTCAGTTCTGGCACCTCAGCCAAGTTATCAGAGATAAGTAAATAGATGGAGCAGGTGGCGGAGAGAGAGGGCTGTCCGTTATCTTTCACTGACACAATAAGGTTCTGTTTCATGCTGTCAGACTCAGAAATGTCCCGCTGTGTCCTGATCTCTCCGCTGTGGAGACCAATAGTGAAAAGTCCCGGATCAGTGATTTTACAATATGATAAGACAGCCAGGCGTTCTGTCCGGAGTCCGCGTCCACCGCGATCACTTTGGACACCAGAGAGCCTCCGTGTGCAGCTTTGGGGACCAGCTCGGTCATGAAGGAGTTGCCTTCCGGGGAGGGGTACAGTATTTGAGGAGAGTTGTCATTCACATCCGATATGAACACACTGAGGGTCACGTTGCTGCTGAGCGGAGGAGAACCGTTGTCTCTGGCCATCACGTGGACTTTAAAACTCCTAAACTGTTCATAATCAAACGACCTCACAGCGTGGATCACCCCCGTGTCTCCATTAACAGACAGATAGGAGGACACCGGGGAACCGTTCACCTCACCGGGTAACAGAGAATAAATCACGGTACCGTTTTGTCTCCAGTCGGGGTCTCGAGCAGTAACGGAACATAAAGTGGAGCCAGGTTTGTTGTTTTCAGTCACATATGCGCTGTAGGACTGCTCCTCAAACACAGGTGGGTTGTCGTTGATGTCTGCTACAGATAGCTGAACAGTTTTAGAGGAGGACAGAGGGGGAGAGCCTCCGTCAGTGGCAGTGATTGTAATGTTGTAATCAGACACTAGTTCACGGTCCAGTTGTCCTGTGGTCACCAGAGAATAATAATTTTTAATAGAAGGAACCAACTTAAAAGGGACGTTTTGCTGAATGGAGCAGCGGACCTGTCTGTTATTCTCAGAGTCTCTATCCTGCACGTTAATGATGCCCACCTCTGAACCAGGTGACACGTTCTCAGGTATGGGGTTGATCAGGGATTTTACATATATTACAGGGGCGTTGTCATTCATATCTTCAATTTCAATCAACAACGTTGCATATGACGCCAGCCCTAGACCATCTTTAGCACTAATTTGCATTTCATATGTCGATTCTTTTTCATAATCAATAGATCCTGCCACTTTAACTTCTCCTGTTTGTGGATTGAGAGAAAACACCTGGTTTTCATCTGAATCATGATCGAATCCATATGTAATTTTGCTATTTACACCTTCGTCTGCATCAGTTGCACTGACTCTGATCACCAATGTATCCAGAAGAGAGTTTTCAGGCAGACTGGTTCGATAGACGGCCTGACTAAACACTGGGACATTATCATTAGCATCCAGCACAGTGACGTGTATGACAACGGTACCTGATTTCTGAGGAGAGCCTCCATCAAATGCGGTGAGCAATAACGTAATCTCTTTTCTGTCCTCTCTGTCCAACTCTTTGTCTAATACTAATTCACCATATTTTCGTCCACCGCCCTTTGTCTTCACGTTAAGTTTGAAATGATCGTTCTCCTGCAGTGTGTAGCCCTGAACACCATTTTCTCCTATGTCTCCATCTTTCGCTTCATCCAAAAGAAAATGTTCACCCTTGTCCGCTGATTCACGGATTTCAAATTTAAGTAACTCCTCTTTAAATTGCGGTAAATTATCATTGATATCTTGAATGCGAATACTAATGGGGTGCAGTTCTAGTGGATGTTCAAGCACGAGTTCCTGTTTTAAAACACACGATGCCTTTTTTGCACAAAGCCCTTCTCTGTCGATCCTTTCTTGTACAATTAAATCTCCAGTGTTGAGATTAACACTGCAGTACTGCACTTTATCCTCGGTATCAATGCGGGCCTTGCGAGCAGACAATTTTCCCAGGTCCAGTCCCAGATCTTTAGCGATATTTCCAATTACAGATCCACGTTTCATCTCCTCCGGGATAGAGTAGCTCACGTCTCCATAGACGAGGTGGAGGCTAAGAAAAATAAAAGCAAGGCCGTGGAGCAGCGCACATCTGCTGCATCCCATGTTTAAGTAAAACTGCAACTACTACCAAGTATTCCCAGAATGATCAAAGACACAGCTGAGATTTTCTCCAATATAGTAAATATTGACACTGCGGTCTTATCACGAAGCGTTTTTGTCAACTACTGTGAAATAGCACAATCAGGCTTTACATTTGCTGAGACCGAAGGGTGGAGAATGACCGTGCCCTCTCGTTTACTGGTACACACTGACACCATGAGTACTTATCTGGGTATGACATGGTGAGGTAGAAATATAGATACGTAAGAGAACGATGTTAAAAATGACAACAGTAATAAAATAATGACACACCTTTACAAAATATCACAAAAAGCAATAGCAGCTTTTCCCTTTGGGACCAACGTTGTATGACTACTTTGCCCCCTAGCCATATAAAGGAAAAGCAACAAATAAATCGGTTTAGAAATAAAACTATTCTAACGTTAGCCGAAACAATCAGATTCTTCAAATAATGTTCGGCTTGTCAATTTAACGACACATAATAATCACTAAGGTGGGATGCAGTTATATTTGTTTACTAGTGCACAACATGTTAACATGCCTTAAAAGCTATATCCCTACATGTTATTATCTCCCTAACTCACACATGAAACGGGTCAGTTTTCCCACCCTAGATCCACTTCCCTCCCATTGTCAGCTTGATGGGTAAATGGGATAATTTAAAGTTAAGACACTGTTGTTAAAAATCTTCTTGTAAACTATTTGTGTTCATACTTTTAATGGTTCTGATTGAAAGCATATGTGAGCTAACTATGTCAGCATTATGATCAATGACTTTAAACCTACTGAAGGATCATTTGACTTCAAAGACTATGACTTAAAGCAATCTGTGCCTCCATTCATTAGACCAAAAGGTTGTTTACTTTATTACTGCATGGTAATGACTACAAATCGAATGGAATAACGACTGTATACTGAAGGTTTTTTAGTCAACTTGGAGACAAAAACATCACACATATTTCCCCCAAATAAATAAAGTATTTGTATGTATGCTCGAATCCACACAGTAAACAAATAAAAAAGCAACATGTTGTAATTGTTGTTGGTAATGTAAACATCAATAAACAAACATAAACATTTTGCAATAAAGCTTTATATATGGGGCATATGTTCACTGATTTAACTTTTACATTTGACATACTTTTCAACAGGCTAATCGCCAACTTTAAAAAAAGATCATTAGGACAATGCTACCATTACAAATGTTAAATTGGAGAGGTTAAATGCATTACTAAAGACATTATCTACTTCTGACATGAAAATCAAAACTGATTCTGCTAGGTGATATATCAAAAAACATGGTTGCAATTGTATGCCTTTAAATGTAGAGAGGATTCTTTGTCCCTCTCTTGTGCACTTTTGTGTACTCAATTATTACTCTCAGGAAAAGTTTAATTTATATATGACAATGTGCCTGACAATATCCCCCATACCTCAGACCAGTATATAAAGCACATCGTTTGATAACGATAAATGTATTCTGGGAAAACATAATGCATTCAAAGCACCTCATATTGAGAGTGCAAGTTTTTGATCAAAAGTTTTGTAATTAGGTTTTCACATGGACAACAAAATACAATATCTATCAAGTAAAACGCATTCATACGAAATCATACAAAAGCCTGGAAAATGATATTCCAAATTAGAACAATATACTCAAGCAGAAAGGACGGCACATGCGAAACCTTCAACTAATTGGTGCTATAACACAGTGTCTCAATATCAATAAGAAGCAATCAGCTCCAATGTATTTTATAAAGAAGTCCCTACGATTCAATCAAATAAGAGTAACACATAAATAAAATGCAGTGAACGTCAAAATCGAATAACAATATCTAAGCAAGTTTAGATGAATGAAACTCAAAAAGGAAATCAATCAAAACATACCATTTTTTCTAAATTAGCCCTAAAAATAAAACCTACTGTCAAACCATTTTCAGCACCATGGACAGAGTTAACGTAATGTCAAGGGATTCCTAGAGCATAAAGGGACATCATGTGGGGAGATAGAAGGCAAGTTAAGAAGAAGATATATTCCAAAACATTTAACACCTAATGACATCTAACTAATTTAGACACCTTGTGTTTTTTTCAAAGAATACTCTAATGAAGTCTACACACTCACAACCATAGAATAGAAGTTGTGAGTAAATACAACTTTTTTCAGGATGATGAACACGACTATGATGATATAATACATGGCCCTACCTCAGGAGAAGAATCACAATCCCCAAACACTTCAGCAAAGTCTGAAGGGCTTTTCCTCAGAGTCTGGTCAGCAGGCAGTGTGTTGTCATTGTAAGATGACACGAACTTAAAGTCACTGGTTCTAGAACCTGTTGTCAGGTAGGCGTCATAATTGTAAGCGCTGCGTAAAGTTCCTGTACCGTCAACATCTGCGTAATTAGGAGGGAGATAAGCGCTGGGGATGGCGACTGCTCCATCAAACAACAGTCTGGGCTTTCTCCTGCGACAAAACCTCACACCCAGAATGATGATGATGAAGGTGAGAAAAAAGGTGGACACGGACACCAGGGCGATGATCAGATAAGAAGTCAGTTTCGAGTTCTTCTCCTCATAAGAAATATCCTTCAGTTCTGGCACTTCAGCCAAGTTATCAGAGATAAGTAAATACATGGAGCAGGTGGCAGAGAGAGAGGGCTGTCCGTTATCTTTCACTGACACAATAAGGTTCTGTTTCATGCTGTCAGACTCAGAAATGTCCCGCTGTGTCCTGATCTCTCCGCTGTGGAGACCAATAGTGAAAAGTCCAGGATCAGTGGATTTGACTATATGATAGGACAGCCAGGCGTTCTGTCCGGAGTCTGCGTCCACCGCGATCACTTTGGACACCAGAGAGCCTCCATGTGCAGCTTTGGGGACCAGCTCGGTCATGAAGGAGTTGCCCTCCGGGGCGGGGTACAGTATCTGAGGAGAGTTGTCATTCACATCCGATATGAACACACTGACGGTCACGTTGCTGCTGAGCGGAGGAGACCCGTTATCTCTGGCCATCAAGTGGATTTTAAAACTCCTAAACCGTTCATAATCAAACGACCTGACAGCGTGGATCACCCCCGTGTCTCCGTTAACAGACAGATAGGAGGACACCGGGGCACCGTTCACCTCACCGGGTAACAGAGAATAAATCACGGTACCGTTTTGTCTCCAGTCGGGGTCTCGAGCAGTAACGGAACATAAAGTGGAGCCAGGTTTGTTGTTTTCAGTCATATATGCGCTGTAGGACTGCTCCTCAAACACAGGTGGGTTGTCGTTGATGTCTGCTACAGATAACTGAACAGTTTTAGAGGAGGACAGAGGGGGAGAGCCCTCGTCAGTGGCAGTGATTGTAATGTTGTAATCCGACACTAGTTCACGGTCCAGTTGTCCTGTGGTCACCAGAGAATAATAGTTTTTAATAGAAGGAACCAACTTAAAAGGGACGTTTTGCTGAATGGAGCATCGGACCTGTCTGTTATTCTCAGAGTCTCTATCCTGCACATTAATGATGCCCACCTCTGCACCAGGTGACACGTTCTCAGGTATGGGGTTAGTCAGAGATGTTAAATAGACTATAGGGGCGTTATCATTAACATCTGTAATTTCAATCATTAACGTTGCGTAAGAAACTAATCCTAGACCATCTTTCGCGCTTATTTGCATTTCATAGGATGCCACTTTCTCATAATCAATATGTTCAGCTACTCTCACCTCTCCCGACTTGGGATGTAAAGAAAACACGTTGCTATTTTCATCTGAAATATGATCCAATCCATATGTAATTTCGCTATTTAAACCTGCGTCTGCATCAGTTGCACTCACTGTGATCACCAATGTATCCAGAGGAGAGTTTTCAGGAAGACTGGCTTTATAAACGGTCTGGGTAAACACTGGCACATTATCATTAGCGTCCAGCACAGTGACGTGTATGACTACGGTACCTGATTTCTGAGGAGAGCCTCCATCAAATGCGGTAAGCAATAACATGATATCGTTGTTATCCTCTCTGTCTAATTCTTTATCTAAAACTAATTCGCAGTACTTTCGTCCGCCTGATTTAGTGTTAACATTTAATTTGAAATGATCGTTCTGCTGAAGTGTGTAGCTTTGAACAGTATTTTCTCCAATGTCTCCATCATGTGCCTCCCCTAGGAGAAAACGTTCACCCTTATCTGCTGATTCCTGAATTTCAAAATTAAGTGACTCCTCTTTAAATTGAGGTGAATTGTCATTAATATCTTGAACGCGAATACTAATGCGGTGCAGTTCTAGTGGATGTTCCAGTACGAGTTCCTGTTTTAAAACACACGAAGCCTTTTTTGCACAGAGCCCTTCTCTGTCAATCCTTTCCTGTACGATCAAATCTCCGGTGTTGAGATTTACACCGCAGTACTTGACGTTATCATCTTCAGCGTCGATACGGGCCTTGCGAGCAGACAATTTGCCCAAATCAAGGCCCAGATCTTTAGCGATATTTCCAATTACAGATCCACGTTTCATCTCCTCCGGGATAGAGTAGCTCACGTCTCCATTGACGTGGTGGAGGCGAAAAAAAATTAAAGCAAGGCCGTGGAGCAGCGCAATTCTGCTGCATCCCATTTTTAAGCAAAACTGAAACTTCTAAGTATTCCCAGAATGATCAAAGACACAGCTGAGATTTTCTCCAATATAGTAAATATTGTCACTGCGGTCTTATCACGAAGCGTTTTTGTCAACTACTGTGAAATAGCACAATCAGGCTTTACATTTGCTGAGACGGAAGGGTGGAGAATGACTGTGCCCTCTCGTTTTCTGGTACACACTGACACCATGAGTACTTCTCTGGGTATGACATGGTGAGGTAGAATTTGGGTCTTGTTTGAATATAGATACGTAAGAGAACCATATTAAAAATGACAACACGGTACACCAACAATAAATAAATAATTAAAATAATTTACTAAATATAAAAAAAAAAGCAATAGCAGCTTTTCCCTTTGGGACTAACGTTGTGTTGCTACTTTGCTCCCTTGCCGTATAAAGGAAAATAAACAAATACGTCGGTTTTAAAATAAAACTATTCTAACGTTATCCAAAACAATCCAATTATTCAAATAATCTTTCGCTTGTCAATTTAACTAAACAAAATAATCACTGAGAGGCGAAACCGTTAGATATGTTTACTAGTGCACAACATGTTTACATGCTGCCTTAAAATCTTTGATATCCCTAAATGTTATGTCCCTAACTCACACATGAAACTGGTCAGTTTTCCCACCCTAAAATAACTTTCCTCCCATTGCCACCTTAATGGGTTAATGGGATTAATTAAAGTGAAGACACTGTTGTTAAATATTTTATTGTAAACTATTTGTGATCACAAATGGTTCCGATTGAAAACATATGTAAACAATCTATGTCTGCATTATTATCAATGAGTGTGAACCTACTTAAGGATCATTTGACTTTAAAAGACTATGAATTAAAGCAATGTGTGCCTCCAAACATTAGATCAAACGGTTATTTACTCTATATTAATGCATGGTAATGACCACAGATCGAATGAAAAAATGAATGTTTACTGAAGGTTTTTTGGATAACCTGGAGGAGACGAAACACAAGACATATTTCCCCCCCCAAAAAAGTATTTGTATGTATGATTGAATCCACATCGTATATAAAAAAGCACCATTTTGTTATTGTTGTTGGTGATGTAAACACCAATAAAAAAATATAAATCTTTTGCAATAAAGCTTTCTATATGGGGCATATGTTCACTGATTTAACTCTTCAATTTGATATACTTTCCGACAGGCTGATCGCCAAAAGATCAGCAGGAGAATGATACCATTTCAAATGTTACATTACAGAATTAAAATGCATCAATTAAGACATTATCTACTTCTGACATGAAAATCTAAAACTACTTCTGCTAATTGATACATCAAAAAACATGGTTGCAACTGTATGCATTCAAATGTAGAAAGGATTATTTGTCCCTCTCTTGCGCACTTTTGTGTACCTAATTATTACTGGCAAGAAAGGTTTAATTGATATACGACTATATCCCCCAAATACCCCTGACCAGTATATAAAGTAAAGAGTTTGATTTATAGATTAATTCTGGGAAAACATAATGTATTCAAAGCACCTCAGATTGAGAGCAAAAGTTATAAAAACAAAAGGTTTGTAATTAGGTTTTCAAATGGACAACAAAATACAATATCTATCAAGTAAAACGCATTCATACGAAATCATACAAAACCTGGGAAAATGATATTCCAAATTAGAACAATATACTCAAGCAGAAAGGACAGCATATGCAAAACCTTTAACTTATAAGTGCTCTAACACAGTGTCTCAATATCAATAAGAAGTATTCAGCTCCAATGTGTGTTATAAAGAAGGCCGTACAATTCATTAAAATAAGAGTAACTAAGAATATTTATAAATCAGCCCTAAAAATGTGAGTTTATGTCAAACCGATTTCAGAACCATGGACAGAGTTAAAAACAAAGGATTACTAGAGCATAAAGGGACATCATGTGGGGAGATAGAAGGCAAGTTAAACAGAAGATATGTTACTCAGAATTGACCACATAATGACATCAAAGTCGTTTAGACAGCATGTCTTTTTTCAAAAGAATACTCTAAATAAGTCTACTTACTCACAACCATGGAATAGAAGTGGTGAGTAAATACAACTTTTTTTTCAGGACAACTTTGATGTAATGGCATATGGCCCTACCTCAGGAGAAGAATCACAATCCCCAAACACTTCAGCAAAGTCTGAAGGGCTTTTCCTCAGAGTCTGGTCAGCAGGCAGTGTGTTGTCATTTTAAGATGACACAAACTTAAAGTCACTGGTTCTAGAACCTGTTGTCAGGTAGGCGTCATAATTGTAAGCGCTGCGTAAAGTTCCTGTTCCGTCAACATCTGCGTAATTAGGAGGGAGATAAGCGCTGGGGATGGCGACTGCTCCATCAAACAACAGTCTGGGCTTTCTCCTGGGACAAAACCTCACACCCAGAATGATGATAATGAAGGTGAGGAAAAAGGTGGACACGGACACCAGCGCGATGATCAGATAAGAGGTCAGTTTGGAGTTCTTCTCATCGTAAGAAATATCCTTCAGTTCTGGCACCTCAGCCAAGTTATCAGAGATAAGTAAATACATGGAGCAGGTGGCAGAGAGAGAGGGCTGTCCGTTATCTTTCACTGACACAATAAGGTTCTGTTTCATGCTGTCAGACTCAGAAATGTCCCGCTGTGTCCTGATCTCTCCGCTGTGGAGACCAATAGTGAAAAGTCCCATATCAGTGATTTGACTATATGATAGGACAGCCAGGCGTTCTGTCCGGAGTCCGCGTCCACCGCGATGACTTTGGACACCAGAGAGCCTCCGTGTGCAACTTTGGGGACCAGCTCGGTAATGAAGGAGTTGCCCTCCGGGGCGGGGTACAGTATCTGAGGAGAGTTGTCCTTCACATCCGATATGAACACACTGATGGTCACGTTGCTGCTGAGTGGAGGAGAACCGTTGTCTCTGGCCATCACGTGCACTTTAAAACTCCTGAACTGTTCATAATCAAACGACTCACAGTGTGGATCACCCCCGTGTCTCCGTTAACAGACAGATAGGAGGACACCGGGGCACCGTTCACCTCACCGGGTAACAGAGAATAAATCACGGTACCATTTTGTCTCCAGTCGGGGTCTCGAGCAGTAATGGAACATAATGTGGAGCCAGGTTTGTTGTTTTCAGTCACATATGCGCTGTAGGACTGCTCCTCAAACAAAGGTGGGTTGTCGTTGATGTCTGCTACAGATAACTGAACCGTTTTAGAGGAGGACAGAGGGGGAGAGCTCTCGTCAGTGGCAGTGATTGTAATGTTGTAATCCGACACTAGTTCACGGTCCAGTTGACCTGTGGTCACCAGAGAATAATAGTTTTTAATAGAAGGAACCAACTTAAAAGGGATGTTTTGCTGAATGGAGCAGCGGACCTGTCTGTTATTCTCAGAGTCTCTATCCTGCACGTTAATGATGCCCACCTCTGCACCAGGTGACACGTTCTCAGGTATTGGGTTGGTCAGGGATTTTAAATATATCAATGGGGCGTTGTCATTTACATCAGTGATGTCAATTATCACTTTTGCTTCGGAAGAGAGGCCATAACCATCTTTGGCCTCAACCATAACTTCATAATTTGATCCCTCTTCATAATCAATGTCACCTGTCACAAATATTTCTCCAGTTTTCTCACCAAGAAAAAAAAGCTTTCGTGATTTATCAGAGAGTCGGCTAAATTCATACCTAACCTCTCCGTTCACCCCTTCGCCTGCGTCTGATGCACTTACAGTGATAACTGGGACTTTCATAGGTGAGTTTTCCGGTAACGTGCCCGTATATACAGACTCAGTGAAAACTGGGGAGTTATCATTAGCATCAAGTACAATGACGTGTATGACTACAGTCCCGGATCTCTGAGGAGAGCCTCCATCCAAAGCTGTGAGCAATAATTTCATTTCCTGTTGCTCCTCTCGGTCCAACTCTTTATCTAAAATCAAGTCACCATATTTTCTTCCAACATTTGTGGTCTGCAACTGAGTTCTTTCCTATGTCTGCATCGTGAGCTGCATTTATGCAATACTTAGCTCCTTTAACAGCGGACTCATGTATTTCAAGTTTTATAATATCCTTCGGGAAAATTGGTGAATTGTCGTTTATATCTTGCACCTGCAGGGACAACCGGTGTAACTCCAATGGACCTCTAACAGCAAGTCAAATTTAAGAACACACAAAGGCTTTCTCCACAATGATCCTCTCTGTCGATCCTTTCCTCAACGATTAAATCTCCACTACGAAGGTTAATTCCGCAATAATGTCTGTCGTTTTGTTCCATATCAACACAAGCTTTTCGAGCAGACAGTCTTCCCACCTCCAGTCCCAGATCCTTGGCGATACCGCCTCCTGTACAGAATAGCTCAGGTCTCCGTGTGCGCATTGCACCGCAACAAAGAAAAACACAAAGCCGTAGCTTGGAAAAACGCTCAGTCTATTCCTCATCCTCAGGCAGTACTACACAAATTCAAAAGTGATGTTTAAAAGAGGCGTGACGCATGGCTGGACTTATGTCAAGGAAGCAAAGCTCTGCAAACTGTTCCCGTTGTGATTATAAGTTATTTAAGAGGATCAAATGTGCATCAGACTTTCTGCCCTTTACCGTTTGTTTACTCACTAATCACATCTCGCCTGGATGTTAGGCTATTTTTTTTTAATCCAACTGCTTTCATTCAGACGCGATGTTTACAGTGAGAATATCAATAACATATGTAACAGGCCTACATTGCACACTTTATTTGTATGCTTTAGTAGATATCTACAAGTAAAGAGTAGATATTATTCATGAAACCATATAGTGTTCACATAATAAAATATACAAGGGCTGTAGCCTGATATACATGATATGCTTTAGGAGCTGTATGTGTGTGTTGTACAGTGAGTAGTTGTAGTGTAGGTGTCTGTTGTAATTTAATTTGCCGCCAGCAGAGGCGGTGTGTGTGTGTGGGTTAGGGGTTACGGCTAACCCTAACCCTAAACCCTAACCCTAACCCTAACCAGTTATGAGCATTTCTTTGTAAGCCCGACTTTTTGCAAACAGGTTTAGATTAATGACGGCCATATTTATCGACTGAACATGCTAATTTTCTACGGTAATGTGTCTGACCCTCCACCGATGCTGTATACTAAGTGTGGCGTTGAAAAACAAAAAATGAAATTTAAGGTAATATTTCACTGTTTTTAACATTATGCTAATTAAAAAAAAATGAAGTAGGCGGAGCTTAGGGGTTCAAGGATATAATATGTAGAGTAGGTCCACCCGAATAAGTGTGCAAAATTTCAGGTCATTCGGAGTTAACGGTGCGACTTTGTAAATGTTTCCATAATGGAAATGTAGTAGTTTGGATTAATGTGTTCGTCAAAAATGGTACATTCTCCGTTAGCTTACGAGCTCCCCGTTCGAGCGAATGACTATTCCTTTGCAATGTAGCATCACATTGGATATGCGCTTAAGTTGTCCTAGATTGGAATTTTTCCGATCATTTCCCTATGAGGAATTAGCAAAAATGTGCATAAAATGCATGAAAAACGCACATTTTTCAAAATGGCCGACTTTCTGGGGGGCGGGGCTAATGAAAAGTAATTTGAAATATGTGCGCAATCATAATAGCAATGTGTATACAGCGTTTCGTGAATATCGGAAAAACGATATGCGAGTAGTTTGGAGTAATTTGTGACATGTAAACGGTCAAAAATGGAAAATTCTCCGTTGGCTTACGAACTCCTCGTTTGAGCGATCGACTATTCCTTCGCAATTTAGCATCACATTGGATATGGGCTGAACTTGTCCTGGATTGGAATTTTTCCGATCATTTCCCTAGGAGGAGTTCGCAAGAATGTGCTTAAAATGCATGAAAAACGCACATTCTTCAATATCGCCAACCTGGGGGGCGGGGCTAATGAAAGCCAATTTGAAATATGTCCGCAATCATAAGAGCAAAGTGTATACAGCGTTTCGTGAATATTGGAATAACTGTATGCGAGTAGTTTGGAGTGGAGTCATTTGTGACATGTAAATGGTCAAAAATGGAAAATTCTCCGTTGGCTTACGAGCTCCTCGTTTGAGCGATCGACTATTCCTTCGCAATTTAGCATCACATTGGATATGGGCTGAACTTGTCCTGGACTGGAATTTTTCCGATCATTTCCCTAGGAGGAGTTCGCAAGAATGTGCTTAAAATGCATGAAAAACGCACATTTTTCAAAATGGCCGACTTTCTCGGGGGCGGGGCTTATGGAAGCTAATTAGAAATATGTCCGTAATTCCATGAGGAATCTCTGTGCCAAAATTCGTGAAGTTCTGAGAAACTATATGTGACTACCACACAATAGGGGGCGCTAGTGAGCAGTTTTTTTGAAAAATTACGTTTTTTTTTTACATTGTCGAAAGTCGTGGCTGACGTGTGTCCCAAGTTTTGCGTCCGAAGCTCATTTTATGCTATCGCAATTTAAAAAAAATGTATAGGCCACGCCCACATTCTGCATTTGTTGCGACACTTTAAATCTCAGTTCGTAGTCACCCCGAGAGTATGTGTAAAAAAAAGATATATATATTCGTCCATCCGTTCTTGAGTTATAAATTGGTGGTGTTTTTGGCGCCCCCCTATAGTCCAAAATGAAAATGCTTTGATGTGCCTATTTTCCAAGACGGACCGAACCTATCCACCAAAATCTGTGATATATGGATACATTGTTTATGAGTTATGAGCATTTCTTTCTAAGCCCCGCATTTGTGCTAGTACGTTTTGATTCATGGCGGCAATATTTATCGTGTTAACATGCTCATTTTCTACGGTAATGTGTCTGACCCTCCGCCGATGCTGTATAGGAAGTTTGGTGTTGAAAAACTGAAAATTGAAATTTAAGTGAATATTTCACTGTTTTGGACATTATGCTAATTTAAAAAAAAAGAAATGTAGGCGGAGCTTAGGGTTCCAAGAGGATTATTTGTAGAGCAGGTCCACCCGGATATGTGTGCAAAATTTCAGGTCATTTGGAGTTACGGTGCGACTTTGTAAATTTATTCCGAAATGGGATTTTGATAGGTGGCGCTAGCGAGCACGTTGGAATATTTTAACGCATTGACTCCAGAATGTTGCAATTTTTACCGGTCCTGTCGTCCGTGCAAAATTATACAACTTTTTGAGCGTCCTAAAGGGCTCAAAAGCAGGAAATAAGGTCGCTAATAATAATAATAATAATTTGTGCAATAACAATAGGTTCCTCGCACTTCGTGCTAGGACACCTTTGGGGTCCTAGCACTCCGTGCTCGGGCCCTAATTACAATGCTTTTGTCGTCAAAAATGTAAAGATCTGCCTCAAGCTTTCTCCAAAGAACTCTAGAATACATTTATCAAATCTAATTAGATTATATGAGATTCATAGGAAAGCCAATGAAAAATAACAGAGCAACAGTTTGCCTTTTAATCTAGAGCACCAAAACTATCACTCAAATCCCTGATTTTGAGGATAAAATAGAACACGGGCATTGAAAACCAATTTATAATGTGTCCTTTAGCCAACCCAGTATCACGGCTAGACGTATATGGGGCATTCTACCGAATTAGTACAAAGTGCGGTCCCACAACAAGAACAACTATTTAACAAAACAATTAAGTATTCAGACATATATATTTACTAACAATATGTTATGGTCTATTTAAACACAAGGCATTAAATTAGATAGTGATAAGCTTAATATATACAAAAACATCAGTACTTTCTATTGGGAAGTAGCTGTCCCCAACCCTGACATCTAAATTTCAATTTCTGTAAATAACACTTAAAACATTTTTATTTTATTTTTGTTGAATGGTGTATTTAGAATATCTTTATGATTAAATTCAAACAGAAGTTGGAATATTTAGATTTATTGTGGGTATCATTTTTTAATAAAAAAACTATACTCAAAAAATCATGTCCCCAGTTGTCATGTCACTACCGAAACACAAGGGGTTTTAGTCCAACGGCTGAGCCTGGTTTTTAGCCACACCCCTGCATTTTTGACAAGGCAGTGACACTGCATCCCTGTCCCTCTGAATGGCAAGTAGCTATATCCCATACTTTTGAAATAAATCTGTTCCAAAATCTGAAAATCGGCGTGTAACCTTAACAATTGTCACTACCGAACACATATTATCTTCAATTAAGTAAACTTTTTCGGGGTTTTATGCAAAGTATTAGGTTTTTATGTGTGTAAACCTCTTCAAAGACGTGTATGCATGTACTTGCTAGCATTCTTTAGTTATGCTCAAACTTAGCTAGAATCGTCACTACCGAAACAGTCACTACCGAAACATATGGTTACGTTTGGGTAATTGACATGATCGTTTCGGTAGTGACAAAATGCAATCGTAGCAGGTAAATCCCAGCATTTTGAAATAAATGTGTTTTAATGTCTGAAAATCTGTGTGTTACTTTAAAGGTCTCTTATTATACTATTTTTAGGCATATATTATAGGTCTCAGATATATAAAAAACATGTCTATGAAGTGTTTTGCTCAAAATACCAAACAGATCATGCATTCTAGCCTCATTCCCCTCTATTGCAGCCTGTTATTCAAGTGCTGATTCTGGGTCAGTAGCTTAAAACATTCACACTTCAACATTAGGCATGTTATGAGTTAAGATTAAGCAATAAGGTTGAGGGAATATGATACAACCTTGAGAACAAAATACTGTGGTCACTACCGAAACAGTGGATGTTTTGTAAAAAATGAAGTATATTGACTTATCAACTAAAATGATATGATACTGATTGGTTTAATGTATGTTCAATCATCAACTCTGGAATCAATATGATCAGTATTATGCATTTTACAAAGAAAGTTTGCATTATGATTTTTATGAATTGTATAAATTGAACTTTGAAATTTGATTAAAAATTCACTTTTATTAATTTAATTGTGAAAACCCTCAAGAAATATTTGATTAAAAACTATTTAGAGAAGGGAAGGTAAAACATCTTAACAGGTTAATATAATACTTTTTTACTACAGTGTATATATGTTTCGGTAGTGACCATCTTTGGTAGAGGAAGAATATTCCAATACAGTCTGAAAATACGATATAAAAACGTACGGTTCTTTTACTACATATGTGTAATTTAGATTTGGTACAAAGTATATATGGACAAAGTTTTGGGGAAAAAACATACAACATTTCAAAACATTTCCAACCTGACTTTGGTCCAATTCGATAGAATGGCCCATATATGTCACGTTGATCCACACTGGGAGACGTCAGGATGACAACCCCTCAGAGCGTCACAGTGACACGGTATTGTTAACATGGTCCACCAGTGCAGAAATACCCGGATGTTGACAAGCAAGCCTCTATTACGACTTTTGGTTCATTATAAAACACATTTTTGTGGAGAATACGAAGATTTGTTCAGTTCTTGTCAAGGAAATGTATATATATATATACACATTTCCTTGACTGAAAAATCTTCGTATTCTCCACAAAACTATATAATGTATATGTAGTATATATACATTTCCTTGACCGAAACAATACAACAAAATGCAACCCCTCTGACGGGGTGAAACCGTGTCATCCTGACGTCTCCCAGCGTGGACCAACGTGACATATACACGTCTGGCCGTGATACTGGTTTGCCTTTAGCTGTATAAAACAAAGAAAACGAATAAAAGGGGTCGGCTGCTTTTGACAGAAATAAATGTTTTCAATAATAATGAATTTATTTCAAAAAAGCCTCTACTTCAATCACCAAATGATTTGAAACGCCTGCTTACGGTAGACACTTTGCTGTCAAATATTGATGCATCATTAAGCCCTTTGAGTGCATCAAGTAAAGCTCTTAGTTACTTGTACAGTGTCATTAATTTGATCGATATTACATTGTCTTAAATTGTCGTTTAAAGAAAAAGAACGGCAAAAATGTATCTGAGCAGCTTGGTTCACATGGTGCAAATATGTCAACATTAGGTGACAACAATTCCTACCTCAGGAGAAGAATCACAGTCTCCAAACACTTCAGCAAAGTCTGAAGGGCTTTTCCTCAGAGTCTGGTCAGCAGGCAGTGTGTTGTCATTGTAAGATGACACGAACTTAAAGTCACTGGTTCTAGAACCTGTTGTCAGGTAGGCGTCATAATTGTAAGCGCTGCGTAAAGTTCCTGTTCCGTCAACATCTGCGTAATTAGGAGGGAGATAAGCGCTGGGGATGGCAACTGCTCCATCAAACAACAGTCTGGGCTTTCTCCTGCGACAAAACCTCACACCCAGTATTATGATGATGAAGGTGAGAAAAAAGGTGGAACGGACACCAGCGCGATGATCAGATAAGAAGTCAGTTTGGAGTTCTTCTCATCATAAGAAATATCCTTCAGTTCTGGCACCTCAGCCAAGTTATCAGAGACAAGTAAATACATGGAGCAGGTGGCAGAGAGAGAGGGCTGTCCGTTATCTTTCACCGACACAATAAGGTTCTGTTTCATGCTGTCAGACTCAGAAATGTCCCTCTGTGTCCTGATCTCTCCGCTGTGGAGACCAATAGTGAAAAGTCCCGGATCAGTGGATTTGACAATATGATAAGACAGCCAGGCGTTCTGTCCGGAGTCCGCGTCCACCGCGATCACTTTGGACACCAGAGAGCCTCCGTGTGCAGCTTTGGGGACCAGCTCGGTCATAAAGGAGTTGCCTTCCGGGGAGGGGTACAGTATTTGAGGAGAGTTGTCATTCACATCCGATATGAACACACTGACGGTCACGTTGCTGCTGAGCGGAGGAGAACCGTTGTCTCTGGCCATCACGTGGACTTTAAAACTCCTGAACTGTTCATAATCAAACGTCTTCACAGCGTGCATCACCCCCGTGTCTCCATTAACAGACAGATAGGAGGACACCGGGGCACCGTTCACCTCACCGGGTAACAGAGAATAAATCACGGTACCGTTTTGTCTCCAGTCGGGGTCTCGAGCAGTAACGGAACATAAAGTGGAGCCAGGTTTGTTGTTTTCAGTCACATATGCGCTGTAGGACTGCTCCTCAAACACAGGTGGGTTGTCGTTGATGTCTGCTACAGATAGCTGAACAGTTTTAGAGGAGGACAGAGGGGGGGAGCCCTCGTCAGTGGCAGTGATTGTAATGTTGTAATCAGACACTAGTTCACGGTCCAGTTGTCCTGTGGTCACCAGAGAGTAATAGTTTTTAATAGAAGGAACCAACTTAAAAGGGACGTTTTGCTGAATGGAGCAGCGGACCTGTCTGTTAGTCTCAGAGTCTCTATCCTGCACGTTAATGATGCCCACCTCTGAACCAGGTGACAAGTTCTCAGGTATGGGGTTAGTCAGGGATTTTAAATATATCACTGGGGCGTTGTCATTCATATCTTCAATTTCAATCATCAACGTTGCATATGACGCCAGCCCTAGACCATCTTTAGCACTAATTTGCATTTCATATGTCGATTCTTTTTCATAATCAATAGATCCTGCCACTTTAACTTCTCCTGTTTGTGGGTTGAGAGAAAACACCTGGTTTTCATCTGAATCATGATCGAATCCATATGTAATTTTACTATTTACACCTTCGTCTGCATCAGTTGCGCTGACTCTGATCACCAATGTATCCAGAAGAGAGTTTTCAGGCAGACTGGTTCGATAGACGGCCTGACTAAACACTGGGACATTATCATTAGCATCCAGCACAGTGACGTGTATGACAACGGTACCTGATTTCTGAGGAGAGCCTCCATCAAATGCGGTGAGCAATAACGTAATCTCTTTTCTGTCCTCTCTGTCCAACTCTTTGTCTAAAACTAATTCACCATATTTTCGTCCACCGCCCTTTGTCTTCACGTTAAGTTTGAAATGATCGTTCTCCTGCAGTGTGTAGCCCTGAACACCATTTTCTCCTATGTCTCCATCTTTCGCTTCATCCAAAAGAAAATGTTCACCCTTGTGTGCTGATTCATGGATGTCAAATTTAAGTGACTCCTCTTTAAATTGCGGTAAATTATCATTGATATCTTGAATGCGAATACTAATGCGGTGCAGTTCTAGTGGATGTTCAAGCACGAGTTCCTGTTTTAAAACACACGATGCCTTTTTTGCACAAAGCCCTTCTCTGTCGATCCTTTCTTGTACAATTAAATCTCCAGTGTTGAGATTAACACTGCAGTACTGCACTTTATCCTCGGTATCAATGCGGGCCTTGCGAGCAGACAATTTCCCAGGTCCAGTCCCAGATCTTTAGCGATATTTCCAATTACAGATCCACGTTTCATCTCCTCCGGGATAGAGTAGCTCACGTCTCCATAGACGAGGTGGAGGCTAAGAAAAATAAAAGCAAGGCCGTGGAGCAGCGCAAATCTGCTGCATCCCATTTTTAAGTAAAACTGCAACTACTACCAAGTATTCCGAGAATGATCAAAGACACAGCTGAGATTTTCTCCAATATAGTAAATATTGACACTGCGGTCTTATCACGAAGCGTTTTTGTCAACTACTGTGAAATAGCACAATCAGGCTTTACATTTGCTGAGACCGAAGGGTGGAGAATGACCGTGCCCTCTCGTTTACTGGTACACACTGACACCATGAGTACTTATCTGGGTATGACATGGTGAGGTAGAAATATAGATACGTAAGAGAACGATGTTAAAAATGACAACAGTAATAACAATAATGACACACCTTTACAAAATATCACAAAAAGCAATAGCAGCTTTTCCCTTTGGGACCAACGTTGTATGACTACTTTGCCCCCTAGCCATATAAAGGAAAAGCAACAAATAAATCGGTTTAGAAATAAAACTATTCTAACGTTAGCCAAAACAATCAGATTCTTCAAATAATCTTCGGCTTGTCAATTTAACGACTAATAACAATCACTAAGGTGGGATGCAGTTATATTTGTTTACTAGTGCACAACATGTTAACATGCCTTAAAAGCTATATCCCTACATGTTATTATGTCCCTAACTCACACACGAAACGGGTCAGTTTTCCCACCCTAGATCCACTTCCCTCCCATTGTCAGCTTAATGGGTAAATGGGATAATTTAAAGTTAAGACACTGTTGTTAAATATCTTCTTGTAAACTATTTGTGTTCATACAGTCTTTAATGGTTCTGATTGAAAGCATATGTAAGCTAATTATGTCAGCATTATGATCAATGACTTTAAACCTACTGAAGGATTGTTTGACTTCAAAGACTATGACTTAAAGCAATCTGTGCCTCCATTCATTAGACCAAACGGTTGTTTACTTTATTACTGCATGGTAATGACTACAGATCAAATGGAATAATGACTGTATACTGAAGGTTTTTTAGTCAACTTGGAGACAAAAACATCAACATAATTTCCCCCAAAAAATAAAGTATTTGTATGTATGCTCGAATCCACACAGTAAACAAATAAAAAAGCAACATGTTGTAATTGTTGTTGGTAATTTAAACACCAATAAAAGAACATAAATTTTGCAATAAATGTTTATACATGGGGCATATGTTCACAGATTTAACTCTTACATTTGACATACTTTTCAACAGGCTGACCGCCAACTTTTGAAAAGATCATTAGGGCAATGCTACCATTACAAATGTTAAATTGGAGAGGTTAAATGCATTACTAAAGACATTATCTACTTCTGACATGAAAATCAAAACTGATTCTGCTAGGTGATATATCAAAAAACATGGTTGCAATTGTATGCCTTTAAATGTAGAGAGGATTCTTTGTCCCTCTCTTGTGCACTTTTGTGTACTCAATTATTACTCTCAGGAAAAGTTTAATTTATATATGACAATGTGCCTGACAATATCCCCCATACCTCAGACCAGTATATAAAGCACATCGTTTGATAACGATAAATGTATTCTGGGAAAACATAATGTATTCAAAGCACCTCATATTGAGAGTGCAAGTTTTTGATCAAAAGTTTTGTAATTAGGTTTTCACATGGACAACAAAATACAATATCTATCAAGTAAAACGCATTCATACGAAATCATACAAAAGCCTGGAAAATGATATTCCAAATTAGAAAAATATACTCAAGCAGAAAGGAAAGCATATGCAAAACCTTCAACTAATTGGTGCTATAACACAGTGTCTCAATATCAATAAGATGTAATCAGCTCCAATGTATTTTATAAAGAAGTCCCTACGATTCAATCAAATAAGAGTAACACATAAATGAAATGCAGTGAACGTCAAAATCGAATAACAATATCTAAGCAAGTTTAGATGAATGAAACTCAAAAAGGAAATCAATCAAAACATACATTTTTTTCTAAATTAGCCCTAAAAATAAAACCTACTGTCAAACCGTTTTCAGCACCATGGACAGAGTTAACGTAATGTCAAGGGATTCCTAGAGCATAAAGGGACATCATGTGGGGAGATAGAAGGCAAGTTAAGAAGAAGATATATTCCAAAACATTTACCACCTAATGACATCTAACTAATTTAGACACTTGTGTTTTTTTCAATGAATACTCTAAATAAGTCTACATACTCAGAACCATAGAATAGAAGTTGTGAGTAAATACAACTTTTTTCAGGACAATGAACACGACTATGATGATATAATACATGGCCCTACCTCAGCAGAAGAATCACAATCTCCAAACACTTCAGCAAAGTCTGAAGGGCTTTTCCTCAGAGTCTGGTCAGCAGGCAGTGTGTTGTCATTGTAAGATGACACAAACTTAAAGTCACTGGTTCTAGAACCTGTTGTCAGGTAGGCGTCATAATTGTAAGCGCTGCGTAAAGTTCCTGTGCCGTCGACATCTGCGTAATTAGGAGGGAGATAAGCGCTGGGGATGGCAACTGCTCCATCAAACAACAGTCTGGGCTTTCTCCTGCGACAAAACCTCACACCCAGGATTATGATGATGAAGGTGAGAAAAAAGGTGGACACGGACACCAGCGCGATGATCAGATAAGAGGTCAGTTTGGAGTTCTTCTCATCATAAGAAATATCCTTCAGTTGTGGCACCTCAGCCAAGTTATCAGAGATAAGTAAATACATTGAGCAGGTGGCAGAGAGAGAGGGCTGTCCGTTATCTTTCACCGACACAATAAGGTTCTGTTTCATGCTGTCAGACTCAGAAATGTCCCGCTGTGTCCTGATCTCTCCGCTGTGGAGACCAATAGTGAAAAGTCCCGGATCACTGGATTTGACTATATGATAGGACAGCCAGGCGTTCTGTCCGGAGTCAGCGTCCACCGCGATCACTTTGGACACCAGAGAGCCTCCGTCTGCAGCTTTGGGGACCAGCTCGGTCATGAAGGAGTTGCCCTCCGGGGAGGGGTACAGTATTTGAGGAGAGTTGTCATTCACATCCGATATGAAAACACTGACGGTCACGTTGCTGTTGAGCGGAGGAGAACCGTTGTCCCTGGCCATCACGTGGACTTTAAAACTCCTGAACTGTTCATAATCAAATGACCCCACAGCGTGGATCACCCCCGTGTCTCCGTTAACAGACAGATAGGAGGACACCGGGGCCCGTTCACCTCAGCGGGTAACAGAGAATAAATCACGGTACCGTTTTGTCTCCAGTCGGGGTCTCGAGCAGTAACGGAACATAAAGTGGAGCCAGGTTTGTTGTTTTCAGTCACATATACGCTGTAGGACTGCTCCTCAAACACAGGTGGGTTGTCGTTGATGTCTGCTACAGATAACTGAACAGTTTTAGAGGAGGACAGAGGGGGAGAGCCCTCGTCAGTGGCAGTGATTGTAATGTTGTAATTAGACACTAGTTCACGGTCCAGTTGTCCTGTTGTCACCAGAGAATAATAGTTTTTAATAGAAGGAACCAACTTAAAAGGGGCATTATTCTGGATGGAGCAGCGGACCTGTTGGTTATTTTCAGAATCTGCATCCTGCACGTTAATGATGCCCACCTCTGAACCAGGTGACACGTTCTCGGGCACTGGATTTGTCAGAGATTTTACATAGATTATAGGTGTGTTGTCATTAACATCTGTGACGGCAACTGTTACCTTTGTATAAGACGACAATCCCAATCCATCTTTTGCTTTAATGCGCAAATCATATTTCATCGCAGTCTCAAAGTCAATTGCACCATTCACTTTTATTTCTCCGATTTTACGGTCAATACTAAAAACTCTCTTTACATCCTCAGTCACATGTCCAAATTCATACGTCACATCTCCGTTGACTCCCTCGTCTGCATCAGTAGCGCTCACTGTGACAACTACAGTGTCTACAGGAGAGTTTTCAGGCAGACTGGCTTTATAAACGGCCTGGCTAAACACTGGGGCGTTATATCATTAGCATCCAGCACAGTGATGTGTATGACTACAGTACCTGATCTCTGAGGAGAGCCTCCATCTAAAGCTGTTAGGAGCAAATTGATCTCTTGTTGTTTTTCACGATCAAGTTCCTTTTCAAGAACAAGCTCTATTGTGTTTCCATCAACAGCCAAAATGAAATTATCATTATTTTTTAGGCTGTACTGCTGAACTGAATTCTGCCCTACATCCGCATCGTGTGCCTCCTCTAGCACAAAACGTGCCCCCCTTACCGCTGACTCATGAATTTCTATATTTATTGATTCTTCTTTAAATTGTGGCGAGTTATCATTAATGTCTTGAACGTGTAGACTGAGCAGATGCAGTTCCAGGGGATTCTCCAAAACAATATCTCGTTTTATTACACACGACAGCTTTTCTCCACAAAGCTCCTCCCGGTCGATCCTGTCGGCAACAATTAAATCTCCGTTGCTGAGATTGATGTCACAATAACGTTTGCGGTTCCCTGTGGCATCAATGCGGACATTCCTAGTAGACAATTTACTCGATTCCAGGTTAAGATCCTTCGCTATATTCCCAACAACGGATCCACGTTTTATTTCCTCTTGAAAGGAATAGCTCACGTCCCCATTCAAGTTTTTCAACAATAGAAAAAAAACGAAGTAGCTCAGTCTGAGCTCCATCATGACGATGTGTGTGTTAGAAATGAAACGGTTTTTGCTAAGATTGCAAATTCAACAGGGATCATCCAGAAAAATCAAGAGAAAAACGATGGCACTTTAGTAACTTGGACTGCTTCCCCCGAACAACAGCAACTGAACAATTACCCGTTCAGTTGTCTCCTGCCAAAGGGTGGAGATGTAATGTTTCACGTAGCCTGGCCAATAGCGACACCATGCGTTGAACAAAGAAATAGACTGTACATTTAAAACTTAAACTAGTAGTAGTTTCAATTATATGAAAGAACAAATGAGATATTCATCTGATAAAGGGGTGATATCAAAAGCATTTCACTTTCCTGCACTGTCACAACACAATAAACGACATAAATGTAACGTGGACATATTTTTAAAGTAAAATAAAAAGGTCAAGTCTCCTAATGAAATAATATTACGCAAACATATGTCTCTGACAGGTCACTGACCTAAGGCACAGAGGAACCAAAACAAAATGTCCTTATAATGTATCGAGATGCAAAAGACAAAGAGTAAAAGATCCAAACAATCAAATCTGTTGAAATGTGTAAAGATACCATCACCCCTTATAAAAGTGAGCGTATACTGATTACTGCAAAGGACTGCTCACTCAAATCGCAGCCTAATGAAACAAAACGATAGACAGATAGATCCAAAAGTGAAAACAATAAATTAAATGATATGTTTGAAAAAGCGTGCTACATTCTCTCCGTATCTTTCCAAATCAGTTTCTTATTCAGAGAACACCAAAAGCATGCAGGCACAAAGATGAGAATAAGTAAGGAAACTCAAATGCGTAGTAGTTATCGGTCTACAGGGCACGTCTACCAGACAACATAAATAACTGCCTCACATTTGTAATAATAAACAAACAAGTTGCACCCTGAACAATGGATGGCAGATATTCTCCAAGTTATAACAGACCAAGCCTCTGACCCTATCAGGCTTTACCAATGTTGTAATTGTTTTTCTTTAAGAAAAAAGTTGTATCTGATGTAGGTTCCCATATAATTTCCATTATTGGCTAATTTTGTATGACGAAAAAGCAAACTGTCAGATACAAATATTGCCTTATGAGAGATTTATTAAAAACCTGTTTACTGAAAGGGCGAAAGGTCCATACCTAAGCAGTAGAACATCTCTGAAAAAAATTAAGAAGTAACATTGCTATTGTAACAACCGATTCTTGAAGAAAAATACATACATTTCACTACATGTTGTTGCTGCATCGATAGGATGTGTTTGGAAAATTGAGGAAAAAATGTTGCGCTTTGAAAGAAAAGGTTAACTCTCTGGGTACACTTCAAGATCTGTGGCTGTTTGTATATATACCTCTAAACAGTCAAAAGAAAAAAATGCTTCTGTAATAAGCAGGGAATAAAATTGCAGCCACCTCAGGATGATAACCACAAATGTAATGATGTGGGGTGTGTCATTGGTCCATATAAAATATATATGTAGTAGCTTTCCCCTATGGCACTAACATACGACATATGATAACTTTGCCCCCATAGCGATTTAAAAGAATAGCAACACAAGGTGGGGATGAATTCAAGTCAAACTGTTTCCAAAACAATACAAAATAATTCTTGGCTTATCCAACTATAGACATAAAACAATCACTAAGAGGTGAACCGCATCTTATTGTGTATACTTTTAACATGAAAGCTTTGATATCCCTAAATGTTGTCCCTAACTCAAACATAAAACTGCTCATTTTTCCCTCCCTTGATGTACTTCCTTCCCTTTTCCACCTTAATGGGTTGAGATAGGATTATTTCAAGTTAAGACAATGTTGTTAAATATCTTCTTGTATAGTGGTTTTCAAACAATATTTTAATTGTTCCGATTGAAGAAAAACATATGTAAACTAAATATGTCAGCAGTATTATCAATTAAATTAAACCTACTGAAGTATAACTTTGAGTCAAAACACTATAAATTGAAGCAATGTGTGCCTCCAACTATGACCAAAAACGTTTTTAATCAATATTACTGCATGTTAATGAATACAGATCTAATGGACTAATAATTATTCAACTCTGCTATAACACAGTGTCTCAATATCAATGAGAAGTAATCACCTCCAATGTATATTACAAAGAAGTAACTACGATTTAATCAAATACGAATAACAAATAAATAAAGTACCAGTGAACGTCAAAATCGAATAACATTGAGAAAATGCAATTTCAAACCAAGTTTAGATAAATTAAACTAAAAAAGGAAATCAAAACAAAATATAATATATTTGTAACTTAGCCCGAAAAATATAACTTAATGTAAACCCGATTTCCGCACGATGGACAGAGATAACGGAATGTAATGTAAGGATTACTAGAACATTATAAGAGACAATATGTGGAGATAGAAGGCAAGTTCAGCAGGAAATAGATTCCACAAAATGTACCACATAATGACATCTAACTAATTTAGGCATATGTTTTTTTTAAAGAATACTATAAATTAGACTAGGCCCTATTTACTCAAAACCATAGAATAGAAGTGGTGAGTAACTACAACTTTCTATAAGATAATGGCTGGATAACAGGACTATGATGATATGATACATGGCCCTACCTCAGGAGAAGAATCACAGTCTCCAAACACTTCAGCAAAGTCTGAAGGGCTTTTCCTCAGAGTCTGGTCAGCAGGCAGTGTGTTGTCATTGTAAGATGACACGAACTTAAAGTCACTGGTTCTAGAACCTGTTGTCAGGTAGGCGTCATAATTGTAAGCGCTGCGTAAAGTTCCTGTTCCGTCAACATCTGCGTAATTAGGAGGGAGATACGCGCTGGGGATGGCGACTGCTCCATCAAACAACAGTCTGGGCTTTCTCCTGCGACAAAACCTCACACCCAGGATGATGATGATGAAGGTGAGAAAAAAAGTGGACACGGACACCAGGGCGATGATCAGATAAGAAGTCAGTTTCGAGTTCTTCTCCTCATAAGAAATATCCTTCAGTTCTGGCACTTCAGCCAAGTTATCAGAGATAAGTAAATACATGGAGCAGGTGGCAGAGAGAGAGGGCTGTCCGTTATCTTTCACTGACACAATAAGGTTCTGTTTCATGCTGTCAGACTCAGAAATGTCCCGCTGTGTCCTGATCTCTCCGCTGTGGAGACCAATAGTGAAAAGTCCAGGATCAGTGGATTTGACTATATGATAGGACAGCCAGGCGTTCTGTCCGGAGTCTGCGTCCACCGCGATGACTTTGGACACCAGAGAGCCTCCGTCTGCAGCTTTGGGGACCAGCTCGGTCATGAAGGAGTTGCCCTCCGGGGCGGGGTACAGTATCTGAGGAGAGTTGTCATTCACATCCGATATGAACACACTGACGGTCACGTTGCTGCTGAGCGGAGGAGAACCGTTGTCTCTGGCCATCACGTGCACTTTAAAACTCCTGAACTGCTCATAATCAAACGACCTCACAGTGTGGATCACCCCCGTGTCTCCGTTAACAGACAGATAGGAGGACACCGGGGCACCGTTCACCTCACCGGGTAACAGAGAATAAATCACGGTACCGTTTTGTCTCCAGTCGGGGTCTCGAGCAGTAACGGAACATAAAGTGGAGCCAGGTTTGTTGTTTTCAGTCACATATGCGCTGTAGGACTGCTCCTCAAACACAGGTGGGTTGTCGTTGATGTCTGCTACAGATAGCTGAACAGTTTTAGAGGAGGACAGAGGGGGAGAGCCCTCGTCAGTGGCAGTGATTGTAATGTTGTAATCAGACACTAGTTCACGGTCCAGTTGTCCTGTGGTCACCAGAGAATAATAGTTTTTAATAGAAGGAACCAACTTAAAAGGGACGTTTTGCTGAATGGAGCAGCGGACCTGTCTGTTATTCTCAGAGTCTCTATCCTGCACGTTAATGATGCCCACCTCTGCACCAGGTGACAGGTTCTCTGGTATAGGGTTAGTCAGGGGATTTTAAAGAGACTATAGGGGCGTTATCATTAATATCTGTAATTTCAATCAGTAACGTTGCGTAAGAAACTAATCCTAGACCATCTTTTTGCGCTTATTTGCATTTCATAGGATGCCACTTTCTCATAATCAATATGTTCAGCTACTCTCACCTCTCCCGATTTAGGGTGTAAAGAAAACACGTTGCTATTTTCATCTGAAACATGGTCAAATCCATATGTAATTTCGCTATTTAAACCTTCGTCTGCATCAGTTGCACTCACTGTGATCACCAATGTATCCAGAGGAGAGTTTTCAGGCAGACTGGCTTTATAAACGGTCTGGGTAAACACTGGGACATTATCATTAGCATCCAGCACAGTGACGTGTATGACTACGGTACCTGCTTTTTTAGGAGAGCCTCCATCAAATGCGGTAAGCAATAACATGATATCGTTGTTATCCTCTCTGTCTAATTCCTTATCTAAAACTAACTCGCAGTACTTTCGTCCGCCTGATTTAGCGTTAACATTTAATTTGAAATGATCGTTCTGCTGAAGTGTGTAGCTTTGAACAGTATTTTCTCCAATGTCTCCATCGTGTGCCTCCCCTAGGAGAAAATGTGCACCTTTGACCGCTGATTCCCTAATTTCAAAATGAAGAGACTCCTCTTTAAATTGGGGTGAATTATCATTAATATCTTGAACGCGAATACTAATGCGGTGCAGTTCTAGTGGATTTTCCAGTACGAGTTCCTGTTTTAAAACACACGATGCCTTTTTTGCACAGAGCCCTTCTCTGTCAATCCTTTCTTGTACGATCAAATCTCCGTTGTTGAGATTTACACCGCAGTACTTAACGACATTATCTTCGGTATCAATACGGGCCTTGCGAGCAGACAATCTGCCCAAATCAAGTCCAAGATCTTTAGCGATATTTCCAATTACAGATCCACGTTTCATCTCCTCCGGGATAGAGTAGCTCACGTCTCCATAGCCGGGGTGGAGGCCGAGAAAAATAAAAGCAACGCCACAGAGCAGCGCAAATCTGCTGCATCCCATTGTTACTAAGTAAGAACTGCTACCAAGTTTGTCCCAAATCAATCAAGAATACAGCTGCGATTTCCTCCAATATACACACTCTTCACACTGCGTTCATATCACGAAGCGTTTTTGTAAACCACTGTACAATAGCATAACCAGGCTTTAAATGTGCTGAGACCGAAGGGTGGAGAATGACTGTGTCCTCTCGTTTACTGGTACACACTGACACCATGAGTACTTCCCGGGTACAACATGGTGAGGTAGGATTTGGTCGTGTTTACATATAGATACTAAGAGAACCACGTTAGAAATGACAACAACAATGACGATAAATATTTTAAAAATACATAAACATTAACTATAGTCGCTTAGCCCTTGGGACTAACAAACGATACAACATATGATTACTTTGCCCCCTAGAAATGTAAAACAATAGCACAGAGCGCGGATGAATCCAACAATAATTATTGGCTTGACAAATTATAGACATTAAACAATCACTAACAGGTGAACCGCTTCTTTATATGTTTACTTTTACGTATCATTTTAACATGTTGCCTTAATGCTTTGATATGCCTAAACTCAAACATGAAACTGGTCAGTTTTCCCTCCCTTGATGCAATTATTTCCCATTTCCACCTTAATGGGTTAAGATGGATCATTTAAAGTTAAGACAATGTTGTTAAATATCTTCTTGTATAGTTTTGGTCACCCAATATTTAAATTGTTCTGATTGAAGACATATGTAAATTAATTATTTCAGCAGTAATATCAATACAATTAAACTGAAGGGTCATTTGACTTTAAAATACTATAAATTGAAGCAATGTGTGCCTCCAACTACATGACAAGCTTTAATAATCACTATTACTGCTGCATGGTAATGAATGCAGATCTAATGGACACAAGACTGTATACTTCAGAATTTATGGGCAACTTACAGGAGATCAAAACATCCGACATATTTCTCCCAAAAAGAAAGAAGTTGTATGTGCTCTAATCTACATTGTCTAAAAATAAAAGCTGATTTAACTCCTAAATTTGACCTTTTCAGACAGGCTGCACAGCTTTTAATAAAATCAGTAGAGCAATGTAGAGTAGAGCATTTCAAATGTTACATTAGAGAAGTGAAATGCAGGAAACAAGGAATCTAATGTTAAAAACAACATTTACAGTGTTCTGCATGTCGCTTTATAAAAAACTTGTTTTACATGTTTTGTATTCAAATAGAGAAATTATTCTTTGTCCCTCTCTCGCGCATTTTTGTGTACTCAATTATTACTGGCAAGAAAAGTTTATTCGTTATGATAAATATGCCTTAAGATATACCCCAAAAACTGTACCTCATAAAGCAGATCTTGAGATTTATAAATGTATTCTAGAAGATCAAAATGTATTCAAAGCACCTCGGTTTGAGAGTGCAAGTCAATGAAACAACAGTTTTGTAATTAGGTTTTCATTATGCAAGACAAAAACACATTAATACGAAATCATACAAAAGCCTTTAAAATGATCCACCAAATTATGTCAGTATGTGTGTACCAGATTGATTTAAGACATAACACATTCAACAGCAAAACCAGCATCATTGAAAAACACCACAAATGAACAATATACTCAAGCAGAATAAGGGGCAACATATGCAAAACCTTCAATTTATTAGTGCTCTAACACAGCTCAGCTCCAATTATAAAGAAGAAACTACGATTCAATAAAATAAGAACAACAAATAAATACAATGATACTAGTAAATGTTGAGATAAAATATAATTCGGAAAATGAAATATATAACCAAGTTTACATAAAGTAAACTAAAAAAGAAAATCAAAAAGAATATCTATAATATAGAAGTAAATTAGCCGAAGTGAATAACAAACCGATTTCAGCACCATGGACAGAGTTAAGTTAACGTAATTTCAAAGGATTTCTATAGCATGATGGGCAATCATGTGGGAAGATAAAAGGCAAGTTAAACTGAAGATGTATTCCTCAGAAATTACCATAATGATAACTAGGGCATCATATGTTTTGTTAAAGAATACTATAAATATGTAAATGTACTCACAACCTTAGAATAGAACTGTGCAACAAATACATGGTGGGTAAATACACATTTTTCAGGATGATGAACACGACTATGATGTAATGATACATGGCCCTACCTCAGGAGAAGAATCACAATCTCCAAACACTTCAGCAAAGTCTGAAGGGCTTTTCCTCAGAGTCTGGTCAGCAGGCAGTGTGTTGTCATTGTAAGATGACACGAACTTAAAGTCATTGGTTCTAGAACCTGTTGTCAGGTAGGCGTCATAATTGTAAGCGCTGCGTAAAGTTCCTGTTCCGTCAACATCTGCGTAATTAGGAGGGAGATAAGCGCTGGGGATGGCGACTGCTCCATCAAACAACAGTCTGGGCTTTCTCCTGCGACAAAACCTCACACCCAGGATGATGATGATGAAGGTGAGAAAAAACATGGACACGGAAACCAGCGCGATGATCAGATAAGAGGTCAGTTTGGAGTTCTTCTCATCATAAGAAATATCCTTCAGTTCTGGCACCTCAGCCAAGTTATCAGAGATAAGTAAATACATGGAGCAGGTGGCAGAGAGAGAGGGCTGTCCGTTATCTTTCACTGACACAATAAGGTTCTGTTTCATGCTGTCAGACTCAGAAATGTCCCGCTGTGTCCTGATCTCTCCGCTGTGGGGACCAATAGTGAAAAGTCCCGGATCAGTGGATTTGACTATATGATAAGACAGCCAGGAGTTCTGTCCGGAGTCCGCGTCCACCGCGATCACTTTGGACACCAGAGAGCCTCCGTGTGCAGCTTTGGGGACCAGCTCGGTCATGAAGGAGTTGCCCTCCGGGGCGGGGTACAGTATCTGAGGAGAGTTGTCATTCACATCCGATATGAACACACTGACGGTCACGTTGCTGCTGAGCGGAGGAGAACCGTTGTCTCTGGCCATCACGTGGACTTTAAAACTCCTGAACTGCTCATAATCAAGCGACCTCACAGCGTGGATCACCCCCGTGTCTCCGTTAACAGACAGATAGGAGGACACCGGGGCACCGTTCACCTCACCGGGTAACAGAGAATAAATCACGGTACCGTTTTGTCTCCAGTCGGGGTCTCGAGCAGTAACGGAACATAAAGTGGAGCCAGGTTTGTTGTTTTCAGTCACATATGCGCTGTAGGACTGCTCCTCAAACACAGGTGGGTTGTCGTTGATGTCTGCTACAGATAACTGAACAGTTTTAGAGGAGGACAGAGGGGGAGAGCCCTCGTCAGTGGCAGTGATTGTAATGTTGTAATCAGACACTAGTTCACGGTCCAGTTGTCCTGTGGTCACCAGAGAATAATAGTTTTTAATAGAAGGAACCAACTTAAAAGGGACGTTTTGCTGAATGGAGCAGCGGACCTGTCTGTTATTCTCAGAGTCTCTATCCTGCACGTTAATGATGCCCACCTCTGCACCAGGTGACACGTTCTCAGGTATGGGTTTATCAGGGATTTTAAATATATCACTGGGACGTTGTCATTTACATCAGTGATTTCAATTATCACCTTTGCTTCGGAAGAGAGACCATAACCATCTTTGGCCTCAACAAAAACTTCATATTTAGATCCCTCTTCATAATCAATTTCACCTGTCACCGTGATGTCTCCAGTTTTCTCATCTAGTAAAAATAGCTTTTGTGATTTATCAGAGAGTCGGCTAAATTCATACGTAACCTCTCCGTTCACCCCTTCGTCTGCGTCTGATGCACTTACAGTGATAACTGGGGTTTTCATAGGTGAGTTTTCCGGTAACGTGCCCGTATATACAGACTCAGTGAAAACTGGGGAGTTATCATTAGCATCAAGTACAATGACGTGTATGACTACAGTCCCGGATCTCTGAGGAGAGCCTCCATCCAAAGCTGTGAGCAATAATTTCATTTCCTGCTGCTCCTCTCGGTCCAACTCTTTATCTAAAACCAACTCACCATATTTTCTACCAGCATTTGTGGTCTGAATATTGAACACAAAGTGAGGATTTTGCTGCAAAATGTAGCTTTCGACTGAGTTCTTTCCTGTGTCTGCATCGTGAGCTGCATTTATGCGATACTTAGCTCCTTTGTCAGCGGACTCATGTATTTCCAGTTTTATAATGTCCTTCGGGAGAATTGGTGAATTGTCGTTTATATCTTGCACCTGCAGGGACAACCGGTGTAACTCCAATGGACTCTCTAACAGCAAGTCAAATTTAAGAACACACGAAGGCGTTTCTCCACAATGCTCCTCTCTGTCGATCCTTTCCTCAACGATTAAATCTCCACTACGAAGGTTAATTCCGCAATAATGTCTGTCGTTTTGTTCCATATCGACACGAGCTTTGCGAGCAGACAGTCTTCCCACCTCCAGTCCGAGATCCTTGGCAATATTTCCAATAACAGATCCGCGCTTGAGCTCCTCCTGTACAGAATAGCTCAGGTCTCCGTGTGCGCATTGCAGCGCAACAAAGAAAAACACAAAGCCATAGCTTTGAAAAACGCTCCGTCTATTCCTCATCCTCAGGCAGTAGCTACTACACAAATGAAGACAAGTTGATATCAAGTTGATAATATGTGCCCTATAAGCATTTGTCGTCGGTGCTGAAAGATATACAGTGACCAGTCGAAGCAAACTATGGGTGTTAAAAAAGGCAGGCTCAACGCTTGTATCCTTGGCTGGTCTATAGTGCCACCGTGAGCCAACATAGAATATAACAGCTTTAGAGAACCGCTGCATATTGTCTTAACACATCACCAAGTCGCCTGGACATTTACTTGAATAAAAACGTATTCAAATAAGTTATTAAATGTATTAATGTAACTTAACATTTCGTTAAGGTAAGTAAGATTATTGTTCTCTGTGTTTTAAGACGTTCAAACAATAGTATTTCTGCTCATGTAGTAATCCACACACAGCTCTAATACAAGTAAGACAACTCTACGCACAATGTCCGACCACAGATCATGATCTTTATTGTTGCACGCTTAATACTCAAACGTTTGATTAGAAAGGCTGTCTCTCTCATTTCTCCCTCTGAAATTAAGATCAATACAATGTCGTCAAAAATATTACAATCTGCCTCAAGCTTTCTCCAAAGACCACTTGATCCCATAAATACAATCTAATTAAATGACATGAGATGCATATGAACACCAATGAAAAATAACAGAGCAACAGGCACAGCTTGCCTTTTATGTTGCACTAGTGTAACACATATTGGTAACACTTTATGGTAAGGGTACATCAATCATCATGAATTCATGCATGACTTAATGCATGAAAAAGCATGAATTCATTCATGTAGTACTTCATGAACTATCAGTAATGAACAAGGATTAATAGTATCTCATGCATGACTTAATGCAGGAACAATACCTTAATTAATGCATCAACTAAGGTATCTCAATCATCATGACTTCTGAGTTATTAATGATGTTCATGTCTTCTTCATATAGATCTGCAGTTAAAGTGACAGGCCAAAAAACTGACCAGTCACAGCAATTCCAAGTGTTGTAATCATGATTAACTAAGCATACTTCATCATGTTTGTGCCCCTTCAAATAAAGTGGTGACCCGGTCTGTCGGTCACAGCAGTGCATGTATTCTGTTGAATTCAAAGTGTTGTAATCATGATTAACTACAAATAAATAATTTGGCAGCTTAGGGGAAACCGAACTGCGGTGGATAGGTGGATAATAATAACATCTATTAAATGTATATGTAAAGACATTTGGTCAAATGAAATGACACTGAGCAAGTGATAACAGCCCCAATGGGGACGCACCCCTGAAAGTCCCGCCCACCTGGGACGTTTGTGTCAAAATCGAAAACAAAAAATGAGGGTGCGCAAATGAGAGAGCTGCAGCGAGAGCAAAAGTCTGATCATTGAGAAAGAAGCAAAGAGAGCTGCAAACAAAAAGATATGTTAAAACCAAGAAAAAAGACTTATAGTTTACATGATTACACAAATGATTTGTTTGCAACTTGTAGTTTTATTTTTTAAATTAAATTAATCTTGCTTGACTCTGTTTTTTTTTCTCTTAAACTCTTAGTTTTGCTTGATTCTGAGAAAGTGTTGCTTTATCTTTATGAAACAAAACTAATCCCATAGTTACCCACATATTTTTGTCTTTAAATTTCACAATGAGATTTAAAATTGAAAAGGGATGAACATATTACCGCACTGAAAAGAAGGCACATTACAATAAATGGAATTAATTAGATAATGAGATTAATTTACAAACAAGCCACTTCGATCACGGTTAAATATTGATGTGCTCATGTCCTTGTTTTACTTGTGTGTTTTTAATCTAGAGCACCAAAACTATAACTCAAATCCCTGATTTTAGAATAAAATAGAACACGGGCATCTGGAAAACTAACTTCTAAGTAATGTGTCCTTTAGATGTTTAAAAACAAATTAAACGGATAAAATGGGTGGGTTGCTCCTGAAAATACACAATAGCGACAGAGAGGTTCAGCATTAATAAAATCACCGACTTCCTTTTTTAGCACCAAAGAGAGAGGCAAGTTGAAGGTCAACTAAAAAAACAAGTGTTGAAACACAGGAGCAGTTTTGACAGAAAGACCGGTTTCAATAATAATAAATGTAATTCAAAAAAGCCTATAGTCAAATAACCAAATAATTTGAACCACCTGCTTACTATGGTAGAAACTATATGCTGTCAAATATTGATGCATCATTAAGCCCTTTGAGCGCATGAAGTAAAGCTCCAGTTGTAGAGTGTCGTTCATTTGATCGACCTTACATTGTCTTAAAAGGTCGTTTAAAGAAAAAGAACGGCAAAAATGTATCTGAACAGCTTGGTTCATCATGATGCAAATATAGGTGTCAACATTAAGTAAGGGATAATGTGCAGCGAGGCGGTCATTATGGGGGAAAAAACACCCGACAGGCAGATCAGGAGCCCGACGCATACGGAGGGATCTAGATCTTCATGAAGGGTGTTCTTTTCCCCATAATGACCAAGTCGCTGCACATTATCCCGCTTATTACATGGCCACATTCTCAACAAAGTAACGATATGACTCCCAATATTAATTGAAATGCTTTTATGGATTTAGAAAATGATTTTATTGATTTAAAAAATAGTTGTATGTATTGATTTAAATTGACATGCATACGCTAAGAAAAATAGTCCGTTGTTACCGTTTGGAAAACGTAGCAACGGCAGGAAGGCGGAGCTTTTTGATTACAGATTTGAAAACATCGTTGCTTGCTTTAAAAGTAGCACAATTCATGATGTCAAACCTTGGAAAGTATCTAGATATCCCTGCCCTAATGCCAAAGTAACTGGCAACTGAATATGTTTTGCCGTTTGATGTCTATGTCTGGACCGCTGCGTAAAAAGGAGGGTTTCTGCCCGTTACTTCTCTGCTGTTTTCTTGTCGCTCTTGTCTTGTCAGTTCCAAACTGTATACAGTTAAATCGAACGGACTTCTTTCTGCAGATGTGAGCGCCCTTAACAACGGTCAATAAGACCCTGACAGCGGTCTGTCTGTTCTGGATTAACAACGTGTCACGTGTTCTGAATTGACCAATCAGAATCGAGTATTCAACTAAACCATGTAATAGAGAACCGCAGTGACGCGTCCTAAAACCCGGAAGTAAGTTAGCATTTTTACCACTTCCGGTTCCTTCGTCAAAAAGCAATGCAATTTCTCCATAGGGTTTTGGAAAATAGCTCCAAATAAGGTCTGTGTTTGACACAAAATTAAGAGATAGATCACGTTTTGTTCTACCACATTAAATACATCAGCAGTGACCCCGCTGGTGATTTCTGAAGAGTTTACGTGTCGGAAAAACGATGGTTGTTAACAAGTGGCATTAGTGGACTACAGAAATGGTCGAGGCCGTTGTACGTCATTACGCCTATTACGTAAACACTCCCGCTAAATTTCTTTCCCCCTGTGTTCTGCTTGAAAGAGAGTATATGCCTATCTTAAGTATCTGTAGTATACCTGTGGGGTGGGATTGTTTCATTATTTAAAATATATTTACATTTGTAATGCCTTCCCAATTATCCCTTTTAATTTTTTATAGCCTACTGTATGTTTATTTCATGGATATTTCTGTGTTTTCTGGTGTGTAATATTTGTAATAAAGATTTCATGTGACACATAAAATGGATTTGTTGATGGGAATTAATATCACTAATGTGAATAAATTAACTCTAGGTTAACGGTGCTCTTGCTATCACTACTCACCGACACTCTATAAACCTTGTCCCTCATGCTAGCCCTCACAACACAGGTAAGCACACCTTCATCCAGGCTGCACTGTTGTACGTGTCCTGACTTGTAGTGGTTCTCTCCTCTATCTACACTCTTCTTGTCATCTTTGTAAAAAGATATTAGACTGGTAATGGACAGAGCCATGACTTCTAGTTAAATTCAGCGATGCTAAAATGAAAAGCTTTGTTAAAATATGCAAGCGTGCGAAAGTCAGTTGAGGCGATCTTAAATTGGCGTGACGTTGAGTAGTAAGACCCTGCCGTTCTAGCTTGTAGTTCCTTTATAGCATAACGTTAGCATTTTGCTTCTGGCGACTAGATTTATGATTCGAAAATTATAAAAGTAGCGTAGATATGTGGAGATTATCTGGCTGAACAAAACGTGATCCCTCTCTTAAATGTGTTTCAACCACAGACCTTATTTTGAGCTATTTTCCAAAACCCTATGGAGAAATTGCATTGTTTTTTGACGATGGAACAGGAAGAAGTTTACTTCCGGGTTTTAGGACGCGTCACTGCGGTTCTCTATAAGGGACGATAATTCTTACCTCAGGAGAAGAATCACAGTCTCCAAACACTTATGCAAAGTCTGAAGGGCTTTTCCTCAGAGTCTGGTCAGCAGGCAGTGTGTTGTCATTGTAAGATGACACGAACTTAAAGTCACTGGTTCTGGAACCTGTTGTCAGGTAGGCGTCATAATTGTAAGCGCTGCGTAAAGTTCCTGTTCCGTCACATCTGCGTAATTAAGAGGGAGATAAGCGCTGGGGATGGCGACTGCTCCATCAAACAACAGTCTGGGCTTTCTCCTGCGACTAAACCTCACTCCCAGGATGATGATGATGAAGGTGAGAAAAAAGGTGGACACGGAAACCAGCGCGATGATCAGATAAGAAGTCAGTTTGGAGTTATTCTCGTCATAAGAAATATCCTTCAGTTCTGGCACCTCAGCCAAGTTATCAGAGATAAGTAAATACATGGAGCAGGTGGCGGAGAGAGAGGGCTGTCCGTTATCTTTCACTGATACGATAAGGTTCTGTTTCATGCTGTCAGACTCAGAAATGTCCCGCTGTCTCCTGATCTCTCCGCTGTGGAGACCAATAGTGAAAAGTCCAGGATCAGTGGATTTGACTATATGATAGTGCAGCCAGGCGTTCTGTCCGGAGTCCGCGTCCACCGCGATCACTTTGGACACCAGAGAGCCTCCGTGTGCGGCTTTGGGGACCAGCTCGGTCATGAAGGACTTGCCCTCCGGGGCGGGGTACAGTATCTGAGGAGAGTTGTCATTCACATCCGATATGAACACACTGACGGTCACGTTGCTGCTGAGCGGAGGAGAACCGTTGTCTCTGGCCATCACGTGGACTTTAAAACTCCTGAACTGTTCATAATCAAACGACCTGACAGCGTGGATCACCCCCGTGTCTCCATTAACAGACAGATAGGAGGACACCGGGGCACCGTTCACCTCACCGGGTAACAAAGAATAAATCACGGTACCGTTTTGTCTCCAGTCAGGATCTCGAGCAGTAACAGAACATAAAGTGTAGCCAGGTTTGTTGTTTTCAGTCACATATGCGCTCTAGGACTGCTCCTCAAACACAGGTGTGTTGTCGTTGATGTCTGCTACAGATAACTGAACAGTTTTAGAGGAGGACAGAGGTGGAGAGCCCTCGTCAGTGGCAGTGATTGTAATGTTGTATTCAGACACTAGTTCACGGTCCAGTTGTCCTGTTGTCACCAGAGAATAATAGTTTTTAATAGAAGGAACCAACTTAAAAGGGACGTTTTGCTGAATGGAGCAGTGGACCTGTCTGTTATTCTCAGAGTCTTTATCCTGCACGTTAATCATTCCCACCTCTGAACCAGGTGACACGTTCTCAGGTATGCGGTTAGTCAGGGATTTCAGATATACCATTGGGGCATTGTCATTTACATCAGTGATGTCAATTATCACCTTTGCTTCGGAAGAGAGACCATAACCATCTTTGGCCTCGACAAAAACTTCATATTTAGATCCCTCTTCATAATCAATTTCACCTGTCACCGTGATGTCTCCAGTTTTCTCATCTAGTAAAAATAGCTTCTGTGATTTATCAGAGAGTCGGCTAAATTCATACGTAACCTCTCCGTTCACCCCTTCGTCTGCGTCTGATGCACTTACAGTGATAACTGGGGTTTTCATAGGTGAGTTTTCCGGTAACGTGCCCGTATATACAGACTCAGTGAAAACTGGGGAGTTATCATTAGCATCAAGTACAATGACGTGTATGACTACAGTCCCGGATCTCTGAGGAGAGCCTCCATCCAAAGCTGTGAGCAATAATTTCATTTCCTGCTGCTCCTCTCGGTCCAACAATTTATCTAAAACCAATTCACCATATTTTCTTCCAGCATTTGTGGTCTGAATATTGAACACAAAGTGGGGGTTTTGCTGCAAAATGTAGCTTTCAACTGAGTTCTTTCCTATATCTGCATCTTGTGCAGCATTAATCCGATACTTAGCTCCTTTAACAGCGGACTCACGTATTTCCAGTTTTATAATATCCTTCGGGAAAATTGGTGAATTGTCGTTTATATCTTGCACCTGCAGGGACAACCGGTGTAACTCCAATGGACTCTCTAACAGCAAGTCAAATTTAAGAACACACGAAGGCTTTTCTCCACAATGCTCCTCTCTGTCGATCCTTTCCTCAACGATTAAATCTCCACTACGAAGGTTAATTCCGCAATATTGTCTGTCGTTTCCCTCCATGTCAACACGAGCTTTTCGAGCAGACAGTCTTCCCACCTCCAGTCCCAGATCCTTGGCGATATTTCCAATAACAGATCCGCGCTTGAGCTCCTCCTGAACAGAATAGCTCAGGTCTCCGTGTGCGCGTTGCACCGCAACAAAGAAAAACAGAAAGCCGCAGCTTGGAAAAACGCTCCGTCTATTCATCATCCTCAGGCAGTACTACACAAATGTGAAACAAGTCGACATCAAGCATGAAAAAATGTTTAGAATATGTGCCCTATAATCGTTTGTCGTCGGTGTTGAAAGATATACAGAACACAGGGATTGTCGAAGCAAACTATGGGTGTTAAAAAAGGCAGGCTCAACGCTTGTATCCTTAGCTGGTCTATAGTGCCACCGTGAGCCAACATAGAATATAACAGCTTTAGAGAACTGCTCTGCTGCATATTCTCTTAACACATCACCAAGTCGCATGGACATTTACTTGAATAAAAACATATTCAAATAATGTATTAAATGCATTGACTTGACTACACTTTTCATCAAGGTAAGTCATGTCGCGTTTCCACTACAGCGCGGAGCCCGGCCTCGCTCGGCCTCGCTCGGCCTCGTTAGGCCTTGTTAGGATCAGCTCACTTGATGGCGCGTTTCCATTACAGTTTAGGAACTGGGGCAGTAACTATAGTAACGAAGTGTAGGCGGAGCGATCGGCTTTTTGGTGGGCGGAGTCACGCTGCTTAAAACTGCCGTGACGCCATCTTCAATGCGAACATAAATGTAAGGATAAAATAGACTTATTTGTTAGAAGTGAGCTTTAGAACAGATAGGGACACAACGCTTTCAAGCAAATAACAGAGCGTTAGAAAAAACGTACCATGCAGAGACTCCAGTAACGCCGTTGCAGAGTCCAGGCCTCCATCCCTCCCAACGCTAGCCGGTCTATGGCCGTAAATGGTGTCCATTAGCTCAAACCACTTCCAGTTTTTCCTACTGGCACCACTCGTGTTGTTATTATCTTTGACCAAGCGATATTCACTCTTCATCTTTTTGAGTTTTTCCCTACACTGCACGACAGTCCTCGAGTAGCCGCTTGTGGACATCTGTGTAGAGACCTCCTGAAATACTTTAATATTGCGAGTTGTCCCGTCGAGCCCCCGCTGGATCTTATCATCTGCAATGTAATGTAGGAACGTCGTCACTTCCTCGACCAACCACGGCGTGCTTTTCTTTGCCATTTTAGCTCCTCTGTTGACAAAAATGCTGTTTATAAAAATGCTGCAAGCTTCGCTATATATATATGAGACGCCAGGGATTATCTCGCGCGCCGATTGTGACGATTCTCTCTGACCAAGGGCGCCGGAAGCAGGGGGGCCAGGGGGCCATTGGCCCCCCCACTTTACAGCCCTGCCCCACATTCTCGCAGCAGCGGATGCCGCGGAACACTGTACACATCCCGTTTCAATAATTCCCCTCTACTCTAAAGTCGCATCTAAAAAGAACGCCATCTTATCTAGCTGTGTATATGTTTGTTATTTTTTATTGTTATATTCAATCTCATTAGCTACAGGCATTTTTGAAGCTTGTAAAGGGAAGATGACAGCTCTCACTCGCCACTCTGCTCTTCCACAGCGCCGCTCCCCCTCCCTCCGCTGAAATTATGAATGTAAGGCGTATAGTAATCATAGATAACACGGCAGGGTCCGTTACAGTTCGTTTTCATCTGATTTCAAATAAATAAAGTCTTGGCTTTTAGAATATTAAACTTGTTTCGGCAAATTCAGATGATAAATACAACTTTGAAGCTTGTAACGACATAATTACAAGCGGAGAACGGAGTAACTTTACGTCACAGCAGGCATAACAACAGCCGGTGTTTCTCGTGAGTGTTTTCCCCGGGAAACAAACACAATACACACAAAGGCAAAAATACACAAACACACACACGTATATACACACACACACACACTCGCGAGCTCCCCCCAGACCAGTAATCCAAACGAAAATATTTTCCCTCCGTTACTACTTTGATCATTTGCTCCGATAATAATCAATCAGATCGATGGATATCCATCAAATCCAAATGTGGAGATGACAGCTTTGTAAATACCGGAGTTAATAACTGGAACTTTTCACAGAGTGTGTTCAAAAAAAGTGCGCTTACTTCAGTCAAACACCAGTCAACATTCAGCTTGTCAAACAAGAGCGTATTGAGCAGGAAAAAAGGAGAGATGGAATGATGGAGCAACTGCGCTGTCATATGTGTGGGCTGGACCTGTATAGTTTAATTTACAGGAAAGGAGTGAGCAGAGGGTAGAGTTGTCCATTCTTGTTCTGTTTTCTGTGACTATCTTCCTCCCCATGCTGAACACCCTCTCAGACTTTCAGTTGCGCGCGCTACTAAAGCGACGCGTTTCCATGGAAACCAAACAATTTTTTAGCTGTATTGAAGTCCGAGTGGAAACAGTAACATTTGGAGCGTTATGTTAGAATGAAACAGGTCGTGACTCACAAATCAGATTTAGTCAGAAATCGGGAGAAATTCGGGAGAAATATGACCCCGGGACCGGGAGGAAATCGGGAGTCTCCCGCGAAACTCGGGAGGGTTGGCAAGTATGTCACATACACACGCACTTTTTGGCCCCCCCACTTCTGAAATGAATCCGGCGCCGCTGTCTCTGACCAATCAGCAGTCGAGAGTGTTGACGTCACAACTCAGCCTGGTTGTTCCTGGCCCTAGAACCACGATTTTATGAGGCCAGAACAACTGTGAATTAGGACCCGCCGGCCGGTACTAGGCCAAGTGGAAACGCAACCAAAGTCGGGCCGCTGACGTCACAGCCCTCTTAAACCGGGCTCCGCGCTGTAGTGGAAACGCGCCATAAGATACTTGTTCTCTGTGTTTTAAGGCTTTAAAACAATAGTCTTTCTACTCCTGTAGTAATCCACACACAGCTCTTCACAGTCATAAAAGTAAGACAATATTCCACACAAGGTCCGACCACAGATGATGTCCTTCATTGTTGCACGCTTAATAGTCAAACTTTTGATTAGAAAAGCAAATATGTGTCTCTCTTTTCTCCCTCTGAAATAAAATTAAGTACAATACTTTGTCGTAAAAAATGTAAAGATCTGCCACAAGCTTTCTCCAAGGCTTGAATAAATTAATAAAAGCTAATTAAATGACATGAGATTCATAGGAAAGCCAATGAAAAATAACAGAGCAACAGCTTGCCTTTTATGTTGCACTAGTGTAACAAATATCTGTGTCTTCAAAATTCACAATGGGATTTGAAATTGAAAAGGGATGACAATATTACTGCACTGAAAAGAAGGCACATTACAGTAAATGGAATTCCTTAGACAATGAGATTCATTTACAAACAAGCCACTTCGATCACGGCTAAATATTGATGTGCTCATGTCCTTGTTTTACTTGTGTGTTTTTAATCTAGAGCACCAAAACTATAACTCAAATCCCAGATTTTGAGAATAAAATAAAACACGGGCATCTGGAAAACTAACTTCTAAGTAATGTGTGCTTTAGATGTTTAAAAACAAAAAAAAACAGATAAAAGGGGTGGGTTGCTCCTGAAAATACACAATAGCAACCGAGAGGTTCAACATTAATTACGTCACCGACTTCCTTTTTTAGCACCAAAGAGAGAGAGAAGTTGAAGGTCGACTAAAAAAACAAGTGTTGAAACACAGGAGCAGTTTTGACAGAAAGACTTGTTTCAATAATAATAAATGTAATTCAAAAAAGCCTATAGTCAAATAACCAAATAATTTGAACCACCTGCTTACTATGGTAGAAACTTGTAAAATATTGATGCATTATTAAGCCATTTGACTGCATCAAGTAACGCTAGTTACATGTAGAGTATCATTCATTTGATCGACCTTACATTGTCTTAAAAGGTCGTTTAAAGAAAAAGAACGGCAAAAATGTATCTGAACAGCTTGGTTCACATGATGCAAATATAGGTTTCAACATTAAGTGACGATAATTCCTACCTCTGGAGAAGAATCACAGTCTCCAAACACTTCAGCAAAGTCTGAAGGGCTTTTCCTCAGAGTCTGGTCAGCAGGCAGTGTGTTGTCATTGTAAGATGACACGAACTTAAAGTCACTGGTTCTAGAACCTGTTGTCAGGTAGGCGTCATAATTGTAAGCGCTGCGTAAAGTTCCTGTTCCGTCAACATCTGCGTAATTAGGAGGGAGATAAGCGCTGGGTATGGCCACTGCTCCATCAAACAACAGTCTGGGCTTTCTCCTGCGACAAAACCTCACTCCCAGGATGATGATGATGAAGGTGAGAAAAAATGTGGACACGGACACCAGCGCGATGATCAGATAAGATGTCAGTTTGGAGTTCTTCTCGTCATAAGAAAGATCCTTCAGTTCTGGCACCTCAGCCAAGTTATCAGAGATAAGTAAATACATGGAGCAGGTGGCGGAGAGAGAGGGCTGTCCGTTATCTTTCACTGACACAATAAGGTTCTGTTTCATGCTGTCAGACTCAGAAATGTCCCGCTGTGTCCTGATCTCTCCGCTGTGGAGACCAATAGTGAAAAGTCCCGGGTCAGTGGATTTGACTATATAATAAGACAGCCAGGCGTTCTGTCCGGAGTCCGCGTCCACCGCGATCACTTTGGACACCAGAGAGCTTCCGTGTGCAGATTTGGGGACCAGCTCGGTCATAAAGGAGTTGCCCTCCGGGGCGGGGTACAGTATCTGAGGAGAGTTGTCATTCACATCCGATATGAACACACTGACGGTCACGTTGCTGCTGAGCGGAGGAGAACCGTTGTCCCTGGCCATCACGTGCACTTTAAAACTCCTGAACTGTTCAAAATCAAACGACCTCACAGCGTGGATCACCCCCGTGTCTCCGTTAACAGACAGATAGGAGGACACCGGGGCACCGTTCACCTCACCGGGTAACAGAGAATAAATCACGGTACCGTTTTGTCTCCAGTCGGGGTCTCGAGCAGTAACGGAACATAAAGTGGAGCCAGGTTTGTTGTTTTCAGTCACATATGCGCTGTAGGACTGCTCCTCAAACACAGGTGGGTTGTCGTTGATGTCTGCTACAGATAACTGAACAGTTTTAGAGGAGGACAGAGGGGGAGAGCCCTCGTCAGTGGCAGTGATTGTAATGTTGTATTCAGACACTAGTTCACGGTCCAGTTGTCCTGTTGTCACCAGAGAATAATAGTTTTTAATAGAAGGAACCAACTTAAAAGGGAAGTTTTGCTGAATGGAGCAGCGGACCTGTCTGTTATTCTCAGAGTCTCTATCCTGCACGTTAATGATGCCCACCTCTGAACCTGGTGACAGGTTCTCAGGTATGGGGTTAGTCAGGGATTTTAAATATATCACTGGGGCGTTGTCATTAACATCTGTTATTTCAATCAACAACGTTGCATATGATGCCAGCCCTAGACCATCTTTAGCACTAATCTGCATTTCATATGACGATTCTTTTTCATAATCAATAGATCTTGCCACTTTAACTTCTCCCGTTTTAGGGTCCAGAGAGAAAACTTGATTTTTATCTGACACATGATCAAACCCGTAGGTTACTTCACCATTTATTCCTTCGTCTGCATCAGTTGCACTTACTCTGATCACCAATGTATCCTGAGGAGAGTTTTCAGGAAGACTGGCTTCATATACGGCCTGACTAAACACTGGGACATTATCATTAGCATCCAGCACAGTGACGTGTATGACAACAGTACCTGATCTCTGAGGAGAGCCTCCATCAAACGCGGTAAGCAAAAACATAATCTCTTTGTTTCCCTCTCTGTCTAATTCTTTGTCTAAAACTAATTCACCATATTTTCGACCACCACCCTTTGTCTTTACATTTAGTTTGAAATGGTCATTCTCCTGCAGTGTGTAGCTCTGAACAGCATTTTCTCCAATGTCTCCATCGTGTGCCTCGTCCAATTGAAAACGTTCACCCTTGTCTGCGGATTCTCTAATTTCAAAATGAAGTGACTCCTCTTTAAATTGGGGTGAATTATCATTAATATCTTGAACGCGAATACTAATGCGGTGCAGTTCTAGTGGATTTTCCAGTACGAGTTCCTGTTTTAAAACACACGATGCCTTTTTTGCACAGAGCCCTTCTCTGTCAATCCTTTCCTGTACGATCAAATCTCCGTTGTTGAGATTTACACCGCAGTACTTAACGACATTATCTTCGGTATCAATACGGGCCTTGCGAGCAGACAATCTGCCCAAATCAAGTCCAAGATCTTTAGCGATATTTCCAATTACAGATCCACGTTTCATCTCCTCCGGGATAGAGTAGCTCACGTCTCCATAGCCGGGGTGGAGGCCGAGAAAAATAAAAGCAACGCCGTAGAGCAGCGCAAATCTGCTGCATCCCATTGTTACTGCAAGTAAGAACTGCTACCAAGTTTGTCCCAAATCAATCAAGAATACAGCTGCGATTTCCTCCAATATACACACTCTTCACACTGCGTTCATATCACGAAGCGTTTTTGTAAACCACGGTACAATAGCATAACCAGGCTTTAAATGTGCTGAGACCGAAGGGTGGAGAATGACTGTGTCCTCTCGTTTACTGGTACACACTGACACCATGAGTACTTCCCGGGTACAACATGGTGAGGTAGGATTTGGGTCGCGTTTACATTTAGATACTAAGAGAACCACGTTAGAAATGACAACAACAATGACGATAAATATTTAAAAAATACATAAACATTAACTATAGTCGCTTAGCCCTTGGGACTAACAAACGATACAACATATGATTACTTTGCCCCCTAGAAATGTAAAAATGATGTCAGTATGTGTGTACCAGATTGATTTAAGACATAACACATTCAACAGCAAAACCAGCATCATTGAAAAACACCACAAATGAACAATATACTCAAGCAGAATAAGGGACAACATATGCAAAACCTTCAACTTATTAGTGCTCTAACACAGTGTCCCAATATCAATAAGAAGTAATCAGCTCCAATTATAAAGAAGAAACTACGATTCAATCAAATAAGAACAACAAATAAATATAGTAAATGTTGAGATAAAATATCATTCAGAAAATGAAATATATAACCAAGTTTACATAAAGTAAAGTCAAAAAGAAAATCAAAAAAATATGTATAATATAGAAGTAAATTAGCCCTAAAAATATAACTGAATAACAAACCGATTTCAGCACCATGGACAGAGTTAAGTTAACGTAATTTCAAGGATTTCTATAGCATGATGGGCAATCATGTGGGAAGATAAAAGGCAAGTTAAACTGAAGATAAATTCCTCAGAATGTATAATGGTAACTAGGGGATCATATGTTTTGTTAAAGAATACTATAAATATGTATATTTACTCACAACCTTAGAATATAATTGTGCAACAAATACATGTTAAATACACATTTTTCAGGATGATGAACACGACCAAGATTATATGATACATGGCCCTACCTCAGGAGAAGAATCACAATCTCCAAACACTTCAGCAAAGTCTGAAGGGCTTTTCCTCAGAGTCTGGTCAGCAGGCAGTGTGTTGTCATTGTAAGATGACACAAACTTAAAGTCACTGGTTCTAGATCCTGTTGTCAGGTAGGCGTCATAATTGTAAGCGCTGCGTAAAGTTCCTGTTCCGTCAACATCTGCGTAATTAGGAGGGAGATAAGCGCTGGGGATGGCGACTGCTCCATCAAACAACAGTCTGGGCTTTCTCCTGCGACAAAACCTCACACCCAGGATGATGATGATGAAGGTGAGAAAAAAGGTGGACACAGACACCAGCGCAATGATCAGATAAGAAGTCAGTTTGGAGTTCTTCTCATCATAAGAAATATCCTTCAGTTCTGGCACCTCAGCCAAGTTATCAGAGATAAGTAAATACATGGAGCAGGTGGCGGAGAGAGAGGGCTGTCCGTTATCTTTCACTGACACAATAAGGTTCTGTTTCATGCTGTCAGACTCAGAAATGTCCCGCTGTGTCCTGATCTCTCGCTGTGGAGACCAATAGTGAAAAGTCCAGGATCAGTGGATTTGATATGATAGACAGCCAGGCGTTCTGTCCGGAGTCCGCGTCCACCGCGATCACTTTGGACACCAGAGAGCCTCCGTGTGCAGCTTTGGGGACCAGCTCGGTCATGAAGGACTTGCCCTCCGGGGCGGGGTACAGTATCTGAGGAGAGTTGTCATTCACATCCGATATGAACACACTGACGGTCACGTTGCTGCTGAGCGGAGGAGAACCGTTGTCCCTGGCCATCACGTGCACTTTAAAACTCCTGAACTGTTCAAAATCAAACGACCTCACAGTGTGGATCACCCCCGTGTCTCCGTTAACAGACAGATAGGAGGACACCGGGGCACCGTTCACCTCACCGGGTAACAGAGAATAAATCACGGTACCGTTTTGTCTCCAGTCGGGGTCTCGAGCAGTAACGGAACATAAAGTGGAGCCAGGTTTGTTGTTTTCAGTCACATATGCGCTGTAGGACTGCTCCTCAAACACAGGTGGGTTGTCGTTGATGTCTGCTACAGATAACTGAACAGTTTTAGAGGAGGACAGAGGGGGAGAGCCCTCGTCAGTGGCAGTTATTGTAATGTTGTAATCAGACACTTGTTCACGGTCCAGTTGTCCTTTGGTCACCAGAGAATAATAGTTTTTAATAGAAGGAACCAACTTAAAAGGGACGTTTTGCTGAATGGAGCAGCGGACCTGTCTGTTATTCTCAGAGTCTCTATCCTGCACGTTAATGATGCCCACCTCTGAACCAGGTGACACGTTCTCAGGTATAGGGTTAGTCAGGGATTTTAAATATATCACTGGGGCGTTGTCATTAACATCTGTTATTTCAATCAACAACGTTGCATATGATGCCAGCCCTAGACCATCTTTAGCACTAATCTGCATTTCATATGACGATTCTTTTTCATAATCAATAGATCTTGCCACTTTAACTTCTCCCGTTTTAGGGTCCAGAGAGAAAACTTGGTTTTCATCTGACACATGATCAAACCCGTAGGTTACTTCACCATTTATTCCTTCGTCTGCATCAGTTGCACTTACTCTGATCACCAATGTATCCTGAGGAGAGTTTTCAGGAAGACTGGCTTCATATACGGCCTGACTAAACACTGGGACATTATCATTAGCATCCAGCAGAGTGACGTGTATGACAACAGTACCTGATTTCTGAGGAGAGCCTCCATCAAACGCGGTAAGCAAAAACATAATCTCTTTTTTTCCCTCTCTGTCTAATTCTTTGTCTAAAACTAATTCACCATATTTTCGACCACCACCCTTTGTCTTTACGTTTAGTTTGAAATGGTCATTCTCCTGCAGTGTGTAGCTCTGAACAGCATTTTCTCCAATGTCTGCATCGTGTGCCTCGTCCAATTGAAAACGTTCACCCTTGTGTGCGGATTCTCTAATTTCAAAATGAAGTGACTCCTCTTTAAATTGGGGTGAATTATCATTAATATCTTGAACGCGAATACTAATGCGGTGCAGTTCTAGTGGATTTTCCAGTACGAGTTCCTGTTTTAAAACACACGATGCCTTTTTTGCACAGAGCCCTTCTCTGTCAATCCTTTCCTGTACGATCAAATCTCCGTTGTTGAGATTTACACCGCAGTACTTAACGACATTATCTTCGGTATCAATACGGGCCTTGCGAGCAGACAATCGGCCCAAATCAAGTCCAAGATCTTTAGCGATATTTCCAATTACAGATCCACGTTTCATCTCCTCCGGGATAGAGTAGCTCACGTCTCCATAGCCGGGATGGAGGCCGAGAAAGATAAAAGCAACGCCGTAGAGCAGCGCAAATCTGCTGCATCCCATTGTTACTGCAAGTAAGAACTGCTACCAAGTTTGTCCCAAATCAATCAAGAATACAGCTGCGATTTCCTCCAATATACACACTCTTCACACTGCGTTCATATCACGAAGCGTTTTTGTAAACCACGGTACAATAGCATAACCAGGCTTTAAATGTGCTGAGACCGAAGGGTGGAGAATGACTGTGTCCTCTTGTTTACTGGTACACACTGACACCATGAGTACTTCCCGGGTACAACATGGTGATGTAGGATTTGGGTCGTGTTTACATTTAGATACTAAGAGAACCACGTTAGAAATGACAACAACAATGACGATAAATATTTAAAAAATACATAAACATTAACTATAGTCGCTTAGCCCTTGGGACTAACAAACGATACAACATATGATTACTTTGCCCCCTAGAAATGTAAAACAATAGCACAGAGCGCGGATGAATCCAACAATAATTCTTGGCTTGACAAATTATAGACATTAAACAATCACTAACAGGTGAACCGCTTCTTTATATGTTTACTTTTACGTATCATTTTAACATGTTGCCTTAATGCTTTGATATGCCTAAACTCAAACATGAAACTGGTCAGTTTTCCCTCCCTTGATGCAATTATTTCCCATTTCCACCTTAATGGGTTAAGATGGATCATTTAAAGTTAAGACAATGTTGTTAAATATCTTCTTGTATAGTTTTGGTCACCCAATATTTAAATTGTTCTGATTGAAGACATATGTAAACTAATTATTTCAGCAGTAATATCAATACAATTAAACTGAAGGGTCATTTGACTTTAAAATACTATAAATTGAAGCAATGTGTGCCTCCAACTACATGAAAAAGCTTTAATAATCACTATTACTGCTGCATGGTAATGAATGCAGATCTAATAGACACATGACTGTATGTACTTCAGAATTTATGGGCAACTTACAGGAGACCAAAACATCCGACATATTTCTCCCAAAAAGAAAGAAGTTGTATGTGCTTTTAATCTACATTGTCTAAAAATAAAAGCTGATTTAACTCCTAAATTTGACCTTTTCAGACAGGCTGCACAGCTTTTAATAAAATCAGTAGAGCAATGTAGAGTAGAGCATTTCAAATGTTACATTAGAGAAGTGAAATGCAGGAAACAAGAAATCTAATGTTAAAAACAACATTTAAAGGTGTTCTGCATGTCGCTTTATACAAAACGTGGTTTAACTGTTTTGTATTTAAATAGAGAAATTATTCTTTGTCCCTCTATCGCGCACTTTTGTGTGCTCTATTATTACTGGCAAGAAAAGTTTATTCGCTATGATAAATATGCCTTAAGATATACCCCAAAAACTGTACCTCATAAAGCAGATCTTGAGATTTATAAATGTATTCTAGAAGATCAACATGTATTCAAAGCACCTCGGTTTGAGAGTGCAAGTCAATGAAACAACAGTTTTGTAATTAGGTTTTCATTATGCAAGACAAAAACACATTAATACGAAATCATACAAAAGCCTTTAAAATGATCCACCAAATGATGTCAGTATGTGTGTACCAGATTGATTTAAGACATAACACATTCAACAGCAAAACCAGCATCATTGAAAAACACCACAAATGAACAATACTCAAGCAGAATAAGGGACAACATATGCAAAACCTTCAACTTATTAGTGCTCTAACACAGTGTCCCATTACCAATAAGAAGTAATCAGTTAAGAAGAAACTACGATTCAATCAAATAAGAACAACAAATAAATACAATGATACTTAAAATTTCATTCAGAAAATGTAATATATAACGTGGTTTACATAAAGTAATGTCAAAAAGAAAATCAAAAAAATATGTATAATATAGAAGTAAATTAGCCCTAAAAATATAACTGAATAACAAACCGATTTCAGCACCATGGACAGAGTTAAGTTAACGTAATTTCAAAGGATTTCTATAGCATGATGGGCAATCATGTGGGAAGATAAAAGGCAAGTTAAATTGAAGATAAATTCCTCAGAGTTTATAATGGTAACTAGGGCATCATATGTTTTGTTAAAGAATACTATAAATATGTATATTTAATCACAACCTTAGAATATAATTGTGCAACAAATACATGGTGGGTAAATACACATTTTTCAGGATGATGAACACGACCAAGATTATATGATACATGGCCCTACCTCAGGAGAAGAATCACAGTCTCCAAACACTTCAGCAAAGTCTGAAAGGCTTTTCCTCAGAGTCTGGTCAGCAGGCAGTGTGTTGTCATTGTAAGATGACACAAACTTAAAGTCACTGATTCTAGAACCTGTTGTCAGGTAGGCGTCATAATTGTAAGCGCTGCGTAAAGTTCCTGTTCCGTCTACATCTGCGTAATTAGGAGGGAGATAAGCGCTGGGGATGGCGACTGCTCCATCAAACAACAGTCTGGGCTTTTTCCTGCGACAAAACCTCACACCCAGGATGATGATGATAAAGGTGAGAAAAAAGGTTGACACAGACACCAGTGCGATGATCAGATAAGAAGTCAGTTTGGAGTTCTTCTCATTATAAGAAATATCCTTCAGTTCTGGCACCTCAGCCAAGTTATCAGAGATAAGTAAATAGATGGAGCAGGTGGCAGAGAGAGAGGGCTGTCCGTTATCTTTCACTGACACAATAAGGTTCTGTTTCATGCTGTCAGACTCAGAAATGTCCCGCTGTGTCCTGATCTCTCCGCTGTGGAGACCAATAGTGAAAAGTCCAGGATCAGTGGATTTGACTATATGATAGGAAAGCCAGGCGTTCTGTCCGGAGTCCGCGTCCACCGCTATCACTTTGGACACCAGAGAGCCTCCGTGTGCAGCTTTGGGGACCAGCTCGGTCATGAAGGAGTTGCCCTCCGGGGCGGGGTACAGTATCTGAGGAGAGTTGTCATTCACATCCAATATGAACACACTGACGGTCAAGTTGCTGCTGAGCGGAGGAGATCCGTTGTCTCTTGCCATCACGTGGACTTTAAAACTCCTGAACTGCTCATAATCAAACGACCTGACAGCGTGGATCACCCCCGTGTCTCCGTTAACAGACAGATAGGAGGACACCGGGGCCCCGTTCACCTCACCGGGTAACAGAGAATAAATCACGGTACCGTTTTGTCTCCAGTCGGGGTCTCGAGCGGTAACGGAACATAAAGTGGAGCCAGGTTTGTTGTTTTCATTCACATATGCGCTGTAGGACTGCTCCTCAAACACAGGTGGGTTGTTGTTCATGTCTGCTACAGATAACTGAATAATTTTAGAGGAGGACAGAGGGGGAGAGCCCTTGTCAGTGGTAGTGATGGTAATGTTGTAATCAGACACTAGTTCACGGTCCATCCTGTGGTCACCAGAGAATAATAGTTTTTAATAGAAGGAACCAACTTAAAAGGGACGTTTTGCTGAATGGAGCAGCGGACCTGTCCATTAGTCTCACAGTCTCTATCCTGCATGTTAATGATGCCCACCTCTGCACCAGGTGACACGTTCTCAGGTATGGGGTTAGTCAGGGATTTGAGGTATATTACTGGAACATTATCATTTACATCAGTGATTTCTATCATTAATTTGGAATCGGATGAAAGTCCATAACCATCTTTGGCATCGACACGCATTTCATATTTAGAATTATTCTCGAAATCAAGTAGTCCTATGACTTTGATCTCTCCAGTTTTACTGTTGAGTGAGAACACCTTTTTAGCCCTTTCTGAGATCCGGCTAAACTCATAAGTAACCGCCCCATTGACTCCCTCGTCTGCATCAGTAGCACTTACAGTGACGACCAGAGTATCAAGGGCAGAGTCTTCAGGCAGACTGGCTTTGTAGAAGGCTTGGTCAAACATTGGGTGTTATCATTAGTATCCAGCACAGTGACGTGTATAATAGCACTTCCTGATCTTTGTGGATTGCCACCATCAACAGCAATCATCACTACATTTAAATCGTGTTCCTTTTCACGGTCTAGCTCTTTGTCTAACACCAACTCGACATTTTTAGACCCATCAGTATCGTCTCGGACAGATAACACAAAGTGTTCGTTATTTTGTAAAATGTATTGTTCAACCATATTTTTTCCGATGTCAGTGTCATGAGCTTCATTGAGGCGATATCGGGCTCCTTTGATAGCCGATTCTCTTATTTCCAGTTTAATTAAATCCTTTGGAAAAACGGGTGAATTGTCGTTTACATCCTGAATAAGCAGTGAAATGCGGTGCAGCTCCAAGGGGCTCTCTAGGACTAGTTCATATTTAAGCAAACATGAAACCTTTTCCGCATACAGCTCCTCCCTGTCAATTTTTTCCCGGATGATAAAATGTCCTGTTTTTAGATCAATATTGCAGTAGTGGTGATAGCTTTCCTCCATATCAATACGGGCATTACGAGTGAACAATTTCCCTGCTTCAAGCCCGAGGTCCTTGGCAATATTTCCAACAATGGATCCAGGTCTCATCTCCTCTTGAACAGAATAGCTGAGGTCTGCAATGGCGATGTAGACAAATAGGGCAAAGAGGTAGAAAAAAACCAGCATCAATCTCTCTTGTAGCTCCATTACTTCTCCCGAATGAAAGAAATGTCCCTTTCTGCTTAAAAATATCTAATTTTATTGGAGAATTGAGAGAACCGCTCATACAACAATGGCAGCACTGGTTTTAATGCCTGCATTACTCCCTTGGCAGTGGGTGTGGAAATGAGCCTCCTTATATCTGCGAGTGAGCAGCGACACCGTGAGCTTATTTGGAATATTACAAACGAGCACTGCATTAAACGTAAAAGCTGCTGCCATAAGCAACAATGGAACATTTCAATGTTAACACACAACGTGAAAGTATTATTTTTAGGGTTTGGTTAATTGGCATCGACAGTGGCGGTTCTAGCTGATATGGTGCCCTGGTCTCAAGTATTGAAAATTACACAAAGGACTTGTCAGTACAATTACCTTTGAGGTATTTGCTAAATGAAGGTGACTAAATCAATAACGGTTATAGTGGTTGTTTATAACGTTTTAATTGCAGGGCTACACATGATTGTTCTGAAGTAAGACGGTTTGAAATGATTCCAATGTTAGTTGCTGAACTGATGACGAAACACAGGCAACTAACAAGCAGCAATGGAGTTAAGGTTACCGGCATGATTTAATGATATGCTTAATATAGCCCAACTAAATAAATGAGATGTTGAAGGGGCATACTACATACCTTTATCTTTTGAGCGTTTATCTTCTTCTTTCCTTTTCTTTCTAAACTGATGCCCTGTGCCTTTTTTTCTCCATCACCGTAGATATTAATTGTCGACCCGAGAAACAATGCATAGCGTACCCTTCCCCCAACACTGTCAACTACAGGTCAAGACTATACCAATTTGCCGTAGTCAGTTTTTAAATAATTATTTATTGTTTCATACAAACCAGGCCAGGAAAAAAATATATCTGCAAAACTATTTATATTGTATGAATGAATTTGGTGGCATTTCGAGGCGTGACATTAATTGTACTAATTGCAGTATATAAACATCGAAAGTGATTATTTGATAGAGATAGTTTACCCGCCGCCCCCCTCTCTCTCCCCCATAGTGAGGCGACCTGAGATCACCCCCGCCCTTCTTTGAGTGTGAGACCTTCCATCCCAGCTGCCTGCTGATAAGGGCGACCGCGCCCCCTTCGACCCACAACAACAACAACAACAACAATACACAATATGAAATTACGTGCAAATTGCGCTTGTGCCACCCCCAGTCAAAATGTTGCCGTGGGCAACCGCCCATGTCGCCCATATCAATATCCGCCACTGGGTATCGATAGACAAAACACCCTTCAGCACCACGGACAGCGTCTGAACGGGAGAGAGGAACCAAAGCGATTCCTTATTTAACATGTCTCCTCATATACCATGGACAGATCACTAAACAACTAAATATTACTTTTGTCTTACATTTCAAGTAATTGGATGTATCAAAACATTAAATGTCTGACAAAGGACGTGTTGACGTGTTTCAACAGCAATAATGCTGTAAAGTGTGTATATCTTATTCCAGCACGTATTAGATACATTTCTCGTATGCATTATTCTGTGTTTAACAATAAATACACGCAACCAGTGGCGCTGCAAGACACTGGGGGCCCCAGGCAGAAGAGATATGCCCCCCAACACATCCAGCACAACTGCCCCCCCCCCCCTTTCTGGTCCGGGGCCCCAAGCAGTTGCCTGCCTTGCCTGCCGGCAAACGGCACCCCTGCACGCAACAATAAACTACAGCAGGCAAGTGTGATAGTTGGCCAATGTCTGATAGACACCCAGTATACGCTCCGAAATCAATATGTTTTTGAACAAACGTTTTAGCGTATCATCAAGAACAATGTAATGATAAAAGCTGACACATTATTCACACGTACAACAGCAACTTGAAATGTCATAACATTTTTCGCTCAAGTATACAAGTGGTTTGTCAGCATGCGTTTTGTCTGGACATTTCTGAATGTACTCTTCCAATATTAGAGTAGCACATGATAACAAAGGCCCAACTGTAACTGCATATATGACGTTGTATGATTACCCAGAAGAGCGTCAGGAGGACACACTGTTTTAGGCATATGATAGCTATGTGACAACGATTAACATGATGATTCAGCCTCTATGGAGATAGACATATGACAAGCAAGATCATTTATTACGTGGGCCTTAGATTATCTAAACTAAACATTGTATACTGCTTTGAACTGGTATTCCTGCATCTTGTGACTGTGTAACTCCCTCTCTTGTATATAAGCATGTGAAGGACATTGTTCGGGAACTAGTTGTACCATAATATGGTACAACTAGTTATTATGCTCTGTATGTGATGACTACTTCTTGCAAGGATTAATAAATACATGGATCCTGATATTGAAGCTCAAGTCAGTGACGAGTGATATTTTTCTAAAACGTTTCAAAAGAGTACTAAAAATTAGAAATCAATACTTTGAAAACTGCTATTTAAACTTGAGGGGAGGAAAGGAACTACTGTTGGCAGGGGATAAAAGCAAATGATAAACAATGCACAAAATGCAGTACAATATATGAAGTAAAAATGGACTCATAAGCAGGAAAAAAGGACACTTGGCGGCAAGATATGTTAAAATTGAACTGCAAAATATGTGTTTGGATATACATGAAACTATTATTTCAATAGCAATTAAAGACTATAAGTGCGTTGAAGCTCCTAATAAAACAAAGAAATGCAGGAATTGACATATGAAAATACAATATTTAACCTTGAAATGTACCTATATATATATATATATATATATATAATAATGGTAGGTTTATTTTAACAGTGAGAGTAAGAATATCAAAAAGAAAATCCGGAAATAGACATTATATAAAAGATAAAAATTGATTTGCATTTAACTGTGGGAAATACGTATTTGATCCCCTTGCAACAAACAAGGATTCTGGCTCCTACAGACCGGTTACATAAGTCCTCTTCCTTTAAAAAAGTACTCCTAATATCAACTTGTTACCTGTATAAAAGACACCTGTCCACAGAATCAATCAATCAGTTTACAACCTCTCCACCATGGGCAAGACTAAAGACCATGTGTATAAGGACGTCAGGGACAAGATTGTAGACCTGCACAAGGCAGGAATTGGCTACAAGACCAGCAGCTTATTGAGAAGGAGACAACTGTTGGTGTGATTATTCGGAAATAGATGAAAGACAAAATGAGCATCAATCAACAATCAATCGCCCTCGGTCTGGGGCTCCACACAAGATCTCGCCCCCTGGGGTATTGATGACCATGAGAAAGGTGAGGTATCAGCCAAGAACTACACGGGAGGAACTTGTTAATGATTTCAAGGCTGGGACCACAGTCACCAAGAAAACTATTGGTAACACACTACACCATAATGGATCAAATCATGCTGCAACCCACAAGGTCCCCTGATCAAGAAGGCACATGAACGGCCCGTCTGAAATTTGCCAAGGAACATCTGAGTGATTCAGAGAAGGCTTGAGAGAAGATGATGTGGTCAGATGAGACCAAAATTGAGATCTTTAGCATCAACTCGACACGCCGTGTTTGGAGGTAGAGAGATGCTAACCATAACCCCAAGAACACCATCCCCACCGTCAAGCATGGAGGTGGAAACATCATGCTTTGGGGGTGTTTCTCTGCTAAGGGGACAGGACGACTTCCCTGCATCGAGGAGAGGATGTACGGGCCATGTACCGTGCAAATCTTGACCGATAGCATCCTTCCTTCAGCCAGGACACTGAATATGGGTCTTCCAGCAGGACAATGACCCTGAACATACGGCCAAGGCAACACAGGAGTAGCTAAAGAAAAAGCACATTTAGGTGATGGAGTGGCCTGGCCATTCACCGGACCTTAATCTCATATAAAATCTGTGGAAGGAGCTAACGCTTGGAGATGCCAAGCACCAGCCTCAAAACCTGAAGGATTTGGAGAGGATCTTCAGAGAAGAGTAGACCAAAATCCTTCCTGTGCACAGACCTGGTGACCAACTACAAGACACATCTGACCTCTGTGCTGTCCAACAAGGGTTTCTCCAGCAAGTACTAAGACATGTTTTGCAAGGGGATCAAATACTTATTTCCCACAGTTAAATGCAAATAAATCTTATCTTTTATATAATGTCAATTTCTGGATTTTCTTTTTGATATTCATACTCGCACTGTTAAAATAAACCTACCATTACGATTATAGACTGTTCATTTCTTTGTAAGTAGGCAAACTTACAACATCGGCAAGGGATCAAATACTTATTTCCTCCACTGTATATATAAATATATGCTCTTGCTAAAAACACATTGCATACAAAGGCACATGAATCCAGCGCATAGGGTAGTGAAATATAGGTAAATACAAGGCTACCTGAAGGATACAATCAACGCTAAATATTGGATAGAGAAGCACTGTGTTGTCATTGTAAGATTACAGGAACTTAAAGTCACTGGCTCAGGAACCTGTTGTCAGGTATACAGTAGGCTTCATAATTGTAAGGGCTGCACAATTGAAATCTCAAATGATTAAAAACGATATGATAATTGACAGGAGTAGGCTGTTTCTGATTAAACACAACAAGAGAAGAAGTGAGGTTCAGCCCCAAGCACAGAGAATAAAAACAATAATCTCCAGCTCAACAAAGAACACAAGAGCTATTTAGACAGAAATACTTTTGGGGGGAAAAATGAATAAAATCTGTTTAAATTAATAGTTTAATCTACTCGAATTACGAATAGATTAGACATGTCTGTATACTACGACAGAATAAATAATGTGAACAAGTGATGCATTGTATGAATTAGGTCAATTGTGGAGTACGACTGAATACACTTCAATTCATATTAAATTGACCAAAATATCTGTTTAAAAACACTAAGACAAAAAGAGTTTTGAACAGTATATTGACAGGATAATCAAGTTGCAAATAGGTAAAACATTAAGTGACACAACTTCCTACCTCAGGTGAAGAATCACAATCTCCAAACACTTCAGCAAAGTCTGAAAGGCTTTTCCTCAGAGTCTGGTCAGCAGGCAGTGTTTTGTCATTGTAAGATGACACGAACTTAAAGTCACTGGTTCTAGAACCTGTTGTCAGGTAGGCGTCATAATTGTAAGCACTGCGTAAAGTTCCTGTTCCGTCAACATCTGCGTAATTAGGAGGGAGATAAGCGCTGGGGATGGCGACTGCACCATCAAACAACAGTCTGGGCTTTCTTCTGCGACAAAACCTCACACCCAGAATGATGATGATGAAGGTGAGAAAAAAGGTGGACACAGACACTAGCGCGATGATCAGATAAGAGGTCAGTTTGGAGTTCTTCTCATCGTAAGAAATGTCCTTCAGTTCTGGCACCTCAGCCAAGTTATCAGAGATAAGTAAATACAAGGAGCAGGTGGCAGAGAGAGAGGGCTGTCCGTTATCTTTCACTGCCACAATAAGGTTCTGTTTCATGCTGTCAGACTCAGAAATGTCCCTCTGTGTCCTGATCTCTCCGCTGTGGAGACCAATAGTGAAAAGTCCCGGATCAGTGGATTTGACTATATGATAGGACAGCCAGGCGTTCTGTCCGGAGTCCGCGTCCACCGCGATCACTTTGGACACCAGAGAGCCTCCGTTTGCAGCTTTGGGGACCAGCTCGGTCATGAAGGAGTTGCCCTCCGGGGCGGGGTACAGTATCTGAGGAGAGTTGTCATTCACATCCGATATGAACACACTAACGGTCACGTTGCTGCTGAGCGGAGGAGAACCGTTGTCCCTGGCCATTATGTGCACTTTAAAACTCCTGAACTGTTCATAATCAAACGACCTCACAGTGTGGATCACCCCTCTGTCTCCGTTAACAGACAGATAGGAGGACACCGGGGCACCGTTCACCTCACCGGGTAACAGAGAATAAATCACGGTACCGTTTTGTCTCCAGTCGGGGTCTCGAGCAGTAACCGAACATAAAGTGGAGCCAGGTTTGTTGTTTTCAGTCACATATGTGCTGTAGGACTGCTCCTCAAATACAGGTGGGTTGTCGTTGATGTCTGCTACAGATAACTGAACAGTTTTAGAGGAGGACAGAGGTGGAGAGCCCTCGTCAGTGGCAGTGATTGTAATGTTGTAATCAGAGACTAGTTCACGGTCCAGTTGTCCTGTGGTCACCAGAGAATAATAGTTTTTAATAGAAGGAACCAACTTAAAAGGGACGTTTTGCTGAATGGAGCAGCGGACCTGTCCGTTAGTCACAGAGTCTCTATCCTGCACGTTAATGATGCCCACCTCTGCACCAGGTGACACGTTCTCAGGTATGGGGTCAGTCAGGGATTTCAGGTATATAACAGGGGCATTATCATTCATATCCGTAACATCTATTATAACTTTAGCGTAAGAAGATAACCCTAAACTGTCCTTAGCCTCCACGCTCATTTCAAAAGTACTAATATCTTCAAAGTCAACCGCACCAGTTACTCTGATTTCTCCGGTTTTAGAATCAATAGAAAATGCATTTACATCATCGTCAGACACATGGCCTAATTCATATGTCACATCTCCATTTACCCCTTCATCTGCGTCTGTAGCACTAACATTAATCACTATGGTCTCTGGAGGAGAGTTTTCAGGCAGACTGGCTTTATAAACGGCCTGGCTAAACACTGGGGCGTTATCATTAGCATCCAGCACAGTGACGTGTATGACTACAGTACCTGATCTCTGAGGAGAGCCTCCATCTAAAGCTGTGAGGAGCAAATTGATCTCTTGTTGTTTTTCACGATCAAGTGTATTCTCCAGTACGAGTTCAACCTTGTTACTGTCAACAGCGAGAATAAAGTTTTCGTTTTTTTGTAAACTGTATCTCTGAACAGCATTTTGACCTATATCTGCGTCATGGGCCTCCTCGATAGAGAAGCGGTAACCCTTAGCAGCTGACTCCCTTATTTCCATTTCAATCAAATGTTTTTTGAATTTCGGCGAGTTGTCGTTTACATCTTGAATATGAAGACTTACACGATGAAGCTCCAGAGGATTTTCTAACACCAGATCTACTTTCACAACACACGAGGGTTTCTTGCCACAAAGGCTTTCTCTGTCCATTCTCTCCGATGTGACCAAATCTCCAGTACTCAGATTAATATCACAGTACGATTTACGAGTCCCCTCAAAATCAACACGGGCCTTTCGGGAAGATAAGGTCCTCAGATCAAGACCGAGATCTTTAGCTACATTTCCAATAATAGACTCCCGTTTCATCTCTTCTTGAATAGAATAACTCAGGTCTCCGTTAACGAGGTGCAGCGATACAATAAAGGAAGCAAAGCAGAAGATCGGCCGCAGCGCAGAAAATCCTTTGTCTCCCATCCTGATAAAAAAAACGTCTTCGTATTGTTAATGTCAAGCGTACTATCCAGATTATAATAAAAAGTACGACCAAAAAAAACTCAATAATCCAACACTGGGTATACTGCGGACCATACAAATATATTGAAGGTTTGACCGATCGTCTTAGAAAAATACAACCGATTTGCATTCAGTAGTTGTGGGGTGGTGTGCGTCCATGTTCTGTAAGCCGACAGCGACACCATGAGTCTCTTTATATCTTCACAATGTCAGGATATTAAGTAGTTTTCCAAAATTCTAATATCACGTGAAGGTATTTCCTTCACATACGACATGTGACTATCAGTTCAAAACAAGTACTTTTCAATGGATATAATGCAGATAGAAAGAGACAGCTCTGATTAAGTATGGCAATTTCGTTGTACTCCATACGTTACTCTGAAGACCATATTAATGTCTCTTTCAGAAATTACATTTGCAATATTATCGGATATTTAAGGTTCAGCCCCATGGACACGGGGAAGATACTTCGATTTTTTTTTTTAAATAACATGTTTCAAATACCACGATGTAAAATGCTGCATTGCATCTGAGAGTCCTGCATTTGGAAATGTACTCAAGTAAAAGTACTTAACTATCTTCAGCTAAATGTACATAAAGTATCATACCGTACATACTCGTTTAGCAGACACAAACCTTCTGATTGACTAATATATTATCATTCCTTAAATATCGCATCCTCCAAAACCCCTAACAAAAAGGCCAACATGCATGACACTGCAAAATGCTCTAACACTGTAATGTAAAAACAGGTGTTTAAAAGATAAACAACAAACAAGGTCAGGGAAATAGCATTCCAAACAAAACAAATCACACGCAAATACAAATCCAGCAAAACTACTAAAGCAATGTTGAACATTTAAAAAACTAATAAAAATTGCTTCTAGATTTAAAAGTGTGATAAGAATTTAGATTTTGGAAACAAATCCACGTGATTCTAATGGAAAGCTATCGTTATTTTAAAGGTAGGGTAGGTAAGAATGGAGAAACCAGCTCGAGTGCGCTAGAATTTGAAAGTACACAACCGAAAAAAATCTGCCCTTCCTTCAGACTTCCTTACAGAGCCCCTCCTCCAACACACACGAACGCGCACATGACCAATGAGGGCACGAGATCAATTTGTGCACGAGATGGAAGGCTGACAGGCAGGTAGGCCATCCAATTATCTGCCGCGGGCCGAGGCAGATAAATGGACATGCTTTTTACAGCGCCACGGCTTCCACAGATGAAATATTTGTATATATTTATTGTCAAAGCATTTAATTTATTCATTGCTATCGGGCTGTTAAAGGTGGGGTAGGTAATTTTGGAGAAACCAGCTCGAGTGCGCTAGAATTTGAAAATACACAGCCGGAACAAATCTGCCACTTCCTTACAGAGCCCCTCCTCCAACACACACGAACGCGCACATGACCAATGAGGGCACGAGATAAGTTTGTGCACAGATGGAAAGCTGACAGGCAGGTAGGCCATCCAGTTACTTCAGCCGGGCCGGCTAAAATGATTGGTCGTGCTTTTCAGTACTACGGCTTCCACAGATGACATTTTTTCATGGATTTTCTGTCAAAGCAATTAAGAGATTCATTGCTATCGGGATGTTAAGAGCATTCCATGGAATATAACAAAAAGTGTATCTCGAGCCGGTTTCTCAAACTTACCTATACCCACCTTTAAGAGCATTCCATGGAATATAACAAAAAGTGTTTCTGAAGTGAATTACCTACCTTTAATGTTATATTATTAAACAATAATACTATTAATAACAATTCAGATCATTATTACTATCGTTCATTTAGCCGAATCACATGTAATAGTGTATCTAAGGAAAAACACATCTACAACTGATCTCTGGCGCCGGAAAACCAGGAAGCCTCTTCACTGTGGCACCTATCTAAAGAAATGCATTTGTTTGCGCATATCTGTATTCTTATGCATGTGTTTATGTGTGCTATACATGAATGTGTATTTGTACTTTACTGTGTGAATTCAACAATCAGAGTGAAAAACTAAATTTCCCATCGGGGAGTTCTAAAGGGTCAAACTCTTATGTCTTCTGGTGTGAATATGCATGAGGAGTGTTTCAGCACCATGGACAGATACTTCAAAACCAGGAAGGACTGATTTGTCCAATAGACCAGAGCGTTGTACTGTATGTTACACATTGTCAAACGGCAAAAATAATGAGTGTTCTTAGACTGATGTGAGTAAGAGATTTTCATTTAAAGGATTAATGCTTTTGGAAGTCTTCTGCTATCCAACATTCAAAATCCACACAACAATTTAGCAGGAAGCACACACATTTGCAGAACATAAAACTTAGCTGCTCAACAAGTTTGCAACAATAAATCAACTATGACAAATACACAGGAAGGTTCCTACCTCAGGAGAAGAATCACAATCCCCAAACACTTCAGCAAAGTCTGAAGGGCTTTTCCTCAGAGTCTGGTCAGCAGGCAGTGTGTTGTCATTGTAAGATGACACAAACTTAAAGTCACTGGTTCTAGAACCTGTTGTCAGGTAGGCGTCATAATTGTAAGCGCTGCGTAAAGTTCCTGTTCCGTCAACATCTGCGTAATTAGGAGGGAGATAAGCGCTGGGGATGGCAACTGCTCCATCAAACAACAGTCTGGGCTTTCTCCTGCGACAAAACCTCACACCCAGGATGATGATGATGAAGGTGAGAAAAAAGGTGGACACGGACACCAACGCGATGATCAGATAAGAGGTCAGTTTGGAGTTCTTCTCATCATAAAAAATATCCTTCAGTTCTGGCACCTCAGCCAAGTTATCAGAGATAAGTAAATACATGGAGCAGGTGGCAGAGAGAGAGGGCTGTCCGTTATCTTTCACTGAAACAACAAGGTTCTGTTTCATGCTGTCAGACTCAGAAATGTCCCGCTGTGTCCTGATCTCTCCGCTGTGGCGACCAATAGTGAAAAGTCCCGGATCAGTGGATTTGACTATATGATAGGACAGCCAGGCGTTCTGTCCAGAGTCCGCGTCCACGGCGATCACTTTGGACACCAGAGAGGCTCCGTGTGAAGCTTTGGGGACCAGCTCGGTCATGAAGGAGTTGCCCTCCGAGGCGGGGTACAGTATCTGAGGAGAGTTGTCATTCACATCCGATATGAACACACTGACGGTCACGTTGCTGCTGAGCGGAGGAGAACCGTTGTCCCTGGCCATCACGTGCACTTTAAAACTCCTAAACTGTTCATAATCAAACGTCCTCACAGCGTGGATCACCCCCGTGTCTCCGTTAACAGAAAGATAAGAGGACACGGGGCACCGTTCATCTCAGCGGGTAACAGAGAATAAATCACGGTACCGTTTTGTCTCCAGTCGGGGTCTCGCGCAGTAACGGAACATAAAGTGGAGCCAGGTTTGTTGTTTTCAGTCACATATGCGCTGTAGGACTGCTCCTCAAACACAGGTGGGTTGTCGTTGATGTCTGCTACAGATAACTGAACAGTTTTAGATGAGGACAGAGGGGGAGAGCCCTCGTCAGTGGCAGTGATTGTAATGTTGTAATCAGACACTAGTTCACGGTCCAGTTGTCCTGTGGTCACCAGAGAATAATAGTTTTTAATAGAAGGAACCAACTTAAAAGGGACGTTTTGCTGAATGGAGCAGCGGACCTGTCTGTTATTCTCAGAGTCTCTATCCTGCACGTTAATGATGCCCACCTCTGCACCAGGTGACAGGTTCTCGGGTATGGGACTGGTAAGAGATTTTAGGTTAATAATAGGGGCGTTGTCATTAACATCGGTAACGTCAATAATGACTTTGGCATAAGAAGTTAATCCCAAACCATCTTTTGCTGTGATGCGCAGTTCAAAAGAGGACGCCGTTTCAAAATCAACATCGGTAGTTAACTTTATATCGCCTGTCTTATGATCTATGGTAAACATCGACTTAACATCTTCCGATATGCCTCCAAATCCATATGTAACGTCTCCATTTAGTCCCTCGTCTGCATCAGTGGCACTCACTGCCAGTATGACAGTGCCTAGTGGAGAGTTTTCAGGCAGACTAGCCTTGTAAACTGCCTGACTGAACACAGGGACGTTATCATTAGCATCGAGCACAGTGATCTGAATGACCACAGTACCTGATCTCTGAGGAGAACCACCATCCAGTGCTGTAAGAAGTAGATGGATTTCCTTTACATTTTCGCGGTCAAGCTCTTTGTTAAGGACAAGCTCAACAGAATTAGTTCCAACTCCGAGAATAAAATTCTCATTGCTCTGGAGGTTGTACGTCTGAACAGAATATTTGCCTACGTCTGCATCATTTGCTTCTTCTATTGGAAAACGTGCACCTTTTGCCGCAGATTCGCTTATATCTATATGGATCAAGTCGTTATTAAATTGCGGAGAGTTATCATTTATGTCCTGAACATGAAGACTAATTCGATGTAATTCTAATGGATTCTCTAACATAAGCTCTTGTTTTAAAACGCAAGACGCTTTGTCTCCACAGAGGCCCTCCCTGTCAATCCTCTCGGCAACAGTCAGATCCCCATTACGGAGGTTTAAATCACAATAACGCGTGTCGCTCCCATCAGTATCAACTCGGGCCTTTCGAGCGGAAAGTCTGCTTGTTTCAAGACCCAGGTCCTTGGCAATATTTCCGATCACCGATCCGCGTTTCATCTCCTCCGGAAAAGAAAGGCTTACATCTCCATGGGCCATACGCAAAGAAAACAGCAGCAAATCAACGAGACATATTCGTAATGTGAACCCCATGATGGCCACCGTGACGCGGATCTGAAACACTAAACGTCCACTTTAGTTAGTAAACAGGAACAAAGCCAAAAAATACGTTTTAAACCAAAATAATCACAATCCAAGACCACGTCTCTGGCTCTTTGGACGGTTTACTGCAGCACAATAAGTCACATTGTGCTTCGACAACAGTGGGTGCGTCGACACGCAAAGTATTACAGCTGGTGCATAGTGACATCTAGAGACTCTTCTAGAAATGACATATACTTCCTCTAGCAGCAATTCATTACAAAGCCATACAACAACAACAACAACAACAACGGCATTTGTAGAGATCAAATTAATTGACCCTAGAAAGTATATATTCAAATGCGTTGTGACATGTCAAGCTAATAAAACGTCAATGACGCATAAAGAAAATTAAATTGTTCCACCAAGGAACTGTTAATAAACGACAGTTTTGTTATGTTTGCAAAAATAGACTCGTGTTTGTCTGGGCGCTTATAGACCTGTCTTAAAACAAAATATATAAAAGGTTTAGCGTGTATGATACGCTTAAAGCTTAATGAAATATTGTGTCAAGTTGGCAACTCATGTCGGATTTTTTTTTTATGAAAAAAAACATTCAAAAACAGGTAACACATTAGCATAGGAAATAGGTAGTGTATCTGGGACCGTAAATATGACAATGCCAAATGCCAATAATGTGAACACAGAAAATATTGTAGGAGGTTACTCAGGAAGGCTATAATTAAATCTGAAAATGATGAGGTGTAACAAACGACAACATAGAGGCCTTAAAACAAAAGCCATAATGTGATTAACAAGGGGTATTTCCCTTCGAATAAATGAGCCTGATAAATCTAACAAAATACAACAACAATTGAGACCGAGCATACTGTAAATTAGAAAGAAAAAGCAAAGAAAACATAAATAAAACTTTCAATACGCTGCTATGGACTATCATGTAGTGTACACATTTCAACTGTAATATATTAATCCTCATCCGTTTATAAATGACTGTTATTTTTGCATTGACTGTTGTGACTTTTTATATATATATTTAGTTTATTGATGCCTCTTAATGTGGAAATTTGTATGCGTCCAAGTTGGATTATGTATTTTCTGATATTTTTACTTTTATTCGAAACAGCATTTCAATCTCCCAGTCTGTATCTCACACAAAGTATACTGTAATGACAATAAAGTTGATTTTGAATTTGACTTTGACTGAATAACTCAAAGTTATTTGGTGTGTGATTCCTGTAAACATGGTGGCTGAGAAAAACTAGTTTTTCAGCAATAGAAATAACCAAAGGCACCTAGGGTCGACTTCTGTACAATGAGCACTAAGACAGTCTTTACAAAATCTATCCATCTAAACTATGAAAAGAGATGGTAATCTTTCAGAGAACTATTGGAAATCATTTGGGAAATAAATGATAATAACTCTTGGTGAAAACAACTAGGATGGGCAAAATCATATCATCCGCCTCTAACTTTTATCTTTCTGCCATTTAAGTTTATAGAATCTGTCAAACTGCTAATGAAAGTGGAGATGTTTTAATATATATTTAAAATAAAGAATTACATGTGTGATGCTCTTACCTCAGGAGAAGAATCACAGTCTCCAAACACTTCAGCAAAATCTGAAGGGCTTTTCCTCAGAGTCTCGTCAGCAGGCAGTGTGCTGTCATTGTAAGATGACACGAACTTAAAGTCACTGGTTCTGGAACCTGTTGTCAGGTAGGCGTCATAATTGTAAGCGCTGCGTAAAGTTCCTGTTCCGTCAACATCTGCGTAATTAGGAGGGAGATAAGCGCTGGGGATGGCGACTGCTCCATCAAACAACAGTCTGGGCTTTCTCCTGCGACAAAACCTCACACCCAGATGATGATGATGATGAAGGTGAGAAAAAAGGTGGACACGGAGACCAGGGCGATGATCAGATAAGAAGTCAGTTTGGAGTTCTTCTCATCGTAAGAAATATCCTTCAGTTCTGGCACCTCAGCCAAGTTATCAGAGATAAGTAAATACAAGGAGCAGGTGGCAGAGAGAGAGGGCTGTCCGTTATCTTTCACTGAAACAACAAGGTTCTGTTTCATGCTGTCAGACTCAGAGATGTCCCGATGTGTCCTGATCTCTCCGCTGTGGAGACCAATAGTGAAAAGTCCCGGATCAGTGGATTTGGCTATATGATAAGACAGCCAGGCGTTCTGTCCGGAGTCTGCGTCCACCGCGATCACTTTGGACACCAGAGAGCCTCCGTGTGCAGCTTTGGGGACCAGCTCGGTCATAAAGGAGTTGCCCTCCGGGGCGGGGTACAGTATCTGGGGAGAGTTGTCATTCACATCCGATATGAACACACTGACGGTCACGTTGCTGCTGAGCGGAGGAGAACCGTTGTCTCTGGCCATCACGTGGACTTTAAAACTCCTGAACTGTTCATAATCAAACGTCCTCACAGCGTGCATCACCCCCGTATCTCCGTTAACAGACAGATAGGAGGACACCGGGGCACCGTTCACCTCACCGGGTAACAGAGAATAAATCACGGTACCGTTTTGTCTCCAGTCGGGGTCTCGAGCAGTAACGGAACATAAAGTGGAGCCAGGTTTGTTGTTTTCAGTCACATATGCGCTGTAGAACGGCTCCTCAAACACAGGTGGGTTGTCGTTGATGTCTGCTACAGATAACTGAACCGTTTTAGAGGAGGACAGAGGGGGAGAGCCCTCGTCAGTGGCAGTGATTGTAATGTTGTAATCAGACACTAGTTCACGGTCCAGTTGTCCTGTGGTCACCAGAGAATAATAGTTTTTAATAGAAGGAACCAACTTAAAAGGGACGTTTTGCTGAATGGAGCAGTGGACCTGTCTGTTATTCTCAGAGTCTCTATCCTGTACGTTAATGATGCCCACCTCTGCACCAGGTGACACATTCTCGGGTATGGGGTTGGTCAGCGATTTTAGGTATATTACAGGCGCATTATCATTAATATCTGTAACATCTATTATAACTGTGGCGTACGAGGTTAGACCTAAACTGTCCTTAGCTTCCACGCTTATTTCAAACGAACTAGTTTCTTCAAAGTCAATCTCACCACTAACTTTAATTTCGCCAGTTTTAGGATCAATATAAAATGCATTTACATCGTCACCAGATCCGTGGCCAAAGTCATACGTCACATCTCCATTGAAACCTTCATCTGCGTCAGTAGCACTAACTTTAATCACTATGGTTTCTGGAGGAGAGTTTTCAGGCAGACTGGCTTTATAGACGGCCTGGCTAAACACTGGGGCGTTATCATTAGCATCCAGCACAGTGACGTGTATGACTACAGTACCTGATCTCTGAGGAGAGCCTCCATCTAAAGCTGTGAGGAGCAAATTAATTTCATTTTGCTTTTCTCTATCAAGTGTATTCTCAAGCACAAGTTCAACCTTATTACTGTCAACAGCGATAATAAAGTTGTCGTTTTTTTGTAAACTGTACCTCTGAACAGCATTTTGACCTATATCTGCGTCATGGGCCTTCTCGACAGAAAACCGGTAACCCTTAGCAGCTGACTCCCTAATTTCAATTTCAATCAATATCTTTTTAAACGTTGGCGAGTTGTCGTTTACATCTTGAATATGGATACTAACACGATGAAGCTCCAGAGGATTTTCTAACACCAGATCTACTTTCACAACACACGAGGGTTTCTTGCCACAAAGGCTTTCTCGGTCCATTCTCTCCGATGTGACCAAATCTCCAGAACTCAGATTCATATCACAGTACCGCTTACGACTCCCCTCAGAATCAACACGGGCCTTTCGGGAAGATAAGGTCCTCAGATCAAGACCGAGATCTTTGGCAACATTTCCAATAACAGACTGGGGTTTCATCTCTTCTGGAATAGAATAACTCAGGTCTCCGTTAACGAGGTGCAGCGCTACAATAAAGGAAGCAAAGCAGAAGATCGACCGCAGCGCTGAAAATCCTTTGTCTCCCATCCTGACACAAAATCAGTCTTCGTCGTGTTAATGTCCAGCGTACTATCAAGATTATAATAAAAAAGTACGTCCAAATATAGTCAATTATCCAACACTGGGTACTGCGGACCATACAAATATGTTCGAGGTTTCTAACCGACCGTCTTGGAAAAATACAACCGATTTCCATTCAGTATTTGTGGGTGGGGTGGTGTGCGTTCATGTTCTGTAAGCCGACAGCGACACCATGAGTCGCTTTATATCTTCACAATGTTAGGTTGTGAAATAGTTTTCCCATAGTCTAAAATCACGTGAAGGTAATTCATTCACATATGACACGTGACTATCAGTTGACAACAACTACTTTTCATTGGATATAATGCAGATAGAAAGAGACAGCATCTGATTCAATATAGCCATTTCGTTTTCCTCCATACATTATTGTGAAGACAAAATAAATAGATACAAAATTCCATTTGCAGGATTATCAGAGATGTAAGGTTCAGCACCATGGACAGTGATGGCACAGATACTTCGATCTTTTTCTTAACTATAACAAGATTCAAATACCACGATGTTAAACAAACTGCATTGCAACTGAGAGTCCTGCATTTAACTTTGAATTAGGTACATGTACATAACTATCTTAAGCAACTGTAATTCCCTCGAAGCAGAGGCAGACACAAGTGGCTTTCTCATAACGGCTGTATTCCTCTTCGAATCCACCGTGAAAACTAGACATAAACAAACAGTATCAATGACAAACATATTATCATGATACACACACAATAACATGCCAAGCATGTAAGATGAGTTTAGCAAAGTAATAAACGTATAATAAATACAAAAACAACATACATCGTTGGCTGCATGCTCTGAAAACAGAGGGAAGTATTCTTCAGTCCTTACAACTTTATAAGAATAAACTTAATCTAACCGAGCTATAAAAGTATCCGTCTCACTTTCTTGTCTCTCTCTCGCTCTCTAACTCACGCGAGAACAGCATAACGAGACGTGAGCTTGGACTTCAAAATAAAAGACTCTAAATATTGCACACATGAAATAGTGCAAAAAAAAATAATTATTAGACTTAGAAAATACCTATTACAGTTCAATTATGAACATGTAAAAGGCTAGACTTACAGTACAGTAACATTGACCTGAAGTATCAAAAACGTACGTACTCGTTAAGCAGAAACAATCCTTCTGTGACTGACTGATATAATATCATGACATTAAATAAAGCATCCTACTAAGCCCTAACAAAAAGGCCTAAATGCATTGACACTGCAACATACCCTAACACTGTCTTATAAAACTAATATAAAAATGCAGACCTGTGTTTTAAAGAAAATAACAAATAAGGTCAAGAAAATAACAACAAACCTAACTATAATACCATACACAGATAACCATCTAGCAAAAAATATAAAAGTAGTGTTGGAAACAAAACAAAAAATAGCTTCAGAATTGAAAAGGTTGAAAATAATTTAGATTTTCGTCTGTCCGTCCTGGGAGAGGGATCCCTCCTCTGTTGCTCTCCCTGAGGTTTCTCCCATTTTTTTCCCCTTTAAGCTGTGGGGTTTTTCCTTTTTCTGGAAGTTTTTCCTTGTACGATGTGAGGGTCTAAGGACAGAGGGTGTCGTATTGTCTACTGATATTCTGTACAAACTGTGAAGTCCACTGAGACAAATGTAACATTTGTGATATTGGGCTATATAAATAAACATTGATTGATTGATTGATTGATTGATTGATTGATTGATTGATTGAGATTTTCAATAAATACACGAGATTCTTATGGAAATCTATCGTAGATAATTAAAATATGTTATTAAACAACACTATTAAAAATAACAATTCAGATCATTATATATGGTTAATTTGGCCTAATCACATTTGATAGTGTAAGATAAAATGTACAACGGCTCCTTCGAGCCGGAAAACCAGGCAGCCTCTTGGCTCTGGCACCTCTCTAAAAAACATCTTATATCTTGCATCTTCAGTTGTCAGCATGCATGAGGAGTGTTTTAGCCCCATGGACAGATGCCACAAGACCAGTAAGGACCAAAGTCACCCATAGACCAGAGCACTGTTTGTTAAACTTTGTCATCAGCAAAAGATTAGGCCTTCTCAGACTGCTGTGATGTGATTGAGAGAGGTCTAATAAGAGAATGTTAACTCGTTCTTAGAACCTCATCCATACATCCATGCTGGATCAGACGTAGGAAATGCAGTTGTTCTAATTAATCAAGGACAGTAAACATAGTGATAACTAATAATACGCGCAGGGAATTGACAACAATGTCCTGGGATAATTTACACGATTAATCATTTTGGAAAATCTTCTGTAATCCCAAAAATGTAATTCAAAATCCACAAAACAATTTCAAAGGAAGCACACACATTTGCAAAACATAAAAGTTCGCTGCTCAACAGTCAGCAACAAATGATCAATATGACAAAGACACAGGAAGGTTCCTACCTCAGGAGAAGAATCACAATCTCCAAACACTTCAGCAAAGTCTGAAGGGCTTTTCCTCAGAGTCTGGTCAGCAGGCAGTGTGTTGTCATTGTAAGATGACACGAACTTAAAGTCACTGGTTCTAGAACCTGTTGTCAGGTAGGCGTCATAATTGTAAGCACTGCGTAAAGTTCCTGTTCCGTCAACATCTGCGTAATTAGGAGGGAGATAAGCGCTGGGGATGGCGACTGCTCCATCAAACAACAGTCTGGGCTTTCTCCTGCGACAAAACCTCACACCCAGGATGATGATGATGAAGGTGAGAAAAAAGGTGGACACGGACACCAGCGCGATGATCAGATAAGAGGTCAGTTTGGAGTTCTTCTCATCATAAGAAATATCCTTCAGTTCTGGCACCTCAGCCAAGTTGTCAGAGATAAGTAAATACATGGAGCAGGTGGCGGAGAGAGAGGGCTGTCCGTTATCTTTCACTGAAACAACAAGGTTCTGTTTCATGCTGTCAGACTCAGAAATGTCCCGCTGTGTCCTGATCTCTCCGCTGTGGAGACCAATAGTGAAAAGTCCAGGATCAGTGGATTTGACTATATGATAGGACAGCCAGGCGTTCTGTCCGGAGTCCGCGTCCACCGCTATCACTTTGGACACCAGAGAGCCTCCGTGTGCAGCTTTGGGTACCAGCTCGGTCATAAAGGAGTTGCCCTCCGGGGCGGGGTACAGTATCTGAGGAGAGTTGTCATTCACATCCGATATGAGCACACTCACGGTCACGTTGCTAATGAGCGGAGGAGAACCGTTGTCCCTGGCCATCACGTGGACTTTAAAACTCCTAAACTGTTCATAATCAAACGTCCTCACAGCGTGGATCACCCCCGTGTCTCCGTTAACAGACAGATAGGAGGACACCGGGGCCCCGTTCACCTCACCGGGTAACAGAGAATAAATCACGGTACCGTTTTGTCTCCAGTCGGGGTCTCGAGCAGTAACGGAACATAAAGTGGAGCCAGGTTTGTTGTTTTCAGTCACATATGCGCTGTAAGACTGCTCCTCAAACACAGGTGGGTTGTCGTTGATGTCTGCTACAGATAACTGAACAGTTTTAGAGGAGGACAGAGGGGGAGAGCCCTCGTCAGTGGCAGTGATTGTAATGTTGTAATCAGCCAATAGTTCACGGTCCAGTTGTCCTGTTGTCACCAGAGAATAATAATTTTTAATAGAAGGAACCAACTTAAAAGGGACGTTTTGCTGAATGGAGCAGCGGACCTGTCTGTTATTCTCAGAGTCTCTATCCTGCACGTTAATGATGCCCACCTCTGCACCAGGTGACAAGTTCTCAGGTATGGGGTTAGTCAGAGATTTCAGGTATATCACTGGAGCATTATCATTCATATCAGTAACATCTATTATAACTTTGGCATAAGATATGAGTCCTAACCCATCTTTAGCTTTAATTTTCATTTCAAACGAGCTAATTTCTTCAAAATCAATCACTCCTGTTACTTCAATTTTGCCAGTTTTATGATCAATGGAAAATATATTTACATAGTCATCAGATCCGTGGCCAAAGTCATATGTCACATCTCCATTTACCCCTTCGTCTGCGTCAGTAGCACTAACATTAATCACTATGGTATCAGGAGGAGAGTTTTCAGGCAGACTGGCTTTATAGACGGCCTGGCTAAACACTGGGGCGTTATCATTAGCATCCAGCACAGTGACGAGTATGACTACAGTACCTGATCGCTGAGGAGAGCCTCCATCTAAAGCTGTGAGGAGCAAATTCATATCATTTTGCTTTTCTCGATCAAGTTTATTTTCCAAAACGAGTTCAACTTTGTTACTGTCAACAGCGAGAACAAAGTTGTCGTTTTTTTGTAAACGGTATCTCTGGACAGCATTTTGACCTATATCTGCGTCATGGGCCTCCTCGATAGAGAAGCGGTTACCCTTTTCAGCTGACTCCCTTATTTCCAATTCAATCAAATTATCTTTGAATGTTGGCGAGTTGTCATTTACATCTTGAATATGGATACTAACACGATGAAGCTCCAGAGGATTTTCTAACACCAGATCTGCTTTCACAACACACGAGGATTTCTTGCCGCAAAGGCTTTCTCGGTCCATTCGCTCCGATGTGACCAAATCTCCAGTACTCAGATTAATATCACAGTATCGCTTACGAGTCCCCTCAGAATCAACACGGGCCTTTCGGGAAGATAAGGTCCTCAGATCAAGACCGAGATCTTTGGCAACATTTCCAACAACAGACTGTGGTTTCATCTCTTCTGGAATAGAATAACTCAGGTCTCCGTTAACGACGTGCAGCGCTACAATAAAGGAAGCAAAGCAGAAGATCGGCTGCAGCGCAGAAAATCCTTTGTCTCCCATCCTCGGAAAAAAAAACACGTCCCAGTTTGTACAAATTACAGCATGGAACAACAAATTAAAATTCCAAAACAGAGTCAGCAACCAACATTTTACAAATGCAAACGCGATGCAAACTAATCGGGGAATGAAGGAATTGTTCTGAGAAATCTCATTCGATTGAAATGCAGTTATAGTGGGTGGAGATGTCTCTGCTCCTTGTGTGCTGGCCTACAGCGGCACCATCAGGCGCTTTTTACTCTTTGCATCTGCGAGTATTATTCCCCATGTCTAAACCCAAATCATCTTCCCTAACTTCAATACGAACTGTGTGCCATATGTAAAACATAAACCTCACAACCTAATGTACAATGCTCAAAGTTAAAATAATAAAAAAAGATCCTTATTAAATATCACAGTTTTATTATTTGATTGCATTGTGTATTTAATTATAGACAAAAACCTAGAAATAAAAACAAGTAAAGAAATAGAAGCATGAAAAATGTAAATGTTGAACACTATTGTTAAACATAAACCACTCATTTAATTAAAGGTATAGGTAAGAATGGAGAAACCAGCTCGAGTAAGCTAGAATTTGAAAGTATACAACCGAAATAAATCTGCCCCTTCCTTCAGACTTCCTTACAGAGCCCCTCCTCCAACACACACGAACGTGAACATGACCAATGAGGGCACGAGATAAGTTTGTGCACGAAATGGAAGGCTGAGAGGAAGGTAGGCCACCCAGTTATCTGAGCCTTTTTACAGCGCCACGGCTTCCACAGATTAAATATTTGTATATATTTATTGTCAAAGCATTTAATTTATTCATTGATGTTAGAGCATTCCATGGAATATAACAACAAGTGTTTCTGAAGTGAATTACCTACCCTACCTTTAACAAATTAACCATTTTTCTATCACTTATATAACGTGTATGTGGTAACAAATAAAGTATGTTCTTGTTGCAGGTATTAATTCTTGAGGTTTATGGATTCTAATTAAATCATTACTTATTATGCATAATAATGATTAGTGTAATCATTAATATCATTATATATATATGTATTATTCTAATTATTATCATAATTATAATGAAACATTGGAACATTTGAAATGATGTCTAAAGGAAAAAATAAGTTGTTTCAGTACCATGGAGAGAGTCAAAAGGAAGATCACATGGGAGGGCTTGTGTACAGTATCAGAGATGTAAGGTTCAGTATCATGGACAGAGATGGGGAAGATACTTCGATATTTTTTCTTAAATAAGAAGTTTAAAATACCACAATGGTAAAAAACTGTATTACATCTGAGAGCATTTTAAATGTGACTCAAGTAAAAGTACATAACTATCTTCAGCTAAATGTACCTAAAGTATCAACAACGTACGTATTCGTTTAGCAGAAACAATCCTTCTGTGACTGATTAATATATTATCATGACATTAAATAAAGCATCCTATTAAGCCCTTACAAAAAGGCCTAAATGCATCACACTGCAACTTACACTAACACTGTGTTATAAAACTAATATACAATTGTATATGTGTTTTAAAGAAAATAAGAAACAAGGTCAGGAAAATAACAACGAACCTAACTATAATAACGGATAAGCATTTAAGTAAAAATATAAAAGTAGTGTTGAAAACAAAACAAAAAATAGCTTCCAAATTGAAAAGGTTGATAATAATATCGATTGTTGAATAAATACACGTGATTTTGATGGAAAGCTATCGTTACATAATTTAAATATATTATTAAACAACAATATTATTAATAACAAATCAGATCATTATATTACTATCGTTCATTTAGCCTAATCACATTTGATAGTGTATCTAAGGAAAAATACATCTACAACTCCTCCCTGGAGCCGAAAACCAGGAAGCCTCTTCGCTCTGGCACCTCTCTAAAAAACATCTTGTATCTTCAGTTGTGAATATGTATGAGGAGTGTTTCAGCAACATGGACAGATGTCACAAAACCAGTAAGGACGGAAGTCACCAATAGACCAGAGCACTGTTTGTTAAACTTTGTCATCACCAAAAGAATAAGTGTTCTCAGACTGCAGTGATGTGATTAAGAGATTTCTAATAAGTGAATGTTAACTCGTTCTTAGACTATAGAACCTCATCCATGCATCCATGCTGAATCAGGCGTATAGGAACTGCAGCTGTTCTAATTAATCAAGGACAGTAAACATCACCCCCAAACTAAATCAACGCAAATACATTTGACAATAAAAACAACTATAATAAGGCAGCAAATAATGGGTTGATTTAATTTACATGATTAATAATTTTGGAAATCTTCTTTTATCCAAAAATGTATTTCAAAATCCACAAAACAATTTTACAGGAAGCACACAAATGTGAATAACATAACACTTCTCTGCTCTACAAGTTAGCAACAAAAACATCAACTATGACAAATACATAGGAAGGCTCCTACCTCAGGAGAAGAATCACAATCCCCAAACACTTCAGCAAAGTCTGAAGGGCTTTTCCTCAGAGTCTGGTCAGCAGGCAGTGTGTTGTCATTGTAAGATGACACGAACTTAAAGTCACTGGTTCTAGAACCTGTTGTCAGGTAGGCGTCATAATTGTAGGCGCTGCGTAAAGTTCCTGTTCCGTCAACATCTGCGTAATTAGGAGGGAGATAAGCGCTGGGGATGGCAACTGCTCCATCAAACAACAGTCTGGCTTTCTCCTGCGACAAAACCTCACACCAAGGATGATGATGATGAAGGTGAGAAAAAAGGTGGACACGGACACCAGCGCGATGATCAGGTAAGAGGTCAGTTTGGAGTTCTTCTCATCATAAGAAATGTCCTTCAGTTCTGGAACCTCAGCCAAGTTATCAGAGATAAGTAAATACATGGAGCAGGTGGCAGAGAGAGAGGGCGTCCGTTATCTTTCACTGCAACAATAAGGTTCTGTTTCATGCTGTCAGACTCAGAAATGTCCCGCTGTGTCCTGATCTCTCCGCTGTGGAGACCAATAGTGAAAAGTCCTGGATCAGTGGATTTGACTATATGATAGGACAGCCAGGCGTTCTGTCCGGAGTCCGCGTCCACCGCGATCACTTTGGACACCAGAGAGCCTCCGTGTGCAGCTTTGGGGACCAGCTCGGTCATGAAGGAGTTGCCCTCCGGGGCGGGGTACAGTATCTGAGGAGAGTTGTCATTCACATCCGATATGAACACACTGACGGTCACGTTGCTGCTGAGCGGAGGAGAACCGTTGTCTCTGGCCATCACGTGGACTTTAAAACTCCTAAACTGTTCATAGTCAAACGTCCTCACAGCGTGGATCACCCCCGTGTCTCCGTTAACAGAAAGATAAGAGGACACCGGGGCACCGTTCACCTCACCGGGTAACAGAGAATAAATCACGGTACCGTTTTGTCTCCAGTCGGGGTCTCGAGCAGTAACGGAACTTAAAGTGGAGCCAGGTTTGTTGTTTTCAGTCACATATGCGCTGTAGGACTGCTCCTCAAACACAGGTGGGTTGTCGTTGATGTCTGCTACAGATAACTGAACCGTTTTAGAGGAGGACAGAGGGGGAGAGCCCTCGTCAGTGGCAGTGATTGTAATGTTGTAATCAGACACTAGTTCACGGTCCAGTTGTCCTGTGGTCACCAGAGAATAATAGTTTTTAATAGAAGGAACCAATTTAAAAGGGATGTTTTGCTGAATGGAGCAGCGGACCTGTCTGTTATTCTCAGAGTCTCTATCCTGCACGTTAATGATGCCCACCTCTGCACCAGGTGACACGTTCTCAGGTATGGGGTTAGTTAGGGATTTCAGGTATATTACAGGGGCATTATCATTCATATCAGTAACATCTATTATAACTTTGGTGTAAGAGGTTAGTCCTAAACCATCTTTAGCTTTTATACTGATTTCAAAGGAACTCCTTTCCTCAAAGTCAATCACTCCAGTAACTTTAACTTCTCCCGATTTAGGATCGATAGAAAATGCATTTATATCATCATCAGATCCGTGGCCAAAATTATATGTCACATCTCCATTTACCCCTTCATCTGCGTCAGTAGCACTAACATTAATCACTATGGTATCTGGAGGAGAGTTTTCAGGCAGACTGGCTTTATAAACGGCCTGGCTAAACACTGGGGCGTTATCATTAGCATCCAGCACAGTGACGTGTATGACTACAGTACCTGATCTCTGAGGAGAGCCTCCATCTAAAGCTGTGAGGAGCAAATTCATTTCATTTCGCTTTTCACGATCAAGTTTATTCTTACACAAGTTCAACCTTGTTACTGTCAACAGCGAGAATGAAGTTTTCATTTTTTTGTAAACTGTATCTCTGAACAGCATTTTGACCTATATCTGCGTCATGGGCCTCCTCGATAGAAAAGCGATTAGCCTTGTCAGCTGACTCCCTTATTTCCATTTCAATCAAGTTCTCATTAAATTGCGGCGAGTTGTCATTTACATCTTGAATATGAAGACTAACACGATGAAGCTCCAGAGGATTTTCTAACACCAGATCTACTTTCACAACACACGAGGGTTTCTTGCCACAAAGGCTTTCTCTGTCCATTCTCTCCGATGTGACCAAATCTCCAGTACTCAGATTAATATCACAGTACCGCTTACGAGTCCCCTCAGAATCAACACGGGCCTTTCGGGAAGATAAGGTCCTCAGATCAAGACCGAGATCTTTAGCTACATTTCCAATAACAGACTGGCGTTTCATCTCTTCTTGAATAGAATAACTCAGGTCTCCGTTAACGACGTGCAGCGCTACAATAAAGCAAGCAAAGCAGAAGATCGGCTGCAGCGCTGAAAATCCTTTGTCTCCCATCCTGACACAAAACCAGTTTTTGTCGTGTTAATGTCCACCGTATTATCCAGATTATAATTAAAAGTACTTCCAAAAACCCCTCTATAATCCAACTCTGCGTACGGCGGACCATACAAATATCTTCGAGATTTTAACCGATCGTCTTGGAAAAATACAACCGACGTGCGTTGGGTAGTTGTGGGTGGGGTGGTGTGCGTCCATGTTCTGTAAGCCGACAGCGACACCATGAGTCTCTTTATATCTTTACAATATTAGGTTATGAAATAGTTTTCCAAGAGTCTAAAATCACGTGAAGGTAATTAACTTACATACATATGACTTGTGGTGTGACTATCAGTTGAAAACAACTACTTTTCAACGGATATAATGCAGAGAGAAAGAGACAGCTCTGATTTACGGCAATTTCGTTTTCCTCCATCCATTGATATCAAGACAATATAAATGTGTAGCTCAACAAGATTCATTTGCAGTATTATCAGAGATGAAATGTCCAGCATTGTTTATACTTTATACCTCGATCTGTTTTCTTATATAACGTGTTTAAAATACCAAGATGTAAAAAAGCTGCATTGCAACTGAGAGTCCTGCAATTTAAATTTGACTTCGGTTAATGTACCTAACATATAAAAAACGAACGTACTCGTTTAGCAGAAGGAATCCTTCTGTGACTGACTGATACAATATCATGACATTAAATAAACGCATCCTATTAACCCCTAACAAAAAGGCCTACATGCATGACCCTAAAACTGTCTTATAAAACTAACGTAAAACTGAAGGTGTTTAAAAGAAAAATACCAAACAAGGTCAGGTAAATAACAATCCAATCTATAATATCATACAGAAATAAATATTTAGTGAAACATATAAAAGTACTGTTGAAAATTAAACAAAAATGTAAAATTGCTTCTATAAAAAGGTTGATAATAATTTAGATATAGTAAAAAATATACGTGATTCTAATGGAGGTATATCCTTACTAATTTAAATATCATTTTACTGAACAACAATATTATTAATAACAATTTAGATCATAATATTACTATCGTTCCTTTAGCCCAATCAGAAGTGGATCCAAGGAAAAACACATCTACAACTTCTCCCTGGAGCCGGATAACCTCTCCAAAACAATGCATGTGTTTGTGCATATCTGTATTGTTATGCATGTGTGTATTGGTACTGTGCATTCCTATTCATGCATGTTTATTTGTACTTTACTATGTGAATTCAACAGTCAGAGTGACACATTTAATTTCCCCTCAGGGATTAATAATGGGTCATCTTCTTATATCTTGAGTTGTGAATATGCACGAGGAGTGTTTCAATACCATGACAGATATCTCAAAACCAGTAAGGACCGAGGTCACCATTAAACCAGAGAGCTGTAAGGTAAACTTCATCCCATGGCAAAAGATTAAGTGTTGTTAGACTGCTTTGATGTGAGTAACAGAGTTTCTAAGAAGAAAATTCTAACTTGTTCATAGAACCTTACATCAATGCCAAATCAGGCTTAGGAACTGCAGCTGTTCTAAATAATCAAGGAGAGTTAACATAAAGTAATAAGTAGTAGAAACTGGAGAGGATTGACAAAAATGCTGTGGGACAAACAACAAGTTTACTACATTATATATGAATATAATGTGAAACATCTCCCCGAACTAAATCCACCCAAACATGAATTTGACAAGAAAGAAGTGTTAATAAAAAGGCAGCAAATAATGGGTTTATGTAATTTAAAGGATTAATAATTTTTGAAATCTTCTGCTAACCAAAATTCAAAATCACCAAAATATTTAACAGGAAGCACACACATTTGCAGAACATAACACTTAGCTGGTTATAATACACAACACATTATAACCAGTACACAACAATACATCAATTATGAAGGTACACTCGAAAGGCTCCTACCTCAGGAGAAGAATCACAATCTCCAAACACTTCAGCAAAGTCTGAAGGGCTTTTCCTCAGAGTCTGGTCAGCAGGCAGTGTGTTGTCATTGTAAGATGACTCGAACTTAAAGTCACTGGTTCTAGAACCTGTTGTCAGGTAGGCGTCATAATTGTAAGCACTGCGTAAAGTTCCTGTTCCGTCAACATCTGCGTAATTAGGAGGGAGATACGCGCTGGGGATGGCGACTGCTCCATCAAACAACAGTCTGGGCTTTCTCCTGCGACAAAACCTCACACCCAGAATTATGATAATAAAGGTGAGGAAAAAGGTGGACACGGAGACCAGGGCGATGATCAGATAAGAGGTCAGTTTGGAGTTCTTCTCATCGTAAGAAATATCCTTCAGTTCTGGCACCTCAGCCAAGTTATCAGAGATAAGTAAATACAAGGAGCAGGTGGCAGAGAGACACGGCTGTCCGTTATCTTTCACTGCCACAACAAGGTTCTGTTTCATGCTGTCAGACTCAGAAATGTCCCGCTGTGTCCTGATCTCTCCGCTGTGGAGACCAATAGTGAAAAGTCCCGTCAGTGGATTTGACTATATATAAGACAGCCAGGCGTTCTGTCCGGAGTCCGCGTCCACCGCGATCACTTTGGACACCAGAGAGCTTCCGTGTGCAGCTTTGGGGACCAGCTCGGTCATAAAGGAGTTGCCCTCCGGGGCGGGGTACAGTATCTGAGGAGAGTTGTCATTCACATCCGATATGAACACACTGACGGTCACGTTGCTGCTGAGCGGAGGAGAACCGTTGTCTCTGGCCATCACGTGGACTTTAAAACTCCTGAACTGTTCATAATCAAACGTCCTCACAGCGTGGATCACCCCCGTATCTCCGTTAACAGACACATAGGAGGACACCGGGGCCCCGTTCACCTCACCGGGTAACAGAGAATAAATCACGGTACCGTTTTGTCTCCAGTCGGGGTCTCGTGCAGTAACGGAACATAAAGTTGAGCCAGGTTTGTTGTTTTCAGTCACATATGCGCTGTAGGACTGCTCCTCAAACACAGGTGGGTTGTCGTTGATGTCTGCTAGATAACTGAACCGTTTTAGAGGAGGACAGAGGGGGAGAGCCCTCGTCAGTGGCAGTGATTGTAATGTTGTAATCAGACATTAGTTCACGGTCCAGTTGTCCTGTGGTCACCAGAGAATAATAGTTTTTAATAGAGGGAAACAACTTAAAAGGGACGTTTTGCTGAATGGAGCAGCGGACCTGTCTGTTATTCTCAGAGTCTCTATCCTGCACGTTAATGATGCCCACCTCTGCACCAGGTGACACGTTCTCAGGTATGGGGTTGGTCAGCGATTTCAGGTATATTACAGGGGCATTATCATTCATATCTGTAACATCTATTATAACTGTGGCGTACGAGGTTAGACCTAAACTGTCCTTAGCTTCCACGCTTATTTCAAACGAACTAGTTTCTTCAAAGTCAATCTCACCACTAACTTTAATTTGCCAGTTTTAGGATCAATATAAAATGCATTTACATCGTCCTCAGATCCATGGCCAAAATCATACGTAACATCTCCATTGACACCTTCATCTGCGTCAGTAGCACTAACATTAATCACTATGGTATCAGGAGGAGAGTTTTCAGGCAGACTGGCTTTATAGACGGCCTGGCTAAACACTGGGGCGTTATCATTAGCATCCAGCACAGTGACGTGTATGACTACAGTCCCTGATCGCTGAGGAGAGCCTCCATCTAAAGCTGTGAGGAGCAAATTAATTTCATTTTGCTTTCTCTATCAAGTGTATTCTCAAGCACAAGTTCAACCTTATTACTGTCAACAGCGAGAATAAAGTTGTCGTTTTTTTGTAAACTGTACCTCTGAACAGCATTTTGACCTATATCTGCGTCATGGGCCTTCTCGATAGAAAAGCGGTTACCCTTTCAGCTGACTCGCCTATTCCATTTCAATCAATTGCTTTTTGAATGTTGGCGAGTTGTCATTTACATCTTGAATATGAAGACTTACACGATGAAGCTCCAGAGGATTTTCTAACACCAGATCTGCTTTCACAACACACGAGGGTTTCTTGCCACAAAGGCTTTCTCGGTCCATTCTCTCCGATGTGACCAAATCTCCAGTACTCAGATTCATATCACAGTACCGCTTACGACTCCCCTCAGAATCAACACGGGCCTTTCGGGAAGATAAAGTCCTCAGATCAAGACCGAGATCTTTGGCTATATTTCCAACAACAGACTGGGGTTTCATCTCTTCTGGAATAGAATAACTCAGGTCTCCGTTAACGACGTGCAGTGCTACAATAAAGGAAGCAAAGCCGAAGATCGGCTGCAGCGCAGAAAATCCTTTGTCTCCCATCCTCGGAAAAAAACACGTCCCAGTTTGTACAAATTACTGCATGGAACAACAAATTAAAATTCCAAAACAGAGTCAGCCACCAACATTTTACAAATGCAAACGCGATGCAAACTAATCGGGGAATGAAGGAATTGTTCTGAGAAATCTCATCCGATTGAAATGCAGTTATAGTGGGTGGAGATGTCTCTGCTCCTTGTGTGCTGGCCTACAGCGGCACCATCAGGCGCTTTTTACTCTTTGCATCTGCGAGTATTATTCCCCATGTCTAAACCTTTGTATATACAGTCTATGGTCTAAACCTAACTCATCTTCCCTAACTTCAATACGAACTGTGTGCCATATGTAAAACATAAACCTCACAACGTAATGTACAATGCTCAAAGTTAACATAATAAAAAAATATGCTTATTAAATATCACAGTTTTATTATTTGATTGCATTGTGTATTTAATTATAGACAAAAACCTAGAAATAAAAACAAGTAAAGAAATAGAAGCATGAAAAATGTAAATGTTGAACACTATTGTTAAACATAAACCACTCATTTAATTAAAGGTATAGGTAAGAATGGAGAAACCAGCTCGAGTAAGCTAGAATTTGAAAGTATACAACCGAAAAAAATCTGCCCTTCCTTCAGACTTCCTTACAGAGCCCCTCCTCCAACACACACGAACGCGCACATGACCAATGAGGGCACGAGATAAGTTCATGTGCACGAAATGGAAGGCAGAGAGGAAGGTAGGCCATCCAGTTATCTGAGCCTTTTTACAGCGCCACGGCTTCCACAGATTAAATATTTGTATATATTTATTGTCAAAGCATTTAATTTATTCATTGATGTTAGAGCATTCCATGGAATATAACAACAAGTGTTTCTGAAGTGAATTACCTACCCTACCTTTAACAAATGAACAATTTTTCTATCACTTATGTAACGTGTATGTGTTAACAAATAAAGTATGTTCTTGTTGCAGGTATTAATTCTTGAGGTTTATGGATTCTAATTAAATCATTACTTATTATGTATAACAATGATTAGTGTAATCATTAATATCATTATATATATATGTATTCTTATAATTATTATCATAATTATAATGAAACATTGGAACATTTGAAATTATGTCTAAAGGAGAAAATAAGTTGTTTCAGTACCATGGAGAGAGTCAAAAGGAAGATCACATGGGAGGGCTTGTGTACAGTATCAGAGATGTAAGGTTCAGTATCATGGACAGTGATGGGGAAGATACTTCGATATTTTTTCTTAAATAAGAAGTCTAAAATACCACAATGGTAAAAAACTGTATTACATCTGAGAGCATTTTAACTATGACTCAAGTAAAAGTACATAACCATCTTCAGCAAAATGTACCTAAAGTATCAACAACGTACGTATTCGTTTAGCAGAAACAATCCTTCTGTGACTGATTAATATATTATAATGAAATTAAATAAAGCATCCTATTAAGCCCTTACAAAAAGGCCTAAATGCATCACACTGCAACTTACCCTAACACTGTGTTATCAAACTAATATACAATTGTAGGTGTTTTATAGAAAATAAGAAACAAGGTCAGGAAAATAACAAGGAACCTAACTATAGTAACGGATAAGCATTTAGCTAAAAATATAAAAGTAGTGTTGAAAACAAAACAAACAATAGCTTCCAAATTGAAAAGGTTGATACTAATATAAATAATATATTTTTGAATAAATACACGTGATTTTTATGGAAAGCTATCGTTACATAATTTAAATATATTATTAAACAACAATATTATTAATAACAAATCAGATCATTATATTACTATCGTTCATTTAGCCTAATCACATAGTGAGAAAAAATACATCTACAACTGCTCCCTGGAGCCGAAAACCAGGAAGCCTCTTCGCTCTGGCACCTCTCTAAAAAACATATTATATCTTCAGTTGTGAATATTCACGAGGAGTGTTTCAGCAAGACAGATGTCACAAAACGGAAGTCACCAATAGACCAGAGCACTGTTTGTTAAACTTTGTCTAAGGGCAAAATGATAAGTGTTGTCAGACTGCTGTGATGTGAGTAAAATCATTTCTAAGAAGAACATATATACTCGACCTTATATTATAAAACCTTATCCATACATCCATGCTGAATCAGGCATAGGAACTGCAGCTGTTGTAATTAATCATGGACAAACATAACATGATAACTAGTAGAAGGGGCAGGGGATTGACAAAAATGCTCTGGGACGAACAACGAGTTTATTATATCGGTATATATTGTGAAACATCACCCCTAAACTAAATACAAGCAAATATGAATTTGACAAGAAAAAAACTGTCAATAAAAATTCAGCAAACAATGGTTATGTAATTTACAGAATTAATAATTTTGGAAATCTTCTGCTATCCAAAATTAAAAATCCACAAAACAATTTAGCAGGAAACACACGCATTTGCATAATATAAAACTTCGTTGTTCAACAAGTTAGAAACAATACATCAACTATGACAAATACACGGGAAGGCTCTTACCTCAGGAGAAGAATCACAATCTCCAAACACTTCAGCAAAGTCTGAAGGGCTTTTCCTCAGAGTCTGGTCAGCAGGCAGTGTGTTGTCATTGTAAGATGACACGAACTTAAAGTCACTGGTTCTAGAACCTGTTGTCAGGTAGGCGTCATAATTGTAAGCGCTGCGTAAAGTTCCTGTTCCGTCAATATCTGCGTAATTAGGAGGTAGATAAGCGCTGGGGATGGCGACTGCTCCATCAAACAACAGTCTGGGCTTTCTCCTGCGACAAAACCTCACACCCAGGATGATGATAATGAAGGTGAGAAAAAATGTGGACACGGACACCAGCGCAATGATCAGATAAGAGGTCAGTTTGGAGTTCTTCTCATCATAAGAAATATCCTTCAGTTCTGGCACCTCAACCAAGTTATCAGCGATAAGTAAATACATGGAGCAGGTGGCAGAGAGAGAGGGCTGTCCGTTATCTTTCACCGCCACAATAAAGTTCTGTTTCATGCTGTCAGACTCAGAAATGTCCCGCTGTGTCCTGATCTCTCCGCTGTGGAGACCAATAGTGAAAAGTCCCGGATCAGTGGATTTGACTACATGATAGGACAGCCAGGCGTTCTGTCCGGAGTCTGCGTCCACCGCGATCACTTTGGACACCAGAGAGCCTCCGTGTGCAGCTTTGGGGACCAGCTCGGTCATGAAGGAGTTGCCCTCCGGGGCGGGGTACAGTATCTGAGGAGAGTTGTCATTCACATCCGATATGAACACACTGACGGTCACGTTGCTGCTGAGTGGAGGAGAACCATTGTCTCTGGCCATCAGGTGGACTTTAAAACTCCTGAACTGTTCATAATCAAACGACCTGACAGCGTGGATCACCCCCGTGTCTCCGTTAACAGACATATATGAGGACACCGGGGCACCGTTCACCTCACCGGGCAAAATAGAATAAATCACGGTACCGTTTTGTCTCCAGTCGGGGTCTCGAGCGGTAACGGAACATAAAGTGGAGCCAGGTTTGTTGTTTTCAGTCACATATGCGCTGTAGGACTGCTCCTCAAACACAGGTGGGTTGTCGTTGATGTCTGCTACAGATAACTGAACCGTTTTAGAGGAGGACAGAGGGGGAGAGCCCTCGTCAGTGGCAGTGATTGTAATGTTGTAATCAGACACTAGTTCACGGTCCAGTTGTCCTGTGGTCACCAGAGAATAATAGTTTTTAATAGAAGGAACCAACTTAAAAGGGACGTTTTGCTGAATGGAGCAGCGGACCTGTCTGTTATTCTCAGAGTCTCTATCCTGCACGTTAATGATGCCCACCTCTGAACCAGGTGACACGTTTTCGGGTATGGGGTCAGTCAGGGATTTCAGGTATATTACAGGGGCATTATCATTCATATCAGTAACATCTATTATAATTTTGGCGTAAGAGGTTAGTCCTAAACCATCTTCAGCTTCCACTCTCATTTCAAAATAAGTAATTTCCTCAAAGTCAATCGCACCATTAACTCTAATTTCTCCAGTTTTAGCATCGATAGAAAATATATTTTCATCATCGTCAGACACATGACTTAAGTCATATTTCACTTCTCCATTCACTCCTTCGTCTGCGTCAGTAGCACTAACATTAATTACTATGGTATCTGAAGGAGAGTTTTCAGGCACACTGGCTTTATAAACGGCCTGGCTAAACACTGGGGCGTTATCATTAGCATCCAGCACAGTGACGTGTATGACTACAGTACCTGATCTCTGAGGAGAGCCTCCATCTAAAGCTGTGAGGAGCAAATTCATTTCATTTTGCTTTTCTCTATCAAGTGTATTTTCAAGCACAAGTTCAACCTTATAACTGTCAACAGCGAGAATAAAGTAGTCGTTTTTCTCTAAACTGTACCTCTGAACAGCATTTTGACCTATATCTGCGTCATGGGCCTCCTCGATAGAGAAGCGGTTACCCTTGCCGGCGGACTCCCTTATTTCTTTTTCAATCAATGGCTTTTTGAATTTTGGCGAGTTGTCGTTTAAATCTTGAATATGGATACTAACACGATGAAGCTCGAGGGGATTTTCTAACACCAGATCTGCTTTCACAACACACGAGGGTTTCTTGCCACAAAAGCTTTCTCGGTCCATTCTCTCCGATATGACCAAATCTCCAGTACTCAGATTAATATCACAGTACCGCTTACGAGTCCCCTCAGAATCAACACGGGCCTTTCGGGAAGATAATGTCCTCAGATCAAGACCGAGATCTTTAGCTACATTCCCAATAACAGATTCGCGTTTCATCTCTTCTGGAATAGAATAACTCAGGTCTCCGTTAACGAGGTGCAGCGATACAATAAAAGGAAGCAAAGCAGAAGATCGACCGCAGCGCAGAAAATCCTTTGTCTCCCATCCTGACACAAAACCAGTCTTCGTATTGTTAATGTCCAACCTACTGTCACTGTTATAATAAAAAGTGTGTCCAAATATAGTCAATTATCCAACACTGGGTACTGCGGACCATACAAATATGTTCGAGGTTTCTAACCGACCGTCTTGGAAAAATACAACCGATTTCCATTCAGTAGTTGTGGGTGGGGTGGTGTGAGTTCATGTTCTGTAAGCCGACAGCGACACCATGAGTCGCTTCATATCTTCACAATGTTAGGTTGTGAAATAGTTTTCCCATAGTCTAAAATCACGTGAAGGTAATTCATTCACACACATATGACACGTGACTATCAGTTGAAAACAATTACTTTTCAATGGATATAATGCAGATAGAAAGAGACAGCATCTGATTCAATATAGCCATTTCGTTTTCCTCCATACATTATTGTGAAGACAAAATAAATAGATACAAATTCCATTTGCAGGATTATCAGAGATGTAAGGTTCAGCACCATGGACAGTGATGGCACAGATACTTCGATCTTTTTCTTAACTATAACAAGATTCAAATACCACGATGTTAAACAAACTGCATTGCAACTGAGAGTCCTGCATTTTAACTTTGAATTAGGTACATGTACATAACTATCTTAAGCAACTGTAATTCCCTCGAAGCAGAGGCAGACACAAGTGGCTTTCTCATAACGGCTGTATTCCTCTTCGAATCCACCGTGAAAACTAGACATAAACAAACAGTATCAATGACAAACATATTATCATGATACACACACAATAACATGCCAAGCATGTAAGATGAGTTTAGCAAAGTAATAAACGTAAAATAAATACAAACAACAACATACATCGTTGCCTGCATGCTCTGAAAACAGAGGGAAGTATTCTTCAGTCCTTACAACTTTATAAGAATAAACTTAATCTAACCGAGCTATAAAAGTATCCGTCTCAGTGTCTTGTCTCTCTCGCTCTCTAACTCACGCGAGAACAGCATAACGAGACGTGAGCTTGGACTTCAAAATAAAAGACTCTAAATATTGCACACATGAAATATTGCAACAAATAATAATAATTAGACTTAGAAAATACATATTACAGTTAAATTATGAACATGTTAAAGGCTACACTTACAGTACAGCAACATTGACCTGAAGTATCAGGTAACACTTTATGGTAAGGGTACATGAATCATCATGAATTCATGCATGACTTAATGCATGAAAAAGCATGAATTCATTCATGTAGTACTTCATGAACTATCAGTAATGTATGAGGATTAATAGTATCTCATGCATGACTTAATGCAGGAACATACCTTAATTAATGCATCAACTAAGGTATCTCAATCATCATGACTTCTGAGTTATTAATGATGTTCATGTCTTCTTCATATAGATCTGCAGTTAAAGTGACAGGCCAAAAAACTGACCAGTCACAGTAATTCCAAGTGTTGTAATCATAATTAACTAAGCATACTTCATCATGTTTGTGCACAACAATACATCAATTATGAAGGTACACTCAAAAGGGTCCTACTTCAGGAGAAGAATCACAATCTCCAAACACTTCAGCAAAATCTGAAGGGCTTTTCCTCAGAGTCTGGTCAGCAGGCAGTGTGTTGTCATTGTAAGATGACATGAACTTAAAGTCACTGGTTCTAGAACCTGTTGTCAGGTAGGCGTCATAATTGTAAGCGCTGCGTAAAGTTCCTGTTCCGTCAACATCTGCGTAATTAGGAGGGAGATAAGCGCTGGGGATGGCCACTGCTCCATCAAACAACAGTCTGGGCTTTCTCCTGCGACAAAACCTCACACCGAGGATGATGATAATGAAGGTGAGAAAAAAGGTGGACACGGACACTAGCGTGATGATCAGATAAGAGGTCAGTTTGGAGTTCTTCTCATCGTAAGAAATATCCTTCAGTTCTGGCACCTCAGCCAAGTTATCAGAGATAAGTAAATACATGGAGCAGGTGGCAGAGAGAGAGGGCTGTCCGTTATCTTTCACTGCCACAATAAGGTTCTGTTTCATGCTGTCAGACTCAGAAATGTCCCTCTGTGTCCTGATCTCTCCGCTGTGGAGACCAATAGTGAAAAGTCCCGGATCAGTGGATTTGACTATATGATAGGACAGCCAGGCGTTCTGTCCGGAGTCCGCGTCCACCGCGATCACTTTGGACACCAGAGAGCCTCCGTGTGCAGCTTTGGGGACCAGCTCGGTCATGAAGGAGTTGCCCTCTGGGGCGGGGTACAGTATCTGAGGAGAGTTGTCATTCACATCCGATATGAAAACACTGACGGTCACGTTGCTGCTGAGCGGAGGAGAACCGTTGTCTCTGGACATCACGTGGACTTTAAAACTCCTGAACTGTTCATAATCAAACGACCTCACAGCGTGGATCACCCCCGTGTCTCCGTTAACAGACAGACAGGAGGACACCGGGGCACCGTTCACCTCAGCGGGTAACAGAGAATAAATCACGGTACCGTTTTGTCTCCAGTCGGGGTCTCGAGCAGTAACGGAACATAAAGTGGAGCCAGGTTTGTTGTTTTCAGTCACATATGCGCTGTAGGACTGCTCCTCAAACACAGGTGGGTTGTCGTTGATGTCTGCTACAGATAACTGAACCGTTTTAGAGGAGGACAGAGGGGGAGAGCCCTCGTCAGTGGCAGTGATTGTAATGTTGTAATCAGACACTAGTTCACGGTCCAGTTGTCCTGTGGTCACCAGAGAATAATAGTTTTTAATAGAAGGAACCAACTTAAAAGGGACGTTTTGCTGAATGGAGCAGCGGACCTGTCTGTTATTCTCAGAGTCTCTATCCTGCACGTTAATGATGCCCACCTCGGAACCAGGTGACACGTTCTCAGGTATGGGGTTAGTCAGGGATTTTAGGTATACCACTGGAGCATTATCATTCATATCAGTAACATCATAACGTTTGCGTAAGATATGAGTCCTAAACCATCTTTAGCTTTATTTTTCATTTCAAACGAGCTAATTTCTTCAAAATCAATCACTCCTGTAACTTTAATATCGCCAGTTTTATGATCAATGGAAAAAAAAATTCAGCCAGACTGGCTTTATAGACGGCCTGGCTAAACACTGGGGCGTTATCATTAGCATCTAACACAGTGACGTGTATGAATACAGTACCTGATCTCTGAGGAGAGCCTCCATCTAAAGCTGTGAGGAGCAAATTCATATCATTTTGCTTTTCACGATCAAGTTTATTTTCCAGGACAAGTTCAACCTTGTTACTGTCAACAGCGAGAATAAAGTTGTCATTTTTTTGTAAACTGTATCTCTGGACAGCATTTTGACCTATATCTGCGTCATGGGCCTCCTCGATAGAGAAGCGGTAACCCTTTTCCGCTAACTCACTAATTTCCTTTTCAATCAAATTATCTTGAAATGTTGGCGGGTTGTCATTACATCTTGAATATGGATACTAACACGATGAAGCTCCAGAGGATTTTCTAACACCAGATCTACTTTCAAAACACACGCGGGTTTCTTGCCACAAAGGCTTTCTCGGTCCATTCTCTCCGATGTGACCAAATCCCCAGTACTCAGATTAATATCACAGTAACGCTTACGAGTCCCCTCAGAATCAACACGGGCCTTTCGGGAAGTTAAGGTCCTCAGATCAAGACCGAGATCTTTGGCTATATTTACAATAACAGATTCGCGTTTCATCTCTTCTGGAATAGAATAACTCAGGTCTCCGTTAACGAGGTGCAGCGATGAGGACTTCCGGTGAGGGCAGTGCCATGTAGAGACGGAGTTTTGTTGAGCTCCTCATGAGAACAACTAATGTCAGAATATTGCTCTTTTAAAACCACTTGAACTGACTCCAAGCGACTTGATACACAAGTTATATCCATAGCCAGACGATTGCTGAGTAAAATATGCCGAAAAATCGCCAGGGAAACAACAAGTTGGAGCCGGCGGCGGAGGCTAGCGCTAATGCTAACCTGGCAGACGACCCAGACATCAACGACCAACACGTGGTACTTGACGCTATTGCGTTTCTTAAACAGGACCTGGTGGCAAAAATTGAGGGAAAAGGCGATAGCCCAGTTGGCGGAACTCCAAATACAGACTACCCAGATACGGACGGAATTACGAAGTGTGGTGGAACAAGTCAACAAAAGAATTGAAGTAACCGAGGGCCGAGTATCTGAGCTGGAGGTTGAGTTTAGCAACCACTCGGACTCAATCACCTGCATGACATCAGATGTTACTGGTATGAAAAAAGAACTGGCCACACTGAGGGACCGTTGCGAAGATTTGGAGGCAAGATCACATCGCTGTAATATCCGCATTATAGGAGTGAAGGAAGGACGGGAGCATGGGAAGCACCCATCTCAGTTTGTGGCTGATATGCTAAAAGTTTCCCTTGGTCTCGACAAGCCCCCGATCCTGGACCGGGCGCACCGCGCTCTCCGCAGCAGAGCGACACAAGACGGGCTCCCACGCGGGCTTTTATTGTGAAATGCCACTATCTCTCCGAAAAAGAATCGCTGCTAAAGAAAGCAATAGAGATGAAATCAGTGACGACCCCCGACGGTGACCAGGTCCGGCTTCTGCCGGACTTTACTCAGGCGGTGAGTAAACAGCGGGCAGCCTTTACCGAGGTGAGAGGGCTGCTGCGGAACTGCGAGGGAGTGCGCTACGGCCTGAAATACCCTGCCATATTGATGATCACAACATCGGGGGGCCACGAGGCAAGTTTCAGCGATCCAAAACTGGCAAAGGAGTTTGTTCTTCACAAGGTGGTGCGCAAGGCTTCATAATGGACATGTTCTGGTGAGTATTGGCCAAGGGCTAAAATTCCAGCTCCATATGCTGTAGATGGAGACGAGAAACAACTCAGCTGGACAATATATGTGGTTATGTTCGGGAAACATTTTCTTTCTCCCTATCTAGAATTCTCAGGATTTCCCATTTGATAAAGTTTATTTTTTCTTTATTGTTCTTGCTGGGAACATTTTTGAGGCAAGCCACGTCACGGAACATAATATCATTGTGTGACCATATGGGACATTAACGTTTTATTTTATTGAGCCATAACATGTTCAGGGCTGTTACATTACCTAGCTGATATTTCAAACTAGGATGTCGCTATATTCAGCATTGCCTGGTCAGCTGAAGAGAAGGAGCTATATTGAGTTAATTGTTCAGTTCCCATGGGGGGCTCGCATGGTAAGCAGTTTAGGAGAAGAGGTTTACTGGAAGTGCAAGCAGTCTCCATGCGGAAGACAAGCATAACGTTTGTCGTGTTGTCATTGTGTTTTATGTTTGTGAAAATGTATGTGTACAAGTGCTCATCCTCCCCTTCCCACCCTTTTTTGTTTTGTTTTTGTTTGTTTTTGTTTTTTGGCTACAATCCTTTTACCAAGCTCAGGGACTCCCCAATGCAGTATCATAAGGTGGAATACAACAGTATAGTCATATCAGACCATTGCCCAGTACTTTTGAAGCTCCGTTTTCCGGAAAATATACTCCGCCAACGCGTATGGCGCCTTAATCCTAGACTGCTTGCGGAAAAAAACTTTGTTGACTTTATAAACACACAAATAGATTTCTTTCTCGAAACCAATGAGTCCCCAGAGATAAGTTATTTCACACTATGGGAAACCATGAAAGCATATGTAGGGGGGCAAGTGATATCTTATAACGCTGGTGAAACTAAAAGGAAATTCAAACGAGCTACAGAATTGATTGATAGGATTAAAGTGATTGAACGATTACATTCAATATCGCCTTCGGAGAATCTTTACAAGGAGAGAATTTTGCTTCAGACAGAATTTGATTCTATGTCCAATGGGGACGCTGTAGATCTTCACTTAAAATCACGCTTTAATTTCTATGAACATGGGGAGCGTGTCAGCAAGCTTTTGTGCCATCAACTTAAACAGTCAGCAACAGCAGGTTTTATATCTGCAATAAAAGATGAGGAAGGTAATATTGTCACAGACCAAAAAAACATTAATGCCCAGTTCCAGTCTTTCTATGAGAATCTGTACACCTCGGGGGCAAGTAGCAAGGAATTAGTAGATGACTTCGTTAGTAAAATTGAAATGCCCTCCTTGGATGAATCAGACAAATCTGGACTGGAGAGAAATATAACTTTAACAGAGATTGACAACGCAATTAAAAGATGAAGCCTGGAAAAGCACCAGGCCCTGATGGTTATCCAAGTGAATTTTTTAAGAAATTTGCCCCTAAACTTGCCGCTATTAGTAAAGGTATTCGAGGAGGTCCTGGTTAGGAAGGCTCTTCCCCCGACTATGACGCAGGCCTCTATCTCATTATTACTCAAAAAGAATAAAGATCCGTTGTTGTGTGAATCATATCGCCCGATTAGTCTTTTATGTTGCGACTATAAAATTCTAACCAAGGTCCTAGCAGGGAGGCTTGAGAAAATATGCCTAAATTGATACATCCAGATCAGACTGGTTTCATTGTGGGTAGACAACTTTCAAGCAACCTCCGCCGTGTGTTCAATGTTATCTACCAGCCCAACAATGTCGAACCAGAACTTATTATATCCTTGGATGCACAAAAGGCGTTTGATAGGATTGAATACAATTACCTGTTCACTGCGCTCGAGAAGTTCGGCTTCGGCCCGACTTTTTGTTGGCTGATCAAGATCCTTTATACAGCGCCTAAAGCTTCAATTCGAACTAATAGGATAATGTCTCATTATTTCCCACTTTTTCGTGGGACACGACAGGGTTGTCCACTGAGCCCCCAGATATTCGATATTGCTATAGAGCCCCTGGCAATACTGTTAAGAGAGACCGCTAGTCTAATTGGAGTGCAAAGGGGGGGAGAATTGCATAAATTGTCGCTCTATGCGGATGATCTTCTTCTTTTTCTTTCGGATCCCCATGCTACTATACCTATTGCCTTGGAACTTATCGCCGAGTTTGGCCGGGTGTCGGGCTATAAATTAAACCTGAGTAAAAGTGTTCTATTCCCCATAAATGATAAAGCACGTCAAATGTCATTTCAGAACTTCCCTTTCTCTGTGTGAGGACAGCTTTACATACCTAGGTGTCTGTGTCACTTACAAATACAAAGATCTGATGGACAATAATTTTAAAACAGTGCTTGATAAGGCTAAACTGGACATGGAGAGATGGTCGACCCTCCCCTGTCACTAGCTGGCAGGGTTAATTCTGTTAAAATGACGATCATGCCCAGGTTCTTATTTCTGTTTCAGGCAATCCCAATCTTCATCCCTAAATCCTTCTTTAGGGAATTAAATAAATGCACTTCCACTTTTATTTGGAATAAAGCTGTACCTCGCATTAGGAAAGAGTATTTGGAAAGGCCAAAGGGGGAGGGTGGTTTGTCCTTACCCAATTATTTGTATTATTATTGGGCTGCCAACATCCACAAGCTGATGTTTTGGGTTGATGACGGACGAATCCCCAGTTTGGTCTGTAATGGAGCAGCATTCAAGTAATCCAGTGTCACTTTGCTCTTTAATTTGCGCTCCACTACCCTTGAGTAAAAACTACTGGACGAATAACCCAGTCATCCAAGGCTCTCTAAAGATATGGACTCAGTTTAGAATTCATTTCAAACACAAACAGGCACTTGTTGCTTCCCCAATTCTGGCAAATGTAAATTTTTCTCCATCTCTCACTGATCCATCTTTTCGGTTATGGCATGGGAGAGGGATTAGGTGTGTTAAAGATATTTTTAAAAATGGACACTTTATTTCTTTTGAACAGTTAAAGAAGGATTTCAATATCCCACAGTCATGTTTCTTCAGATATTTGCAGATACGTAGTTATGTCAGGACCCACTTCTCTCTAGCAGCCCCACAGAGTACCTGGATTGATGACTGTTTAAATATGGATCCCTGTGACAGGGGTCTGGTGTCTGTATTATATGACAATATTCAGAGGGTCGCCGCTCCGTCGCTTAATCACTTGATGAGGCAATGGGAGGAAGAGCTGGGAATAACTATATCAGATACTATTTGGCAGGCAGCAATTACATTTGTCCACTCATCCTCAATGTGCATTAGACATGGGCTGCTACAATTTAAGGTTTTGCATAGGTTACATCTATCTGCAAGTAAACTGGCCAGATTTTACCCAGGTTTAGACCCAACCTGCATCAGGTGCAGTCGGGACCCGGCCAGCCTAAGTCACATGTTTTGGCTCTGTCCAAAACTGGCCCCTTTTTGGACTGGTATATTTAAAACCTTTTCGTACATGTGTAACACGGCTGTGGATGCAAACCCATTGACTGCATTATTTGGCGTGGTCACACAGGAGACACAAATAACAACTGATCAGGCTGAGGCTGTGGCATTCCAACCCAGTCTCACATCTAAACGTGTAATAACTACGTTGGTCCACAACTTGAAACGTAGTATTTCTACAAAAACACCTCTGAAATTGTAGGATCCCTACGTTTTTTTTCACCATTCATTTCCAATGGCTGGCGTCTATGTCACGTGATCTTCAACTTTCTCACAGCAGAAAAAAAAACATGGCCGACCTTCATTTTATTCTCGGTGGAAAATGCCTATTTTAAGGTTAGTTTGGCCATTAAAATGCGTTTTGATGTCATTTGATGCGAGAAATATGAGTTGTTATTTCAGATTATTTGTGCAGTGGATGTACATGGTCTTTAGTTTGCTAGTTATTACGAAGATTACTAAAGGAAATTGTACACATTCAACGTTTTCATGGTTGCTAAGGTGGTTGCCATGGACGCTGCTATCGAGTGCTGTTAAACCCTTGTCTCCTAAAAATTACGTTCCACAGAACTAAACTGCATTCTCAATTACGTTAGAAACGTATTTCTCCCACGTTACACATTTGAAATCGAGAATCGGGCTCGATATATGGTTAAATTAAAATCAGTAGGCGAGGCTGTCATTTCGCCAGCTGTTACTCTCATGAGCGAGGCAGAAAATAATAGTTTTAACATGCCAAAAAGCTGCTGTGTCGTTTATTGCACCTCAAACATTAAAACAAATCCAGAGTTACGTGTTTCTGTACTTCCTCCAACAAGAAAAGACAGTAAAAGAAGAGCTCTGTGGCTTCAGGCTGGATCGCCGTTCAAATGACAGCGTTGGTTTCCCCAAAAGTGGGCGGGGCTGTAATGTGACGTAGATTTTACTCTCATCTATTATTCAAAACCATTCTATTTATTCTAACGTAAATTACATGCCAGTGTTTTATCTTTTTATTTAGCGATTTGTTTTTGCATGTTTAACTGGGAATGTTTTCATGTTGAACCGGAAGTACAATAAAGTCACTTCACTTTGTCTTCTTCGTCCCTTTTACGTTCCAGACAATGCATGGCTCAGCGTAAAAGACTGAACAGCGACCCCAGGTGTGTCTACATTGGAATTACATCTTCATTACTGAAGGACAAATACTTTACCTAGTGTTTGTTAACTGGGTTTTTAATGCAGTTGGCTTTTCTTAATGGTTACAATATTGCTATGAGTTATATCTGAAGCAAATTATGTTTCTGAAGATGTGTAGTCAATTCCACCCTTCAATGTAGCATAAATGTGAACTCTCATTACAGGAACAATACCATTAAATGACGGATATACCTTTCTGTCTGTGATGTTTTACAAATCAGATATTAATGTGTAGAAGTAAAACATGAGAAATAGTATAGCAATATCCTGTAAAATTATGTAAAAACATGAATAAAACTACACATCTTCAGATGTTATACATACATATGTGTGTCCTACACTAATAATACAAAGTTATTCGCAGGTCTCCCTTGAAAAAGAGATCAATGATCTCAATGGGATACACCTGGATAAATAAAGGTTTGAAATGAAATGAAATGATTAGTATGCTGTGTGTACCTTGTGTGCACCGCCTAGTGGTTAAAGCACGTTATTGAATTATTTTTGTTGAATAATGTTATTTTGTTGAATAATGTTATTTGATGAAAAAAATATTAAGAGTACATACTTTCATAGGGGGAAAGTAGAAGGTCAATGATAGAAATATAGAATATAAAAAATCAAGAAGATACTGTAAGTGATCTCTACAATAAAACAGTTTAGTGCCGGATGTACAAAGATATTAATATGAGGACCTTAGAAACCTTAGAAAATCTTGAAATCTTGATAGGGATGTGCAAAATAGCCATTATATACAGTTTTTAATTAACTATTAGTAGAGAATAACGAGTAATGAATATACTTTATAGAGATCTGCAGATAAATGTTTAGTCTTCTCAAGCACCAACTATCAAATATCTCTCCTGATTGTTGGCACTTGACAATCACCTTTCCCTGAATTTTACTTAAGTGTAACTAAAGTCTGCTTTAAGGGTTGTTTATATTTCACATCATTAATCAGAATCTGCAAAGTAACTAAAATAAATGTAGTGGAGTAAAAATACCAGGTTAACCTCTGAATTGTAGTGGAGTAGAATTACAAAGTAACAATGAGCTGTCATGTGGGTATATAACCTAAAGTATTCTTTAATGTTTAAATAAAGGTTAATTAGTTTGTCTGTTTTGCACATCCTCATATTAATATCTTTGTACATCCTGCACTAAACTGTTTTATTGTAGAGATCACTTACAGTATCTTCTTGATTTTTTATATTCTATATTTCTATCATTGACCTTCTACTTTCCCCCTATAGTATGTAGAGTATGTACTCTTAATATTTTTTTCATCAAATAACATTATTCAACAAAAATAATTCAATAACGTGCTTTAACCACTAGGCGGTGCACAAAAGGTATACACAGCATACTAATAATAACTTTGTATTATTAGTGTAGGACACTTATGTATGTATAACATCTGAAGATGTGTAGTTTTATTCATGTTTTCACATAATTTTACAGGATATTGCTATACTATTTCTCATGTTTTACTTCTACACATTAATATCTGATTTGTAAAACATCACAGACAGAAAGGTATATCTGTCATTTAATGGTAAGCTATTGAAATTCTGATTCCATAGATGTGTCTCGCATCACCCAAAACCCCTGACTATTCTCTCAACTCAGTATTTACATTCTTATATTCAAAGAAAATCAGTAATATCTTTAAAAACTACAAGTCCTTTTATATCAGCTGTGCACCGTTAAATATAACCTATTACCAATTGGATCAAATATAAAAGTCAGCCGAATTAGTGTTGATACTGCAAGGAGACGTATTGTGTGAAGAGAAATTAAGATGTTGTTTAATTGCTGATATATTTATGATCCACGTCACATATTCAGTTTCGGCGGCATTTCTTCCAGTTGTGTAGAAGTCTTCTAATCAGGGCTCTATAAATAAAGAACTACGGCAGATGTGTAATATTTAATGCAGCCGAACCGTGTATTACAATGCCGTTATGTGATGACTCCCAAAGAGAAAAGCAAGCACACTCGGAATAAAGTATTATTTTTTTTTTAAATTTTTCGGATTTCATATCACATAAACACCATATCCCAGCGTGCATTGCGGCTAAACAATCCAATCACCGAGCTTCTAGCTGAGGATCTTGGGTAATCAGTTCAGTGGGTTTGTGGCATGGGGTTTGTGGACCGAAATGTCCCTTATAGGCCTACGTCTGTTTCCGGTGACTTTATTTTGAAATTCAGTTCCTGAGGAACGGCTAAAAAGCCCGAGATTATAGAATTAAACGAATAAATAAAAACAAGGATAATTGTGTGTTATTGTTGAGTAAATAACGGTGTGTTATTTAGAAAAGAATAGCAAATTAGAAGGAAAAAAATATTAAAAAAATACAGATTTCATTATACTGAAGCTCTGAGCCTCATTTCTTTTCCTCACAGACGGCAAAAAAAGTCCGACATTATACGATTTAAAATGAAAACAATAATCGTGGCTTGGTATTGAGTAAGAACATGTTTTTATGAACCACACAGCTTCCGGTCTACGAAGACCCGACCGGACAAAAACAAGTGCTGCAGGCAAGAAACGTGGCGTATAATATGCACGCAAAACTCGGCCTCAGATCTAAATGGGAATGGTTAGCGTATCATATGCACACAAAATTGGACTTCTGCGTATCTATTGCACGCATTTCCAATGTGTAAAGTCGTGTCATTTGTACGCAGACTGAAGAGAGTGGGTTGGTTTTAACAGTACTCGATAGCAGCGTCCATGGCAACCACCTTAGCAACCATGAAAACGTTGAATGTGTACAATTTCCTTTAGTAATATTCGTAATAACTAGCAAACTAAAGACCATGTACATCCACTGCACACATAATCTGAAATAACAACTCATATTTCTCGCATCAAATGACATCAAAACGCATTTTAATGGCCAAACTAACTTTAAAATAGGCATTTTCCACCGAGAATAAAACGAAGGTCGGCCATGTTTTTTTTCTGCTGAGAGAAAGTTGAAGATCACGTGACATAGACGCCAGCCATTGGAAATGAATGGTGAAAAAAAACGTAGGGATCCTACAATTTCAGAGGCGTTTTTTGTAGAAATACTACGTCCCAAGTTGTGGACCAACGTAGTTATTACACGTTTAGATGTGAGGCTGGGTTGGGCATTCTCTACCCTACTTGCTAGACTGATACTCTTTAGTTGGAAGAAGGCTGCACCGCCGTCTCATAAGCGCTGGGTAGAGTGAAACATCACCCCGAACTAAATCCACTCAAACATGAATTTGACAAGAAAGAAGTGTTAATAAAAAGGCAACAAATAATGGGTTTATGTAACTTACAGGATTAATACTTTTTGAAATCTTTTGCTAACCAAAATTCAAAATCCACAAAACAATTTAACAGGAAGCACACACATTTGCAGAACATACAACTTAACTGGTCAACAAGTAAACAACAATACATCAATTATGAAGGTACACTCGAAAGGGTCCTACCTCAGGAGAAGAATCACAATCTCCAAACACTTCAGCAAAGTCTGAAGGGCTTTTCCTCAGAGTCTGGTCAGCAGGCAGTGTGTTGTCATTGTAAGATGACACAAACTTAAAGTCACTGGTTCTAGAACCTGTTGTCAGGTAGGCGTCATAATTGTAAGCGCTGCGTAAAGTTCCTGTTCCGTCAACATCTGCGTAATTAGGAGGGAGATAAGCGCTGGGGATGGCGACTGCTCCATCAAACAACAGTCTGGGCTTTCTCCTGCGACAAAACCTCACACCCAGTATTATGATGATGAAGGTGAGAAAAAAGGTGGACACGGACACCAGCGCGATGATCAGATAAGAGGTCAGTTTGGAGTTCTTCTCATCGTAAGAAATATCCTTCAGTTCTGGCACCTCAGCCAAGTTATCAGAGATAAGTAAATACATGGAGCAGGTGGCAGAGAGAGAGGGCTGTCCGTTATCTTTCACTGCCACAATAAGGTTCTGTTTCATGCTGTCAGACTCAGAAATGTCCCGCTGTGTCCTGATCTCTCCGCTGTGGAGACCAATAGTGAAAAGTCCCGGATCAGTGGATTTGACTATATGATAGGACAGCCAGGCGTTCTGTCCGGAGTCCGCGTCCACCGCGATCACTTTGGACACCAGAGAGCCTCCGTGTGCAGCTTTGGGGACCAGCTCGGTCATGAAGGAGTTGCCCTCCGGGGTTGGGTACAATATCTGAGGAGAGTTGTCATTCACATCCGATATGAACACACTGACGGTCACGTTGCTGCTGAGCGGAGGAGAACCGTTGTCTCTGGCCATCACGTGGACTTTAAAACTCCTGAACTGTTCATAATCAAACGACCTCACAGCGTGGATCACCCCCGTGTCTCCGTTAACAGACAGATAGGAGGACACCGGGGCACCGTTCACCTCACCGGGTAACAGAGAATAAATCACGGTACCGTTTTGTCTCCAGTCGGGGTCTCGAGCAGTAACGGAACATAAAGTGGAGCCAGGTTTGTTGTTTTCAGTCACATATGCGCTGTAGGACTCCTCAAACACAGGTGGGTTGTCGTTGATGTCTGCTACAGATAACTGAACAGTTTTAGAGGAGGACAGAGGGGGAGAGCCCTCGTCAGTGGCAGTGATTGTAATGTTGTAATCAGACACTAGTTCACGGTCCAGTTGTCCTGTGGTCACCAGAGAATAATAGTTTTTAATAGAAGGAACCAACTTAAAAGGGACGTTTTGCTGAATGGAGCAGCGGACCTGTCTGTTATTCTCAGAGTCTCTATCCTGCACGTTAATGATGCCCACCTCTGAACCAGGTGACACGTTCTCAGGTATGGGGTTTGTCAGGGATTTCAGGTATATTACAGGGGCATTATCATTCATATCAGTAACATCTATTATAACTTTGGCGTAAGAGGTTAGTCCTAAACCATCTTTAGCTTTCACGCTAATTTCAAACGAACTTATTTCTTCATAGTCAATTATACCAGTAACTCTAATTTCTCCAGTTTTAGGATCAATTGAAAATACATTTACATAGTCATCAGATCCGTGGCCAAAATCATACGTCACATCTCCATTCACTCCTTCATCTGCGTCAGTAGCACTAACAGTAATCACTATGGTATCAGGAGGAGAGTTTTCAGGCAGACTGGCTTTATAGACGGCCTGGCTAAACACTGGGGCGTTATCATTAGCATCTAACACAGTGACGTGTATGACAACAGTACCTGATCGCTGAGGAGAGCCTCCATCTAAAGCTGTGAGGAGCAAATCAATTTCATTTTGCTTTTCACGATCAAGTGTATTCTCCAGTACGAGTTCCACCCTGTTACTGTCAACAGCGAGAATAAAGTTGTCGTTTTTTTGTAAACTGTATTTCTGAACAGCATTTTGACCTATATCTGCGTCATGGGCCTCCTCGATAGAAAACCGGTAACCCTTATCAGCTGACTCGCCTATCTCCATTTCAATCAAATTATCTTTGAATGTTGGCGAGTTGTCATTAACATCTTGAATATGGATACTAACACGATGAAGCTCCAGAGGATTTTCTAACACCAGATCTACTTTCACAACACACGAGGGTTTCTTGCCACAACGGCTTTCTCGGTCCATTCTCTCCGATGTGACCAAATCTCCAGTACTCAGATTAATATCACAGTACCGCTTACGAGTCCCCTCAGAATCAACACGGGCCTTTCGGGAAGATAATGTCCTCAGATCAAGACCGAGATCTTTAGCTATATTTCCAATAACAGATTCGCGTTTCATCTCTTCTGGAATAGAATAACTCAGGTCTCCGTTAACGACGTGCAGTGCTACAATAAAGGAAGCAAAGCAGTAGATCGACCGCAGCGCTGAAAATCCTTTGTCTCCCATCCTGATAAAAAAAACGTCTTCGATTTGTTAATCTCCAACCTACTGTCAAGATTATAACAAAACGTATGTAAAAAAATAGTTAATCATCCAACAATGGATACTGCGAACCATAACAATATTCTCGAGGTTAAAAACGACCGTCTTGGTAAAATACAACCGATCTGAATTCAGTAGTTGTGGGTGGGGTGGTGTGCGTCCATGTTCTGTAAGCCGACAGCGACACCACGAGTCGCTTTATGTCTTCACAATGTAATGTTATGAAATAGTTTTCCCAAAGTCTAAAATCACGCGACGGTAAATCACTCACATATTTATGACACATCACTATATGTTGAAAATAACTACGTTATGCAGTATTATCAGAGATGTAGGTTCAGCACCATGGACAGTGATGGGGAAGATACTTCGATCTTTTTTCTTAAATAACAGGTTTAAAATACCACGATGTTAAAAAAAACTGCATTGCATCTGAGAGCATTTGAAATGTGACTCAAGTCAAAGTACATAACTATCTTCAGCAAAATGTACCTAAAGTATCAACGTACGTATTCGTTTAGCAGAAACAATCCTTCTGTGACTGATTAATATATTATCATGACATTAAATAAAGCATCCTATTAAGTCCTTACAAAAAGGCCTAAATGCATCACACTGCAACTTACCCTAACACTGTGTTATAAAACGAATATACAATTGTATATGTGTTTTAAAGAAAATAAGAAACAAGGTCAGGAAAAAAACAACGAACCTAACTATAATAACGGATAAGCATTTAGCAAAAAATATAAAAGTAGTGTTGAAAACAAAACAAAAAATAGCTTCCAAATTGAAAAGGTGGATAATAATATAGATTTTTGAAAAAATACACGTGATTTTGATGGAAAGCTATCGTTACATAATTTAAATATATTATTAAACAACAATATTATTAATAACAATTCAGAACATTATGTTACTATCGTTCCTTTAGCCTAATCAAATTGTATAGTGTATATAAGGAAAAATACATCTACAACTGCTCCCTGGAGCCGGAAAACCAGGAAGCCTCTTCGCTCTGGCACCTCTCTAAAAAAACATCTTATATCTTCAGTTGTGAATATGCACGAGGAGTGTTTCAGCAACATGGACAGATCCAACAAGACCAGTAAGGACGGAAGTCACCAATAGACCAGAGCACTGTTTGTTAAACTTTGTCTGCAGGCAAAATGTTAAGTGTTGTCAGACTGCTGGGATGTGAGTAAAAGAGTTAAGAAGAAAATATATACTCGACCTTATATTATAGAACCTTATCACCATACATGAATCAGGCATAGGAACTGCAGCTGTTGTAATTCATCATGGACAGTTAACATAACGTGAGTAGAAGGGGCAGGGGATTGACAAACATGCTGTGGGACGAACAATGAGTTTACTATATATATATATATTGTGAAACATCACCCCTAAACTGAATCCAAGCAAATATGAATTTGACATGAAAGAAACTGTCAATTAAAATGTAGCAAACAATGGTTATGTAATTTACAGAATAAAATATTTTTGAAATCTTCTGCTTACCAAAATTCAAAATCCGCAGAACAATTTAGCAGGAAGCACACACATTTGCATAATATAAAACGTAGCTGATCAACAAGTTAGAAACAATACATCAATTATGAAGGTACACTCGAAAGGCTCCTACCTCAGGAGAAGAATCACAATCCCCAAACACTTCAGCAAAGTCTGAAGGGCTTTTCCTCAAAGTCTGGTCAGCAGGCAGTGTGTTGTCATTGTAAGATGACACAAACTTAAAGTCACTGGTTCTAGAACCTGTTGTCAGGTAGGCGTCATAATTGTAAGCGCTGCGTAAAGTTCCTGTGCCGTCAACATCTGCGTAATTAGGAGGGAGATAAGCGCTGGGGATGGCGACTGCTCCATCAAACAACAGTCTTGGCTTTCTCCTGCGACAAAACCTCACACCCAGGATGATGATGATGAAGGTGAGAAAAAAGGTGGACACGGACACCAGCGCGATGATCAGGTAAGAGGTCAGTTTGGAGTTCTTCTCATCATAAGAAATGTCCTTCAGTTCTGGAACCTCAGCCAAGTTATCAGAGATAAGTAAATACATGGAGCAGGTGGCAGAGAGAGAGGGCTGTCCGTTATCTTTCACTGCCACAATAAGGTTCTGTTTCATGCTGTCAGACTCAGAAATGTCCCGCTGTGTCCTGATCTCTCCGCTGTGGAGACCAATAGTGAAAAGTCCCGGATCAGTGGATTTGACTATATGATAGGACAGCCAGGCGTTCTGTCCGGAGTCCGCGTCCACCGCGATCACTTTGGACACCAGAGAGCCTCCGTGTGCAGCTTTGGGGACCAGCTCGGTCATGAAGGAGTTGCCCTCCGGGGCGGGGTAAAGTATCTGAGGAGAGTTGTCATTCACATCCGATATGAACACACTGACGGTCACGTTGCTGCTGAGCGGAGGAGAACCGTTGTCTCTGGCCATCACGTGGACTTTAAAACTCCTGAACTGTTCATAATCAAACGACCTCACAGCGTGGATCACCCCCGTGTCTCCGTTAACAGACAGATAGGAGGACACCGGGGCACCGTTCACCTCACCGGGTAACAGAGAATAAATCACGGTACCGTTTTGTCTCCAGTCGGGGTCTCGAGCAGTAACGGAACATAAAGTGGAGCCAGGTTTGTTGTTTTCAGTCACATATGCGCTGTAGGACTGCTCCTCAAACACAGGTGGGTTGTCGTTGATGTCTGCTACAGATAACTGAACAGTTTTAGAGGAGGATAGAGAGGGAGAGCCCTCGTCACTGGCAGTGATTGTAATGTTGTAATCAGACACTAGTTCACGGTCCAGTTGTCCTGTGGTCACCAGAGAATAATAGTTTTTAATAGAAGGAACCAACTTAAAAGGGACGTTTTGCTGAATGGAGCAGCGGACCTGTCCGTTAGTCTCAGAGTCTCTATCCTGCACGTTAATGATGCCCACCTCTGAACCTGGTGACACGTTCTCAGGTATGGGGTTAGTTAGGGATTTCAGGTATATTACAGGAGCATTATCATTCATATCAGTAACGTCAATTATAATTTTGGCGTAAGAGGTTAGTCCTAAACCATCTTTAGCTTTCACGCTAATTTCGAAAGAACTGATTTCTTCAAAGTCAACCACACCACTAACTTTAATTTCTCCCGTTTTGGGATCAATAGAAAAATCATTTACATTTTCATCCGATATGTGGACAAAATGATATGTCACATCTCCATTCACTCCTTCATCTGCGTCAGTAGCACTAACTTTAATCACTATGGTATCTGGAGGAGAGTTTTCAGGCAGACTGGCTTTATAAACGATCTGGTTAAACACTGGGGCGTTATCATTAGCATCTAACACAGTGACGTGTATGACTACAGTACCTGATCTCTGAGGAGAGCCTCCATCTAAAGCTGTGAGGAGCAAACTCATTTCACTTTGCTTTTCTCGATCAAGTTTATTCTCTATCACGAGGTCAACCTTGTTACCGTCAACAGCGAGAATAAATATATTATTTTTTGCAAGCTGTATCTTTGAACAGCATTTTGACCTATATCTGCGTCATGGGCCTCGTCAATGGAGAAACGGTAACCCTTGTCAGCTAACTCACTTATTTCCATTTCAATCAAATTCTCATTGAATTGCGGCGAGTTGTCATTTACATCTTGAATATGAAGACTAACACGATGAAGCTCCAGGGGGTTTTCTAACACCAGATCTACTTTCACAACACACGAGGGTTTCTTGCCACAAAGGCTTTCTCTGTCCATTCTCTCCGATGTGACCAAATCTCCAGTACTCAGATTAATATCACAGTACCGCTTACGAGTCCCCTCAGAATCAACACGGGCCTTTCGGGAAGATATGGTCCTCAGATCAAGACTGAGATCTTTGGCTACATTCCCAATAACAGACTGGCGTTTCATCTCTTCTGGAATAGAATAACTCAGGTCTCCGTTAACGAGGTGCAGCGCTACAATAAAGGAAGCAAAGCAGAAGATCGGCTGCAGCGCAGAAAATCCTTTGTCTCCCATCCTTACACAAAACCTGTTTTCGTCGTGTTAATGTCCAGCGTATTATCCAGATTATGATTAAAAGTACTCCCAAAAATCCTTTCTAATCCAACTCTCGGTACTGCGGACCATACAAATATGGTGTTAACCGATCGTCTTGGAAAAATACAACCGACTTGCGTTCAGTAGTTGTGGGTGGGGTGGTGTGCGTCCATGTTCTGTAAGCTGACAGCGACACCATGAGTCGCTTTATATCTTTACAATGTTAGGTTATGAAATATTTTTCCAAAAGTCTAAAAGCACGTGAAGGTAATTCACTCACATTCATATGGCATGTGGTGTGACATCAGTTGAAAACAAACTACTTTTCATTGGATATAATGCAGATAGAAAAATACATCTCTGATTTAATATGGCACTTTCGCTGTCTTCCATCTATTGATGTCAAGACAATATACATTTCTAGCTCAAAAAGATTCATTTGCAGTATTATCAGAGATGAAATGTCCAGCATTTTATACTTTATACTGCGATCTGTTTTCTTATATAACGTGTTTCAAATACCAAGATGTAAAAAAACTGCATTGCCTCGGAGAGTCCTGCATTTTAAATTTGACTTAGGTAAAAGTGCATAACTATCTTCAAGAAAATGTACCTAACATATCAAAAACGAACGTGCTCGTTTAGCAGAAACAATCCTTCTGTGACTGACTGATATAATATCATGACATTAAATAAACGCATCCTATTTACCCCTAACAAAAAGGCCCACATGCATGACACTGCAACTTAACCTAACACTGTCTTATAAAACTAACATGAAACTGAAGGTGTTTAAAAGAAAAATACCAAACAAGGTCAGGTAAATACAAATCCAATCTATAATAACATACACAAATAAACATTTAGCGAAAAATATAAAAGTACTGTTGAAAATTGCTTCTATAAAAAGGTTGAAAATAATTTAGATTTTGTAAAATATATACTAATTTAAATAAAATGTTACTGAACAATAATATTATTAATAACAATTAAGATCATAATATTACTATCGTTCCTTTAGCCTAATCACATGTGTAAGTGGATCCAAGGAAAAACACATCTACAACATCTCCCTGCGGAGCCGGATAACCAGGCAGCCTTTTCGCTCTGGGACCTTTTCAAAACAATGCATTTGTTTGTGCATATCTGTATTCTTATGCATGTGTGTATTGGTACTGTGCATTCATGCATTTGTACTTTACTATGTGAATTCAACAGAGGGAAACATTTAAATTTAATTAACGGGTCATCTTCTTATATCTTGAGTTGTGAATATGCACAAGGAGTGTTTCAACACCAAGGATAGATACCTCAAAACCAGTAAGGACCAATGTCACCATTAGACCAGATAACTGTAAGGTAACCTTCGTATCATGGCAAAATATTACAGTTTTTTTCAGTTGCTAACACACAAAAATCTGACATAAAGCCTAATTATTTAAACTCACACTCAAAGAGCAAAACCTCAGCTCAAATCTCCAAAACTCTAAACACATTTTCAGCTCTGTACCCAATTTGCAATTCAACTTGGCACCCTTTGCAAAACACTACACACGGTTCTCTAAGTAAGACACAGAAATCTGACATATTCACTTGTTTGCCATTTTCAAAACATTGCTACGCATGAACCAATCAACAAATACACATGCCAAACGAACATAAACACGGAAATGCTTTGTTGTTGACTCATCAAGGATGTAAGCACTAGAAAAAGGCTTCATGTAAGACATTTATAAAAACAACAATGGATATATGGACAGCAGCAAGAGGAAGAGGTAGAGGGAGGATAAGAGAGAGGGAGGATAAGATAGAGAGAGGGAGGATGAGAGAGAGAGGGAGGATGAACTGAAGTCAGTTGAAAAGTTATTTGCAGCCTAACGGTTGGAGCTGTATGACCGTCAGGCCTACAGGTGATGCTTCTTCTGCAGGTTGATGTGGAGCTGTGGTCAGACCCAGTGATGTGGTAAAATGCTGCCTAAGTATTTTTCTCTCCCCGTTTTTTTCTAAAAATGTTTTTTGTATTTAGTTTTCCTCAAAGTTTTCCTTTCACTTTACTGTATTTGACAGAGGCATCATATGTGTTTACACAACTGTACTTATGTGTTGTGCAGGAAATTTGCACCAATTTGTTTTGGAGAAAAACAAAAGTATAACAACTGTATATTTGTGTTCCTGCACATATTTGTGTAGACTTGAACAATCTTTTTATGCAGAATTCTCTACATACAGAACACCATAAAAGATGAGTGTGCTTTAGATAATCACCACAGTGTGTAGTTGGTTGGACAAAGTGTCTTGTACTATAAGTGAAGTGTGGGCCATTTGTTGCAAAAGTTTGGTTTTGGTAAGTGTTTATGTCGTTTTGGGTGCAGTGCTTCTTTTAGCAAGATATATGAGGTGTTTTGCACTTTGGGTGTGTGGTTTTGTGAATTGTGTTAAGTGTGTTGACAAAATAAACCCTGTTGTCAAAAAATGTGTTTTAGCAATTGAAAAAAAACTGTAAGTGTTGTTAGACTGCTTTGATTCGAGTAACAGACTTTCTAAGAATAACTCAGGTCACCGTTAAGGAGGTGCAGCACTACAATAAAGGAAGCAAAGCAGAAGATCGGCTGCAGCGCTGAAAATCCTTTGTCTCCCATCCTCGTGTGTTGGTGCGATGCGGCTATGGTTGTAATGGTGTGTTGCGGACAACGCCACCTGGGGGAGTTTCACCCCCAGGAAATTACTAATATGATAATTACAAAGGACACTCAGGTTCATTTACACCACGGGGCAGAGACAGTTTACGGGTTTACAATATACTTTATTTATGAAATATCAATTGTCCAAAAACCACCAAGGTAATACAATCTGTAAAAGGCACACTATGGCACTAAGTTAAAGGGACAGGGCTGGGACTTACCACGGCGACAGTAAACGAAAAGGGGAGGAAGGGTCCAAAACTAAATCACTAGTGACACCGCAAACCAAACAAAAAGGACTTGTGAAGAACGCTGCCACCACGGAGTTGGCCGCCGTAGGCCCACAGCACATGTCCAGCACAATAAACCAGATTAAAATTCGGCCATATTGTAACTGCTTGATACAGGTAATTAATCAATGGAAACAAGAAAAATAAAATAAGTCTAAATGAATGCAAACACAAATGAACAAAAAAAATTAAATCAACTCCAAATGTGCATTAAAGGAAAGAAACAAATAAACGAAAAATAACCAGATATTGTAATTTAACTAAAAAGACACTAAATCAGAATACACAGAAACAATTCAGGACATAATGATCAATAGGTGTGGTTTGTTCAAATGGGGGCAATTTCATTGAGCCCCGTCCTTTCCCAGTAGCAGGCCAAAGCAAGGTAGTCTGGGCCCGTCCTTTGAGATGAGCCACGGCTCAGAGCCAATCTCAACGAGCCAAAACAGCAGGGATACGGGAAGGCTGGCCAGAGTTGGGGGGGATGTTTAAAGCACCCCACCCTATGCAGCCAGGTGCAGTCACCGAGCGAGGGAGAGAGAGACCCGCAAATTCCCCGGCCGAATCCCACAACAGTTGCAACGCTGCGACCAGGAAGCCTCAGCTGTCCCGGTAGAGAGAGTCTGACACGAGTGCTGCCACACCAAACAATTGGTTTCGCCGCGCCAGGCTGCAGCCACAACAGGAGAAGCGGAGAGGGGGGGGAACACGTTTGAAATCTCCGTTTATATAGCGGTGCGCAATTTTGCGCGGGCACGGTACCAGCAGCACAGAGGGAGAAGACCTCCGGTCACACTCGGAAAAAAACACGTCCCAGTTAGTACAAATGACAGCATGGAACAACAAATTAAAATTCCAAAACAGAGTCAGCAACCAACATTTTACAAATGCAAACGCGATGCAAACTAATCGGGGAATGAAGGAATTGTTCTGAAAAATCTCATCAGATTGTAATGCAAGTGGGTGGAGATGTCTGCTCCTTGTGTGCTGGCCTACAGCGGCACCATTAGGCGCTTTTTACTCTTTGCATCTGCGAGTATTGTTCCCCATGTCTAAACCTTTGTATATAGTCTATGGTCTAAACCCAAATCATCTTCCCTAACTTCAATACGAACTGTGTACCATATGTAAAACATAAACCTCACAACGTAATGTACAATGCTCAAAGTTAATGCACTGTGTATTTAATTATAGACAAAAACCTAGAAATACAAACAAGTAAAGAAATAGAAGCATGAAAAATGTCAATGTTGAACACGATGGTTAAACATAAACAACTCATTCAATTAACACATGAACCATTTTTCTATCACTATACAATAATATCAGTACATAACGTGTATGTGGTAACAAATAAAGTATGTTCTTGATGCAGGTATTCATTCTTGAACTTTATGGATTCTAATTAAATCATTACTTATTATGCATAATAATGATTAGTGTAATAATCATTATTATGATTATATATATATCTTTCATTATAATTATTATCATAATGAAACATTGGAACATTTGAAATGATGTCTAAAGGAGAAAATAAGTTCTTTCAGTACCATGGAGAGAGTCAAAAGGAAGATCACATGGGAGGGCTTGTTAAACAAATTACAAGACTTATTCTTCTGAGTTACTATTTTTGTACCAAGTCACGTTTCCAAGCAGTCATGTAATGTTAGGTTGCACATGGTATGTTAAAATTAATAATAAAGACAATATCCATATTTAGCACAACCATCTCCAACCCATCGTTGCCCAAAATGGGAAATGTGATTTGCAGCCAAACAGTAAAAGCCACACTGACCATTGGTGCAGCTAGGATATAACAAACAAACAAAACAGAGACCTTAACCATTTCAGCACAATTGAAAGCGACACACATTGACAACCCTTTCTTCTGGCTTAATCCTCAAATATATATGTTTAAATAAGTCAACATTTCCTTAATCTGATTAAAAACACATGTTTTTATCCATTTAAATGCATGGTATGTTAGCAGCAGCTAAATTGGTCTCGAGCCACTAACCTAAAGCAGATGTGAGGAGGAGGCTAAAGATGTCTGCTAAGCAAACGTCTTTATAACCAAATGCTCCCCTTTTTCTTTGTATTTACAGACTTGTAGTATTCAGCACCAAACACTGCCATCTTACCAGGAGCCTGAAAAGGCATTAAGGACATTTCTTTCACATATTCAGAGAGTAGTACTTTCTCTTGGAGTTCCTCTCTAAGATGCAATGAGCACCGTGAGACAATTGGTTTGTTGGTTGGTTAAGTGTATGTCCTGTATGCAAAAAAAACTAACTTGCCCCTTAATCTATCTGGTCTTGATCAACAAAACGGCCCAACAGACATTTTCTTTCGGTTATAGGTATTTGTTAAAAAACTTGTTACCAAGTTACCATTGCATTACCAAGTAATAGAAACAATGGCCTCATTATTGACTGTGTATACCTTTTATATTGCTTGCTAGCATTACTCCAAGCTGCAAACAAACAGCATTTTGTCTTTCAGCTTGATACTAATAGCATCACAATAAGCTGGCAGCTCCACCATGGCCTTCACACAGACCCCAAACTAATCCTTTGAATTGTGCAAAATTGAAAGATGAATTACAATGCCATGTCTCACATTACACCAAAGTCGGAAATGTAGTTACTTCCAACAATTTCTGTTTCCTAAATATAAATATTAACTGTAAATACAAAACCTAAAATCAAGCGCACATTTTTAACTCATGAGGTTCAGGTAATAATGCCTGATGACATCAACTACCGCTGTTTTGAAGCAATTCAGACCTACTGCATTGGTCAGGTGAACTGTTCACAGTTCCATTAGCAACAAACTCAAATTCAAATATATCACAATGTTAATGAAGTCAAGATGACACCATACCAATAATGCAGCAACATTACTTTTACAAAGTGAATGGCTATTAGCACATTCAACTAAGGGCCGTAGTAAAATACAAAACGAATTAACATTTATTAACACCTTAGTTGTCACACAAATAAATTCAACTTAATATGCTGCACTGTTGCTGTCCCTTAATATATTTTTACATTAACTTGAAATCATAGCATTACCTGTGGTTTACACACAGGAGGGGGGGTCAAGATTAACCAATTTCCGCCAGATACCAAGCAGGCAAATATCGTAAAGAGTAAGAAACTAATTGTGATGCCCCTGTGGGTTCATCTTGAGAGGGTGTGGCTGTGCTGCATCCAGCTGCCTTGATTGCAGTAACTCAGGGCACCTGGGTCTGGTGCCCTGCAGCTATTTAAAGCCTCTGCTCCTCTCTGTTTTCTCATACAGGCACCCGGTTCGGTTGAGTATGTATTTGGTTGTTTCAGTTGTTTTACTTTGTGCACTTCAACACCCTCACACATACATGTTCATGCAATCCTCACCCTGCAGTTACATTACTGATACCACTGACGTTCACACCTCATGCTTTACTTGCTTTGCACTTGCTTAAGTTGACTAATTTGAACCACTTGCATTAATAAACATCTTTTGTTAAACCGTTGATATGGTGTGTCTCCTCTTTGTTGTGGCCTTTTGAGCCAGGTCATAACAAATGGGGGCTCGTCCGACGGGTTATTTGTGGAAAGTTTGTTTAAAAGTTTGTGTAGTGCTCAGAGCACATGGTGTCATTGAGCAGCTGATCAGTTTTTGTGGCCCAGCTCTGTGCTGGCTTGGCGCTGCTATTTGGGTGACACATCATGTCTTTTGTGTTTCAGGAAGCTTTAGTGTTTGACATGGCGTCAGCTTTTGTGTGCCAATCAGAAGGTAAGATGTTGCTGTTTGTTACGCTTTTGTAAAAGGATTTCCCCGCTAGGCTTAAGTGGCGTTTCCCCTTGGGTTGCGTCTGTTTTGTTTTTTTTCATAGTGTTGTGGCGACGTGGTTAGTGTCAGCTGTTTTCGGACAGCTGTCTCGGGGGCACGTCCGCGTGATTTTGTGGTGTTGCCTGCGTGCAGGTCGCTCCACAACTCCGCCGGGTTCCAGTGCGTAATTACCCGCCGCAAGCCACATGAAGACTAGGTGAGATTAGTACGATTTTGGTTAGGGGGAATTTCTCTGTTGGGTTTGTCTTTTGCCCATGCATGTTGGCAGTTTTACATTTTGCTTTCTGATTGGTTATAGGTAATATATTATGGCTTCTTTGTCGGCGTTTGTGGATGCGCCCTCAGTGTCTTTCTTAGATGATTGCAAGAAGGCGCAGTTGGTCGATATAGCAGAGCATTATAAAATTGCTGTTGTAGGGAGCAAGCGGAAAGATGAGATTAAGGCTGTCATCTTTGTTTGAGCAGGGGGTGTTGCAGAAGAGTGAGTTTGGTGTGGCAGGGGTCGTGCCGGTAGTGGTTCAGACAGCTGGTTTGACGTTCGAGCAGCAAAAAGAGCTTTTGGCCATGCAGTTTGAGCAGAAGAAGTTGAGGTTGGAGGAGGACAGGTTGCAGTTGGAGTTGAGGGGTCAGCAGCAGGAGGAAGAGAAGCGTTTAGAGGTGGAGAAGGTGCTGGAGGTGGAAAAGATTAAATGTGAGGTGGAACATGCTAGATTACGGCTGATTGGAGAGGGCAAGCTTTCTTCTGATGGTTCGGCATCAGGTAGTGGCGATGTTATTTCTAACTTGCAGTTGGTGCCAAAGTTTAATGAGCGTGACCCTGACATTTTTTTCACCCTATTTGAACGCGTAGCTGCGGCAAGAAACTGGTCAGATTCGGACAGAGTGCTATTACTTCAGTGTGTACTCACTGGGCGAGCACAAGAGGCATATTCAGCTATTTGTGACGAAAATGCTTTGGACTATGCTAGTGTAGCAGGATAGACTGTTCAGCCCTATCACCACACGGGGCAACCTTTATAAAGAGGGGTCAGTGTCGCTCTTGCTCCCTCTTGCTCTTTGGCACGAAGGCCGCTTCCGGGTTCCGCTGACGTGCTTTCTCCGCTGGCACCGACCCTTGCAGGGATCCTGCAGCCCATGTCTGCTGCCGCTGTAAATGAAGCTCTCCTGCTGTGTGTTTGTCTGAACTTGGCCTGATCGGCTCTGCGCTGGAAGCCTGATAAAGAAGGACTGCTGTTTTGCCTCTACGTCTGTGTTGCATCCACGACTGCTCTACTACGAGTGTCTTGCTTGCCTGACTGAGTGTTGCCTGGACGGCTGGTCTGCCCTCACGGCTGTGTCTGTCTGCACAGCTGGCTTGCCTGCCCTACTGTGCTTCACCGCTACACTGCTGCCTAGCGGGTGTTGCTCTTGGCCTGCATTGTCTGCATTGCCTCTTCGTGTCACTGTGCCTTTGTGTCACCTTGCCCTTCACTACAGGGCCATATTTTAAACATTGTTATCGCGGACTATTTGATTAGTCTGTTTATGATTAGTTTCATTGACCCTGTTGAGTTAAGTTTGTTTTGTTTATTTAATTTAAGATTAAGTAGACTGTTAGGTTAATTTCTGTTTCTTTGGTTTAGTTGTTTTCGACCCTGTTGCTCTATATTTGTTTTGTTTATTTCAGTTAATATCAGTGAACTGATCAGTATTTTGTAGTATTATTGACTTTTTATTGTTTATCCCAGTAATTGTGTCTTGTTTGCCCCTCTTTAGTTGCTGAGAGCCAAAGGTGTGGTGCTGGTGTCCCCGGTGGCGGCTTCCCCCCTTTTTGTGTGTCGTGCTGTGCTCCCCTGATTTTGGTGTTCCTTTGTGTGAGTGTGTACTGATCACGGGTGCCTTAATTTACTTTGTTGGGATCCCTCTCACCCCCCGTCACCTCCATCCACTGGTAAGCCTCAGCATCCCTGAATTAAGATTTCCCCCTTTATTTCCAGTGTGTATGTTGTTCTTACTGTGTTTTTAATGATATTTTAATATATGAAATAAAACATTTGATGAATTGGAACCACGTCTCCTGCCCTCAGTATTACGAACCTGAGTGCCTTATTGGTACTTTGAATAATTATTTCCTTGGGTGCAATTCCCAAGGTGGCGTTGTCTGGCTTTTAGTTAAATAGTATTTCAAACAATCACTCCCACGTGCCGCCACAAACTGGCGTTGTCGGCAGGATTTACTGTTTGAGGGCCGAGACGTGTGTTCCAATCTTCTTTGTTTTCTCCTATTATGGCCCTTGCTAAAAACTATTGTTAGGCAGGCAGTAATTGTTTTATATTGTGTTCAGAGGCAAAACAGCAGTTGGTTTCTTGTGAATCTGTAGTGAGTTACGTTGTTTTCCTGTCCACATTCATTGCCTTTTCTCCACTTTTATTGGTAAAGGTGTAGCTATGGAGGGAGAAATGCAAGAATTGAGGGATTTAGTCGCTCAATTAAGAGCAGACAATGAGAGGATGCAGCAGGAACAGGCTGCGGCCGTGCCTGGCCCTAGTGCTGCACCTCGCCCTGCTGCTCTGCCACCTTCTGATCCTTCCAGTGCTAGTGCCCCTTTAGCGGAGAGACTGGTTTTTGTGCCCCGAGACCGAAAATGTCCCATGTTTAGGGGGAGGTCAGGCATAGGTTTGAATGATTGGATTGATGAAGTTCAGGCTTGCATGAGAGCGCGCCGTTTGTCTGCCAGCGATCAGGCCTTTTTCTTATTTGACCATCTTGAGGGAGAGGCGCGGGACGAGATAAAATATCGTTCTAGTGCAGAGAGGGAAGCCCCAGATAAGGTCATTTCTGTGTTACAAGAGCTCTATGGCTGTTCTGAGTCCTATGTAGCCTTACAGGAAGCTTTCTTCTCCAGACGGCAGCAGGAGGGCGAGACCTTGCAGGAGTTCTCCCTGGCGTTGATGAGTCTCATGATGTCAGTAAAGCAACGTGCACCTAGTGACATGCAGAACGCTGAGGTTTTGCTGCGCGACCAATTTGTCGAGCATGTTATTGATGGTGCACTGCGTCGTGAGCTTAAGCAGGTTGTACGACGGCAGTCTACTGCTACGATACTTGAGGTCAGGGCGGAAGCAGTCCGGTGGGAACGGGAGGGTCTGCCAGTGGGTGGGAGGGCGCGGAGTCACTCTGTCCCTTCGATTCTTGGTCTTCAGTATGGAGTCAGAAGTGGTGCTCCGGTGGTGACTAGTTCACCTCCAGTATCTGAGTGGAGCGAGATGAGAGAGATGTTAAAGCTCCAGCAAGAGCAGCTTAACCAACTGACCCAAAGCATTTCCCATTTACAGAGCTCTCAGTCTCATCAGCGCAGTTGGCCCCTCGTAGTGGCCCCGTAATCTGTAGACGTTGTCAGCAACCCGGTCATTTTGCCAGGGAGTGCAATGTGGTACTTACTGCTCCACATGATCGGCCCTCTTCCTCTGCTCAACACTTTAGCAGGCAGAATTGCTCTGATCTACCGTCGGAAAACTAGCGCCCGCCGAATTGCAGAGCCATAGTTCGGAGGGTGTAGTCACAGGCTCAGGGTTGGTTTCAGGCTATGTAGGAGAAGCATCGAAGCTCATGTCCTCCTGTCCCCACTTAGATGTAAACATGGGTGGAGTCAACATTCCTTGCTTGGTAGACACCGGGTCCATGGTGTCTACAGTCACTGAAAGTTTCTTTACTCAGCATTTGAGCCTTGGGGTCAAAAGAAACTCCAATCTTGCCACTGGTTGCAGCTCAGAGCAGCCAATGGGCTGGCCATTCCCTACCTCGGTTACTTGGAGCTAGACATTGAGCTCTGTGGAAAGAGGATGGCAAGCTGCGGGGTCCTGGTGGTCAAGGACCCTCCTGATGGTGTCTCCGCTGCTGTCCCTGGTATCTTGGGGATGAATGTAATCCGCAGATGTTATCAGGAGCTCTTTGGCCAGCATGGTTTAGCCCTGTTCTCCTTGCCTCCTGTATCAGGTGCTCCAGAATCTATCATTCACGCGCTTCAAAAGTGCCATCAGGCCAGTGTGCAGGCCCCTCCTGATGTTGCTGGTAAGGTCAAAGTGCGTGGCCGGAAGGCTTGTCGAATTCCTGGTGGCATGATGAAAATTGTGGCAGCCACATGCTCACAACAGTACTCCAGTGGCACTGTATTGTTTGAGCCCTTGGACTCAGGCCTTCCGGCTGGATTGCTCGCCTCTCCTGCTCTGTTCGGGTGGAAGGAGGCACAGCATACATCCCCATTGTGAATGTAGGCTCCACAGACGTGTTGCTCTACTCCCGCACTGTGGTAGGCACCTTGGATGAGGTTAAGGTGGTCAACTTACCTGCTGGTGTCACAGAAGTTCCTTCAGTGGTGGCTACAGTGGCATCACAGGCTCTGTCTACATCTGCACAGGACCATATAAATGCCATGGACCTATCTGCCTTGCCTGCTGAGGAGCAGTTAGAGGTGCGGTCTCTCCTTACCAGGCACACCTCCATCTTTTCTGCCCACGATGGGGACTTGGGTTGCACCAACCTGATGGCTCATGACATTCCTCTCCTTGACGACATCCCAGTGAGGCAACGCTATAGGCGCATTCCTCCGTCTGAGTATGAGGTGGTCAAAGATCACATCAACCAACTCCTTGAAGCACAGGTCATAAGGGAGAGTAGCAGCCCCTATGCGTCCCCCATCGTGCTTGTTAAAAAGAAGGATGGCAGTCTGCGCATGTGTGTGGACTACAGACAGCTGAACAACAAGACCAGGAAGGACGCTTTTCCTCTTCCTCGCATTGAGGAGTCTCTTGATGCACTGACCGGTGCCCGCTGGTTTTCCACTATGGACCCTAGCCTGGGTATAACCAGGTTCCAGTTTCTGAGGCAGACCGGCCCAAAACTGCGTTCTGCACTCCATTTGGCCTCTTTGAATGGAATCGAATGCCCTTTGGACTCTGCAATGCCCCCAGCACCTTCCAGAGGTTGATGCAGCGGATTTTCGGCGACCAACAATGCCAATCCCTGCTTCTGTATCTTGATGACATCGTGGTCTTCTCCTCTACTGTCAAACAACATCTAGAGAGGTTGGAGGTGGTGCTGGGGAGGCTGAAGCAGGAAGGTCTTAAGGCAAAGCTTTCAAAGTGTGCTTTCTTCCAACGAGAAGTGCTTTATTTGGGTCATGTGATTTCTGACCAGGGAGTCTCCACCGATCCCAGTAAGATAGAGGTGGTAGCCAATTGGCCGCCCCCCACTAACGTTTCCAAGCTGCGGTCGTTTCTTGGCTTCGCCAGTTACTACCGGCGGTTTGTGGAGGGTTTTGCCAAATTGGCGGCCCCTCTACACAAGCTGGTGGCTGAATTGGGAGGCACCAAGACTAGAAAGAGGTCAGAGCGCCTCATCGCTGAAAACTGGACTGAGGAGTGTCATGGGAGCTTTGAGGCACTCAAAAACAAGCTCACCACAGCACCTGTGCTTGCATACGCCGACTTCTCCCGTCCTTTCATCTTGGAGGTGGACGCGAGCCACTGCGGCTTGGGGGCAGTCTTGTCACAGGAGCAGGGTGGTAAAGTGAGGCCCATCGCTTATGCCAGCCGTGGTCTGAGGCCCACGGAGCGCAACATGACTAACTACAGCTCCATGAAGTTGGAATTCTTGGCGCTCAAGTGGGCCATGACAGAAAAATTCAGGGAGTATCTCCTTGGCCAGAAGTGTGTAGTCTTCACAGACAATAATCCACTTAGCCACTTGTCATCTGCAAAGCTTGGGGCCACAGAACAACGTTGGGCATCCCAACTTGCTTCATTTGACTTTGAAATAAAGTATCGCTCCGGGAAAAGCAATGTTAATGCTGATGCCCTGTCCCGTCAGCTCCCGCCTGGGGTGCAAGATCTGGAAGCTATGCTCCCTAGTACCTCCATCCCCAGACCTCTACAGCAAGCACTGCTAGTGCCGCTGGGCGGAGCCACACAAATGACGGTCACAGCCTTGCCTCATCATACGCCATCAGACATCGGAGCACTCCAGCAAGCGGACCCTGTCCTCGAGGAGCTCTTGGTGTTCTGGAGGCGTAGGCAGCGCCCGAACCGCGATGAACGAAAGCAGATGTCTCGGCCAGCCTTGGCACTTCTTCGTCAATGGGACCGACTAGCTGAGACTGATGGGGTCCTCTATCGCCAGGTCTTTCGCCCTGATGGTGCTGAGACAGTGTTGCAGTTGCTTGTACCTGCTTCTCTGAGGGAGCAGGTGCTCACTGAAGTACATCAGAGGCATGGCCATCAAGGTGTTGAAAGAACCTTGGAGCTACTCAGGCAGCGGTGTTACTGGCCCGGCATGTCCTCAGAGGTTGTGCAATGGTGCCAGTCCTGTGAGAGGTGCCAGTTTGCCAAGGACAACCAATCAGGGTCTCGTGCTTTCATGGGACACTTGCTTGCTTCTCGACCCAATGAGATTCTAGCCATTGATTACACGGTGTTGGAACCTACTAGTCATGGATTAGAAAATGTTCTGGTGATGACTGATGTGTTTAGTAAATACACGTTAGCTATCGCCACCCGTGATCAACGAGCTGCCACTGTGGCTCAAGTTTTGGTCACAGAATGGTTCTCCAAGTTCGGTGTCCCAGCCCGGATACATTCCGACCAGGGCCGAAACTTTGAGAGCACACTGATTCAGCAGTTGTGTGGCCTCTATGGCATTGAAAAGTCCCGCACAACTCCATACCATCCGGCGGGCAACGGTCAATGTGAGCGGTTTAACCGGACCCTTCATAACTTGCTGCGTACTCTGCCTGTATCCCGGAAGCGGGAATGGAACTCCTGCTTGCCACATGTACTGTACTCTTATAACACCACCCCCCATCAGTCGACTGGGGAATCTCCATTCTTTTTGATGTTCGGGCAGGAACCGAGGCTCCCTGTTGACTTCCTGCTGGGCAGAGTCCAGGATCCAGTTGGTGGTACCGTCCATGAATGGATTCAGGAGCACCAGACCCACTTGCAGATTGCCTTCGAAGGGGCCAGAGAGAGGCTAAGAGTCGCAGCAGAGCGCCGAAAAAGGAGCCATGACCAACATGTCCGAGACACCCCATTGAAGGAGGGCCAACTGGTGTTGTTGCGAGACTACAGTGCGAGAGGTCGCCATAAGATAAGGGATATTTGGAGCTCTGTCGTGTACAGAGTCCTAAAACCACCGAAAGAGGGAGGCTGTGTGTACACAATTGCACCTGCAGATGACTCGAGCAAAGTCAAACAGGTCCACCGAATGCTGTTAAAGGCATTGGTTGGAGCAGCCCCCCCAAGTAGTTCTTCTGTCCCCGTCCCAACTCCTCATGACCAACCACTGTCAGAGGACGAGCTGTCATGCAATGGTGACCTGTTGGTATTGATGCCTGAAGCCCCTCACCCTTCCCCAACCAGTACAGCGGTGCTCACCCGAAACACCCCTCGGTTGCCTGTCCCACCATCTTATCCGGAAGTTGCTGAGGCCGGCCCTTCAGGGGTTCCTGCTGCAGTTCCAGAGTTACCATCTACCCGCTTGTCTTTTCCAGCAGCCTCTTACCCTGACGCTACCGAAGTGACAATACGACGGACAACACGGTCAACCGCTGGTCAGCATCCCAATGTACATCATCTTCCAATGCCTCTAGGAGGTTTGGCACCTGCGGCTCGAAACCCTCCTGGTCCAACATCTAATGCGGTTTCTGTTATTTTTAGACCTTGGAACTAGGTTTGGTACATTTAGCACTGATTGGTCCATCGTCGGGGCGTCGATGCAAACAAGGGGGGTAGATTGTAGCAGGATAGACTGTTCAGCCCTATCACCACACGGGGCAACCTTTATAAAGAGGGGTCAGTGTCGCTCTTGCTCCCTCTTGCTCTTTGGCACGAAGGCCGCTTCCGGGTTCCGCTGACGTGCTTTCTCCGCTGGCACCGACCCTTGCAGGGATCCTGCAGCCCATGTCTGCTGCCGCTGTAAATGAAGCTCTCCTGCTGTGTGTTTGTCTGAACTTGGCCTGATCGGCTCTGCGCTGGAAGCCTGATAAAGAAGGACTGCTGTTTTGCCTCTACGTCTGTGTTGCATCCACGACTGCTCTACTACGAGTGTCTTGCTTGCCTGACTGAGTGTTGCCTGGACGGCTGGTCTGCCCTCACGGCTGTGTCTGTCTGCACAGCTGGCTTGCCTGCCCTACTGTGCTTCACCGCTACACTGCTGCCTAGCGGGTGTTGCTCTTGGCCTGCATTGTCTGCATTGCCTCTTGGTGTCACTGTGCCTTTGTGTCACCTTGCCCTTCACTACAGGGCCATATTTTAAACATTGTTATCGCGGACTATTTGATTAGTCTGTTTATGATTAGTTTCATTGACCCTGTTGAGTTAAGTTTGTTTTGTTTATTTAATTTAAGATTAAGTAGACTGTTAGGTTAATTTCTGTTCTTTGGTTTAGTTGTTTTTGACCCTGTTGCTCTATATTTGTTTTGTTTATTTCAGTTAATATCAGTGAACTGATCAGTATTTTGTAGTATTATTGACTTTTTATTGTTTATCCCAGTAATTGTGTCTTGTTTGCCCCTCTTTAGTTGCTGAGAGCCAAAGGTGTGGTGCTGGTGTCCCCGGTGGCGGCTTCCCCCCTTTTTGTGTGTCGTGCTGTGCTCCCCCTGATTTTGGTGTTCCTTTGTGTGAGTGTGTAGTGATCACGGGTGCCTTAATTTACTTTGTTGGGATCCCTCTCACCCCCCGTCACCTCCATCCACTGGTAAGCCTCAGCATCCCTGAATTAAGATTTCCCCCTTTATTTCCAGTGTGTATGTTGTTCTTACTGTGTTTTTAATGATATTTTAATATATGAAATAAAACATTTGATGAATTGGAACCACGTCTCCTGCCCCTCAGTATTACGAACCTGAGTGCCTTATTGGTACTTTGAATAATTATTTCCTTGGGTGCAATTCCCAAGGTGGCGTTGTCTGGCTTTTAGTTAAATAGTATTTCAAACAATCACTCCCACGTGCCGCCACACTAGGGTAAAATCCGCGGTGTTAAAATCATACGAACTGGTTCCTGAAGCGTACCGTCAGAAGTTGGGTCAAGGGGGATAAGCAGACAAATGTGGAGTTTATCCGTGATTTGACTTCTTATTTTCAGCGGTGGTGCGCGGCAGCAAAGGTTGCCAGTTTTGACGGTCTTTGTGAACTGATTGTATTGGAACAGTTTAAAGATGTTATCCCTCAGCGTGTGGCCACTTATCTGAATGAGCAGAAGCCTTCCACCGCGCTTAGAGCTGCCGAATTAGCGGATGATTTTGTGTTGACGCATAAGGGCAGTTTTACAGAGAAGTGTTCAAGGGGTGATTGGAGACGTGGAGAAGATGGTGGCTATTCCCGCGGTGGTGCAAAGTTTTCACCAGGCTCCTCCCATAGATTTGCAGGTCCGGGGCGACCCGAGGGCGCCAGAGTGGGCCAATGTAATTAGGAGGAGGAGAGGGTCATTGGAAGGATCAGTGTCCGTTGCTGGAACCTGAGGGGAAGCCTCGTTTTTCATCACATGCTCCAGCCATGTGTTCTGCCATTTTGGTTAAAAAGCCGTTGGGTGTATAGGATCGGGCATGGTGCCTGATAAGAAGCCGGTCTGTGCCGACCCGGATGTGGGTTCTGGTTTTGAGCCGTTCATCACGGAAGCTGTTGTATCAGTAGTCGGTAGTGACAAGTAGGCTATGTTCCGATTAAGGTGTTGCGTGACACAGCAGCTAGATACTCATTTATTGTTGAGTCAGTGTTGCCTTTTTCGTCAGAGACAGAGACGGGGGATTTTGTGCTGAGTGGCATGGAGATGGGCTTGATCCCTGTGACACGGCATACAATAGTGCTGGATTGTGAGCTGGTGCGGAGAGTTGTCTATCGGTGTGCGTCCCCCGTTGCCACTTGATGGGGTACATATGATTTTGGGCAACGATCTCGCTGGTAGTGCTGTGTGGGCTGGTGTGCCACTGCCTGTGGTGGTTTCCAGGCCGGTGGCATCTGGGGAGCCAGATGAGAGCGGTTTGCAGTTTCCAAGTGTGTTTCCAGTTTGTGCTGTGACGCGTGCGCAGACCGGTGAAATGTCTGCTGACCCGCCTGTTTCGGAGTGTAGCAATGGTGAACATGTGGTCTCACTGCCTGATCTCCCTTCGTCTGTAACAAAGAGGGACTGGGTGAGGAGTCAGAAGGACGATTCATCTCTTTCTGCTCTGTGGACTTGGTTTTTTTTTGGGAACCCCTTTGGGGTTTTAAGGGGGGGGGGGGTGTGATGCCCCTGTGGGTTCATCTTGAGAGGGTGTGGCTGTGCTGCATCCAGCCGCCTTGATTGCAGTAACTCAGGGAACCTGGGTCTGGTGCCCTGCAGCTATTTAAAGTCGCTGCTCCTCTCTGTCTTCCCTCTGTTTTCTCATACAGGCACCCGGTTCGGTTGAGTATGTATTTGGTTGTTTCAGTTGTTTTTCTTTGTGCACCTAAACACCCTCACCCATACATGTTCATGCAATCTTCACCCTGCAGTTACATTACTGATACCACTGACGTTCACACCTCATGCTTTACTTGCTTTGCACTTGATTAATTTGGCTAATTTGAACCACTTGCATTAATAAACATCTTTTTGTTAAACCGTTGATATGGTGTCTCCTCTTTGTTGTGGCCTTTTGAGCCAGGTCATAACACTAATACATGGAATTATTATAATAATTGCTTCACGGACGATGCATTGCACACGGCTATTTAATGCATTTATTATTTGTTGCACATACTAAACATCTACATATGACTCATGAACAAAGGATTAATGGTTCTATATTAACATGCTGGCTAATTAGGCTACACTTTATTTGCCAATATAGCCTTTAATTGTTCTCTTCTTTCAGACTCCTCATATACAATCAAACATGTTTAAAATGTGATTAAAATCAGAATAGCTTTGTGCAAAGGCCATAAGCACAGGCATTGAAAAAAAAGCGCGACTAACGTATAGTAACAAAAGTGAATCCTCACACATAGGCTTATGGCAAAAGCAATCGTATATCCATATTTTAAATAAACCACAGGTGTTACTGTGCAGTGTGCTTAACGTAATGTTAATCAACAACAGTTAAATATGCTACTGTGTCCTGTAGGGCTGCAGGCCTTGGCCGTTCCGCAGGATGTCACAGGACTTGATGAGTTTAAAAAGGCACCAAACTTCAATATGTTTGCAGTCAAAATAGAAACAAACCCCCACATCTTAATAAAGATTAATCAGCCCGCTACGAACCGAACTGTACACATTATGTGGAGGATTACAGAGCTTCAATGAACATCAGTTAAACCAGGTTAAACATGTTAATTATCATGACAGGTGACATGGTGTTGAGGTTTTGGAGTCCGGTAACTTCTTCGGACGTTCTTAACTTAACGTTCAGAAGTTTGCTGCTGAGCTCCTTAGAAACTGAGACAAACTATTGTAGTTTCCACCACACCCGCACCAATGCACCATGTCCATGAACCAAACAGAGTGGGGATCTCAAGTTACTTATTTCTCATTTCCTCGCTTCTAGGTCCTCGGGATCACCGGAAGTTGATCTTTCTGCGCCATCTTGAGTAGCGTCCCATAGCGCTTATTTGTGCCGGAGGATCGAGGAGCGATAACGGAGTGATAACCGAGGAACACCGGACCATCCTCCGGTGAAATCCTCAGCCACTCGCCCCGCCCCCTTACTGTGTATCGCTCACTGATTGGACGATGCAGCGCATGCACTGATGTGATGCTTCTTAACATGAGAGCAGTTTAACAGCGTTAAGATAACACAAACTCACGGGAGTCACTCCTCAGTTTATACAGTGTTGTGTTTCAAATTCATGTAACATCTATGTGATATATCTGAATAACAAAGTGGATACAAATCATTTAATGAATTTATTGGAAACATTTTTCATGATCTCCAATTCATTTTTATTATGAATACAATTAAAAGAGAGACAGATTTAATGTCTGTCAGCAGGAACAGCTTTTTTCGTTTTACATTTGTATTTATTGTCATTTCCATTGTCACAGCTGAGACATGAATTACGTGATGATTTGTCTCAGTTTAACAGCCAACACACGTGTAAGTTTAGTGCCGTTACTTCATGTTATTTGTATGCCTACAACAATAGCCTACTATTACGATAATGCAACCTCTGTTCACATTTATTTAAACCACAATATTTCTGTTATGCTTTCTCTTCTCTCAATTATTTTTCTTTATATTTTGCACTCATAGAAATATTAAACGGCCCATGTCATGCTTTTCTGGTTATTACCCGTCACCTTGTGTGTTATGTAGGTTTTTATGCATGTAAACGGTCTGCAGAGTCACAAACCCTCAAAGTACACCCTGTAGCGAGTAAAACTCTAACATAGAAAATTCCTCCCCAAAACGCCTCGTTGGAGATTTCTCAGTTTCTTTCTTTGCTCCACGGACGGGTCCGTTTGGTTCCGGGTACGAGCTGACGTCAGCTCGTACCCGGAACCAAATGGACCCATCCGTGGAGCCATTACGTAACGTCCGCGGAGCCGTTACGTTAAGCCTCTGCTGATTGGTCCAAATTGACCAATCCACGGACTTCCTCACACACACACTCAGTGCAGGCAGCTCTGCTGATTTCTCATCCCTGGCTGCAGGCTGATAACAGACAGTTGGGATCGCGGCGAAATTCTCTCTGCAGACCCATTCTCACAGCGTTTATCAACCTATTTCTTACTCAATATCAAGCCACACTTATTGTTTTTACTTCGGCTGTGAGTTTGTGTGTGCTCAGGATGAGTTTGGCTGTGTTTCGCTGTGTATCGCTAAACAAGGAAACCACACCTCCACGGAGCTCAGCGCGATTCACAACGTCCCGACCAATCAGAGCACACTGTGCTCACAAGGAAGGGGGGGCAAGAGCTGCAACGAGCCGTTTAGAGGAGAGAGTGAATACTGCTGAATACACATACTTTACAGAGATGCTGTATGCGAAACCAATGTGAGTTTGGAAAAATGCACAGTATAAATCTATTTTAGTATACCTCAACAATGGAATTATGATCAGTGGAAATGGCCATGACATGGACCCTTTAAACTATTTTTTGTTCATTCATTTTAAGAATGGCTTTTATCTGTTTTTGAAAATGAGTTCTTTTATTTTATTTATTTGGGTCTACAACAGATGATACAAATGTTTGTCAGTAAATGTGTACTAACAGAGGCGGGGGTGTTTGTGAAAAAAACGGAGACAGATTTGGCTGCTGTCAGACGATCAGCTGTGCGGCGTCATCACAAAAGGACGTCGCTTCACTTGACGCTCCGAGGAAAGGACGTACCATTGCTCTTAAAACTCATTTCCCTGCTTCTTCTCCCTTCTCGTAGTTTCCTTGCGTCTCTCCATGCTTCCCTGGTGGGAGGGAATAAGAGGCAAGGAAAAGACGCAAGTGAGTTACAGTAGGCCTATCTGCAGCAATGCCTGTATCTGTATGACCGCCAGGCCGCAGGCGATGCTTCTTCTGCAGGTTGATGAGAAGCTGTGGCCGGACCCAGTGAGGTGGTAAAATGCTGCCCAAGTATTTTTCCCTCCTCTGTTTTTTCTAAAAATATTTTTTGTATTTATTTTTCCTCAAAGTTTTCCTTTCACTTTACTGTATTTGACAGAGGCATCATATGTGTTTACCCAACCGTAACGGGTACGGGCTAATGTTGCCCGGGCAACGGCCCTTTTGGCCTTTTTGGCTGACCTGCCCCTCTGGAGAGAGCGAGAGTTTGTTTTTCTTTTTTCTGTTGTGGCTGAATCAACATGATAAGCCCACAAGTATTGTAGCGTCTCGCTGCGGGAAACACACTTTGTCAGCGCTGTCATCTGTTAAGACCACCTCAGTGTCGGATTTTGGAAACTTGATTTTGAGTTGTCTCATGGCAGTTAGGGTATAAGGGACAAACCAGGGGACTTTACTTCCTCTTGATACCGTCGGTTATTTACAAAAAAACAATTAAATATAGCCTACTTGTTATTGTGCTTCTGTCTTTCTGTGTCTTTTCATCTGTAATCTCCCTCAACGGGGCCGCTCGCTCTCTTTTCTTGATCTCACTCTCACGGGTGAACAGTTCACTGTCCCGCTTCATTGTAGGATTTCTGCCATGTCTCTACCACTTTAGTTTGACCATCTCTGTTATTAAGTTATGGAATACATAAGTAAATAACTAAGTAAAATAAATAAGTAATTAGATACCTTACCGTTGCTGCGCTCATAAAGAATGATAAGAATAAGAATAATGCGTATTGAACTGGTTTCATTAATTAGTGAGTTTATTTAAAGGTAGGCTAATTAGTTAGAGGCCCTATTTTATCAGTATGTCTGGACTGCACAGCAGTTACAATGGTCAAACTACATTAGAACAGAATTGTCCCCATTTTGTCTTTAATAGTTACTAACATTAGATATTTTTAATGAGATATGGACCGCAAAACAAAAAATTCCCTGGTTTTCATTTTTAAAATCAAGTCACCGAATGCAAGTAGTCCCCTTAGCTTATTTTGTTATGAGATTTGAATTACTGTTCAATTTAGTTGATGTAATAATCGTTTGGTTTCTTTTACATTAAAAACAAGTTACAATTTTCAAAAGGTCTTATGTTTTTTTTTCGGGGGGAGGCCCTTTTTCCAGTTTAGAGCAATAGCCCCTCCAAATGTCTGTGGACGTCCCTGTGTGCAGGAGTGTTCAACCAATTTGTTTTGGAGAAAAACAAAACAAACAATCTTTTTATGCAGAATTCTACATACAGATCACCATAAAAGATGAGTGTGCTTTAGATTGAGCACCACAGTGTGTAGTTGGTTGGACAAAGTGTCTTGTACTATAAGTGAAGTTTGTGCCATTTGGTGCAAAAGTTCGGTTTTGGTAAGTGTTTATTTGGGTGCAGTGCTTCATTTAGCAAGATATATGAGGTGTTTTGCACTTTGGGAGTGTGGTTTTGTGAATCTTGTCAAAATGAGCCCTGTTGTCAAAACATATGTTTTAGCAATTGAATAAAACTGTAAATGAAGACATAATGCCATATGTGCTGTGATCATTTAACCAGGAGATGGCGCCTTTTGCTTAGTACTCCTGCAGAACAGGTGTAGCATACAGGGATGAATGGGAAAGGCAGTGTGCTGCCTTCATATTGAAGATTTGATCATGAACCTCAGCGTTAACAGTTTCGGAAAATCTTTGACACCACCAACATGATTTCACTAACCGAAGTTCATGGCGCTTCTCAAGCTATACATCCTGCACACGCTGAACATCCTCCATTGTGTTACACAAAGCTTAGCGACTGGCTCAGAATAATATGACCTCTATTGTGACCGCAGCATGTGTGTGAATATTTTTGGCTTTTGCAGGCAGAGATTATTAATTACCAGCAGTTTTTCCCCAAAACAATTAACTGTTTTTTATTGTATTTCATAATTACAGGAAATCAAATTAAAATTACAAGAATAAACGGTTTATTGAAATGTGTGATGTATTTTAACAAAACAAAAACTGTAGAAATGGAATACATTATTTATCTGTTTTTTTAGCAGTTTTTAAATGCGAATTTAACAAAACTAACCGTAGAAATAAATGATTTTCTGTCGGCAAAATTAGCTGCATTTTCTGTAATTTTACTAAAATATACTTTTGTTATGGCTATATATCACTGTCAAATACATAAAAAATACAGTTAATACTCATTAAAAAAATGTATAATTGCAAGAAAATATATGAGTAAAGAAAGAAATATTTTGTAATTTTGCTTAATTTAACCACTACTTTACATTGATAAACTGAAAAAACACAGGTATTGACTATCCTATTATAAATGAAAAAAAACTACATTTTTAACACATTTTGACTTGTATTACTTTGAGGATTGAATTGTTAAATATGTGAATTTCAGGTTATAAAAACTGTGTAAAACCATAGAGTTAAATACAACAACAAAAAAAGTTGACTGTTATTAACATGTTGGGTGCGAATTCCTACCAGAGCACAATACAGATATAAAATGATGCTATAACCCACAAGTAACAGCCATAGAATGTGTGACTTTAACTCAATATTTAAAACACAGAGTGATTGGCGCAGAGTATGCAAAAAACATATTGAGTTTCACTGTAAGTGAAAAATGAAAGGATCTAGAAGTTAAATAACATTAGCATCTTCCCCTAGGCCTTATCACACTAGCATGTACAATTTAGCCCATAACATTGAACATGCTAGCAAGCACTAACAGCCAGACTCTGAATATAAAAACCTTGTTAGCAGTTAGTGCTACCACTATGCTAAATTGGTATTAGCATTGCAATTACAGTAAAACAAACTACCTATGTTGTCCTTTTAGACGTCTAATAATATCCAACTATTCAAATCCATCATATTGAAAGAATAGGCCTTCACCAAGGCATGTTGACAATAGTAACTACAGCGAAATACCTTTACAATCCAAGTCAATTAACTTAAATATGTATTGTGATAATGTCCCACACAGCTAGTTGGTTACAACAATCTACTGTGATGTCACAGGGATTTCAGGCAGCAGAGTTGAAGGTTAAGTACCTAAATTCACTTGTTAATCCATTTGCTATGGCTACAACTGCCTCGTGGAACAACAAAGTTTTCTTTTCTGTTTGTTTAATATAGCAATGCATCTTTGTCTATCACACTTTGCTTATGTAGATCTCCCATCTGACTTTATTGTGAGCTTGTGTTTTCAAAAAGTAAATTGAGCATGTTTTATGAGACTGAACACAGTCTCATGGGGTATTGGACTCTCTTAAAGTGCCAGTGAAGTGCATTTTTTTGCGCCAAAGTGAAATGGCAGTTTCATTTCTTACATATAATTGTACCTGTTCATGGCTAAAATAATTTTTTAGGAAGTGCGAGGGACGAGATAAACATCGCACATTTTTCAGAGTCTGAGCCTACCGCTGCTGCAGACGATAGCGGCTGTGACGTCACAAGATGGGCCCAGTTGTGATTGTTAACATGGCGGAGCCTTCGGAAAGTGATACTGGTGCGAGAGAAATGAGTGATTTTGACAGCTTTTCGGACAGGATAGATGAGGAAAGTGGCCATGGAAGTCAATTTAGTTGAGGACAATATTTTGTCATAGATCTAGAGTAGATCTACACACAGGATTGGCCGTCACCTGATCATACATTCATCTGTTCATAGCATGATGCAACATTCATGTTCACATGCAGTGTTGTGCTAGTTACTGAAAACCAGTAAGTAGTTACAATTACTAGTTACTTCACTACTTACACCAAAAAGTAATGCGTTACTGTGAAAAGTAACTTCTTAGTTACTTAGAAAAGGGCACCCATTAATGCCCTTATACTGTAGCCTTCATTTCAGTACTGTTATTGCATCGGAGAATAATACAACCTGTTGATCAACTTGACATGCATTTGCATCACTGAACTCTGCTAAGCAATGTGGTCTATACAAACACAAACACAAAGATATGTTTCAAAGTGCCAATCCAGCCGCTGTTGCTTAGGTGGAGGTGGAATGGCGTCGGATGAGTCTGGGTCTGTGGTCTTAGCTACTAGCTTCGCTACTAGCTTCGTCCCAGCATGTTTTTTCTGCAGATGTTTCAACAGATTTTAATTGCTGTTTTGGGCAGTCGATAGGATCTTTGACCCGCCAAGACACAACTTACATTTAACTAAAACGTTCTTTTCTTTGTGCTCGACAAAAGTGAAATAGTGAGAATATCTCCAGGCGGAGAAACTCGACTTGAGCTCTGCCGCCGCCATGACAGTCTTGTTAGTTAACACAAACACAGTGGCGTTTATTTTTCATAAACAATCTACGAATCTACGAAACAATGACACCAGCCACTCACCTTCATCTTTTGGGAACAGAAACATCAACACAGTGGCGTTTATTTTTCATAAACAATCTACGAATCTACGAAACAATGACACCAGCCACTCACCTTCATCTTTTGGGAACAGAAACATCGCCACTTCGGCAGACTTCACATTACCACAGCCAGCGGCAATGCATCGCTTCCCGTGTGTTTTTCCTCCCTTTTTCGTCACTGTCGCCTCCATTGTCAGCTTTTCTCGATTGGCAATCACTTCCAGTCGACTGCGAAACACTTTCCAATCAAATACTCGCTCAAAAACGTTGGTAAATTCGACTTTGAAATAGAGACAAAATGAATGGTGGTGAATGTAAACACTTCGGCTTGGCCCATCTTGTGACGTCACGCAGTAGATCGCAAGCCACGCCCACGAAGGCGGAGGTCGACTGCGAATTTCCCAGCGGAAAATTCAAACTCGTCAAATTCGTTGCTATTCCAACATCTTTGATATGGGTTCCAATGGACAATTTTGGTCATTACTATACGTATTAGCATAAAAGATCATGCACCGTCGCACACTTCAGTGGGTCTTTAAAACCCATGTAGGTGCAGAATAGGTTTCTCAAAAATAAAGCAATCAGGAATAATATACAGTTTATAAATATATACAGACACACACATATATGCATATATGCACGCATATATATATATATATATAAAAATATATATGCATATATGCACGCATATATATATATATATATATATATATATATATATATATGCATATGCATATATACATGTGTCCAAAAAGTCCATGTGTCCAATGCAATGCACATATTTTTTCATTCTTGAATATACTATAATATACTTACTTCTTATTTCTATTTGTTTAATATATATGTTTATTTTGAAATTGGAAATAACCAAGTACTGAGATATTCTTGGAAATTAAATGAGAATCCATAAAACAGCTGGCGTTTGGATTCTGGTTACGGCCGACCGGCTATTTGGAGTGGAATGCAGCCCATCCACGGCAGACAGCCCAAAACAGTAATCGAACGCGCCACTTCCGGCTGACAGTGGCTGAGGATCATGGGTAAAAACTATAGACTGTATAAATGGACGTAGGGTCCGTGACGTCACCCATAGGATTCTGCAGAGTTGCCGAGAAGCCCTTAGTAGGCGGAGTCGGCCACTAACGGCTCGACAGTGACGTCAGAGTCTAACTCCCGCCTGCTCCAGCCTGATCCAAATAAGGGCAAAGAGGCGGAGCCGAGGCGGAACCTGCTGCTGAAGCACAAGGCGGGGCTCCAAGCTCCCGATCTAGCTGAAGCTGCCAAGCTAGGCTAACATGCTCACATGCTCATGCTCACTTAATAAGCCTTGTTCAACATAATTTCTTTAGCTAATACTACAGCGGGCTGCAGGCGAACCAAGTCCGCGTTTCGCTGCATTCCTTGATCTCCAGTTATAACGCCGGACTCCGCCGCCGGGACGCCGAAGCTAATGGAGCCGCAGGGGGCTAGCTAGCTCCCTGCGGCTCCGTAAGCTCCGGCGGCAGACTCCGGCGGCCACCACTGGGATAATTGGGTCCCCTTTTAACATTTGCTCCCGTTTAGCATTATGGGCGTCATAGCCATAGACTATAAAAGTCTTGCCCAAGGCTGAATCATAAACTAAACTGTGTGTATGTATATATATATATATATATATATATATATATATATATACACATACATACATACATACATGTATACATGTATATATATATATATACATACATACATACATACATACATACATGTATACATGTATATATATATATATACATGTATACATGCAGTGTGCGAAATACGGGGGGGTCCGGGGGAGCTCGACCCCCCCCGATTAACACCTGAGCCCCCCTGAAAGCCTCAACAGCAACATTTGAGGGGGGTCTCAAATTATAATATTTATTTGTCACTTGCAATGGTCACTAAAATGTTTTTAAGCTTACTATGTCCAGTATTCATAATTCAAAACATTTGTTTACAAATATAATCTATTTTGGCTGGCAAAAGCATTTCCTCGCATAGAATCGAAAACAGACGGCTCTTTAACGGTCGCGTATTCATTCATTCATATGAACGTCAGAATATAGAATTATTTGACGGCACCCCTGAAGACGCCAGACGGCGCCCCGGTTGAGAAACGCTGCTATAGACTACTGATTGGGCCCGGACTGGCCATCGGGAGGACTGGGAGGTTTCCCGATGGCCCGGCCTGTTAAGTGGCCTGTTGGCCTGAGGATTTCTTTATTTTTTGTATGTATTGTGGACGCAACGCTGCGCAAATGTGGGTCTGTCTCAAACAGGGGGACTGTCTGTCTACATCTAGTCTCTTTATTTTCCCCTCAAAATGCACCAGATTGATGCATTTGACTCCAAAATTTAAAAACAAATCTTACCGGGGGAGCATGCCCCCGGACCCCCCTAGAGTAGGCCGCCTACTGCATATTGAGAAATCTTCGACCGGTATATTGCGCAATAAACGGGAGATGGGGACCCCCCCGATTATTGACGGGTATTTCGCACACTATACATGTATAAAGGGTTACGTCCTTAGCTGGCTAATAAGCTATAACAAGCTAAGCTAACAAGCACACAAACACCTGCTAACATGTATAATATTATCATTTTACTCAACGAAAAAAGCTGAGAGTAGACTTCTTGGAAGTTCTGTTAGTACATTCAACCGCACAGCACAACATTTTAATTGTCTGGTATTAGTAACAACATTCCCTAAAAGACACAATCACCACGAACACGGCTAAAGGGTCAAGTACAGTAACTACAACTAGCTAACGTTGTAGCCTAGCAGAGTGGACAAGTTGCTGTTAGCTGACAGTGAGGCACATACCTGTCCAAGTGACCACGCCCTAATTTATGCAAAAACGGTAAGACCTAATATAAATAAAAGGGTCGCGTTATAAAACAATTCACTCAACAATTAATAATCATTAAGGTGGAATCTAACTATATCCCGAATAATTTGTATTGCATCCAGGGGTAGAAACATGTTTATTTCTGCTGTAAAGTTGGGCATTTTAACATGGGGGTCTATGGAAATTGATCCTTTCTGCAGTCATCGCCTATCGGCCAATAGATGAACTGCAGTTTGTGGCACTTCCTTATTGGCGTCCCGGCTGCGTCTATCGTTTTTCCAACCCAGTTTAGATCCCACTTCCGCATTACGCAAGCATCGACGCGGCGTTACGTCACAGCATCAACCTGGCGTTACATCCCTATGGTTACATCACTGCCTCACGCGGCACACCCGCGAAATCTGAATCTGACAAGCGAAATACTGTCCTTTTAAACGCCGCATCATACAGCAATATTAAAAGTAGATATACAATATAATAGTGCTTCTTTGTCAATATGACTGACGACCACACTTATGCAGCGCTGAGGTAATGTTAATTCATCATTTAATATTAATTCCTGATGGATATAAGAGGGATACATTAGCAAACATCTGTATATATAGCCTATATATATATATATATATATATAATGTTTTTTTGTTTGTCATGTAACATATTAACGTTTTGACCTTCTGTTTAGGATGTAAAGGTAGTTTGCCGCTTGGTAAAAACCTAAAAACCATAGGTAAAAACTGACCTCCGTCTTCGCTAAACACATATTTTTTATAACGCTCTAAAACGTGTTAACGTTCTCATTGGACACCAGTGATCATAAAACCAATCAATCTCACAGATTTCGGGTAGGCCCCCCCTCTCCAGCAATAGATTGATCTGATTGGCAGATTCAAATGCAAGTGCGTTGCCTCTGTCGTCTGTTGATGATGGGATTATGGCGCCGTCAAAGAGAAAGCATTCATCAGGTGCTTCGAAACGGAAAATTAAAAAGAAACGAGAGGAAAATACAGCACGAGAGTCAGGTATGTGTGTGAGCATTTAAAACTATTTTAATTTAAATTATTCTGCATGTACACTACAAGTAGTCTAGTTGCTTAATCCGTAGATCCCGTCTCTCGGCACTACAACAGCTAAATTAGCTAACGTTAGCTAAATTAGCTATGTTAGTTCCCTGCAGTGTATAACCGGTCCGCAGCTTTGTGAACATTCAATTCGAAGATTTTCAATGTTACAGTCAACTGAAGTCGACCCAAAACAGCCAAAAATAGCGGACTTTTAGATCTCTAACATTTTTAGCATAAGTTAATGGAGTTTAACATAGCGGAAATTAGCATCGCGGCTATCGGACATTTTCTGACTGGTGAAGATGATGAATGAAAATATTTTCTGTTGCTGTAGTAGGGATGGGTATCGTTTGAAATGTATCGATTCCGACTCCGGTTCTGCTTATCGATTCCGGTTATTATCGATTCCTCGTTTCGATTCCAACATTGTAAAAGAAAGAGGTCAAACGTTTAGATAACAAAAATATCTTTATTCTTTTAAGCTTTAACTGACATCTTTACAAATAAAAAATATACATGCAATACAAATGTATTGCACAATAGCTGTGCTTTATTTTAACTGAGCTATGCCTGTTGCAAAAGCTATTAACTTGCCACAGGCATTACACTGTGCCTTGTCTTTTTCTTTTTTAGTGTAGTGGAGCCTCACTTTTGAGCGTTTACCGCGATCCATCTTTGGTGTTATGAAGTGACTGAGCTCGTGAACTGTCTACGGGAGGGCGGGGGGAGCCTCGCTGCGGGGCAACTGTGTACCTCTGTCGCCTGTCAGCGCAACTAACATGATGCCGTTTAAAAAAAATGAAGGGCGGTGCCGGCCGTCAGCGAACCGAGCCGGCCGTCAACGGCCCGCTGACGACCGGCCGTTCTGTGATTCTCCAGAACACACAGATGGCCAGTCCGCCCTTACCCTGTATTCCACCGGGTCACTGCAGCGCCGTGGCGCAGACGGACCCGGTGGAATACAGTGTCTACCGCGTTTAGGAACCGTTAAGCAGAACCGAAATTGTGTATTCGGACCCAAGTACTGAAGGAATGAGGTATTTGCGGTCTACAATAACAGAGAAGAGACTGTCAAGTTTGGCTGTACTCAGCATTGAATCAAAACGCACTAAAGCTGTTGATCTTAATAAGTTTGTGAGGCGTTTCGCTGAACAAAATGGTAATCGCCGCATTCAGCTGTAATAGACATGTCAACTTGATGCTCTGCTCACGGATGAGCATACAAAACTGTTAAGATGATGACCTTACGTGTGTAAATATATTTGTTTTCTCTGTGGGGGTCTGCCCCCAAAAAACGGTTTTAAGTCCTGAGAAAGTCAAATAAGACGATGTGTAAAACTACACTGCCCAGCCAAAAAAAAGTTACCACTTTGATTTAACTAGGCCAGTAGGTAAGGACATTCCACTGGATAATAACTGAAGTATAAAAGAATGCATGACTGAAGTGTTTGAAGGCAAACAAAAAGAGGAAATAACAGGTCAAATCAAGCAAATCCCCCTCTCAGATTCCACAGCAACCAGAAGAACATAAATACTGGCTGGTGATTTGATTAATCAGCTTTGTGATGGAATAAAAAATGCATAGTGCATTTCCTTAGCTGTGGATGAGTCTATTGACACCACTGACAATGCTCAGTTGCTGGTGTTTGTGAGTTTTTATGATGAGGCAAAGGGGGAGTTTGTTGAAGATGTGTTGGGCCTGACGAACCTCAGTGGACACACAAGGGGGCAAGACATTTATAAAGCAATAATGGGAATGCTGAATGAAAGAGGGTGCAGCTGCCTTTATTCATAACTGTGCAGCTCTTACACTGCGACTCTGAGGGATCAAGCACAGACACAATAACAAATGAAAACTGCTGCATACAGATTATTTTTGTTTTTGCAACCTCGTGTTAAGAATCTTGTTGCAATTGTTTGAATGACCGTAATAAACGGACCTTTGTCTTATTGAAAAATGTCTTTGGACCTTTAAGATTTGTATTTGAGTACCCCTGGTATAGGCTATCAAAAGCTGTAGATGAAATGCTTTTAATGCCGTTTCTTCCTGTTGCCTTGACCTGACTTAAAGCTCATTACGTCGAAAATCGTGTATTAATACATTTTAGCATACAAAAATAAATAACATAGTATTTAAAAGAAAAAGACAATTATATATTAGAGAGCACACAATTCAAAGCATCAAGGTTCTGGGGGTGCAAGGTGCATATTTGTAATGATAGATAAAAGGTATATTTACTTTGGTTACATATTATATTAATGTGCACATATCCACTCTTGAGTCTTGAATCTTTTTTTCCTGAAATTAACTTGAATCTGTTACCCAACCACTCAGCACACTATAGCATTTAACACAATAGAAAAAGAGACACACTGCTTGTAGAAGTTAAAAATGTAATCTGCTGTTCAACAGTGTAAGAGAGAGACAATTGGCGACAAGTCAGTCTGGAGCATGTGTCTGAAGTCTGAGATAATATGTTATACTATCTATCACTCAAAGTAAACAATTATTTCACAATGCAGCACTGGACATTTGTTTATGACGTGATTCTCATGTAAGTTGCCCTTAACCTACTACTGTACCATCGAATTTAGCATTCCTGAGCAGGAAACACTGATATTAGAAAACCAGAAACAAAGCTTATTTTGTATTAACTGTTGTACATCTCAAGAGCAAAGATTAATCTTACACCAGTGGTTCTCAACTGGTCAGGCCTCGGGACCCACTTTTTCCTTTGTCAATAGATCGCGACCCAACATTTTGAACCACTCAAATCTATTCAACAAAAAATTGTGCTATAATATATACGCTTTTCACCATAGAATATTAATTAAAGTGAAGTAGCCTACAGTGCATATATCCCTTCACAGAACTAAATTATGCTTTAAAAAAAGGTTTAATGAGATGATGGAATCAAAGCTGAACTGTATAACATAAAAAGGCACACACGCTCAGGGGGGTCTGGGGGGATTCTCCCCCAGGAGATTTTTAGAAATACTAACATATAAACTACGCATTCTGGTACACTCTGAGAAGAAAATAAATAAATGTATTACTACCCGACATATTAATAATATTTTATGCCATTGTTTGTTATTCACTTTGTTCTGACAGCTGAACTTGCTCCACACAGAGAGATGAGTTAAGAGGAGAGAGTCTGTGTGAATTACTTTAAATTGTGGGTAGGGTAGATAGACCCCATTGTTCTGTGACCTGTCAATCATCAAACCGGGGGTCATATTTCATTATGTCTTCATTTTTATTATGTTACCGCAAAATTATTCTCCGTGGGGACTTCCGGCAACATCTTGATTCTGATTGGCCAGAAGACTCGACAAAACATCAGCAAAGATGTTTTATTGAGAAGATGATCACTACGTGACAGAAGTTTTCAAAACCGTTTATGGTCTCCGGTACTTCCAGTCAAACGGCTACTGCATGCACAGCGTTAGAAAATCGGGCCTTCAAAATAAAAGTTTGACTTTATATTCCACAAAAAAAAAAGATAAAAAAAAAAAAAAAAAAATCTTCACTCACACATCTGCGACCCACTCGAAACGGGTCCGCGACCCACTTTTGGGTCGCGACCCACCAGTTGAGAACCACTGTCTTACACCATATATTGGCCTGCACACATTGGATCCAATTTAGGATTTAACTGAAATTGTTCAAAATGGTATATCTAAAGAGGCTGCAGCATAATTAATAACATATATTTCTAATAAATACACATGTCATTTACTATCAAGGAAAAAATAGCACTTGCGTACTATCTATTAATTTATATTTAGGATAAAAGCAGGCCAATTAAGACAATATTCCCTGACAGGTTTAAAAAAAAAAGTACTAAATTATTAACCTACTGTTTCATTAACTTGCACACACACACTTGTGGTACTGTTATTGCCGCAGTCAAACGATTATTATGCACATTAATCTCTCCATCTTCATCCTGGTTGCTTCCAAATTACTCAATTTGCTTTCCTCAGCAGGATGAGGGTTTTGCTGAGTCACTGCAGCTGGCAACATCACCAGCCAACTCACTCACTAAGACAAACACATTCACACTTCAGCTTCAGTGCACCCTAATGCTTTATTTGTTAGTAGACTAGTAGACTGTTTGCTTTGCACTTGCTCTCATAGTTGGTTTAATACATAACACATAAATGAAGGTAGACGCAGGCACTGCACAATAGAGAGGGGTGTTTGTATATGTTATGTTCAAACTGGTTTACATTTGTCTCTCTGGACCAACCATCTTATGTAGAGAGCGAGCAGATTGGCCCACTGCTCTGCTTGCATGGCTCTGTTCACTCTGCCATAAAATATATCCATATTCATTAGCCAGAGATTTGCTGCTCTGCAGACCAAACACTGCAGGCTTCTTTCCTGCACACTGCCAGTTTGCTTGTTTATTCATTTGTTTGTATAACTGAAACAGGGTTAAATTGAGAGTCCAGAGCATGTTTTGTTAATGCTCATGGGAATGTGTAACTAGGCATTTAAAATGTGTGGGTGCAAGTGTTTTTTGTTAAAGTATTTTTCTTTCAGGGATGTGTTGCACAACAGTCAAATGCGAACGAGGAGTCAGAGAACTGTTGGTACTGCATCATCAGATCAGCAGCCATCTGCTGTATCTGTGGCATATAACCTTGACCCCATCCAGTGCACCCCACTGCTTCAACTCGCCTCCTTGCTAAGAATATAAGGCTGTTGCCATAGAGACTATTCCCCAAATAGCTGTAACCATAGAAACCGTTTTGTCCTCCTGGAGGGAATTATATAAAAAAGCATTTTCACAAGATTTTTCATATATTTATTTATATTCCAAGCATCAGTATTAAGACAAACAAATGCAGGAACTTGTCTATTTAACACTCTGCCATGAATTCATCTAAATCTATGTTTATTTCCAGGCAAACAACATGTAAGAATGGGAAAACTGTTATAGTTCCTGTATCACTTTAAATGACCTTTTAGGAAATACTTGAGCTGACTGCCTGAGAAGATGACGGGATACAATTATTGATTATCAATGTTGCATTTTATCCAGGTCAGCATGATGTCACTCTATTGAGAGTGTTTTTTTCTCAAAAAACTCACCCAATGAGATATTATAAATCTAATCAGCCACTCTATGCAATTGTATTGCGTCTGGAAGCTTCTTTTCACAAGGGACTGTTTGGACCATCTGTGACCATGGCTTTTAACAAGGAGAAATGAGGCTTCAGGTCATTTTGCCTGTGTCCGTCAATGAATGCTTGATAGTGCAAAGAAGAAATGTATAATGTGAGCTGTGAGATAGAATTGAATTGAAAAAACTAGGTTATTATCTAAATTCAACCATATTCTGAATTTCCTCTCCATCACCAAATTATTTCATTGCAATACCTTTGTTCAAATCACAGATGGAGAAAGAAAAAAGTGAAGACACACACACATTTATACCCCCAAGACAATGAATTCACATTTATTTTTAAGAAAGAAAACTTTATTAGTGATTTATTAACAAAACACATTACCACTGTATCCATTTAGGTAAAATAAAAAAAGTCTGAAAATAAATGAATGAAATGAAATTCACTACTTCACTGTCACAGTTGATGAGCAGGTGTACAAAAAAAAAAAGGTTTTACAACAGATCATGGCCAGTCCATTTAGGACAGCACATTGCCACCATAGTTCACCACCAAACATTGGGAAAGAATGACAGCATGAACTCACTAAACACAAGCATACACTACATATACCTTTTTATACACTGGAATATTTTTTTCAGTCATTTTTTTTTTTTTTAAGAGTGAAAGGGAAGTGATAGCTCATCATAGGATCATACATATTTCAGTTACAATATTACAGTGTTAGTTAGATCGTCATGTCAAAGCTGGACACAGAGTGATTTTTTTTCTTTTCTTTTTTACTAGCTTTGCTTGTTTTCAAAAGCAAAAATCATAGTTGGTAAAATAAAAATAACAAACTTGCGTTGAAAGGTCTCACACTATAGCATTTACAAATATCTAAAGAGGTTTTGTGGATGCCGTACAACATCGGTGGAGCGTGAAGATTGTAGTACATAGATGTTTGGCAGAGACAGAAGTACATACAAATATCTCCTGTGTGAGTAATGCAGAAAAGTGATAATACAAAATAATAAAATCATATCCATCTATCTATTTATATATATATTTCTCTATATAGTATGTGTTTCCTTAGAGCAGTACATGCAGCAGCCACTTAATGGAGTGACGTCATACTGAGCCGCAAAACTTTGGGGACGTGGCAACAAGTTACAGGCAGGGGAGGGGAACCAACAGAAGCAGGTCTTGAGGCATGGGTGAGCCCCTTTTTCAAAACCTCCTGAGAGAGGATTGGTGGGATATAGCCATGGGATGGGAATCCCTAGATGCCCATTTTTAAGCAGTTTTCAATTACTAATGCAGAGACAATCTATGAAGAGTCTACGCTACGTTTACAATGTAGATAAAAGCTAATATGTGATTCAATGATCCTAAACAATCAATTTGGAGGACAACTTTCTTCTCTTGTACATGGAGATGGAGGGCCAGCCCACGGCACCCTTCTCCTCACTTTATCCCAGTCCTCCATCCCAGTATAATGCTTCATCCCACCTGCTCCCCTCTCATCAGTGGCAACACACAGGGAATTAACTGTGTACTGTTGTATACGCAAGTTAAAAGCACTGAACCGTTGTGCACTTAGAGAGACATCTGACAAGAGTTCAGGGCATATACCCACGACTGGGCTTCCCCAGGCCACATCCACATTACTCCATGCTGTTCTCAACACAACACAATGTTCAGAGCAGGCCATTCCCAGGATCCATCCTGAGCAGGGGTCAGAGCGGGGGCTGGGGGCAGTGTCTGAGGGTAATAATGGGCATGACACGCATAAAGCAGTTAAAGCTTAAAAGGAAGAAAATAAATGATGTAGGAGTATGTAATCTCTTTAGAGAAAAAATGAACAACAGAATAAGTTCATAAACTTCATCATCACATGAAGAGGCAGCCAGTGGGATGGGTGACCGTGGAGAAAAAAGGCAGCTGGGGGAGGTGACGACGGCTCGTGGCAGCTTGGGGCAAGTACAAGCAAGTGAGCAGTTGTAAACTCAAGGTATCAGGTAAGGACTGGTTGCTACCAAACATTCAAAGCAGAAAGCATTAGGCTTTTGCTGCGGCAGGGGGAGAAGAGAAGGTGTTGTCAAAATCTCAAGACTCCTAATATTCTGTAATGTTTCATAAGAGTCCACTGACTTTAAGCGGAGTCACAAGCCAGCTCAGCAGGACTCTCCCCTCCGTGATCCTCAGGAGAGTGTGAGATATCCTTCCATTTCTCAATATTTCAGGTACTCTCTGCATTCCTCAGTTGGAGTTCTGGTATGAAAAGAAGCTCTCTGTGTCATTCAAATGCAGCGAGGAAATACAGAGTGGTTGCAAAGGATTCTGCTTCCATCCGGAGAGAGTCCATGTGCACATGCGCACCGCATAGGCGACAGTGCAGGGCAAAAAGCTTGTCTACTTTTAAGCACATTTATTTGATGTCAGTGGATTTACTCTCCTTTTTTATTTCTCTCTCTAGTTCTCAAGTGCTTTCCTTGTCTACTTTGCCATGGTAAGTATGTGTATTTATGTTTGAATGTGTGAGCATGCGTATGTGTGCATGTGGTTTCATAAAGATCTCAGGAAACACTGTTGGTATCTATCAGAGGAATCTGCAGCAGTGTCATGTAAGCCTTAGTTTCAGTGACTCTCCTGTGCTATTTACAAGTAGTGTGTGTCCAGCTCCAGATGGCATGCATCTGTTCCAATCTTCTTTGACGCTTTCTCTCTCTTCCTTGGCTGGCACAGAGCTTTTTGTTGTTCTTGTACAAAGTATTTGTCTTCTCTCAGAGAGAATGGTTTACACATCAGTTGGGGAGGGGGTAAGACAGAGGTGCCAACGTGCCCAGTGGGTTAAAGGATAACAAAGTTCAAGACGAGGGCAAAGAGTTGTCATTCCTTATTGGAAGAGATGACTGACATGAGTTGACTCAGGGTATGTAGGCACATAGGGGCGTGGAGCAAAATCAATCATTTTATTGTTATCAAGGCAAGATCAATAATGTACCTTCAGTAAGGGACTGATGGTAAAATAAATCTTGGTAAGGCCAGGTTGTTTAGAATCTTATCAGTGAAATTAGGTAATAAAATTAAATTGGAAAATCTAAAATAGTTTTCACATTTTCTCTTTACCCAGTGGACTATGGTTGGTACCTCTGTTTTAACAGCGCCCTTTTCTTCTTTATTAGTTACTCTTTCCGCTCCTCTACTCATCTCCATCATCCTTCCCCTTATCCTTCTTGTCTTTCTTCTCCTTCTTCTTCTTCTTCTTCTTCTTGGCCTCCTCTTTCTTTCCAAAGGTGATGAAATCGCTCTTGTCGTCCTCTCCTCCCTGGTTCTGTCTGATGGATATAATGGCGGGCGAGCCAGGGATGATGAAGGCTTCTGGGGGAACATCGCCAGGTTTCAGGTGCTGCGGGGGTCCACCAGGACAGCCGGGGGGGCCATAGCGAAAGTGCCAGCTGTTGCTGTCGACGCCAGCACCCATTGGGGGGGAAACTTCTCCCCCTTCAGCATCTGAAAGAAACAGAGATGGAGGATGGGTTATTTTTTTTTAAATCTATTTGCTTTAAACAGATTAGGTATAACAATTGACCAATAGTTATGATTTGTATAGACTCATTGATACATGAAAAGCTGAATCCTTCAAACAAACTGGGGATGATTGACATGTACTAAGCCTTTCGCATTACATGTGATGCATTCTGCAGCACAATTTGCCCATCATCTGACAGGTTGTGTTTGTGCGTTCAAAATGAAGTGGAAGATTTAATAAATATTTAGAGGAGGTATCATACGGAAGGTTTATAGAACACATTCTGCTAGATTTCCAAACATTTGTCCAATTTACCGTTTCAGTTTAATGTGGAAATAGATCTGTTTCTAAGTGCAGGGGCAAAATGTGAGGTGTTTATAGTAAAGATTGTGACGTCTAATGAGCTCACAACTTCTGTTTTGTAAAAATGTATACATATTGTATGTGTTTATGAATGGCTATAGTACAAGTATTCTTCTTTAAATAAACGAACATTTAGCACAGTTTCCTGTATATTTAAAGATGGCTAGATTTCAAGTTTTTGTTGCTGAGCTGCTGTGGCACAAAAGCAAATAGGTCCCTATGTCTCCTCTTTTTAAATTCACAAGATATACAGTATACTTAATGACTCCTACTGCATTATCCCAAATACCTTTTTATAAATAATATCTTTCATGGTCTATAAGTATCTCTCTTTGGCATACATTTCATTTTTATTTCTGCATTTGAGATCTGCACCTTTTGAGCTCACATCCTGTGGTTGTTAAAGGCATTCCTAGTGGCTGGCCATAAAAAAAGCACCTTTCAGGACTACTGTATTTACTCTACTACATTTTGGAGAGTTCACTGATGCCCTGCAACCACTGTAAAAAACGAATCGGTCTATGAGTGGCATTCCTTGAGGGAACGGCCATGACATGCTATAAAAAGCGGGAGGTTGTTGTACTTAATGGGAGGTCTCCAAGAAGAAACTGCTAAGTGGGCAATAAATCAAAGACTCCCTCCTAGTCCGAGCTAACATCCATGGCACTCTATGATGAAAGAGTAGACACTTATTTTAAAGAATTAGATTGGTGATCAAGTATTTTTGAGGAATTAAACGTCAGTGTCTTTCCAAAGATGAAGGAAAAGTGCACACAAACCCAACATATTGGTATTCAGTAAGTGGCAGGTATAGATGGTTTAGTCTATAAATAAACTAATCAAAGTCTCCCAGCTAAAATAATGTCACTTTGGTTCTTTCCTCACAGCAATGACCTACTTGCCATGCTTGCCTCATATATTTATTTGATTTCTCAGACGTTTTTTCTGAGTTCTTTCCAAAGGGAAGATTAACTAAGCAGGGCTCCATCCAACCAGAAGGAACAGTGTCTCGAAGAAGAAGCCTGACCTCATGCAGTACCCAGGGCAGAGAATACCATCTTCAAATCTTGTCTATGTGTGGTTTCAGCTTTATTTATGCTGCCTCTCTTAAACTAAATAAACTGTGTCATCTTAAATATAATGGGTAATGCAAATGGTAGTTAAAGCAATAGGGACCGGTTGATATATATAAATTCTCCATTACATCACTGAGACCAACAAGAGTCTCATATGAAGTTCATATGTTTGTGTTGGGCTGTTACTGTGCTGCTTTTCATTGGTATACAAATGCAAGATGATGACTCATCAAAACTGATTTTGCCATTGGTCACTAGCATTATTAATAGTGATATTAATTATTTCACTTTGTCAAATATAATGTGTCCAAATGTCTGCCATTTTAGTGTTTACTTTTAGTCAATTTAACACTTAATCTTCAAACTTGTTTTTCAATATTTTAGCATTTTAATTTACAAGCTCTCAGTAAGATTTGCTCACCGAGTAATCCATGGCAAACATGACATCTCCTGCTGGCATACAATCCAGATCACAGAGGCATGCACCACTGTTAAGCCTTTCCTTGCTTCTTAGGTCGAATTAGACAACGGCGCAGAAACAATTCTTTAAAATGCTTGAAGTTGAATATATACAAAATAACGTCTGAATTAGAGCATAGATTATACATTGATTAACAAATAACACTGCACTAAACTGCTCTGGGATTTGGACCCTGGCATTTAGACATTTGTGATGAGCACTTTTCCCTATTTTCTCACATTTGATAGACTAACCAATTGCCCAATTATTGATAGATTCATTGGGAGGTTGCTCAATAATTCACATTTTTAGTTGCTGTCCTAGTCTGAGTTTCCATTTTCAATATCATGTTTAATTCTCTCAGATTAGTTTTTTTAAAGTCAGACAGGGACCACAGTGAGATTTGCATGGTTCATGCATTTGAATTGTTTCACATCACTTTCCCCAAAGATTCTCATACTTTCACTGACTGTGACAAATCAACTGCAAGAGCAGCAGTGAGAAAAATGAATTTGACAATGCGATTGAGGAGATTAGGAGAGGACAGGCCCGATCCAGTCACTGCTTCCTTCACATGTAGACACAGAGACAGCTAGAGTCACATGTATTTACAAGGCGAGTCTTCCCCCAGTTGATAAGTCCTCTTTGCACTCCCCAAGCAGAAACATGACCCTAATTCTATAATCTCAAAAGGAAGGCAGGAACATAAGAAAAAGGAGCACAATAATACTAAATACAAAAACTGGAGTGCTGGCAATGCATTTCTCTGAACTATCCACGCTCTTTTTTGGAAGAAAATTACCTTCCTAACTCAATGCGGGAACTCGATGAGACCCAAGTCCCCCGATGCAAACTTAGATTTACAAACAAAACAACACCCCGGAGAGTGATGAGTCATGGTAAGAGCAGACAGATAGAAAAGGGCATGGCAGGGCAGTGTATCTCTGTTGAAAGGGTCAATGTCTGATGCTGAAGTCAAATCATGGGACACACTGATGTCTGGTTCAACTGAAAAGGTCACATCATAATACTCTTTGATGCAGTGGGAGGTTTATAAAGTACTTTTTAAATAATCAGAACATTTAGTTTTGATGCGATTTGCTCAGTAATGCCAGCTATACAGTCCCTCAATAAACAACACATTTGTATCTAACTCCTTATACGGCATGTCTTTTCTCACTGTATTTGCTCCCTGCCTTTTCTCTGTGTCTTTTCCTTCTCGGTGGTAACAGATTCACCTCGCCCAACTGTGATCTCCACAGAGCCATTGCTCCATTCTGATTTGTCGATGGCTGTTGCAGAGCAAAACTTCTTCACTTTTCTCCTCCCTGTTCATCTTTCACAACCTCCCTTTCTCTCTTTCACTCATTTCCTCTGACCTTTCAATTAATCTTGCGTGAAAACTCAGCCAGCAAACACCCGTCCCTCCCAGTTATTGACAAGTCTTAATCATGACTATCAATGTTTATGGTAACATTAATGTGATTGGGTATTAAACAGCTTGTCCATCAGTGATAATTACCCACATTAGAGACTAGGATGGGTTGTTGTTTCATAGTGATGCCCCCAGCTCTATTACTCTCTCCATGCATCAGTAACTAGAAGCATCTGAAACCCTCTCTATTTAAAATGCAAGAACGACTCAAAAGCCACTGTAATCAATATGTTAGCATTATAGAATGATATTTTCTACATATTTATCTTTGAACTCTTCAATTCCAACATCTCTGCGTGTGACTGTCCGATCGCTCCCATATTGCAGCCCAAGCTTTTCACAGCCATTTATATCACCCAAGCTCCATTTTGCCACATCTACTTTATTCATCCCCTTGTCTCGCCCTACCATCGGCCAGTTGGGCAGAAGCGCAGTGGAGCGCAGTGAAACGTTACATAACTGGCTGAGGAGGAGGAGGAGGAAGAAGAAGAGGGGCCAGAAAGAGCAGGTATACAGAACATGATGCTCAAAACCAAACCGCAGGGTGGGGGGAGGGAAAAAAGATTAAAGGATCCTGAAGGTGGGTTTTTTCTTTCACACTGCAGTGGTAGAGAAATATGTGATTGTTATGATAGCAAACAGTCAGCTGAGACCACACCCTTCTATAAAATAGCCCCTGTGTTTGTCTGTGTGCTGTGCAGTTAGTGTATCTGGTGATAGAAACAAAATGTGATTTTGCGTCTGGTTCTGCACCTAATTCTTATTCATGTGTCTGTGTTTCCACTGCTATGCCTGGTTGTGATATATAAAAAAAGTGCCTGCATGAATTACCAGATATTCCTTAGCAGTAAGTGAAATACAAAAAGAAACACTGTTATGGGTAGTTTTACAATAATGATGGCTGTATGTGGTTTTTCGAAGAGTCCGCTGCAAATTCATTTTGGAGACAACGATTTATACGTGTGTGTGTGTGTGTGTGTGTGTGTGTGTCTGTTTGGGTTTCATGCCAGGTTGAGCACCTTGCCGTCTGCTCCCAGCTGGATCATGTGGCAGATGGTGGACACAAGCAATCCCAAGTGACAGGGCTTAACACAATAAGAATAACACCGAAGGTAGGGGCATGTGTGGGAGTTTGGATTGTTAGCAGTATGTCTCTGTGTGTATACTTTATATGTCAGTATATGTGCGATGACAAAAAAGAATTAAACACCGATGTAGAAATTGATTTAATCTCCAGAGAGAAAGAGAGGGGAGAGAGCTGGCAGGATATATAAAGACTCAGAAAATGCAGGATGGGAACAAAAACAGTAACAATAAAGGAGAGAAAAATAACTGACGTCAAGAACAGGAAACAGATGGGGCGGAGAGACTTAAGAATTGCGAGAAGTCTCTGACCATTTCTAGACTGTTCTGCAGTTGTATTTCTGATTGTGTTTGCCAAACATATTTTAACATCAAATGCAGCCTAATTCAAATACTGCATGCCTAAAGTAAGACATATAGCCTTACACTACTCACATCACAAATCACACACAATGTACACGTGTATAATGTACAAATTATATAGAAACGTGCTCCTTTCCTGCCTGATGAGAATAACATAGATAAAGTAAATGTTAATGCAAAAATGTTATGGCCATAGATGCCACAGAGCAGACAATATCGTCAAGTGCTTGTGCATTGAGGAAACAAAATGAAGCAAGAAGGCTTCTCTTGACCACCTCTCTCTCTTGGCATTTTGCCTCCAACCTTGAGTCTATTTTTGCCTTGACAAGTGCCGGGTGCAGTGGATCACTGTTAACTCTAATCAAATATGTGTTCCTTTCTTTCTCTGTGTATAGTTTTCAGTTTGTATGTAGGTGTGATATACAGAAAACAGCAAACCTGCATCCACCTCTGCAGTACACCACCGCCCCAGTGAATATAGGTCACTCGCCTTCCGTTACTGACTCCTCTGCTCTCCTTTCCCTTTACACCTCGTCCCCTTACTTTTCTAACACGTACTTCCCTACCTGCTCAACTCCATCCCCTCCTGCTCTGTTTTAACATGTGTTCTTGTACACGTATTCCAGCCTGCACCACCCATTGTCTTGTCCTTCACCTGATCCCATAATCTTTTGTACCCTTCCCCCCTGATTCGGCGCGTTTGCCCACACCATATGTTGCACTCCCATCTATGTAACGCCCCCCCCGTCACCACCTTCCTCTTTCTCCTGCCAATATTAGAGGCCATGAATGGTTGCCGTGGAAACTACATCCGGCAGTAGGACATTGGTAGGAGTCATGGTGACAGTGCTTGTGCTGATGGAGTATAATGCTGCAAGCTCCCTCTCCCTCTCTCTCTCTTCTCTCTCTCTCTCTCTCTCTCTCTCTCTCTCCCCCTCTCTCTCTCTCTCTAGTCTAGCCACTCTCCCTTAGCAACAGCAGCCTCAGCTCCCTCTGCTCTCTTTGCTACACTCAATCACTCTGATTTACTCATTGTCACCCCCTCCCAGTTGATGTTTTTCATGTCTTCACTTTCCTGTCCACCTTCTCCTCTACCGTGTCTATCTTTATGGCTTATGTGTTTCTTCTCAATCCCTCGCTCTGCAACCTGCCCATCCCCCTTCTCCCTGCCTCTCTCTGCCCAATCTCTCAAGGGGATGGTTGCAATACTGCACAGTTATCTCTGAAGCCCTCTATGCCTTTGGTTTGTACTCAGACTTGTGAAATTGTGGGAGAGACAGAGTATAAAGACACACAGGGAGTGAAAAACAGACAGTGAGAGAGAGTTTGACAGCAAGCAGAACCATGATTTCATTAATGTGGGTCTGTTAATCTGGGTGTGGGCTGCGCTCCATCTGTCACAGCGGGAGCAGCACACAAAGCAGGCAGCCAAAACACACTTAGAAACACAGCCAAGCACACAATACACTAAAAACACTAAATAAGATGCAACGCGCAGACACACAAATCCACTAATCGGAGAGGAAGAAGCAGGGGCGTTGTCAGCTGCACCTCTATCTCACTTTTTTTATTTTAAAACTACTGTGATTCAAACCATCACCCTATAGTAACAGCATTATCATTCAAACAATTCCCTCAACAAACCCAACTTTGATATACTCCTGCTGTCCATCTCAGGATCACCGCCTGCAACAAACAAGATGATTTGGCTAAAAATAGCACAGACAGTGACTCATAGTGATGTGACAGGCCACATTGAATAAATATCTCCATTCCTCTCATTTCTGAGAGATGATGAACAGAACCAACTTCAAAGTGTGAACACACATCTTTCCCAATCTTGTGCTCAAGTTAGGAAGCTCTACAAATACATTATTTTCATATTATCCAACGCTCTTAACCCAGAATTACCGTTAATCCAACCCTAGATTCTGACCTTAAGCTAATACAGCTAATATTTTCATTCTTAACCTGGATAACAAAGACATGAAGAAGGGACAGTTAGCCCTTAGGCGAAGCAAGCTTAGTGTTTGCAAAATGTGTTGTTCTGAAAGTGCTAAATTAGACCACCTTAAATCCTCACCAGCTGATCCTGTTACCACTGACCCACCCTGAAGACGTCACTGCTGCCTGTTCTGACCTCTCTCTGTTTCTATCTCTCATGTTTTGAAGTGCCTGCAGGCTGTACGTCCTCAGCCAAGGCATCAAATCAATGGCAGAGTGGAGGAGGGTGTGTGTGTGTGTGTGTGTGTGTGTGTGTGTGTGTGTGTGTGTGTGTGTGTGTGTGTAGTTGAAACTTTCATATGAGTCACTTGCCTGCATCTGCTTTACAGCAAAAGCACTGCCAAAATGTACTCATTTAATTTGATTCCTTTTTTCAATTGCATGAGCTGAGCTTGCAACTGAAAGGCCTGATAGCTAAAATTATTTAAAATGGTGTTTCCTTGAGAGCAAGTCATTTTAAAATCTATTTACAAAGCTTTCAACTGTACGTTAAATATAATACACAATTATGTTATGTACAGATGCCATGTTTCAAATGACCATATGTCCATAATAAATGTATTAAAAGCTTATGATTACATTTAAATATATGAATAATATTATTAGCTGCCTTTTGTGTGCAAAAGAGCAAAAGAACAAGAAAGATAAAGGGGAGGATATATAATTGTATTTTAATAGTGTTTTGTAATGTTTGTCATCTGTCGCTCAGTGGTTTATTCCTCTGTAAACATCTTGTTGATAATCCAATACATTTTTGTCTCTCTGTCACCCTTTTCTTGTCTGTATTGTCTCCTTTACTGATACAGAGAGCAGAGATATCTATCTACGCCTACGTAGCATGTGCAATTTCCTCTCCCTGCATCAGTGGGAAGTGTTAGGACTGGTTAGGGGGGGGTCTCGTAAATGATATATCTGTATTCCTCATTTTATTACTCTCTTGTGGTTTGATAAGCTCTTGAGGAATGTAGAGTTATTGGTTTAAGATACTCTTAGAGGGTTTTGTCTGAATATGGATCATGGAATGTGCTGTACAGATTTCCACATGGTATACCAAATCAACTCCTTAATTTCTTTAATGTTTTTTCATTTTCTTTTACTGTGCCTAAAACAGTGTTTAATTTAGTTGTGATTGGTTTAGGTGAAGGTAGAATTCTTACCAGCAGCGCTAGACGCAGTGGGCCAGTTCTGAACCAGGACACCCTGGGCTCCTTGCATTACTGCGGACTCTTCCATGTGCACTGAGCTGGAACACAAGAAACAAACATGCACATATTACACACTGGTATTCTCTCAGATATGATATACTAACCCATGCTAAATTAAACCGCAAAAAGAAGTTTTACTTTAAGCTTTAAGTAATGACTGTGACGTATAAGCTCCCACATATTACATTTTGTTGTGTCCATGCGTTTGCCATAATACACAATATTACAGATTCAAACTTTGGTACTCTATTTGTGGGGGTTAGAAAATGTAATGATCAGATTAGGATTAAAGTATTCACCCTAGATTTTTCTGGAATTCTCTGGATTATGGATTACAGATGGTCGCTCTTACATTTTCACACTCCCTCTGTGGGATTTAAGCACCCTCCCCTCTACTAAAAAATGCTTCACTCTCTGTAGTACTTAACAATTGCAAAATAAATGTTGATACAAACCACAGTTCTCTCTCTCACTGCTTCTACCTTATCTTTAAAAAGGGAAATATGTTCTGGCTCTGACAATAAGATTTCAACCATGACGATCGATGAGAAAGGGCCCCTGCTTTCTGTTATGATCCAAGCAAGGAGGGCATAAACCATTTATACAGACATGCTGTTACAGCCGAACCATGAACCATTACCATAGTCTTGATTAGGATATCTAACCTTCATGAAGGAATGTGTGTGCTTCGAAGGCATCAATTCTTGGTTAATTTATTGAAAATAAGCAGCCTTTAGTCTTTATGAAAAAATATTGGGAATCATTTACCATTTAAATAGAATTGTGTAGAAGTCTGTAGGTTAGTAATGTTAAGGGCACTTAGATACTGTATATGAGAAGCTATATTCCTGTGTACAGTGGTTCTTTGAGGAGAACAAAAGTGATTTGGTGATGGAGGCCATTTTAAATGCTGCGAAGCATCAGCATTATCAAGGTACACTGTTGAATTATTAATGGCAAACACTGGGCTGATAATACATTTTTGATCTACAGTACTAGCAGCCCTTCTCTTTCCTTCCTCCCCCAGATTCAACCCCATAACAAACAAAATGAGTAGGAAATCATTTGCACTTTAACATATTAAATTATTAAATGAAATGAAATAGGTCAGTGCCATTAAAGGGTGTGATATCTCCTCTACAAGCTGTGATTATAGATGAACATTTAGTAAGGCTTGGTAATGGGACATGGGGATAGTCAACCTAAAACACATCAGAGGTAGTGATGAGAAAGATTGAATGTGTTGGACTGGCCTACAAGGACATTCACGCTCATTAATCCCTGCTGTAATTATGAGGGATTCTGTATAACATTAATGACACTCAGATGGTCCAGAGTTATTAATCTGACATTAACATCCGAGTGCACACATTCATACATATATCGGCAGCTACAGTATAATGTAACAAATGCACTTTGGCCTCGGTAGACTCATGTAGATGAGCAGCAACAGAGGAGTGATTTATTTCGTTTTTTAAATATATACTGCAGAGAAGCAGATAACACAAGTTTTATCTTAACCTGTTATACAGTATATGTTATAATCAATTATTGTTAATAATTGTATTTATATTTTTCATCTGAATCGTTAAAGTAGCTAAAGTTAACAAATAAACCTTGTGTTGTAAGAAATACAATATTATTATTATATATATATATTTGCAATTAGGGCAACTGACCTATTATTTTCATTGTAGATTGATCTGCATATTATTTTCTAGAATAATCAATTAATCGTTTGTTCTATATGTCAGAGAATAGTGAACATTTTCTGCATTATAAATACTTGATTATTTATGAATCTATTTTTAAAAGATTTTCAATAATTGTTCTGTTAATCAACTACTTGATTAGTTGGGTAATAATTTCAGCTCTAATGGCTTTTATTCTGGTTTGATAAAGACTTATACGAGGTCCTTGTAATTTCCCCTCAGAAGTGTAATCACAGCTGAACAGCAGTTGCCAGCAAGATGATCTCAGACATCTCTACTGGAAGAGGCCATTGTATAAACATGTATCATCCTCTCTGTGATGCAGATCTGTCAGGATTTCAAGACATTTATAGATTTTTTCCATATGGTCAATATATGGAAAAAATATGGTAATAGGTACTGTCTCATGTTAAGTTTTATTTAATGTCAACTAACTGAAACAGATTGTTCAGAGAATGACTTCTTGGTGTGTGATTATTATCTTTAGTCTCGGCCTCTGGATGACAGGGCTTCTCCCTTTGAACTGGCAGCAGAATGACTCTTCAATACTTTTTTCTTTGTTTTTCAGTTGCAGTTCACATGATTTCCCATTGGCATATTGAGGCCATTCCCGTAGACAATTTGAGGATATCCAAGACGACTCGCAGAATTAGCTAGAATGAAGAATGGTTGGTTCTTACGATCAGTCTGTGGTGCCGGATTTGGTTATTGGCTTGAATATTATCATGTGGGACAATAGCGTACATGCCTGTTGGTCTTTAGCAAACAATTATGAAAGTGACTGTTGAGATACTTTGTGCAAGTGACAGAAAATAAATTGGATTCTTACCTCTGCATCATACCGCCTGCTCTCAGTGAGGCTGAATATCTCCAGTCGGCACTCTGCACTCTGGGCTGCAAGAGAGAGTGAGAGAAATTGAGTCTTAAGTACACGCTAAAGTCAATAACATCTCATTAATAAGCCATGGCAAGACACACATAAACAAACAAACTCAGTCGCACACAGTCATGGAAGTGAAAGCTCGCTGCTGCCTATGGAGAGAAAAAAGTGTTGTATTAAAGATTGTAACTCATCTCCTCCGATCCCATCCATGTCCTCTGAAATAAAAAAATGTGTTGAGAGAGTTGACCACTGACCATGTGATATATAAGAAACATTGCTGGGTGTGCTGATGACAGACTCAATTCAAAGATGCATTCTACCCAATGCTCCTTTTTTCTTTCTCTTTCACATTCTCTATGACTTTATGAAGATATTCCAAAATGTGTACATCAGTCTTCAAAAAACCACCAAAATATCAGGATGTTTATCGGTGATGCTAGATCTACATTTCTGAAAGACCTGCATCTATTGCTGTATTTTTCCTTCTCACCGTACCACCCTCTCTGCCTCTGTATATTCACCACCCTCCCTTCCCGTGCTTTCGCATTCTTTCTTTCTGTTTCATCCTCTTAACACTGATCAAAACCTAGAGTGTCACAGGCACACATTCTGCCTGAGTCAGTCTGACACATCTCACCATGGTAACTGTGCAGAGCTCAGTCAAGATTGTACCCTGCACCCACCGCCCTCCATCCTTTCAGTCCTGTGAAGGTCACAGGTGGGGGAAAGAGGGGGCGTGCAGATATCATGTTAACCCCGTCAGACACACTACAATAGAAAGAAAGACTAAAAGGGACACCACACTACTGGAACCTCTGCCAGTAATGCAATTCATTTGAGACCTCCTAATATGCAATTTCATTGTTTGTGCTTCTGAAAAAAATCTTAAATCATAAAACCAGACAACCAGAAGAAATGTGGTGAGAGGACTGTCCATTCCGTATTGGCAATGCTTTTGCAGCAGCAAAATGTTCTGTTAAACTGACCACACCCAGATTGTATTTTCTCTAATCTCAACCAAAACCATTGACAGTCCTTAAACAATCGGATTGAGGAAATTACAATTCTCTGTGCTTGGCCATGCAGTTCATACGAGACCCATTTGCAATCCAATTTCCTTTCAAATATGACAGATGTTCGCTTGCTGCTGTAGCTGCATTGACCTCTATGAGTCTGCAGTGGACATTCATCACCCTTGAAATCCAATATTTGGTCTCAATGAGAGAAGGCTGATATTCCTCCTGGAGTCATTCACACAGAGCAGAGCCCTGCAGCAATGAAGACACTTAAAACTGGGTGCACTTGATTATTTTTCAGACAATCACTCCTTAAAAAGCAATCGGTTGTTGGATCAATAGTTTAGATTGATATTGAGGTGCATATTATTACGGCATTAGAAACAGTAAACATAAGCTATTTGTCTAATATTAACGTTCACATAACAAACAAGAAGAGATTGAGACATAAAACAATGTTAAAATAAGACCAGATTGTCCACAAATGGGACTAAATGGCTTAGCTAAACGCTTTCCCTGTAGCGGGACAGCAGTGGCTGAAGGGAGAGGTCTGTTTGGCCGTATGGTGTTTATTGGGCTAAATGAAAACACACACACTAGCATATACACACACTAGATAAAAGCATCTGGAACCTAAGCATGTCCACAGTCTGATATAATCCCAAGGGAAGACATGCATGCAAACCAAGAATGTAAGTAGTTTATGCAATAACTGTAAACAGACAAACAAAAACAAATCTGACATATACTTCGAATGAGTTACCAATGCATTATGTTTCTTTCTTTGAGGCGAGAAACCAGATTCAGTAAAAAAATGGAAAGAAACCTAAAACATCATGAGATTTTAGTTTCATAATTTCCTTGCCTGACTGTAATTTGTAAAGAAAGCTTTTTGTTTGCCCACTTAATCAATTTCTCGCCTTTTTCTCCATTCTTCCCTCTCCCTCTGTGTGAACACTCCTAGCATGGATACAGAGCACACACCTCCGCCATCAACACTCTGTCCAATCACCTTTCATCCCCTCGCCTCATCTGCGCACAGCCAGCCAATCCACGCACAGTACTGAGAAACACATCGCTGACAGTTAATTAAATAGAAACATGACTGGCATTTAATGAGGGACACATCAAGTGATAACAGAACAATACCCGTAAACATTTCATCCTCTTTTTCATTACTCCTTTACTCAAATATCCTTTTCTTCACTGAATAGACAGACCGACAGAGGCTCACATCACCATGTTGAAAGTAAATAATATTTGTTTTATTCTAAAAATACTGTTTGGTTCTTTAAATTATGCAAACAACTCTATGCAACCGTTTAAATGGCAAAAAAAAACATGAACTGAAGCTCTGGTGCCTCCTTCCTGCCTTCTTCCCCTATTCCAAAATTCTTGCTTGCTGCTCACTACCAGAGAGGTACGTGACCAGAAGAGGATATTTTTGGTGCAGTGGGACTGTAGGCCCTTGCAGCTGGCAAATGCTGCTCTATTTTCTAGAATGTCCCTCTCTTTAGAGATAACCACTGAATGCCCTCTGGACCTACTGGACTTGAATAGTGTGGCACACACCCCAGAGGTGACAAATAACATTGGCTGTGTGGGGTCATAGGTGAACAAGCTGAAATTACTGGTGTGTTGTGAAGAGAGAATGTAACAGAGAGCAGATTACAGCTTTCTGCAGAACTGTGGAGGACGGTTGTACTTTAATATCTTCACCGACTCTCCCAAATGCCTGGTCTTTAGCAAGCGTGGAACACACACAAATACACTTACCACAACCAGTAAATCAGAGTGCATTAACCAACCCACTCATATAAACGTACAGAGAAACTACCCACACATTGTTTTTAGATGCAGACCTGAAGATAAATGGCACCTAATGTAACGACCATTAAAACGTAATAATGGAAGCATATACCTAAAAAATGGTGGGATCTTTTTCTCACATTAGATCATTTTCTCAGACATCTTGCAAGTGATGGAAATAACTTATAAATTCCAATTTGCCTTTTTTTAAACCATCTGTCCTGAAGAGCAGCAAGTAAATGTATTATTGTGAAACATTACACGCTTGTAGAACAGATAAATGGCTTTAACAGTTTCAGAGCCATAAATGTAAACTGCAATCCAACTGCAAGAACACTGCCCTAGAGCAAAGCCTGAGCCATAACTGTCTGAGAATTTTAGTTTTTATAGCTTGTACCTTGTGTCTCATTTACTGCTATGAGGCAATCTAAAACAACAAATACAGAGATCACACTAGACACACACCTGAACAGTTGCATCTGGCATACTGAGTCGCCGTACAATTAACTGGCTCTGTCCGCTGTGGCTGGTGACGTAGCCCGAGCCCCAGGTGCTACTGTGTGGCCGTCCCGTGTTGTAGAACATAAATGTGTCGCTTCCTGACGTGGCTGTCATGCATGTCTTGTAACAGTATGTTTTAGTTAAAGACCCATTTCCCCGCACTTCAATATAATGCGGTTCCCCTTTGAGGTCACGTCGCATGGCCACATTGTCGTTTGGTGCCCTCCGCCACCAGCACCACCACCACCACCTCCACCACCTCCACGTGCAGCTCTTCCTCCTCCCCCACCACCACCTGCTGCGGTGCCACCCTCTGGAACACTTTTCTTGGATACACAACATGGGGAGCAGGAGCCAGGCTGGGTGCAGTACGCATGGCAACGCACAATGGCCAGCACAAAGATGGTGACCAGGAACACAAAAGTTGTTGCACAAAGAGCAATGATGAGGTAGAGGGTGACGTTGGAAAACATCAGGGGGCTGTTCGGTCGGATGATACGCTTAGGGTCAGGGGTCAACTTTGGAGGAAGCTCCATCACGTGCACATGGATGGTGGCTGTGGAGGAGAGTGGCGGTAAACCATTATCATGTACTCGCACTGTCAAAATGAAGGAGGTGGAGTTGTCCTCAATGACCCGCCTTGTGGTGCGTATCTCGCCGGTGTACTCATGCACCTTGAACAGGTCAAGGTCTGTGTTTGTCTGCTCAATGGCGTAGAGCAGCCAAGCATTCTGCCCGGCGTCACCATCCCACGCTGTCACCTTGGTAACCAACACTCCTGCTTCAGCGTTTTTCATCAGCGTTTCTGTGGAGCGGCTGCCATTGGAAGGTGGGTAGACTATCCTGGGCACATGGTCATTCTGATCCATAATGTAAACATACACAGTGGCCACACGGCTTAGGGGAGGCACACCATTGTCCTGGGCTTTAACCTGAAAGTGAAACTCTCTCAACTTCTCAAAATCGAAGGCTCGCAGGGCATAGGCTTCACCTTTGGCAGGTTTGATGCTGATGTAGCTGGCTACAGGGATGCCATGGTTGTTGTCATTCAGGACAGTATAGGTGATGCGTGCATTTTCAGCAGCATCAGCATCTGTGGCTTTAACAACACACAAAAGTGCACCAGGAGCATTGTTCTCTGTAATATAAACGGTATAGGATGTCTGTTCAAAACGAGGCGGGTTGTCATTCACGTCTGCAACAGCAACCTTAAAGGTCATTTGAGATGATAGGGCTGGGGTGCCTCCATCCACAGCATTGACAGTGACATTGTAGGATGAGATGGTTTCCCGGTCTAGGAAAGCAGAGGTAACAATAGTATAGTGGTTCCGGAAAGACTTGATCCTAAAAGGCAGATTGGGCATGATATCAAGGGAAACTTGTTTATTTTTTCCAGAGTCACGATCATTCACACTGATCAATGCTACAACTGTGTCAGCCCGGGCATCCTCACGTACAGGACTGGAGAGTGAAGACAGTATAATCTCAGGAATGTTGTCATTGACATCCAAAACTTCTACGACTACTTTACAGTGAACTGCCACAGCAGCTGGCCCCTTGTCCATAGCCTGTATGTACATTTCATAAGAGTTTGTCTCTTCGTAGTCTATGTTGTTTTTCACCCTAATTTCACCTGTTTCTGTGTCCATGGAAAACATCTGTCTGACTCTTTCTGGTGTGTAACTGCTGAAGGAATAAAACACTTCCCCATTTGAGCCCTCATCAGGGTCTGTTGCATTTAACTTGATCACAAGTGCACCCTTTGGAGAGTTTTCGTACAATTTTACTTTGTACACAGAGATGTCAAACGCAGGTACATTGTCATTGGCATCAAGTATACGTACATTGATTTTGGCAGTGCCAGTTCTCTGTGGGGTGCCTCCATCCATTGCTGTCAGGATTAACTGATGAGAGGGTTTCTGCTCGCGGTCAAAGGGCTTTTTAAGAATAAACTCGATTTGCTTATTATTTGAAAAGGGCTTAATAGAGTCCAGAGTGAGGTGGTCGTTTGGGCTGAGGCGGTACTGCTTCACAGAGTTGGAACCATCATCTGCATCCTGAGCTCCCTCTATGTGAAAGCGCGAACCGGTGAGAGCGGACTCGGACACCTCAAGCTGATATTCATCTCGAGGGAATTGTGGCGCGTTATCGTTTACGTCTAAAATGTCCACCTCCACGTTGTGCACCTCCAGTGGATTCTCTAATACCACCTCAAGGTTGCGTGAACATGTGCCACTGAATTCACAAACTGTCTCTCGGTCAATGCGGTCACTCACAACCAGCTTCCCTGTTTTGTGATTTATGGTGAAATATCTCCGTCCACTGTCAGAAGTGATTCTGACGCGTCGCGTGGAAAGTTTGCTCAGGTCCAAACCCAAATCCCGCACAATGTCACCGACCAATGCCCCGTTTTCCAGCTCCTCCGGAATGGAGTATCGAATTTGTGCATTTGTAAGGCTACTCAGTATGAAAATAACAAAATATAAAGAAAAAGGCACATTCTCATTTACACTGTAACAGCATCGTGCCGTCACAGCCATCGCAGGCAGGCAGAATTCGCAGATGGGTTGGAGGAATCTGTCCGTCTTTTCAGCTTGCTGTGAGTGCCCACCCGCCTCATTAAAAACGAGGAAATTATCCGTGCATAACTCCGACTATGTGCAGGAATACCACCGCATCCTCTCTGGTGCCTGTTTAACGGGAATTTTCCCCTGTGCATCCATGTTTTCCTTTGTCTATGCTGGGTTCTGTTTTTAAATTTCTCTATCCTACAGTGCAAGGCTGGCTGCTTTCACTGGCTCTCTCTCTCTTTTTCTCTCTCCCTCCCTGCGATGGTTTCTGTGGGCAAAAGGGGAGGGGGAGCCCTCTCGCTCAAGAGATGCTGACTGCATTTCAGCACCTCCGAATAAAATGATGGAAGAACATCTAATAAAAATAAAAACAAACACAGAAAGGAAGAAAAGACTCCGGAGTATTATATGTGCACGAATATGGACGCTGTATGTGTAGCTGACAATCTTCACAGATTTCGGGGGGAAACATTTCGACAACAATCGTTTTCCCTCTTTTTGTCAGCGCCACCGCCCTTTTCATTGTACGCTGGGAAACTGATTTATGAACCAGCCTGGCGATTACATTTCCGCACTGATGCAAGCCCACAATTACTCAAGAACCCTCGAGCCAAACGGAAAAGCAAATGTCTGATACATGCAGAATATATTTTGAAAAAAAAGAAACATATACAAAAACAAATAAACCAACTATAAAAACAATAAAAGCTCCATGCAATTTGGGTGTATTATTTCCTATATGACTTTGATTGACATTACTCTATTAAACACGTTATTTTATCACAACAAATGCCATGGGAATAAGATTAAATGAATGAAGGTGTTGCGAGGTGGTCAGAGGCTCTCTCTATATTTTAACCACAACATTCAATAGAGGGGTGAATCTAGCCTTCTCACCATGTGTCAACACAATACAACACAAAGCACGTAATGTTATTAAGATTTCCACTGGTTACGACGAGGCTAGTCGGGTCACAGACAATATGCTCTGGGAGTGAACCCTCTCATCTGGCCAAAATACAACGCTGCGGCCACCTCTGGCAGGCATGAACTGCGCATGCGTGGGGTAGCAGGTGGCGGCCTTAACAACCAAATCAGCCTGCTCTGGCTCTCTCTAATTACTCCGAACTCAGAATCCATGTACCTAAATTAAATTCAGATTTAAATTGAATTCAAGTTAATTGGATGAGACCTCACCCCAATGCATTTAACATGGCAAATAGAAATTGAAGATCCTTGACACGATTCAATTTGATCTCAACAGTGGAGCGATGACTGCAAAAAACAATCAACTCAAGTTCAGTGTTCGGAATTTCACGTCAATAGGTTTGCAAGGAGCCACCATAAATAGGCTTTAAATTAGTCTGACAAAAAACAGTGATGTAACCAGTAAAACTGTGCTGATGTGATCCATTGCCACTCTTTTGATAAGTTGTGTGCTGTGAAGAAGTGGCCTTGTGAGACCCTGAGTCTTCAAGATTCACTCGGCCACTAGGCCAAGATGAGCGTCCACCGCCCACACAATCTTTTTCCTCTCCTGGTGCTCTGCCACTCACCCACGCCCGGTCTGCCCACGGCGATGACAGCGTTTGCATCCTGGGAAACGGGGAGAAGGCTGTGACTCACTCGGATGCTGCTAGTGGATGGGTAGATGCACATTGACTCTTCACACTACAAGGCGACGACGAGGAGGTGGCAAAATAGGGAGTTGGAAAAGCAGCCAAATGCCGATGAAGGGAGATAAATGATTAACTATATACAAAATCCTTTCCACATACAGTGTGTATATAAAGGACTGAATTTGCAGACTGCAAAATATGCATGTGGTTCTTGAACGTGGAACTATGTTATTCAAATTACATTATATATTAGCTATTACCTCAGCAAAGCCTTTTTTAAAACGGTAAAAAAATGAAATGTCATGGACTTTTTACTGCACACCACTGAGCAGGGGAGGGGTGATCAACCGAAGCCTTTCAACTGTCTCTGATGGTTCTACGTGTGCAGTCTGCCACGCTCACCGTGACATTTAGCAGATTTTCCCAGTGGGACATGTGGACCTCCGTGTTAAGCAATGACACAAACAAGAAAACAGGCACCGTTTATCTCGTCAAAAACGAACACAGCGCTGGAATTACACATGACCTGTGCACCTGACTCTCCTCCTTCCTCCTCCCTTTAATTTTCCAAAGGGTTGCTGCTGGATAAATTACAACTCTCTCTCCTCTGCCAAATATGCCCGTCTGTTTCCGCCTCAATTACTCTCTCAAGTGTAGATTACTTCATTTTTCACCCAAGGTGCTGTAGACAAAGTTATCCCAATTAGCCTGATACACATCAACAAACACAGATTTCAAAATCCTAATTGGAGAATTTCTGATGTTTAGTGGATTTTGTCAACAAAAATACAGGTTGTCAGAGCTTTCCCCACCCTCCATATCAAGCAATTTACGTGTCCTATACTTTTTTGTATTCTCCCTTTATCCAAATGTTCACTTATCCCAACGTCTCTTGCCTACGCACTGTGGATCTCCAGCTGCGCCTCTGTCAGACATCCAATGATCCATCTGAGGGCTGGCCAAGGAGCATTCTGGGGTTTTAATGGAAACACAACTGCTCATGCCTTTTCCAGACTCATAGACTGTTCTGTACTTGGTCCCCTTCTGTTCATCATCTACATCCTCCCAATTGGACACATCCTCCGTCAACACCAACTCCAGTTCCACTGTTATGCTGATGAACGCAGCTCTACCTCTCAACAAAATCAATTTCTCCAACCACACACTCCCAGCTCAGCACCTGCCTCACTGACATTAAAATTTGGATGCAAAACAATTTTCTAAAACTTAACTGTGACAAATCGGAACTTATAATCATTGGCCCAAACTTACACTTACCCGCTCAACCCAAGATTTTTTCTCTTACCATCGATGGCTCCATTGTCAACCCCTCCACTCACATCCGTAACCTTGGCATCATCCTCGACCCCACCCTCACTTCCCTCCCTCACGTCAACCAGGTCACAAAAAACGCTTTCTTCCATTTAAAGAACATCGCCCGCATCAGACCCTCCCTCTCATCGACCGCTGCTGAAACTCTGATACATGCCTTTATAACATCCCGACTGGATTACTGCAACAGCATACTTTTTGGATCACCTTCATACTAAAAAAACTTCAATATGTCCAAAACTCAGCTGCCCGCTTGCTCACCTCCACCCGACGCTCGGACCACATCACCCCTATCCTCCATGACCTACCACTGGCTCCCCATCAAACACCACATTGACTTTAAATATTACTTTTCACTTTCAAAGCCCTCAACAACCTTGCCCCCCCCTACCTCTGTGACCTCATCCAACGACACACCCCCACCCGTCGCCTCAGGTCTGCTGAAGCTAACCTACTGCAGCCATCAGGACAAAGCTCCGGACCTGGGGTGACAGGGCCTTCGCTGCAGCCTCCCCCACACTCTGGAACTCCCTCCCAGCCAAGTCAGATCCGCCAACACTCTCACATCATTCAAACAATCCCTCAAAACTCACCTTTTCACTCTTGCCTTCAACTCCTAATCAACTAACCCCTTGCCCTTATTCCACCTAGCTTAGCACTTTTTACTTTTGTTGTTATTTTGTTTTACTTGCTTGTAAGCGCTTTGAGCACCAGGAAAAACGCTTTATAAATGTAATGTATTATTATTATTATTATTTATAGACAAAAACAAAAATCAGTAGGTGAGAACAAAAAAAACGTTTGCCTTAGGCTCCTAATAGATTTGATGAAGAAAGATAATTATAATTAAAAACATTCCTTCATTTTTCCTGCTAGAATATTAACACCCACCATTGCATCACTTTTGCAAGATGGCTGTATTAATAACATTCTCCTCAGTAAGACTCAACCTCATTAATACTGTAAGCGGCCACTCTAAAAGCCATTCATATTACATCCCTCTGAGTCTTTTATCTGGAATCCCCCCATTTTAGTGAGTCAGATGTCAGCAAAGATCCACAGAGGAGCGGGTCAAGGCTGGGCTATCATGAAGCAGAAGTCCTTACATCACTCCCTCAGTCAACACATATACAAACAGAGTCATGCAAACTTAAAGGGCATTTATGCCTGTAGGCATGCACGCACACACACAGGCAGTGAAAAACACAACTATTAAAAAACAAATGCTATCTAAGGATACAATTATTCTGTCTGAATGAATGTCCGAGAATCTCTTGCTGCTGCTTCTTATAACATTTGAATCACATAAAACAACCATCAAGGACAAACAGATGCACTGATCGAGGGAATAGGTCCCCACACTGACTACACATGGTTCACAGACGGAACTCCTCATGTGCCTTATTTCAAAGCATTTTGATGGAGATGGAAAATATTATTATTTACGTCACTAATCATAAACTTCAGGGCCAGAGTTTTCATCTCCATGTTATTCAAAATGTCATAAAGCTTTGGTTTAGGGCCACTTTGCACAATGAGACAGTCGTCATTGTATTAGGTTGGTACAGGTAGAATATTAAAGGCACAAATATCCTTTTTTCTATATGATAATCAAAGAGAAGGTGAGCAAAAAAGAAATAGAGGAAGTGTATGCAGGCTGTTTATTGTTGTGTAGGTGGGCAGCAATGTATGTAGAAGAAAAATGTGCTTTCAGATTTAGATCAATAAAAAAGATGCAAAGAAGTGACAAAACACACCTTATAGGAAGAGATGGCAGAAACAGCAAATTAAAACATTTTAAAGATAAATTATTCCTGAGGTGGGGGAGATTATGGGATGTATAATCCAAACAATGAAATCAAAATATAGTTTTTGAGTTTTTTACACTTTTTAACAGTAACTGGTCATTCATGTTAACTTTGTGTCTGTTGGTAAACATTTCTACCAACCAAAATAAAATAAATGCACGGCAATGACACAGTATCTTAATTTTCACAACCGCAGTATAGGGAGTCTTATCTCAGTTAAAAAAAAGAAAGAAGCCAAGGTCAAAAGCACTGCAAATTGATTCCTTATGTCAGGTCTGAGAGGCAGGCAGCAAGAGGAAGGAGAGGTGGAAGAGACGGTGAAATTGGTCCCTCTGTTGGATTAAATCGGTAGTACATGGGATGGACACGTCATCACCCCACTGCCCATCCTCATAGGCTTTTTCATTAAGCCAAAGCACTAAAACATAATCCCAACCCTGAGTGTGCGTGTGTGTACGAGTGTGTGGGATTTAGAGAGAGAGAGAAAGAAAAAGAGAGAGACAGAGGGCACAGACGTCACATTGCAGTGGCAGTCATTTTCTCTCTTATTTTAGAATACAGTGAGCACAAGGAATAAAGAAGGATATAAGGTAAGGCTACCTTTCAGAGGTGAGACGAAAAAGAACAATATGAAGCATACCAATAGTGGAGTATTTAGTACAACAGTCTTAAATTAGAAGTCACATGTTCATGGATCAAAATGTGATACTAAGCTATAATTTCAATGTATTGGATACACATCACAAACACTTAAAAAGGGGTTCTGGTGTGTCGGCTGAACATCTTGTGTCCCTCACTGAAAAAAGGTAAATAAACAACTCTCAAAGAAAAGTACCACAATCTGCTCTTGCGTTGTTAAAGTGTCACTCACTTTATTAGCCTCAGTCTTTCAAATTAAAATGGAAAATGCATAATAAATAACTTCTAAAAATACAAAACTCAATGGTATTATTTAGTTAATAGGCTTATAACACTATGACAAAGCTGTGTTCTCATACCTTCCTATCACCCTATTTTCTCTATGCACAAGAAATTTTCCATTTATAAATCTCAGAAACAAAAGTCCCATGGTAACCACAATCCTTTTACTCAGGTGGACACAGTAAGCGGGTGGAAGAGGCATTCTCTGGGTATGTTTGTTTGTGTTGATCCCTTGTGTGCCTTGCTTTCAAAAAGAAAGGTTATGAGAGAACTAAAAGCACCATAAATCCCTTCCTCTGGGGCCCTGTAAGGGTTAAACAGTTCCTTGGTTGTCCTGGTTCAGCCTGTGCATAAATCAAACAGATTTTTCTTGTGGCAATGAACAAAGCTATCAGAAAATGCAGGCAGGCTTTGGATACTTCCCTCTTAGGATGCCCTGGCTTTGTATACTTGCCGGATGGGAGAGGATGGAACCCGGTTCTGAGCATGACAAAGCTAATCTAATGACTGCAAAAACATCCCGATGCCACTAAGAGGGAGCACAGAGGGAGGACGGACGGGTTGGTGGAAGTGGGGAGAAGGGGAGTGCTGGTGATAAGTTCTTCCTTTTATCTGTGACCAATTGTAAGCCTGTGATGTTCTCACTCAGCTGCAGGGCATGTATTTAATGTGTTTTTTTGTCAATCTCATCCTCAGAAGCTCCAGTTTTCTCACTATCTCACGCTCAAGGCTTGAGTCTGCGCTGCTGTATTTATGACTTTCCCTAAAACCCAGTCCCTTTTTAGAAACGATTCACTAATCTCACACAATTTTCCCTTGCTTGCTTTCTGCCTTTACCCCTCGTCTGACTTGGCAATTCTGCACAGGATGCTGCACATCTTTGGTTGCCATCTTCCTCTTTGTCTATCTCCCTATCTCTCCCTTTCTCTCCTCCTGCCCCCCATCATGTCCACCCTGTTTCCTTCCTGCTTACAGCACATGCTGGGACTGATGTCTGAGTGGGGGCGGGTGCATAGGCAGCTCCCTGGAAACAGACTAGTTCATCATTAAATTACGGCTCAGAGCAGTCTCCATGGTAACCACAGATAGCAGCACTAACCTCACGCACACAAAGGACACACCCTTGTGAAGGAGAACAACAGGAAGTGCTAAATATAATGACGTGTGTGTGACAGTCAGACAGGGAGACAAATACAGAAATAATATAAATTAACACATTTTCTGTTAACATAGCTGCTGTTCTGTCACCTTGTATCAAAACTGGTGAGATAAGGTCATTTAAACATAATGCTTTTTGTCCATCTGTCGAACCCATCTGTGTTATCTACCACAGATGACTTTGGTGAATGTCTCTACTGCAATAAGAGCTGTGAACCATTAGCAGTGTGCCTAATGTACAGTAGAATCAATAATTGAATGCAGCACCGGGAGAGGGCAGTTAGAAGCTTTTATTGGATTCAAACTCTAAACCTCAAGTCAGCCTCTTATGCATACTGCAAAGAAGCTCTCCCAATTGCTTTACACTGTGTATTGTATAATGGCGCTATAAAACACCCACCAAGGCAATACCTGCTGTATGAAAAAAAATACAGTCTTGCAGCTTTAGAAAATATCATGTCCGAAACAGACACACGATGTTCTGATGCAAGGATAACATCCTCTCCTCACACTGACCCTTTGCCCGCCCAACCCGTTTGGATGATTGACACTAGGTGTTGTCGGCCCCGCCCAGCCGCAGAGCAGAGAAGGAGGGAGAGCTGAGCAGAGCAGAGCTGATACCTCGATCGGTACTGAAGCTCCCTGCTGCTGCTGCAGCGAGTAGCGGAAAATTACCTACCCCTCCCCCCCACTCACATTTGCAGAGAGCTGCAGCATTCCCGACACAAACTGAATCCCTTTTACGCAGAGAAAGCCCTAGGCATTGTTTCTGGAATCACAGTATGGAGAGCTTGAACATATAGCAGGGACCGCATCAGGGAAAGAGCGAGGCAACGAAAACACAGGCTCATTCAGATGGTGCATAGCGCGCTGCCATTTTTAAAGCACACGCTGACCCACTTTAGAGCCTCACATAACCCATACGTATCGTCTTCCCTGTAATGGGTAAAGTCTGTTTGAGAGCGCAGAAACCCTGATTCAGTCCTACTCACACTGAACCAACCAAACGAAAGGTGTTTTGACAGATGAGGCCATGCTTGTTTGTGCTAGACCACTCCCTGAAATGAGGTCACATCGTCTGAATGACTCAAAGCATCATAGATCCACAACAACACAAAGCACAGCGTGCGTCACCAAGAATATCCAACACAGTCGAGTATAGTACAGATAAACTATATTACTATTACATTAGTATCACATTCCATACAAATGTTCATACATAACTGCATTTTAACACTGACAAATTCAATCACAACATAATCCACACAACACCTGTGTTCTATGGCATGAGCTGGCAAATGTTGCCTCATACTCTGTACACACTTTAGGGATGTTAATGAAAATATATTAGATCATGTTTACAGCGCTCTAAGGCTGATGGCACACATGTCTAGAGATGGACGGTAATTCCCTGTTAGTTCTCTCAGCTGCTCCCCTTCTCAGAGAGCTGATGAAGGAGAGGGGGAGGGGAGAGGCTCTGACAGCATGGAGGAGGAAGAGAAAAAGGAATAGGCTTGAAATTAATGATTTCATGTTGCCTATGTCTTGATGTGGGAGAGCAATATAATTGAGGGAACTGAGCAAACAAGATTAAAACAAATTGTAGAAATAGGTAGAACCAGATCTAATTCACCAATACAGGATTGTTAGGATGTGAACATGTTATTTTAATAAATAAAGAATAATATATATATGTGTGTGTGTGTGTTTAGCAGTTGTATCAGATATATCAGATTCAAGGCACATAAATCCCCTATTGTCAGTATTAAGAGGGATTGGCAAAAGGGACCCTTTCTCATGGATGTTAATCTATCAATATAGCCTCACACCTTAAAAGCATAACAGTGTTTGACAATACACTGGGGCTCGGAAGTGAAGTTCCCGGCTATAATTTATGGAGGCATGGCATAAAACACAACCCTATATGACAAGTATGTATAGTTGCTCATTGGTGTAGGCTACCCAGTTAGGTGGAAATATGTACACTTTGTTTTTTCGTATAGGCCTCCTTCCCAGACATTTTGACAAAACAAAATAGGAAAATGACAGGTGTACCTGTAGCTTACACAATTTTCAGCCAAACTCCTTCCAACTTCAACATTAGCTGAGAAGCTGAGAAAGGTGCATTGCTGGTGAAGCTCAACAATGAAGATAGCAGCTTGTTAACCTACAGTTTGAATGAATATGTGTATAGACTATAGCAACCAGACAACACAATGCGTGGGCAAACCAAAAAGTGCACCCATGAAAACACAGCTGCTGTCAGTAATTCCCTATCAAATGTCATGCCACCAAAACCTTCACTAAGCACAAAAATAAACTTGTCATTAAACAGCAGACGACTAGCTCTGTTTACTTCTGCTTTTCCAACCTAACCATGAGCTCGATCACACATGAAAGATGCATAGCTTATTCACAGGTGACCTTAGCAGTAGATAGAAGGTCGATGAGAGGCTCTTATGCAGTAACACAATCCAGACGTACTCTGATGAACTGCGGTTATTTTGATGTAGCAAGATAATACAACGGGATGCTAAGTAAAACACGTCCTCACTGTGGCCGACGGACAACGTTAGCCTCCACCAGAATGGTTGCAGTACAGCTCCCAGCCATTAGCGGCAGGCTTAGACCACCACAAAGTGAGGAAGATGGCGTTTTCTTGGCTTTTTAAATGGCTTATTGACATTTCGGCTGACCGGTTGCCAAGAAGGTAAACTTGTTAACTCCTGTGATTCAGATTTCACCACACGTTGTTCTTTTAATGTATATCATGGACATTCAGCTCTACAAAACTCCTCAGGACTTCTCAAAACCACCATTGTAAGTTCACAAAAAACGTTTTTTTTGCACTTGAAATGTATGCAGTATCTTTTGAAAACATTCCCTGCTCTGCTAGTAGCTAATTTGCTTATTACATTGGCTTCTTTTGAGTTTAAGTGCTATGGAGGCTATATTAAAGTAATGTGTTTAGGAAGTCGTCGTTTACACGGTTCGGACTGTAGTAAAAAAAAAACGACGGTATGTGTTTTAATACATCCGTGCCCTTTATTGACAGTGAAAGGGACGGGAACTGCAGCTACTCCAAGCCAACTGGATAACTTCAACTTTCCTCTGAGGGATAAAGCTACAACCACCCTTCAAGTCAACCGACCGAGTACCGATTCTCAAACGTTAGCTGGCTTATTTAAACTAGGCTACATGTTGTTGATTCAGACCGGCTAATGTCCGAGTGCAGCAATCGAACTGTACACAATCACACGGGAACAAAATGCATGATAAAATGCCCTCAGTCTGTGAATGAGAGAAGCAGGGCTCGAGTTATGTCGGAGCCAATGAGAGCCGAGCTCCCACAAGGAGCGGTCTGAGCTCCTATGAAAGCAGTGAAATCATACATCTGTGGGGGTCACAGATATACATTACCAACAACCATTATTTTAATCACAAATAATGCATGTGTCAATGTAATGAGTATTATTTACATTAACGAGGTAAATAGGCTAAAAGAAAAACATGTTTTCCAAAAGAACTACGCATCGTATTCTCTCTTGAATGACAATATACCTGCACTTCACGTCCAAGGTGCGCAATAAATGATTGCGCAATCTATGCCTGTGAGCGTGCTGCGCGAGATGATATGTGTGAACCTTTTCATATTTAAGTTTGTAGCAAGTAGAGGGCTGCTGCTGCTGTGTGTGTGTGTGCGCTTGCACACGTGTTAGTTAGTTAGTTTTAAAGACCCCCATAAATCTCAGATTATAACTCGACCCCTGGAGACAAGTGTCTGTGGTTAATACAAGCCACTAATAATAACAAGTCTGAGGACATAAAAAAAAAAAGAATGGAGGGAATGTTTTCTAAATTGGAACGGTATTGTCGTTTTCGCTGCCCGTGTTTTGCCCACCTCCTGTTGTTTGAGCATTGCATGAATATTTTGCATAATAACGCAATTATATTTTTGTAAGGCTTTGAGGTGATATAAAACACTTCATTGCGTGTGTTCACTTATTTAACCTATGCAATGCAGAGTTGTGATGTCGTTAGTCACTCAAGTTATGTTTTCACCATATAATATATGGTGAAAAGGAGCAGAGCAGTAACAGGTCTCTGCGATTTCAGTACCATGGATAGCGCTTATACAAAAGGCTAGAAGAGAAAGCAGAACAAAGAGAAAACTGGAACAAATAGGAAACACTTATTTAGCTCCCATACAGAGTATGTTACTGGAAGAAAGGGTGTAAAATAAAGTTACAAAACTAGACAATTGTCTTGTAGAGGACGATTAGAACTCACCTCTTCTTTATTAGGTAAAGTCTGAGTTCTGGTAAAAGTGTCCCCTCCGTTAATACTGATCAGTTCACCATCTACAGGCGGAAACGGTCCGGGGAAAACCACTACGTCACTCTTCATTGTGTCTGAGCTGAAACACACGTCGTACTGCTGAGTAGATTTAGAGTAAGACCAGCTCCCATCAGGGTGGGTGGTGATCATTGGGGCGCTGTACCTGCTGAAACTGCCGTCTGTCCTGTGGCATTTGACAGCTATTAAACTGATGAGGCTCAGCAGAAAGATCACTGACACCGACACAATGGCGATCAGCAGATACAGGTTCAAATCAGAGAAGCTCTCCTCCTTTGTGGGCACATGTCTGAACTGAGTCTGGATGTCAGCTGTGCTTTCAACCACCACCACATCAATAGACACAGTAGCTGACAGGGAGGGTTCTCCGTTATCAGAAACCAACACCACCAGGGGGTGAGTTTTCAGGTCATTGTCACTCATTCTCCTCTTAGTCCTGATTTCTCCGCTATTGGTTCCAATCCGGAAGAGGTTGTTTCCTTTGGGCTCAGAGAGGTGATAAGAAAGCAGCGCATTGTATCCAGAGTCTGCGTCTACAGCCCTGATCTTTGCCACAAAGTATCCCGCCTCAGTAGAATAGGGGATGCTCTCACTGTTAACGGAGCCATGCTCAGAATAGGGCGCAAGGACTGTTGGATTATTGTCATTTTCATCCAGAATTAAAACGTTCACCGTCACGTTGCTGCTGAGAGGAGGAACACCAGAGTCTGTGGCCTGGACTTTAAACTGAAACGTGTTTAACTCCTCATAGTTAAAAGACTGCAGGCTGACTATATCTCCAGTCTCTGAGTTGACGTTTATAACAGACCCTATTATATTGTTCTTATTTTTATCATGAATTACTGAAAACGTAATTTTTGCATTTGCGTCTACATCCGGATCATATGCTTTCATAGTATAGATAACTGCGCCTACTGGACTGTTCTCTTTGACAAAAATGTTTATCACAGGCTCATTAAAACGAGGTGCATTGTCATTGACATCAGACACGTGGACTGTAATAACTCTTGTAACGGAAAGAGGCGGAACCCCTTCGTCTGTCGCTGTTATTGTTACGTTGTATTGAGAAGCTCGTTCTCTGTCTAGAGTTCCGTCTACGACTAAAGAATAATGATTTTTATATGTGTTCTTTATTTTAAACGGCACTGCATCAACTATTCTCACCTGAACAGCGCCATTTTTCTCTGCGTCGTTGTCTCTCACAGTTATAAGGCCAACCATTGTGTCTAGGGGTGCATCTTCCCTCACTACGTTGACTAAGGATGTTACCGATATTTCTGGTGGATTATCATTAATATCAGCGATTTCAACTAGTACTTTACAGTAAGATGCTCTTGGGTTTGACCCTTTGTCTTTAGCTTGGACCCGGATTTCAACTGCATTGCTTTTTTCGTGATCTAATTCTCCCTTTACAGTAATTTCACCCGTCAAGGAATTTATTGAAAATGTGTCAACATCATTATCACTGTCGTGGTTAATAAAAGAATATACTATTTCCCCGTTAGGACCTTCATCTAAATCATGAGCATGCACAGATATTACGGTTGTACCGAACAGCTGGTTTTCAAGCACCGTGGCTTTGTACAGAGGTTTGTCGAAAATTGGAATATTATCATTTACATCTTGGACATTTACGGTGATATGTAATGTTCCTGATTTAGGAGGCTTTCCTCCATCAACAGCTGTCAGCGTTAGTTTAATAGCCGGCTGTTTTTCACGATCTAAGGCTTTCTGAAGCACCATTTCAGCAGACATTGTCGGCTCTCCACCATTTACGTCCATTGTGAAATGTTCATTTTGACTAAGTTTGTAGCCTTTAACCGAATAACTGCCGACATCTGCATCAAAGGCTCTTAAGAGGGTAAATCTTTCCCCCGGAAAAGCTGACTCGGACACGTTCAAAACAATCCCTGGTATCCGAAAAGAGGGAGCATTGTCGTTAATATCCACAATTTTAACCTCAAAGCGATAGAGATTCAGCGGAGAGTTCACCATTGCCTCCACTTCCAGAGAACACTTCACATTACGAGAGCATAGCTCCTCTCGGTCTATTCTGTCTTTCACCGAGAGTATCCCAGTCTTAACATCCGTTTCGAAATATCTCCTATTAGGTCCTGAAATCTCAAATCCGCGAGTTTCCAATTCTGGTACATTTAGATTTAAGTCCTTCGCCAAATTCCCCACAGCGGTACCAGGGCTCGATTCCTCTGTAACAGAATACACAATCTGTGCTGCGGCGAGACTCCATATGTGAGATACATGAAACAAAAAATAAATCCAATTCCTCAAAATATTCCCTCGTTGCATTCTGCCCACAACCCGATTGACAAGTTAATAAAAAAATTACTCCAGCGTTAACATTGCTCAGAAATCCTCCAGATCAGAGCTCCTTGATACAGTGAGTGTTCTTTACTGCTACGACGAACAAAGAATTACAAACCTCTCTTAAACGAAAAGGGAGGAGCGTGGTAAGGAAACAAGTATATTTCCTCTGTGAGGCGATTGTGACATCTAGTGGTCATTTTGAAGTTGGAGCCAAGAAAAGATTAAAAGAAAAGATAATTTTAAGCGTTATTAAAGTCATATGTTATGCGTCTCCAAATGGAAAGCAACAATTATAACCACATAGCATTTAAGCAAGATTGGTGATATCACTATGAGACATGTTTAGGCAGCAGGCTAACTAAAATAAAAACCATGCTGCAACTGCGAAAATTGTTGCATGACAAAAAGAAGTACTGAAGTAATGGTCTCTGCAAGTGCTACAATTACAATAAGATGGGTCATCTTACATTGGCATATAAGTATAAGATCACACCTCACAAATGTCAGAGAGAACACAATAAAGTCCCATTATGTGAAAAAATGAAAACATTTTATCTGCCACCCCTTTTTATGTGTCATTATCCTTACCTTGTCTGTGTTGGGTAAAGTCTGAGTTCTGGTAAAAGTGTCTCCTCCGTTAATACTGATCAGTTCACCATCTACAGGTGGAAACGGTCCGGGGAAAACCACTACGTCACTCTTCATTGTGTCTGAGCTGAAACACACGTCGTACTGCTGAGTAGATTTAGAGTAAGACCAGCTCCCATCAGGGTGGGTGGTGATCATTGGGGCGCTGTACCTGCTGAAGCTGCCGTCTGTCCTGTGGCATTTGACAGCTATTAAACTGATGAGGCTCAGCAGGAAGATCACCGACACCGACACAATGGCGATCAGCAGATACAGGTTCAAATCTGAGAAGCTCTCCTCCTTTGTGGGCACATGTCTGAACTGAGTCTGGATGTCAGCTGTGCTTTCAACCACCACCACATCAATAGAGACAGTAGCTGACAGGGAGGGTTCTCCGTTATCAGAAACCAACACCACCAAGGGGTGAGTTTTCAGGTCATTGTCACTCATTCTCCTCTTAGTCCTGATTTCTCCGCTGCTGGTTCCGATCCGGAAGAGGTTGTTTCCTTTGGGCTCAGAGAGGTGATAAGAAAGCAGCGCATTGTATCCAGAGTCTGCGTCTACAGCCCTGATCTTTGCCACAAAGTATCCCGCCTCAGCAGAATAGGGGATGCTCTCACTGTTAACGGAGCCATGTTCAGAATAGGGCGCGAGAATTGTTGGATTATTGTCATTTTCATCCTGAATTAAAACGTTCACAGTCACGTTGCTGCTGAGAGGAGGAACACCAGAGTCTGTGGCCTGCACTTTAAACTGAAACAATTGTATCTCCTCGTAGTTAAAAGACTGCAGGCTGACTATATCTCCAGAGTCTGAGTTGATGTTTACTACAGAAGCTAGTAAAATAGTTGTTGTAGTGCCATCTAATAATGAATATGTTACTTTCGCATTTTCTCCTAAATCAGGATCAACTGCTGTTATAGTAAAGATAGTAGCTCCCACTGGACTATTCTCAGTCACATATACATTAATCACAGGCTCTGAGAATAATGGGGCATTGTCATTCACATCAGAAATGTGAACAGGAATAACACTGGTGCTGAAGAGAGGTGGATTGCCTTCATCAGTGGCTATGATCGTGACATTATATTGAGAAACAATCTCTCTATCAAGAAGTCCATCGACTGTCAATGAATAATAATTTTTATAGTTAAGCTTGAGTTTAAAAGGCACTGAGCCAATGATTTTAGCATTGGTGAGACCGTTATTACCTCCATCTTTATCAGTGACTGTCACTAAAGCCACCACTGTACCCACCTCAGCATCCTCTTTAACTGGGCTCATAAGAGAGGTTATAATAATGTCAGGTACATTGTCATTAACATCAGTAACTTCCACTAAAACTTTACCATGCACGCTTCTAGAAGGCGTACCTTTATCTCTCGCCTGTACGCGAATATCATATGCTGTATTCTCTTCATAATCGACTTTTCCCTTAACTGTTATTTCTCCTGTGTCTGGGTTTATTGAGAATAAAACTTCAGGATTGAAATTCCCCCTCTCAATAAATGAATACATAATCTCACCATTTATTCCCTCATCTAAATCTGTTGCAGTTACAGTCAGTATGGATGTCTGAAATGGAGCATTTTCAGTCACCTGAGCCTTATAGAGAGGTTTACTAAATATCGGAGCATTGTCGTTTATATCCATTACATGCATCACTATTTTTAAGGTCCCTGAGCGTGCAGGTTTTCCTCCGTCCAGAGCAGTTAAAGTAAGGTATATAACAGCCTGTTTCTCTCTGTCTAAAGATTTCTGTAGCACAAGTTCGGCTGACTCACTGTGCTGTCCGCCGCTCTGTACGTCCAGTGAGAAATACTCATTAGGACTCAGCTTGTAGCTCTTTACCGAGTTACTACCGGTGTCTGCGTCATTTGCCACTGGGAGTAAATATCTCTCCCCGGTTGAAGAAGATTCCGAAATATTGAAAATCTTTTCTTTTTCTCGAAAAGATGGTGCATTATCATTAGTATCAATGATTTGTACCTCGATGCGATGCAAATGCATTGGGGTGCTCAGAATGGCTTCTATATTCAGGGAACATTTTGCCGTATTTGGACAGAGCTCTTCACGATCAATCCTATCGCAGACATAAAGAGCACCAGTTTTTAAATCCACGTCGAAATATTTCTTGATATTCCCAGACACAACTCGTAAATCCCGTTTTTCCAAATCGTGAACATTAATCTGTAATTCCTTGGCGAGATTTCCAACTACTGTTCCTTTGTCGACCTCCTCGGAAACGGAGAAAGACAGCTGCGCTGCAGACCGTTCACACGAACAAAGCAAAGCTATTATCTGTATCCAAATAGTCACTGTTAGTCCTTCCCGTACCATCGCTGCCACAGATTGAAATAAAGAACACATTCCGAACACCTCCACGCGCTTTAGGAGAATAACATACGAAGCCCCCCGTTGTCCTGTAACCATGAGCGTATTTTCTGACTAAGCACTGGTGGACTACTGAAGCTTCATAAGAAGAGGAGGAGTCTGTGAAAAAATATTAGCCACAAAAATACTGCGGTCTCGAGCGACCCCAACTGACATTTCGGTGCTAAAATATTCAGACACGAAAATTCTATAATAAATAATAATAATAATGCATTTTATTTATATAGCACACTATAAAAACAACGTCATCTCAAGGTATACAAAAAATACAATAACATAAAAAGTTATCTAAGGAACATATTGATTAAAATATGGTAATAAAAACAAGTTAAGAGCATAAAAGGTTAGTAGAACAAAATAAAATAAATAAAATAAAGCCTAAATGGTGCCCTGAAAAAAATATTTTCATTAGAACACTATATATAAAATCTATTTTACAAAGAAACGCAGTGTATGTTGGTGAACATGTATCAGTTGTATGTTACCAGGGCCTGGCATATTAAACAAGTAACCGCAAAAACACCATGCAGGGTTCAGCACCATAGACAGCGTCACGGCTCGTCACCAGAATGACAGAACAACCAACAAAGACTTCACCTCTCTGCCTAAAATGCTATTATTCAGCAACTGTAAAGAGAATTCAACATAGAAATCTCGCAGGTAAAATTGATGATTTAACTGTATATCCCCCACAATAACTATTTTGTTTCACATCATTTTTCACAGAAAGTCAGCAAATGTTGCAATAATCGAAAATCTGGTAATCTCATAACACGTCTTTCGGAAATGTAATGAATAAATCATCAGAACTAAATCTACTCTTGGGTTCAAACAACTCACCTTTTTATTTATTAAATATTGTAAATATTATGATGTATGAACAGGTAAAACATTTCAGTATTTTGCATGATAGCATTGTGAAGTTCCTCTAGCATTCAGCACAAGATTGCCTACCTTGTCTGTGTTGGGTAAAGTCTGAGTTCTGGTAAAAGTGTCTCCTCCGTTAATACTGATCAGTTCACCATCTACAGGCGGAAACGGTCCGGGGAAAACCACTACGTCACTCTTCATTGTGTCTGAGCTGAAACACACGTCGTACTGCTGAGTAGATTTAGAGTAAGACCAGCTCCCGTCAGGGTGGGTAGTGATCATTGGGGCGCTGTACCTGCTGAAACTGCCGTCTGTCCTGTGGCATTTGACAGCTATTAAACTGATGAGGATCAGCAGAAAGATCACTGACACCGACACAATGGCGATCAGCAGATACAGGTTCAAATCTGAGAAGCTCTCCTCCTTTGTGGGCACATGTCTGAACTGAGTCTGGATGTCAGCTGTGCTTTCAACCACCACTACATCCATAGACACAGTAGCTGACAGGGAGGGTTCTCCGTTATCAGAAACCAACACCACCAAGGGGTGAGTTTTCAGGTCATTGTCACTCATTCTCCTCTTAGTCCTGATTTCTCCGCTGCTGGTTCCGATCCGGAAGAGGTTGTTTCCTTTGGGCTCAGAGAGGTGATAAGAAAGCAGCGCATTGTATCCAGAATCTGCGTCTACAGCCCTGATCTTTGCCACAAAGTATCCCGCCTCAGCAGAATAGGGGATGCTCTCACTGTTAACGGAGCCGTGCTCAGAATATGGCGCGAGAATTGTTGGATTATTGTCATTTTCATCCAGAATTAAAACGTTCACAGTCACGTTGCTGCTGAGAGGAGGAACACCAGAGTCTGTGGCCTGGACTTTAAACTGAAACGTGTTTAACTCCTCATAGTTAAAAGACTGCAAGGTTATTATATCTCCAGTCTCCGAGTTGATATTTACAGCTGAAGTTATCGGAATACTTTTTGAATCACCATCTAAAGAGTATGTTACTCTCGCGTTCTCGTTTACGTCAGGATCGACTGCAGTTATCTTATAGATACAAACTCCAACTGGACTATTCTCTTTTACATAAATATTAATCACGGGTTCAATGAAACCAGGTGCATTATCATTTACATCAGAAACCTGAACAGTAATACCGCTGGTGCTGGATAGAGGAGGGGTCCCTTCATCAGCAGCCTTGATCGTTACATTGTAAAAAGAGCACCCTTCTCTATCAAGAGCTCCATCGACAACTAAAGAATAATAATTTTTATAATTGGAAGTCAGTTTGAAAGGTGCAGAACCAATAAGTCTACAGTGTGTCTGACCGTTTTTTCCTCCATCTTGATCTGATACCGTCACTAAAGCGACAACGCTTCCTATTGCAGCATCTTCTCTAACGGGATTCATGAGTGACGTCACCACAATTTCTGGGGCATTGTCATTTACATCGACTACCTCCACTAGCAGCTTTCCACTTGCACTACGAGGCAAAAAACCCTGATCTTTCACTTGAACATGTATTTCATATGCTGACTGTGCCTCGAAATCCAAAATATCTTTGACTGTGATCTCTCCAGACTCTGCGTTAATGTTGAACATATCTGCAGGATTAAAGTTTCCACGCTTGACAAAATAATAACCAAGCCTCCCGTTGTCCCCTTCGTCTAAATCTGTGGCACTCAGTTGAATGACTAGTGACCCAGTTTGAGCATTTTCCTTAACCCGTGCCTTGTAAAGTGTTTTACTGAATGACGGCGTGTTATCATTTACGTCGAGAACATTTACATGTATGTATAGGATTCCGGTTTTTGGAGGCTTTCCTCCATCTATAGCAGTCAGCGTTAATTGAATAACAGCTTGTTTTTCACGATCTAAAGCTTTCAGTAGCACTAATTCAGCAGATGCACTATGTTCTCCACCGCTCTGCACATCTAAGGAGAAGTATTCATTTTGATTGAGCCCGTAAGACTTCACTGAATTGCCTCCGGTATCTGCATCAAGGGCCAGGGGAAGCAAGAAGCGTTCACCCGTAGGTGATGATTCAGATATGTTAAGTGAATATGACTTCTCGACAAATGTCGGTGTGTTGTCATTTAAATCAACAATAACCACCTCAATGCGATGAAGCACCATAGGATTACTAAGAATAGCCTCTAAATTGAGCGTGCATTTCATCGTGTTTGGACAAAGCTCCTCGCGGTCTATTCGCTCATTAACAATAAGATCCCCCGTTTTAAAATTGGCTTGGAAATATTTCTTACTGTACCCAGACACTATATTTAGATTCCTTGTTTGCAGCTCTCGGAAGTTGACGTTAAAATCCTTTGCGAGATTCCCCACCACGGTCCCTTTGTCCACCTCCTCGGAAACAGTGTAGGATGTCTGAGCAGCAGACCAGTCCGACAAAAACAAGACAAACAGCCAACAGAGTAATCCGTTATTCCTTCCGATGCCCATCGTTGCTTTCAAAGATAGTTCCGTGATACAGATAATATTTATCCATAAAAAGCTTCGTGATTAGCCAGCATTATATTCCCATCTACTCCAGTCCTATCCTCTTCATCGCCACTCGTGTTTCTCTCACAAAGCACTCGCAGTCTGCTGACGCTTCACACGGGAAGGAGGAGACTGAAAACACCGAGCTCAGAAAAAAACTGTGGTCATCGGCGACCCCACGTGTTACAATTCAGAATAGAATTTTAAGAATGAAGTAGCACCCCGTATGTCTCATATTACAACACGTGAAATATATTATACCTTTAGTTTCGAAATGGACTAAAAGGTGACCAAAGGTCTGCTTTGTACCAGTTGAGTAAAGAGAAAAAGATCAAATTAAAGTTGACAAATTACTGCCAGTGACAACATTCTCGAAAATAGGAGTAAATGTTTAAAAAAAAACCTAATGACACCAAGAATTGTTTCCATATCGACAGGTTAACAACACACGTAAAAACTACGGCCAGTTAACTCTTTGAAAACAGTTCAGCATGAAATGGACAACTTGATATATAAGCATAATTAACAGCCTAATAATTGGAACCATGGATGATGGTTTAGTTAACTTCAGAGTGTTTGGACAGTGAGCCAAAGAGAACGAGGGAGGTACCAGTTTGTTTTCAGCACCATGGAAAGTGCTCTCCAAATCTACATGAATGACATTTCCTCTGTTTAACAGCTAATTACAAGCCTGCTATCACTTAAAATGCAAATGATGTACTGTTTTGTTGAATGGGACATCTCTGAATGTCTGTTATGTTTGCAAGTCAAGTCTCTGAAAGCAAGGAAAAAGGATTGAGACTGCAAACAACTCACCATGTCATTGTTGGGTAAAGTCTGAGTTCTGGTAAAAGTGTCTCCTCCGTTAATACTGATCAGTTCACCATCTACAGGCGGAAACGGTCCGGGGAAAACCACTACGTCACTCTTCATTGTGTCTGAGCTGAAACACACGTCGTACTGCTGAGTAGATTTAGAGTAAGACCAGCTCCCGTCAGGGTGGGTGGTGATCATTGGGGCGCTGTACCTGCTGAAACTGCCGTCTGTCCTGTGGCATTTGACAGCTATTAAACTGATGAGGCTCAGCAGAAAGATCACCGACACCGACACAATGGCGATCAGCAGATACAGGTTCAAATCTGAGAAGCTCTCCTCCTTTGTGGGCACATGTCTGAACTGAGTCTGGATGTCAGCTGTGCTTTCAACCACCACCACATCAATAGACACAGTAGCTGACAGGGAGGGTTCTCCGTTATCAGAAACCAACACCACCAGGGGGTGAGTTTTCAGGTCATTGTCACTCATTCTCCTCTTAGTCCTGATTTCTCCGCTACTGGTTCCGATCCGGAAGAGGTTGTTTCCTTTGGGCTCAGAGAGGTGATAAGAAAGCAGCGCATTGTATCCAGAGTCTGCGTCTACAGCCCTGATCTTTGCCACAAAGTATCCCGCCTCAGCAGAATAGGGGATGCTCTCACTGTTAACGGAGCCATGCTCAGAATAGGGCGCGAGAATTGTTGGATTATTGTCATTTTCATCCAGAATTAAAACGTTCACAGTCACGTTGCTGCTGAGAGGAGGAACACCAGAGTCTGTGGCCTGAACTTTAAATTGAAACGTGTTTAACTCCTCATAGTTAAAAGAGTGCAGGCTGACTATATCTCCAGTCTCTGAGTTGATGTTTAAAACGGATGAAATAGGAATATTTTTTGGGGAGCTAGTTAACAACTTATAAGTCAGCTTTGAATTTCTGTCTAAATCAGGATCAAAGGCACTTATTGTTTGAATAACAGAGCCTGCTGCACTATTTTCTTTCACATAAACATTAATCACAGGCTCCATAAATCGAGGTGCATTATCATTGACATCAGACACATGAACAGTAATGACTCTGATACTGGACAGAGGTGGATTTCCCTCATCTGTTGCTGTAATTGTGACATTGTAAAGAGAAATGTTTTCTCTGTCCAGTGGACCATCTACTACTAATGAATAGTCATTTTTGTAGTTGGACTTCAGCTTAAAAGGAACAGATCCCACTACCTTACAGTTAGTCACACCATTGCTTCCTCCATCTTTATCACTTACTGTAACCAATGCAACTATTGTGCCCATTTCTGCATCTTCTTTAACTGGGGTCATGAGTGACGTCACAGATATTTCTGGGGCATTGTCATTCACATCAATTATTTCTATCAGCAGTTTAGCATGAGCACTACGAGGTGAGATGCCTTGATCCTTTGCTTGAACTCTAACTTCATAAGCAGGAGTCTCTTCATAATCTAATGTACCCTTCACATTGATTTCTCCTGTTTCAGAATTTAAATCAAATATATTTGATGGATCAATATTTCCTCGATTGATGAACGAATATAGGATCTTACTGTTCATGCCCTCGTCTAAATCCGTTGCATTTAACTTAATTACCACTGTTCCATGTTCAGCATTTTCATGCACACGTACTTTATAAAGTGATTTACTAAAAACTGGAATATTATCATTGACATCTAATACATTAACGTGTATGTTTAATGACCCCGATCTTGCAGGTTTACCTCCATCCACAGCCGTCAAGATAAGTCTGATTACCGACTGTTTCTCTCTGTCTAAAGCTTTCTGCAGCACTAACTCAGCAGACACACCGTGTTCTCCACCGCTCTGCACATCAAGAGAGAAATATGCATTTTGGCTCAGCTTGTAGCTCTTTACTGAGTTGCTGCCTATGTCTGCGTCTACTGCTATTGGGAGAAGATATCGCTCTCCGGTTAAAGATGATTCGGAAATATTAAAATAATACGTTCCTTCAGTAAAAGCAGGCGAATTATCGTTTGCATCTAAGATATTAACCTCTATGCGGTGGGCAGTCATTGGATCGTTTAGAACTGCTTGTATTTTGATGGAGCATTTTACCACATTTGGACAAAGCTCCTCTCTGTCTATCCTCTCGCCAACAACGAGGTTGCCGGTCCGCAAATTCACTTCAAAATATTTCTTACTGTAACTCGAAACAATACGTAGATCCCTGGTTTCTAGGTCCTGTACATTGAGGTTTAAATCCTTAGCGATATTTCCCAACACGGTGCCTTTGTTCACCTCCTCGGAAACGGAGTAAGATAATTGCGAAGCCGACCGGCCACAAAGACAAAGAAAAGCAACAATATGTATCCAGACGTATTCCTGTTGTAGTCGAAAATACATCGTTGATTCATTAGACGAACTGAACCCAGTCGATCATTAAGGCTCAGTACACATATTTGCGTCTAAAGAAATATTGTTGAGAGGACGATCCTGCCCTTCTCGTCACAGCACGTTCCGCGGGTGTACTAAAGGCTGATGACGATTTCATTTTGTTCCCATGCAGGGAGGAGGAGCTGGTGAAACACAAACATATTCATGTCCATGGGTCTCATGCGACATCACGTGGTGATTTTTATGTTCGCAATAACAAGACCATTTGGCATATAATAAATATATTATGAATGACATACATTATCATGATTACCGTGGAAACACTTGTTTTAATAGTAAGAAGATGACAGCACTGAATATAATCAGAAGTGTACTATTTGAGGTCTTAAATAAAAAAGATATTACAATATGTCCAGTGGGAAATTGACTTCGAATTTTTAGTTTGCCATACTTTAAATGTCCTATATTTAAAGTGAATGGATAATTAAAGAATGGAGTTTGATTAAGCAGAATTATACAGAGACCACATTTTGTCAACATCAAGACAAGCACCAAGGACAGCGCATTTTCATTACATTCAATCCCCTCACAGAAGAGGGAAACTACCTGAACAACCGAAAAGACAGCACCATGTCAAATACTTTTTCAATTCTGATAAAAAAAAACTGCTTAGATATTTTCACCATCACATCCTTTCCACAGGCATCAAAGCAGCAGGTTTTGCACATTGCTTTCAGATACAGTAGTTGGTTCAGCACCCCAGATAGCTCCATCAAATACTGGCTATAAGTCATATTTTCACACTTTCAAACACAAGCTTTATACTTAAGACATGATGATGATTGGTATTCAGGCAGGGACTACTTAGGGTATAGAAAAAAAGTTGCACACATTGTAAAAGGGCTAGAAGTTGTATTACAGCATGTCAGTAAGCAACTGGTCTTCAACACATTTTAGCCATAAAGTGGGTCGTAAAGTGAAACATTTCTTTAAATGTTGTATTTTATCAAGCGTGAATAACTTGGAATCAATCATAGTTTTATTTTGTTGTTTTAGTCATGATGCTTTACAGCGTTCTACATATGTATGCTTGTATTTATCTAAATATTGTAAATATTATGACGCATAAGCAGGTAAAACATTTTAGTATTTTTTATGGTAGCATTTCAAGTTCCATGAGCATTCACGACACAATTGCCTACCTTGTCACTGTTGGGTAAAGTCTGAGTTCTGGTAAAAGTGTCTCCTCCGTTAATACTGATCAGTTCACCATCTACAGGCGGAAACGGTCCGGGGAAAACCACTACGTCACTCTTCATTGTGTCTGAGCTGAAACACACGTCGTACTGCTGAGTAGATTTAGAGTAAGACCAGCTCCCGTCAGGGTGGGTGGTGATCATTGGGGCGCTGTACCTGCTGAAACTGCCGTCTGTCCTGTGGCATTTGACAGCTATTAAACTGATGAGGCTCAGCAGAAAGATCACCGACACCGACACAATGGCGATCAGCAGATACAGGTTCAAATCTGAGAAGCTCTCCTCCTTTATGGGCACATGTCTGAACTGAGTCTGGATGTCAGCTGTGCTTTCAACCACCACCACATCAATAGAGACAGTAGCTGACAGGGAGGGTTCTCCATTATCAGAAACCATCACCACCACGGGGTGAGTTTTCAGGTCATTGTCACTCATTCTCCTCTTAGTCCTGATTTCTCCGCTACTGGTTCCAATCCGGAAGAGGTTATTTCCTTTGGGCTCAGAGAGGTGATAAGAAAGCAGCGCATTGTATCCAGAGTCTGCGTCTACAGCCCTGATCTTTGCCACAAAGTATCCCGCCTCAGCAGAATAGGGGATGCTCTCACTGTTAACGGCGTCGTGTTCAGAATATGGCGCGAGGATTGTTGGATTATTGTCATTTTCATCCAGAATTAAAACGTTCACAGTCACGTTGCTGCTGAGAGGAGGAACACCAGAGTCTGTGGCCTGGACTTTAAACTGAAACTTGTTTAACTCCTCATAGTTAAAAGACTGTAGGCTGACTATATCTCCAGTCTCTGAGTTGATGTTTAAAACGGATGAAATAGGAATATTTTTTGGAGAACTATCTAACAACTTATAAGTCAGCTTTGAATGTCTGTCTAAGTCAGGATCAAAGGCACTTATTGTTTGAATAACAGAGCCTACTGCACTATTTTCTTTCACATAAACATTAATCACAGGCTCCATAAATCGAGGTGCATTATCATTGACATCAGACACATGAACAGTAATGACTCTGATACTGGACAGAGGTGGATTTCCCTCATCTGTTGCTGTAATTGTGACATTGTAAAGAGACATTTTTTCTCTGTCCAGTGGTCCATCTACTACTAATGAATAGTCATTTTTGTAGTTGGACTTCAGCTTAAAAGGAACAGATCCCACTACCTTACAGTTAGTCACACCATTGCTTCCTCCATCTTTATCACTTACTGTAACCAAAGCAACTATTGTGCCCATTTCTGCATCTTCTTTAACTGGGGTCATGAGTGACGTCACATATATTTCTGGGGCATTGTCATTCACATCAATTATTTCTATCAGCAGTTTAGCATGAGCACTGCGAGGAGAAGTGCCTTGATCCTTTGCTTGAACTCTAACTTCATAAGCAGGAGTCTCTTCATAATCTAATCTACCCTTCACAAATATTTCTCCGGTTTCCGAGTTCAAATCAAAAATATGAGACGGATCAATATTTCCCCGTTTGATGAACGAATATAGGATCTTACTGTTCATGCCCTCGTCTAAATCCGTTGCATTTAGCCTAAAAACAATTGTGGCAGGCTGTGCATTTTCGCTGACACGCACCATATAAAGAGATTTGGTAAATGTCGGTGTGTTGTCATTAACATCTATGACATTAACGGTTAACTGCAATGTTCCCGATCTAGGAGGTGTTCCTCCATCTACAGTGGTGAGGAGAAGATTAATTACCGACTGCTTCTCTCTGTCTAAAGCTTTCTGTAGTACTAACTCGGCAGATACACCGTGTTCTCCGTTGCTTTGCACATCAAGAGAGAAATATGCATTTTGGCCCAGCTTGTAATTCTTCACTGTGTTGCTGCCTATGTCTGCGTCCTCTGCTATTGGGAGAAGATATCGCTCTCCAGGTGACAATGATTCAGAGATGTTGAGTGTATGCGACTGTTCAATGAAGGAAGGCGAGTTATCATTTATATCAAGAATGTTGACTTCTATACGATAAACATTCGTTGGATCATTTAACGCAGCTTGTATTTTGATGGAGCATTTTACCACATTTGGACAAAGCTCCTCTCTGTCTATCCTCTCGTCAACAACGAGGTTGCCAGTCCGCAAATTCACTTCAAAATATGTCTTACTGTAACTCGAAACAATACGTAGATCCCTGGTTTCTAGGTCCTGTACATTAAGGTTTAAATCCTTTGCGATATTTCCCACCACGGTGCCTTTGTTCACCTCCTCGGAGATCGAGTAGGATAATTGCGAAGCAGACCGGCCACAAAGACAAAGAAAAGCAACAATATGTATCCAGAAGTATTCCTGTTGTCGTCGAAAATACATCGTTGATTCATTAGACGAACTGAACCCAGTCGATCATAAAGGACAGATATTTGCGTCCAAAGAAATATTGTTGAGAGGACGATCCTGCCCTTCTCGTCACAGCACGTTCCGCGGGTGTACTAAAGGCTGATGACGATTTCCTTTTTTTCCCATGCAGGGAGGAGGAGTTTGTGAAACACAAACATATTCATGTCCATGGGTCTCATGCGACATCACGTGGTGATTTTTATGTTCGCAATAACAAGAAATGCAGTTTGGCATACAGCTATGTAATCAAATATATTATTAATGATATAAATTATCATTATTAAAATGGAAACACTTGTTTTTATATTAAGAAGATGACAGCACTGAATATAATCAGAAGCGTACTATTTGAGGTCTTAAATAAAAATATTACAATATGTCCAGTGGGAATTTACTTCGAATTTATAGTTTGCCATATACTTTAAATGTCCTATATTTAAATTGAAAACAAATAATTGAAGAATGGAGTTTGACTCAGCAGAATTATACAGACACCAAATGTTGTGAACATCAAGACAAGCACCAAGGACAGCGCATTTTCATTACATTCAACCCCCTCACAGAAGAGGGAAACCAGCTACTTACAACCAAAGAGAAAGCAGCATGTCAAATACTTTTTCAATTCAGATTTTTTTTAAAACAGCTTCGATATTTTCACCATCACATCCTTTCCACAGGCATCAAAGCAGCAGGTTTTGCACATTGTTTTCACATACAGTAGTTGGTTCAGCACCCCAGATAGCTCCATCAAATACTGGCTATAAGTCATATTTTCACACTTTCAAACACAAGCTTTATACTTAAGACATGATGATGATTGGTATTCAGGCAGGGACCACTTAGGGTATAGAAAAAAAGTTGCACACATTGTAAAAGGGCTAGAAGTTGTGTTACAGCATGTCGGTAAGCAACTGGTCTTCAACACATTTTAGCCATAAAGTGGGTCGTAAAGTGAAACATTTCTTTAAATGTTGTATTTTATCAAGCGTGAATAACTTGGAATCAATCATAGTTTTATTTTGTTGTTTTAGTCATGATGCTTTACAGCGTTCTACATATGTATGCTTGTATTTATTTAAATATTGTAAATATTATGACGCATAAGCAGGTAAAACATTTTAGTATTTTTTATGGTAGCATTTCAAGTTCCCTGAGCATTCAGCACACAATTGCCTACCTTGTCTTGGTTGGGTAAAGTCTGAGTTCTGGTAAAAGTGTCTCCTCCGTTAATACTGATCAGTTCACCATCTACAGGCGGAAACGGTCCGGGGAAAACCACTACGTCACTCTTCATTGTGTCTGAGCTGAAACACACATCGTACTGCTGAGTAGATTTAGAGTAAGACCAGCTCCCATCAGGGTGGGTGGTGATCATTGGGGCGCTGTACCTGCTGAAACTGCCGTCTGTCCTGTGGCATTTGACAGCTATTAAACTGATGAGGCTCAGCAGAAAGATCACCGACACCGACACAATGGCGATCAGCAGATACAGGTTCAAATCAGAGAAGCTCTCCTCCTTTGTGGGCACATGTCTGAACTGAGTCTGGATGTCAGCTGTGGTTTCAACCACCACCACATCAATAGACACAGTAGCTGACAGGGAGGGTTCTCCGTTATCAGAAACCAACACCACCAAGGGGTGAGTTTTCAGGTCATTGTCACTCATTCTCCTCTTAGTCCTGATTTCTCCGCTACTGGTTCCGATCCGGAAGAGGTTGTTTCCTTTGGGCTCAGAGAGGTGATAAGAAAGCAGCGCATTGTATCCAGAGTCTGCGTCTACAGCCCTGATCTTTGCCACAAAGTATCCCGCCTCAGCAGAATAGGGGATGCTCTCACTGTTAACGGAGCCGTGTTCAGAATAGGGCGCGAGGACTGTTGGATTATTGTCATTTTCATCCAGAATTAAAACGTTCACAGTCACGTTGCTGCTGAGAGGAGGAACACCAGAGTCTGTGGTCTGGACTTTAAACTGAAACGTGTTTAACTCCTCATAGTTAAAAGACTGCAGGCTGACTATATCTCCAGTCTCTGAGTTGATGTTTAAAACGGATGAAATAGGAATATTTTTTGGAGAACTATCTAACAATTTATAAGTCAGCTGTGAATTTCTGTCTAAATCAGGATCAAAGGCACTTATTGTTTGAATAACAGAGCCTACTGCACTATTTTCTTTCACATAAACATTAATCACAGGCTCCATAAATCGAGGTGCATTATCATTGACATCAGACACATGAACAGTAATGACTCTGATACTGGACAGAGGTGGATTTCCCTCATCTGTTGCTGTAATTGTGACATTGTAAAGAGAAATGTTTTCTCTGTCCAGTGGACCATCTACTACTAATGAATAGTCATTTTTGTAGTTGGACTTCAGCTTAAAAGGAACAGATCCCACTACCTTACAGTTAGTCACACCATTGCTTCCTCCATCTTTATCACTTACTGTAACCAAAGCAACTATTGTGCCCATTTCTGCATCTTCTTTAACTGGGGTCATGAGGGACGTCACAGATATTTCTGGGGCATTGTCATTCACATCAATTATTTCTATCAGCAGTTTAGCATGAGCACTACGAGGAGAAGTGCCTTGATCCTTTGCTTGAACTCTAACTTCATAAGCAGGAGTCTCTTCATAATCTAATGTACCCTTCACATTGATTTCTCCTGTTTCAGAATTTAAATCAAATATATTTGATGGATCAGTATTTAATCTTTTGATGAACGAATATAGGATCTTACTGTTCATGCCCTCATCTAAATCCGTTGCATTTAACTTCATTACCACTGTTCCATGTTCAGCATTTTCACGAATGCGTACTTTATAAAGCGATTTACTAAAAATCGGTGTGTTATCATTCGCATCGATTACGTTGACATTTATGTGCAGTGTACCGGATCTTGTGGGTTTTCCTCCATCTACTGCGTTCAGAATAAATGTAATTACAGGCTGTTTCTCTCTGTCTAAAGCTTTCTGCAGCACTAACTCAGCAGACACACCGTGTTCTCCACTGCCCTGCACATCAAGAGAGAAATATTCATTTTGGCTCAGCTTGTAGCCCTTCACTGTGTTGCTGCCTATGTCTGCGTCTTCTGCTATTGGGAGAAGATATCGCTCTCCCGGTGACGTTGATTCGGAGATGTTCAACGAATACGTTTGTTCAATGAATTCCGGCGAATTATCGTTTATGTCTAAAATACTGACTTCAATGCGATGAACATTCATGGGATTGCTTAAAACAGCCTGTATTCTCAGGGAGCATTGTTCCGTGTTCGGACAAAGCTCCTCTCTGTCTATCCTCTCGTCAACAACGAGGTTCCCGGTCCGTAAATTCACGTCAAAATATTTCTTACTGTAACTCGAAAGAATACGTAGATCCCTGGTTTCTAGGTCCTGTACATTGAGGTTTAAATCCTTTGCGATATTACCCAACACGGTGCCTTTGTTCACTTCCTCGGAAATGGAGTAAGATAATTGCGAAGCAGACCGGCCACAAAGACACAGCAGAGCAACAATATGAATCCAGGCGTATTCCTCGTCTCCCATCGTTGTACAATAAGCTCGGAATCCCGTTTATTATGAGTAAACAGTTTATATAGCACTCTTGAACACGATTTTTCTGCAGCCGTTCTGCCGTCCGTGCAAAGTGTCTCTCTAAAACTGATAACCGATGACGTTTTTGGCTTCCCGTGCAGGGAGAGGATTTTACAATTATTCTCACAATCATATATGTGGTCTGAGCGACACCTTGTGGTAAAAAACGGATAGTTCAACAAACATGTTACAGTTTTTTTCAATTGCTAAAACACATTTTTGACAACAGGGCTAATTTTCTCAAAACACTTAACACAATTCTCAAAACCACACACCCAAAGTGCAAAACACCTAATTTGTCTTGCAAAATTAAGCAATGCACCCAAAACTACATAAACACTTACCAAAACCTAACTTTTGCACCAAATGGCACTCGCTTCATTTATAGTACAAGACACTTAGTCCAACCAACTACACACTGTGCTTTATCTAAAGCACACTTACTTTTATGGGCTTTTTTCTGTATGTAGAAAAGTATGCACTACAGAAAGATGTGCAGAAATACCAATATTCTGTTGAAACAAAACATTAAATACAGTAAATGGAAAAGATAGCTTTAACCGTTAGGCTGCAAAAAAACTCTTCAATTGACTTCAGTTCATCCTCCCTCTCTCTCTCATCCTCTCTCTCTCTCTCTTATCCTACCTCTCTCTTATCCTCCCTCTACCTCTTCCTCTTGCTGCTGTCCATATATCCATTGTTGTTTTTATAAATGTCTTACATGAAGCCTTCTTCTAGTGCTTACATCCTGATTGATGAGTCAACAATAAAGCAGTTTGGTGTTTATGGTCATTTGGCATGTGTATTTGTTGATTGGTTCATGTGTGTAGCATTTTTAATGGCAGTGTTTTGAAAATGGAAAACAAGTGAATATGTCAGTTTTCTGTGTCTTACTTAGAGAACCGTTTGCAGTGTTTTGCAAAAAGTGCCAAGTTGAATTGCAAATTGAGTGCAGAGCTGAAGAGAGCGTATGACAAATAAAGAACCTTGAACCTTGAACCTTGAAAATGTGTTTAGAGTTTTGGAGATTTGAGCTCAGGTTTTGCTCTTTGGGTGAGAGTTTAAATAATTAGGCTTTATGTGAGATTTCTGTGTGTTAGCAACTGAAAAAACTGTAAATGTGTCAATCAATTGGCCTTAAGTGTATGAAATCAAAAGTAATTTGTGATAACCTATATCCATTAACGTTTTCTAATGTAAATATGAACATTTAAATAGCCAAATTGTAATTCAGAGACCCAGTCATGCTGTGTTTCTATAAAACTGCTATTTTCATTTCAGGCCCTTTCATAAAATAGCTTATAAAATAGTCTGTCAACAAAACGCATGTTATTCTCTTATTGTAGATAAGTTAACACAATAAAGAGAAAGAGAGCTCCAAGACTTCAAAGGCTACATAGACAAAGATCAGCACCATGGAAAGCTCTGTGCTTTCAAACTGCAAGGATCCAGTGTTTCCGAATTTTTACTCATCTGTTTTCAGAGACCGCTTTCTCAGGACCCTAAAACATTAAACATATGAATATATGGGTGCTATGCATGAGGTGATACAAAAATATCACAGCATTGCATAATTAATTGCCATTTATTTTCGTTATAAACTGCAACATACTAATGAACAGAGGTAATCTGCATCAACATTCGATGCAATTGATAGTACGAATATAACTTTTTAGTTAATTTCTGTTTGTGTATGCAATGACACTTAAGTAGCATAGCAACGTCTGTAACTCATGGAGACTGAAAGGACTTCATGTAAAGCTGAAGAACACGTACCTTGTCACTGTTGGGTAAAGTCTGAGTTCTGGTAAAAGTGTCTCCTCCGTTAATACTGATCAGTTCACCATCTACAGGCGGAAACGGTCCGGGGAAAACCACTACGTCACTCTTCATTGTGTCTGAGCTGAAACACACGTCGTACTGCTGAGTAGATTTAGAGTAAGACCAGCTCCCGTCAGGGTGGGTGGTGATCATTGGGGCGCTGTACCTGCTGAAACTGCCGTCTGTCCTGTGGCATTTGACAGCTATTAAACTGATGAGGCTCAGCAGAAAGATCACTGACACCGACACAATGGCGATCAGCAGATAAAGGTTCAAATCTGAGAAGCTCTCCTCCTTTGTGGGCACATGTCTGAACTGAGTCTGGATGTCAGCTGTGCTTTCAACCACCACCACATCAATAGACACAGTAGCTGACAGGCAGGGTTCTCCGTTATCAGAAACCAACACCACCAAGGGGTGAGTTTTCAGGTCATTGTCACTCATTCTCCTCTTAGTCCTGATTTCTCCGCTACTGGTTCCGATCCGGAAGAGGTTGTTTCCTTTGGGCTCAGAGAGGTGATACGAAAGCAGCGCATTGTATCCAGAGTCTGCGTCTACAGCCCTGATCTTTGCCACAAAGTATCCCGCCTCAGCAGAATAGGGGATGCTCTCACTGTTAACGGAGCCATGCTCAGAATAGGGCACGAGAATTGTTGGATTATTGTCATTTTCATCCAGAATTAAAACGTTCACAGTCACGTTGCTGCTGAGAGGAGGAACACCAGAGTCTGTGGCCTGAACTTTAAACTGAAATGTTTTTAACTCCTCATAGTTAAAAGACTGCAGGGTGACAATATCTCCAGTCTCCGAGTTTATGTTAACCATTGAAGCTATCTGTGTGGTCTTCGGAGAACTGTTTATTAAGTGGTATCTTGCTTTTGCATTTTCATTTGAGTCCGAATCTAATGTCGTAAGCACATGAATTGTAGTACCTATTTGGCTATTCTCTTTCACGTAAACATTAATCAGAGGCTCCAGGAATCGAGGAGGGTTGTCATTAACATCAGACACTTGAACTGTAATGACACTTGTGCTCGACAGAGAGGGAGTTCCTTCGTCTGTGGCTGTTATTGATACATTAAACTGGGAAACACTCTCTCTGTCCAGGGGCCCGTCAATCAACAAAGAATAATAATTTTTATAGTTAGATTTTAATTTAAATGGCACAGGACCTGTGATTTTAAGGTTTGTGAGACCATTTTTTCCTCCATCTTTATCAGTTATAGTCACCATCGCAACAGCTGTGCCTATTTCAGCGTCCTCTTTCACTGGACTCATAAGTGATGAGACCGAGATTTCCGGAGCATTGTCATTGACATCAATAACTTCGACTAAAACCTTGCTATGTGCACTGCGAGGAGGATTGCCTTTGTCTCGTGCTTGGACACGAATCTCGTATGCTTTATTTACTTCAAAATCAATATTGCCTTTTACAATAATTTCCCCAGTATCATCATTCAGGTCAAATATGTCATCAAGGTTTAAACGCCCCCCCTCTGTGAAAGAGTACACGATTTGACCATTTATGCTGTCATCGAAATCAGTAGCTGTCAATGTCAATAACGTTGTGCCAACATTTGCATTTTCCACAACTTGTACTTTGTAAAGAGTTGTGCTGAACAGCGGTGAATTGTCATTTACATCCAGTACATTAACGTGTATCTGTAAAGAGCCCGTTTTGGAAGGTTTTCCTCCATCAAACGCTGTCAGTGTGAGCTCAATAACAGCCTCTTTTTCTCGATCTAATGCTTTCTGCAGCACTAACTCAGCAGACACACTCTGGTCACCAATGCTCTGTATATCTAAAGAGAAATAATCATTCGGGTTCAAATTGTACGTCTTCACTGAGTTTGCACCTACATCTGCGTCATGAGCTATCGGCAATGGATGCCTTTCTCCGACATATGAAGACTCCGACATATCAATTGTTGTTATTTCTTCCAGAAAAGACGGAGCATTGTCGTTGATATCATTAATAACAACTTCAATTCGATGGAGGCTGCGAGGGTTACTCAATACGGCCTCTATATTCAAAAAGCACTTTACTGTATTACAACAAAGCTCCTCCCGATCAATCCTCTCGCTAACAAAAAGTACTCCAGATTCACGATTTATGTCAAAATAACGTTTGTTATATTCAGAGGTAATCTGAAGACCCGTGGAATGAAGCTGCTGCACATTGAGGTCTAAATCCTTAGCGAGATTTCCCACCGATGTCCCTTTGTCCACCTCCTCTGAAACGGAATAGGTTATCTGAGCCACGGACCAGTCGCAGAGACAAAGCAGAGTAAAAAACAGACCCAATATATTCTCCCATTGTTCCCGAGTAGCCATCGCTCTTTAGGCAAAAGCAACAAATCCTGGTTTATTCCTTTTGTCCTCTTTAGGAAAAGTGAAAAATATAGCCTTTTTATATATCCATTCTCGCTTAATGTCCTCTTCCTCTTACGGGCTTTACTCGTCTGTACGCTATTTTCACAAAGCACTGCCAGATGATGACGTTTTCGTTTCTGTCATAAATAGAGGAGGGGTTTATAAACGGTGAACACACGAATATAGCAAGGTCTCTAGCGACATCTCGTGAAAATGTTTTATAGGGAAATGCGTCCAAAACATAAGTAGACATGTTTAATGTGAGGTAAAGTAAACAGGATGCATGAGAAAAAGTGTGCTGAGAAAAATGCTAAAATGTATTGGGTGATTTTGGAAGACTTGAGCTCTATAGTAGTTGATGATTGAACATGCATCTGTTTAAGATGTATGTTAACAATAGTTAGGTTATGTATCATCGTCAGTGTTGGGTTTAACGCGTTACAAAAGTAACGGAGTTACAGTAATGTATTACTTTTTGCTGTAATTAATGTAACACATTACTCTGTGGTGGGTCTCATCAGCCACAACGATGAGACTAACTACAGGAAGGAAGTGAACCAGCTGGCCCTGTGGTGCCAAAATAACAACCTCTTCCTCAACCTGGAGAAAACAAAGGAGATAGTTGTTGACTTCAGGAGAACCCACCGCCGACCCCCTCTCCCCCTGACCATCAACGGCGCTGCTGTGAAGCAGGTGACCAGCACCAAATTCCTTGGTGTGACCATCACTGATGACCTCACCTGGAATAACAACACCACCGCACTAGCGAAGAAAGCCCAGCAGCGCCTGTACTTCAGCGAGAGCATCCTCAGTAGCTGTATCACGCTGTGGTTTGGAAGCTGCACCGCCTCCAACCGCATGAGCCTGCAGCGCATTGTGAACTCTGCCCAGAGGATCATCGGTGCCTCACTCCCATCACTACAGGACATAACACCTGCCTCACCCGCAAAGCACTCAGCATTGCGGGTGACTCCACCCACCCCTCCAACAGCCTCTTCAGCCTCCTGCCTTCAGGAAGAAGGTTCCTCAGCCTCAGCTCGGGCACCAACAGGCTGGGCAACAGCTTCCTCCACCAGGCTGGATGGATGCTGAACTCTCTCCCCTCCCTCCCTCCCTCCCTCCCTCTCTCCCCCTCTCTGACATCTCTCCCCTGAACTCTCCACCCTGCCTCCCACCCTTCTCCCCTGCCCCAAATATATTTTAAATATATTATTGACATTTTAAACTGTATACCACGTTTATCTAGGCCCTTTTTGTTTTTGTTTTATGTATACATGTCACACTGTGGGAAACGATATTTTCGAGATTTCTGGATGTATAACACATGTAGAATTTTTGACAATAAAGCTGACTTTGACTTTGACTTTGACCTTGATGTGGGTAATGGTAATGTAATTTATTACTTAAAAGAGACAGTAATAAGTAATACGTACTGTATTACATTTTGGAAGTAACTTGCCCAACACTGATCATCGTATACTATTTAATGATTATATTACACAGCATTTGGCTCTATTCTGAAACTAAGACAGGGAAAATCAACCACCCACGAAACCTGCATCTCAATATATCAGCACAAAGGACAGCTCCATTCTCAATACAGAGAACAGAAAAAGACAAAATAAAAAATCAGCACCACGGACACAGACAGCAACCTAAAGCAGTTTTGGTGCCCTCCTCAAGTGACTACAGACAACTGTAACAAATAGACCGTAAAACAGTGAAATGTAATCTTTGTTGTTCTGATATTGTTCTTATAATTGTAGAAACCGTCGTCGATACATCCTATATACACTAAATCATCCGCCAACAAACAAAAATCAAGTTTCTTGAAGCAGAGTAATACAATTAGTGTCAGAGGTCTTAACAATGGTATAGAATAGTTTTAAGTATAGCTTTAGATAATCAGTTAGAGTGGACACATTCTTAGATAATAGTCATTTTAAACATATTGCTATTCCTGCATGTTACAACATATTTCCAAATGATGTTACCGAAAAGTAAATATTAAATTAAGATAAATATTAAAACTAGCCATGGCTTACCTTGTCTTTATTAGGTAAAGTCTGAGTTCTGGTAAAAGTGTCTCCTCCGTTAATACTGATCAGTTCACCATCTACTTGAGGAAACGGTCCGGGGAAAACCACTACGTCACTCTTCATTGTGTCTGAACTGAAACACACGTCGTACTGCTGAGTAGATTTAGAGTAAGACCAGCTCCCGTCAGGGTGGGTGGTGATCATTGGGGCGCTGTACCTGCTGAAACTGCCGTCTGTCCTGTGGCATTTGACAGCTATTAAACTGATGAGGCTCAGCAGAAAGATCACTGACACCGACACAATGGCGATCAGCAGATACAGGTTCAAATCTGAGAAGCTCTCCTCCTTTCTGGGCACATGTCTGAACTGAGTCTGGATGTCAGCTGTGCTTTCAACCACCACCACATCAATAGACACAGTAGCTGACAGGGAGGGTTCTCCGTTATCAGAAACCAACACCACCAAGGGGTGAGTTTTCAGGTCATTGTCACTCATTCTCCTCTTAGTCCTGATTTCTCCGGTGCTGGTTCCGATCCGGAAGAGGTTGTTTCCTTTGGGCTCAGAGAGGTGATAAGAAAGCAGCGCATTGTATCCAGAGTCTGCGTCTACAGCCCTGATCTTTGCCACAAAGTATCCCGCCTCAGCAGAATAGGGGATGCTCTCACTGTTAACGGAGCCATGCTCGGAATAGGGCGTGAGGATTGTTGGATTATTGTCATTTTCATCCAGAATTAAAACGTTCACAGTCACGTTGCTGCGCAGAGGAGGAACACCAGAGTCTGTGGCCTGAACTTTAAACTGAAACGTGTTTAACTCCTCATAGTTAAAAGACTGCAGGCTGACTATATCTCCAGTCTCTGAGTTGATGTTCAACATTGTAGATAACGGGACTGAGTCCATTTTACTTTGTAAAAAGGAATAGCTCACCTGGCCATTTTGACTGATATCTGCATCAACAGCCGTCACTGTTTTAATTACTGTTCCTACTGGACTGTTTTCTTTAACATAAATGTGTATCACCTTTTCCGGGAAGTACGGTGCATTGTCATTAACATCAGAAACATAAACAGTGATAACACTGATGTTTGAAAGAGGAGGGCTGCCTTCATCTGTAGCTGAAATGGTTACATTGTACCTAGTAATTACTTCTCTGTCTAAATGTCCATCAACCACTAAAGAATAATAGTTTTTGTAATTTGTCTCAAGTTTGAACGGGACTGTATTTAAGATTTCGCATTTCACCTCACCGTTTTTACCACTGTCTTTATCTAATACTGACACAAGTGCAATAGCAGTGCCTAACTCAGCGTCCTCATTCAATGTATTGAGCAGTGACGTCACAGTGATTTCAGGAGCGTTGTCGTTTACGTCAATTACTTCTACTAGCACTTTACTATGAGCAGACATAGGAGGCTGCCCTTTGTCCCTTGCCTCTGCTCGGATCTCAAAAGCTTTTTTTTCTTCATAGTCGATTTTGCCTTTCACAGAAATTGTTCCCGTGTCTGGGTCGATTTGAAAAATATCCAGAATATGATCCTGATCCTTATTACGAAGAGAATAAACAATTTCACTATTGGCGCCTTCATCCGCATCGGTCGCATTTAAAGTGAACACCACCGTACCAATCGGGATATTTTCTAACGTTTTAACTTTGTAAAGAGTGTTGCTGAACACCGGGGCGTTATCATTAATATCTAGTACATTTATTTCAATCTCTGATGTGCCTGAATTTGGTGGAGTTCCCCCGTCTACCGCAGTTAACATGAGCTGCATATGTGGCCTTTTCTCACGGTCTAAGGCTTTCTGCAGCACTAACTCTGGAGATAAACGGTCTCCTCTTTTGTGTGTTGCAAGGCTGAAGTATTCATTTGGACTGAGCTTATATGCACTAACACAGTTGTTACCCACATCAGCATCGCTTGCCTCGGATAACGCGAATCTAAATCCAGGCAATGTGTTCTCTGCGATGTCCAGTATTTGTGATTTAGTGTTGAACGACGGAGAATGATCATTCACATCTTTAATTTCTATCTCTAGGCGGTAAAGCTTTAGTGGGTTGTTTATCACTGCCTCTACACTTACAGTGCATTTCTGTTCATCTGCACAAAGCTCCTCTCGGTCTATTCTTTCATTAACATACAGAAATCCAGTCTTCAGATTTACCTCGAAGTATTTCCTCTTAGATCCTTTAACAATCTGAAACAAACGGGACTCCAAATCCTGCGCATTGAGGTTTAGATCCTTTGCGATATTTCCGACGTGAGTTCCAGGGTTTACCTCCTCTGCTACTGAGTATGAGAGCTGCCCAGACACCGCTTCCCAGTAACAATCCAACAGCACCAGCACCAGCACCAGATATGTAACAAAATACTTCCTACTCGGTGAAGACATAATTCCGCCGAAATAAAACAAAGCATATATCCACGATGTCGTTACTTCCGTGAAACACTGAGCTGGGACAATGTTTTAACAAACACACCTCGATACTTGTATTCGTATAGAAGAAGACTCCATTATGTTTTCCCTTCCCTTCCCGTTTCTCTTTGTGGTGAAAATCCACAGTCATTCCGTCTTTACTCTGGGAGGAGCATCAACAATTCTGTGTTACGGTCTATGGCGTCACTGTGTGGTCACTTTGATAAACTGCACACGCTTTCAACAACTGAAGTATCATTTATGAGAAACGCCAACAACAACGTAACTACTACCAGTCTTGTATTGCACACATTTGGGAAAATTAAGAAACCCAATCAACTTAACATTTTTAGACGTCACAGTTTTTACAGAACCATGCATTTGTAAAGTTATTGTGGTAGAGAATTTACTGAGACTTTGCTTTATTTAATGTGAGGAAAATATAATACTACGTCGTGAATACGTTTGCGTAACAGTAAACACAATTTATTTAAATTTGAAATGGAGAATGTAGGCTTTAAGACATTTGTCTGTTTTATGTTAGCACTATCTTAGTCAAATCTTTGAATTTGCAGTAGAAAACCTGAACTTATAAATGGCAGTAAGGGATTCCTATTTGTATCTGTTAGGTATAGGCCTATCAACAATTAATTGCCAAAGTCACACTTTAACAAATAAAATAATAGAAGAAAGGATAAAAGATTAAATCACCAGTGACAACTTAGAAAAGTTGATTTTAAGAAAAGAAAAAAGTCCAAAAATATTTGTTAAGTTTGATTTTGAGTAATAATCATATGCTGGCCTTATTTTTTTTTTTAAACACATTGGAATGTGTAAATTGAAAACAATGTAATGCAAATATCCAGATGATCCGCTTTTCTTTTCACTATCTATGTTTAACATCAAGCTTTAAACTTAAAATATGCAGCTCAAATGAAAACCTCTCAATTTATATATGGGAACGTAACTTTATAGTGAATGTTCTATATGTCAAGCAGAATACATTCAGGAATGTGGGTTCAGCACCACGGCCAGCTACACACAGAGTTAGCAGCCAAAGGTGGGGGGGGGGTTTAACATAAACAGTAGAGCAGGCATATATCATCACATGAGAACAACCTCGATGACTTTCAAATTAACCCAAACTTAACTGCTGTTAAGTAGCACAACGCCCTTAATTATAGTAACAAGTATAACTGTATTGTTGATCAACAAAAATGAAGAGCTCTAATAAGAAGTACTTAAGGACGATGTGCTTACCTTGTCTTGGTTGGGTAAAGTCTGAGTTCTAGTAAAAGTGTCTCCTCCCGTTAATACTGATCAGTTCACCATCTACAGGCGGAAACGGTCCGGGGAAAACCACTACGTCACTCTTCATTGTGTCTGAGCTGAAACACACGTCGTACTGCTGAGTAGATTTAGAGTAAGACCAGCTCCCGTCAGGGTGGGTGGTGATCATTGGGGCGCTGTACCTGCTGAAACTGCCGTCTGTCCTGTGGCATTTGACAGCTATTAAACTGATGAGGCTCAGCAGAAAGATCACTGACACCGACACAATGGCGATCAGCAGATACAGGTTAAAATCTGAGAAGCTCTCCTCCTCCTTTGTGGGCACATGTCTGAACTGAGTCTGGATGTCAGCTGTGCTTTCAACCACCACCACATCAATAGACACAGTAGCTGACAGGGAGGGTTCTCCGTTATCAGAAACCAACACCACCAAGGGGTGAGTTTTCAGGTCATTGTCACTCATTCTCCTCTTAGTCCTGATTTCTCCGCTACTGGTTCCGATCCGGAAGAGGTTGTTTCCTTTGGGCTCAGAGAGGTGATAAGAAAGCAGCGCATTGTATCCAGAGTCTGCGTCTACAGCCCTGATCTTTGCCACAAAGTATCCCGCCTCAGCAGAATAGGGGATGCTCTCACTGTTAACGGAGCCATGCTCAGAATAGGGCGCGAGAATAGTTGGATTATTGTCATTTTCATCCAGAATTAAAACGTTCACAGTCACGTTGCTGCTGAGAGGAGGAACACCAGAGTCTGTGGCCTGAACTTTAAACTGAAACGTGTTTAACTCCTCATAGTTAAAAGACTGCAGGCTGACTATATCTCCAGTCTCTGAATGTATGTTCAACATTGTACTTAATAGTGCTAAATTATTATTGGCAACTAATGAATAGCTCAACCGACCATTTTCACCAACGTCAGCATCAGTTGCAGATACTGCTTTCAAAATCGTCCCAACTGGACTGTTTTCTTCCACATAAATATTAATCACAGTCTCTGAAAACACTGGTTTGTTGTCATTTACATCAGATACCTGAATAATAACCACACTGGTAGCAGAGAGAGGGGCCCTACCTTCATCCGTAGCTTTGATAGTGATATTGTAGTGGGAAATAAGTTCCCTGTCTAATGCTCCACCAATGACTACGGAATAATAATTTCTATAATTTGTCTCTAATTTAAAGGGAACTGAATTTAATATCTCACATTTGACTTCACCGTTTTTGCCCCCATCTCTGTCAATAACTGAAACCAGTGCAATGGCGGTGCCAATTTCCGCGTCCTCCTTCACTGTACTGAGCAGTGACGTCACCGTGATGTCAGGCGCATTGTCATTCAGGTCCACAACCTCCACTAGTACCTTACACTGTGCCGTTGAAGGAGGCTGGCCTCTGTCAGCAGCCTGCACACGAATTTCAAAGGCAGGAATTGTTTCAAAGTCAATTTTTCCTTTAACGGTTATTATTCCTGTAATTGAATCAATTTCAAAAATATCCAAAACATGATCCTGATCTTTTGAATTTAATAAATATACAATCTCTTTGTTTTGCCCCTCGTCAGCGTCAGTTGCAGTCACTGTTAAGACTGTTGTGCCACGTGGAGCATTTTCTGTAATTCTTGTTTTGTATAATGTTTTTGTAAATGTTGGGATGTTATCGTTTATGTCCAAAACATTAATGAATATTTCTGATGTACCTGATTTTGGAGGTGTCCCTCCATCTACAGCGGTCAGTGTACATTTAATTAAAGCCTGTTTTTCTCGGTCTAAGGCTTTTTGCAGAACTAACTCGGCCGACACGCGCTCACCTTTGTGCATCGCTAAAGAGAAATATTCATTAGAATTTAACTTGTATGTGTTAATACTATTTTTCCCAACATCGGCATCGTATGCCGACAGTACAGGGAATGTAGCACCCGGCAATATGCTCTCTGCGATGTCGATAGTCTGTGTTTTGGCAGTGAAAGACGGGGGGTTATCATTAACGTCGAGGATATTAACTTCAATACGGTATAGTTTTAGTGGATTATTAATCACAGCCTCTACATTAATTGTGCATTTTGCAGCTTTCGCACAGAGCTCCTCCCTATCTATTCTTTCATTGACGTAGAGAAAACCTGATTTCAAATTTACATCGAAATACTTTTTCTTCGAACCAGCAACAACCTGAAACATGCGTGACACCAAATCCTGTACATTAAGATTTAAATCCTTGGCGATATTTCCAACAGAAGTCCCAAGGTTTACCTCCTCTGAAACAGAATAGGAGAGCTGTCCGGATACCTCTCCCCAGTTATACTGCAAGACAAGAAAGACTATATATATCCCGATGGTGGTCTTCCTTCCCGGCAGATGCATAATTCCAACGAGAACAAAGCTTAGATCCCTATCGACGTGCCTTTCACGTATTAAGTCCAAAATACCGTTTGTATGACAGAACTATATGTCAGCAAATGTGCTATCTTCAACCGCTTTCACCCTGCGTCTCATTCTAACAAAGCACGGACAATACATGTGGATCTTTATAATGAGGGATTTCTATACGTCAGCAACCTGGGTTGGTGTTACGGTCTATAGTGTCGCCTCGTGGCCATTTGAAATAACTACAATGCATTAAAAATAAATACAAACATAGCCTTTCCCATAATTACAATTATTTCTTTCAGTGATAAACGACAAACAGGACATCTCCCTTACTGTGTACTGCCAGGCCCTATAATGCAATCCACACATATTTCAGATCCACCGACAGAGCATCATTATGCTGATGAAACCGGCGGTTATCAAAGCATACTCGAGGTTAGGCAGGTTTAATGCCTAAATAATGTTTGGACTAAAGTTAAATAAAATATTAAAAGTAAGACACAGCAGAGAAATACCACGCCCTTCAAACAGTACAACATATTTTGCAGGGCATGTGGGCTTTGATTTTCCAGACCTTAAACAAAATGCACACTCGAGGAGAAGGATTTGCAAGTCAGCAAAACATATAGTGTTTAACTATACTTAACTTCTTATATGTTAAAGTTGAGACAATATAATCAGTGCAAGAACAGCGATATTTTTTAAAATGTTAGTATGTAATTAGATGCACAATGTCTAAAGTATGACGATACAATGCCGGACCTTGTGAAGTCTTTATAAAATACAATAAGGTTTTACGTGATGACACGTATTTAAGCAGCTTGAATAAGTACATGTATTGTCGTAGTCAAGTATACCTTTTAACAATAATAAGAATAATACATTAGTTTGTATAATCTTACCTTGTCTTGGTTGGGTAAAGTCTGAGTTCTGGTAAAAGTGTCTCCTCCGTTAATACTGATCAGTTCACCATCTACAGGCGGAAACGGTCCGGGGAAAACCACTACGTCACTCTTCATTGTGTCTGAGCTGAAACACACGTCGTACTGCTGAGTAGATTTAGAGTAAGACCAGCTCCCGTCAGGGTGGGTGGTGATCATTGGGGCGCTGTACCTGCTGAAACTGCCGTCTGTCCTGTGGCATTTGACAGCTATTAAACTGATGAGGCTCAGCAGGAAGATCACTGACACCGACACAATGGCGATCAGCAGATACAGGTTCAAATCAGAGAAGCTCTCCTCCTTTGTGGGCACATGTCTGAACTGAGTCTGGATGTCAGCTGTGCTTTCAACCACCACCACATCAATAGAAACAGTAGCTGACAGGGAGGGTTCTCCGTTATCAGAAACCAACACCACCAAGGGGTGAGTTTTCAGGTCATTGTCACTCATTCTCCTCTTAGTCCGATTTCTCCGCTACTGGTTCCAATCCGGAAGAGGTTGTTTCCTTTGGCTCAGAGAGGTGATAAAAAGCAGGCATTGTATCCAGAGTCTGCGTCTACAGCCCTGATCTTTGCCACAAAGTATCCCGCCTCAGCAGAATAGGGGATGCTCTCACTGTTAACGGAGCCATGCTCAGAATAGGGCGCTAGAATTGTTGGATTATTATCATTTTCATCCAGAATTAAAACGTTCACAGTCACGTTGCTGCTGAGAGGAGGAACACCAGAGTCTGTGGCCTGGACTTTAAACTGAAACGTGTTTAACTCCTCATAGTTAAAAGACTGCAGGCTGACTATATCTCCAGTCTCTGAGTTGATGTTCACCATCGTAGAGAGAGGCAACGAGTTACTGTTACTTTGTAAAACGGAGTAGCTCACCTGACCATTTTGATTGTTGTCTGCATCAATGGCTGAAACGGTTTTTATTACTGCTCCTACCGGACTGTTTTCTTTCACATATACATTGATTATGTTTTCTGTAAATAGAGGTTTATTATCATTCACATCTGACACGTGCACATTAATAACGCTCGTGCTCGAGAGAGGTGGGCTGCCCTCATCAGTAGCAGTGATGCTGATGTTGTATTGAGACGCACTCTCTCTGTCAAGAGGACCGTCCACCACCAACGAATAGTAATTCTTGTAATTTGAATCTAATTTAAAAGGAACATTATTGGACATTTTACAGTTCACCATCCCATTTTTACCTCCGTCTTTATCAAATACTGAAACAAGTGCAATGGCGATGCCTATGGCTGCGTCCTCCTTCACGGTGTTTAACAGAGAAGTCACTGAAATTTCAGGGGCATTGTCATTGACGTCTAAAACTTCAATTAATAATTTAGCGTGTGAGGTGAGAGGAGAAGATGCTCCATCAGTTGCTTGTACTCGAATCTCAAAAGCAATATTCTCTTCAAAGTTTATATTCTTTATATTTGTTACAGTCCCTGTTGTTTGGTCTATAGCAAAGAGATCACTTTGTTTCCCCTGGTCTATTTCTACAAGTGAATAAGATATTTTCCCGTTTTGTCCAGCATCTAAATCAGTAGCATTTAGTGTTATTATCGATGTACCAATATTTGAGTTCTCATACACACTGGCTTTGTACAGAGTTTGACTGAATACAGGAGCATTATCATTACTGTCCAACACATTCACTATTATAGTCATACTTCCTGATTTAGCAGGAGTTCCTCCATCAATAGCAGTCAGAATGAGTTTGATTATAGACTGTTTTTCTCTGTCTAAAACTTTCTGAAGCAGTAATTCAACTGATAAACTGTCTCCTGTTTGTGTAGCGAGAGAGAAGTGTTCATTTTGGCTAAGCTTGTAGCTGTTATAGTATTTTTACTCACGTCTGCATCGTGAGCCCGTTTTAGCAGAAATTTAGCCCCTGCTGCTGTGTTCTCACTAATGTTAATTATTTGCGACGGGTTTAGAAATGACGGAGAATTATCATTTACATCTAAGATTATGATTTCAATCCGGTACAGTTTTAAAGGGTTATTAATTACTGCTTCTACACTGAGGGAACATTTGTTCTCGTCGCCGCAGAGCTCCTCTCTGTCTATTCTCTCGTTAACGTACAGGGCACCAGTCTTTAGATTTACCTCGAAATATTTCCTCTTAGATCCTGCAACAATTTGAAACATGCGGGGCTCCAAATCCTGGACGTTGATGTTCAGATCTTTAACGATATTTCCGACAACAGTCCCCAGATTGACCTCCTCTGAGACGGAGTAAGACAGCTGCCCAGACACCGCTTCCCAGAAACAATCCAGCAGCACGACCAGGAGATATATCCAGCTTGTTCTGCTCGGCAAATTCATTATTCCATACATCAAGAAGGAGCATGTAGGCAATTCTCAACAGTACGTAACGGCAACTATGAAAAAAAGATCCAGGAAGATATTTCCAATCAATATTACGGCATTTCCACGACCAAACAAGACAACCGCTCTTTGTCGTCCGAACTCTCTCTGTAACAAAGCCCAGAGATGGATCATCCGCTGAATTTGGGAGGAGCCCCGAGCCACGTAGAGACCGTCAAGATGTGATGGTCTACAGTGTCCCTCTGTGGACGAGTTTTAAAACTACACCTCAAATAAAAAAAAAGCAAAATATCAATGTGTGAACATTCTCAATGTTCGTCAAGAGATTGCAAAAAAAGTAGAGACTCAAATATTAAACTACAACGTTTACCACACTGATTACTGACATTTATTGTATGAATTAATAGTTTTTTTTCAATACAGCCTGTTTTAAATATTAACTGAAGTTTTAAGCAAATCCATACAGCACTGTCAATGGTTTAGGTAAAAACAGAAATGCAATTACTTTTTAAAACGGAATTGCAATTGACTGCAAATATTACATGGACGGTTATATTGGAGAAACACTTTGCCATATGACATTTTGTTCAAGAGTTGTTGCAAAATATATTCGGAAATATATTTTAAAACACTTTGCATTACAACAAGGAGATTTTGCATTATTTCCTGAGAATTGAAGGTAAGTTTAACTGCAACAACACATGGAGTTCAGCACCACGGATAGCGAATAACACACTGATTTCAAATCAACAACCGAACTTTACAGCAATGTAAAACCTATCAACACATGAATATCAAGCTACAAACTGAATAACCATCATTGCTGTTCTTGATATACATTCCCTCTTAAATGAAAAGGAGAGTCCTTGTAAATGCCACCCATGACCGTTAGCAAACACGTCTCTAAACTGACTTAAACACACGGGATCTCGTAGCCACTTTCTCTATAAACAGAACATGTGCAGCAACGCTTTTACGTATTTAATTGCTTACCTTGTCTTGGTTGGGTAAAGTCTGAGTTCTGGTAAAAGTGTCTCCTCCGTTAATACTGATCAGTTCACCATCTACAGGCGGAAACGGTCCGGGGAAAACCACTACGTCACTCTTCATTGTGTCTGAACTGAAACACACGTCGTACTGCTGAGTAGATTTAGAGTAAGACCAGCTTCCGTCAGGGTGGGTGGTGATCATTGGGGCGCTGTACCTGCTGAAACTGCCGTCTGTCCTGTGGCATTTGACAGCTATTAAACTGATGAGGCTCAGCAGGAAGATCACTGACACCGACACAATGGCGATCAGCAGATACAGGTTAAAATCTGAGAAGCTCTCCTCCTTTGTGGGCACATGTCTGAACTGAGTCTGGATGTCAGCTGTGCTTTCAACCACCACCACATCAATAGACACAGTAGCTGACAGGGAGGGTTCTCCGTTATCAGAAACCATCACCACCAAGGGGTGAGTTTTCAGGTCATTGTCACTCATTCTCCTCTTAGTCCTGATTTCTCCGCTACTGGTTCCAATCCGGAAGAGGTTGTTTCCTTTGGGCTCAGAGAGGTGATAAGAAAGCAGCGCATTGTATCCAGAGTCTGCGTCTACAGCCCTGATCTTTGCCACAAAGTATCCCGCCTCAGCAGAATAGGGGATGCTCTCACTGTTAACGGAGCCATGTTCAGAATAGGGCGCGAGAATTGTTGGATTATTGTCATTTTCATCCAAAATTAAAACGTTCACAGTCACGTTGCTGCTGAGAGGAGGAACACCAGAGTCTGTGGCCTGGACTTTAAACTGAAATGTGTTTAACTCCTCATAGTTAAAAGACTGCAGGCTGACTATATCTCCAGTCTCTGAGTTGATGTTCACCATCGTAGAGAGAGGTAACGAGTTACTGTTACTTTGTAAAACGGAGTAGCTCACCTGACCATTTTGATTGTTGTCTGCATCAATGGCTACAACGGTTTTTATTACTGCTCCTACTGGACTGTTTTCTTTAACATAGATATTGATAATATTTTCTGTGAACAGAGGTTTATTATCATTTACATCTGACACGTGCACATTAATAACGCTCGTGCTGGAGAGAGGTGGGCTGCCCTCATCAGTAGCAGTGATGCTGATGTTGTATTGAGACGCACGCTCTCTGTCAAGAGGACCGTCCACCACCAACGAATAGTAATTCTTGTAATTAGATTCTATTTTAAAAGGAACATTATCGGACATTTTACAGTTCACCATCCCATGTTTACCTCCGTCTTTATCAAATACTGAAACAAGTGCAATGGCGGTGCCTATGGCTGCGTCCTCCTTCACAGTGTTTAACAGAGAAGTCACTGAAATTTCAGGGGCATTGTCATTGACGTCTAAAACATCAATCAATAATTTGGTGTTTGAGGTGAGAGGAGAAGATGCTCCATCACTTGCTTGTACTCTAATCTCAAAAGCATTATTCTCTTCAAAGTCTATATTCTTTATATTTGTTACAGTCCCCGTTTTTTCATCAATGGCAAACAAATCACTTTGTTTTCCTCTGCCCACTTCACTGAATGAATATAAAACGTGTCCGTTTGGGCCTGCATCTAAGTCCGTAGCATTTAGGGTTATTATCGATGTTCCAATTTTAGCGTTTTCATACACACTGGCTTTGTACAGGGTTTGACTGAATACAGGAGCATTATCATTACTGTCCAACACATTCACTATTATAGTCATACTGCCTGATTTAGCAGGAGTTCCCCCATCAATAGCAGTCAGTATGAATTGGATTACAGACTGTTTTTCTCTGTCTAAAACTTTCTGAAGTAATAATTCGGGAGTGACACTATCTCCTTTATGTGTAGCGAGAGAGAAATGTTCATTCTGGCTAAGCTTGTAGCTATTTACCGTTTGTTTACCGACGTCTGCATCGTGAGCTTGATGAAGAGGAAATTTCACCCCCGCTGCATACTCTCTGTAATGTTAATTACCTGTGACTTGCTTAGAAATGACGGTGAATTATCATTTACATCTAAGATTATGATTTCAATCCGGTACAGTTTTAAAGGGTTATTTATTACTGCTTCTACACTGAGGGAACATTTGTTCTCGTCGCCGCAGAGTTCCTCTCTGTCTATTCTCTCGTTAACGTACAGGGCACCAGTCTTTAGATTTACCTCGAAGTATTTCCTCTTAGATCCTGCAACGATCTGAAACATGCGGGGCTCCAAATCCTGGACATTGATGTTCAGATCTTTAGCGATATTTCTCACAACAGTCCCCAGATTGACCTCCTCTGAGACGGAGTAAGAGAGCTGCCCAGACACCGCTTCCCAGAAACAATCCAGCAGCACGACCAGGAGATATATCCAGCTCGTTCTGCTCGGCAAATTCATTATTCCATACATCGAGAAGGAGCATGTATAGCTAATCTGAACAATACGCGTCAACAAGAAAATAAGATCCAGGAAGATATTTCCAACAAATATTACGGCATTTCCACGACCAAACAAGACAACCGCTCTTTGTCGTCCGACCTCTCTTTGTAACAAAGCCCAGAGATGGATCATCCGCTGAATCTGGGAGGAGCCCCGAGCCACATAGAGACCGTCAAGATGTGACGGTCTACAGTGTCCCCCAGTGGACCGATTTTAAAACTACACCTCAAATCCAACATAAAACAAATTGCAAATGTGTGAATATTCTCAATGTTCGTCAAGAGATTGCAAAAAAACAGAGACTCAAATGTTAAACTACAACGCTTACCACACTGATCATTGACATGTATATTGTATGAATTAAGTTTTTTTTTAATACAGTCTGTTTTTATAGTAACTTAAGTTTTGAGCAAATCCTTATAGCACTGTCAATGAGATAATGGTTTAGGTAAAAACAGAAATGCAATTGCTTTTTTTAAAAAACTGAATTGCAATTAACTGCAAATATTACATGGACGGTTATATTGGAGAAACAGTTTGCCATATGACATATTGTTCAAGAGTTGTTGCAAAATATATTCGCAAGTATATTTTTAAAAACTCTGCATTACAACAAGAAGATTTTGCATAATTTTCTTGGAATTGAATGCAAGTTTAACTGCAACAACACATGGAGTTCAGCACCACGGATAGCGACTAACACACCGATTTCAAATCAACAACCGAACTTTACAGCAATGTAAAAACCATCAACAAATTAATATCAAGCTACAAACTGAATAACCATCATTGATGTTCTTGATATACATTCCCTCTTAAATGAAAAGGAGAGTCCTTGTAAATGCCGCCCATGACCGTTAGCAAACACGTCTCTAAAGTGACTTAAAAACACGTGATCTCGTAGCCATTTTCTCTATAAACAGAACATGTGCAGCAACGCTTTTATGTATTTAATTTCTTACCTTGTCTGTGTTGGGTAAAGTCTGAGTTCTGGTAAAAGTGTCTCCTCCGTTAATACTGATCAGTTCACCATCTACAGGCGGAAACGGTCCGGGGAAAACCACTACGTCACTCTTCATTGTGTCTGAGCTGAAACACACGTCGTACTGCTGAGTAGATTTAGAGTAAGACCAGCTCCCGTCAGGGTGGGTGGTGATCATTGGGGCGCTGTACCTGCTGAAACTGCTGTCTGTCCTGTGGCATTTGACAGCTATTAAACTGATGAGGCTCAGCAGGAAGATCACTGACACCGACACAATGGCGATCAGCAGATACAGGTTCAAATCTGAGAAGCTCTCCTCCTTTGTGGGCACATGTCTGAACTGAGTCTGGATGTCAGCTGTGCTTTCAACCACCACCACATCAATAGACACAGTAGCTGACAGGGAGGGTTCTCCGTTATCAGAAACCATCACCACCAAGGGGTGAGTTTTCAGGTCATTGTCACTCATTCTCCTCTTAGTCCTGATTTCTCCGCTACTGGTTCCAATCCGGAAGAGGTTGTTTCCTTTGGGCTCAGAGAGGTGATAAGAAAGCAGCGCATTGTATCCAGAGTCTGCGTCTACAGCCCTGATCTTTGCCACAAAGTATCCCGCCTCAGCAGAATAGGGGATGCTCTCACTGTTAACGGAGCCGTGTTCAGAATAGGGCGCGAGAATTGTTGGATTATTGTCATTTTCATCCAGAATTAAAACGTTGACAGTCACGTTGCTGCTGAGAGGAGGAACACCAGAGTCTGTGGCCTGGACTTTAAACTGAAACGTGTTTAACTCCTCATAGTTAAAAGACTGCAGGCTGACTATATCTCCAGTCTCTGAGTTGATGTTCACCATCGTAGAGAGAGGCAACGAGTTACTGTTACTTTGTAAAATGGAGTAGCTCACCTGACCATTTTGATTGTTGTCTGCATCAATAGCTGAAACGGTTTTTATTACTGCTCCTACCGGACTGTTTTCTTTCACATATACATTGATTATGTTTTCTGTAAATAGAGGTTTATTATCATTCACATCTGAGACGTGCACATTAATAACGCTCGAGCTTGAGAGAGGTGGGCTGCCCTCATCAGTAGCAGTGATGCTGATGTTGTATTGAGACGCACTCTCTCTGTCAAGAGGACCGTCCACCACCAACGAATAGTAATTCTTGTAATTTGACTCTAATTTAAAAGGAACATTATTGGACATTTTACAGTTCACCATCCCATTTTTACCTCCGTCTTTATCAAATACTGAAACAAGTGCAATGGCGGTGCCTATGGCTGCGTCCTCCTTCACGGTGTTTAACAGAGAAGTCACTGAAATTTCAGGGGCATTGTCATTGACGTCTAAAACTTCAATCAGTAATTTTTGCATGTGAGGTCATCGGTGAGGAAGCTCCGTCACTTGCTTGTACTCTAATCTCAAAAGCATTGTTTTCTTCAAAGTCTATATTCTTCTTATTTGTTACAGTCCCTGTTGTTTGGTCTATAGCAAAGAGATCACTTTGTTTCCCCTGGTCTATTTCTATAAGTGAATATGATATTTTCCCGTTTTGTCCAGCATCTAAGTCCGTAGCATTTAGTGTTATTATCGATGTACCAGTCTTTGAATTCTCATACACACTGGCTTTGTACAGAGTTTGACTGAATACAGGAGTATTATCATTAATGTCCAACACATTCACTATTATAGTCATACTGCCTGATTTAGCAGGAGTTCCCCTCCATCAATAGCAGTCAGTATGAGTCGGATTATAGACTCTTTTTCTCTGTCTAAAACTTTCTGAAGCAGTAATTCGACGGATATACTATCTCCTTTGTGTGTAGCGAGAGAGAAGTGTTCATTTTGGCTAAGCTTGTAGCTGTTAATAGTATTTTTAACCACGTCTGCATCGTGAGCCCGTTTTAGCAGAAATTTCACCCCCGCTGCAGTACTCTCTGTAATGTTAATTACCTGTGACTTGCTTAGAAATGACGGTGAATTATCATTCATATCTAAGATTATGATTTCAATCCGGTACAGTTTTAAAGGGTTATTAATTACTGCTTCTACACTGAGGGAACATTTGTTCTCGTCGCCGCAGAGCTCCTCTCTGTCTATTCTCTCGTTAACGTACAGGGCACCAGTCTTTAGATTTACCTCGAAGTATTTCCTCTTAGATCCTGCAACAATTTGAAACATGCGGGGCTCCAAATCCTGGACGTTGATGTTCAGATCTTTAGCGATATTTCCGACAACAGTCCCCAGATTGACCTCCTCTGAGACGGAGTAAGAGAGCTGCCCAGACACCGCTTCCCAGAAACAATCCAGCAGCACGACCAGGAGATATATCCAGCTCGTTCTGCTCGGCAAATTCATTATTCCATACATCAAGAAGAAGCATGTAGGCAATTATCAACAGTACGTAACGGCAACTATGAAAAAAAGATCCAGGAAGATATTTCCAATCAATATTACGGCATTTCCACGACCAAACAAGACAACCGTTCTTTGTCGTCCGACCTCTCTCTGTAACAAAGCCCAGAGATGGATCATCCGCTGAATCTGGGAGGAGCCCCGAGCCACGTAGAGACCGTCAAGATGTGACGGTCTACAGTGTCCCTCTGTGGACGAGTTTTAAAACTACACCTCAAATCAAACAAAAAGCAAAATATAAATGTGTGAACATTCTCAATGTTCGTCAAGAGATTGCAAAAAAATAGAGACTCAAATATTAAACTACAACGTTTACCACACTGATTACTGACATTTATTGTATGAATTAATAGTTTTTTTTCAATACAGCCTGTTTTAAATATTAACTGAAGTTTTAAGCAAATCCATACAGCACTGTCAATGGTTTAGGTAAAAACAGAAATGCAATTACTTTTTAAAACGGAATTGCAATTGATTGCAAATATTACATGGACGGTTATATTGGAGAAACACTTTGCCATATGACATTTTGTTCAAGAGTTGTTGCAAAATATATTCGGAAATATATTTTAAAACACTTTGCATTTCAACAAGGAGATATTGCATTATTTCCTGAGAATTGAAGGTAAGTTTAACTGCAACAACACATGGAGTTCAGCACCACGGATAGCGACTAACACACTGATTTCAAATCAACAACCGAACTTTACAGCAATGTAAAAACTATCAACACATGAATATCAAGCTACAAACTGAATAACCATCATTGATGTTCTTGATATACATTCCCTCTTAAATGAAAAGGAGAGTCCTTGTAAATGCCGCCCATGACCGTTAGCAAACACGTCTCTAAACTGACTTAAGTAAATCCACGTCATATCGCATCCATTTTCTCTATAAACAGAACATGTGCAGCAACGCTTTTATGTATTTAATGTCTTACCTTGTCTTGGTTGGGTAAAGTCTGAGTTCTGGTAAAAGTGTCTCCTCCGTTAATACTGATCAGTTCACCATCTACAGGCGGAAACGGTCCGGGGAAAACCACTACGTCACTCTTCATTGTGTCTGAGCTGAAACACACGTCGTACTGCTGAGTAGATTTAGAGTAAGACCAGCTCCCGTCAGGGTGGGTGGTGATCATTGGGGCGCTGTACCTGCTGAAACTGCTGTCTGTCCTGTGGCATTTGACAGCTATTAAACTGATGAGGCTCAGCAGGAAGATCACTGACACCGACACAATGGCGATCAGCAGATACAGGTTCAAATCAGAGAAGCTCTCCTCCTTTGTGGTCACATGTCTGAACTGAGTCTGGATGTCAGCTGTGCTTTCAACCACCACCACATCAATAGACACAGTAGCTGACAGGGAGGGTTCTCCGTTATCAGAAACCAATACCACCAAGGGGTGAGTTTTCAGGTCATTGTCACTCATTCTCCTCTTAGTCCGGATTTCTCCGCTACTGGATCCGATCCGGAAGAGGTTGTTTCCTTTGGGCTCAGAGAGGTGATACGAAAGCAGCGCATTGTATCCAGAGTCTGCGTCTACAGCCCTGATCTTTGCCACAAAGTATCCCGCCTCAGCAGAATAGGGGATGCTCTCACTGTTAACGGAGCCATGCTCAGAATAGGGCGCGAGAATTGTTGGATTATTGTCATTTTCATCCAGAATTAAAACGTTCACAGTCACGTTGCTGCTGAGAGGAGGAACACCAGAGTCTGTAGCCTGGACTTTAAACTGAAACGTGGTTAACTCCTCATAGTTAAAAGACTGCAGGCTGAATATATCTCCAGTCTCTGAGTTGATGTTCACCATCATAGAGAGAGGCAACGAGTTCCTGTTACTTTGTAAAATGGAGTAGATCACCTTACCATTTTGATTGTTGTCTGCATCAATGGCTGAAACGGTTTTTATTACTGCCCCTACCGGACTGTTTTCTTTCACGTACACATTGATTATGTTTTCTGTAAACAGAGGTTTATTATCATTTACATCTGAGACGTGCACATTAATAACGCTCGTGCTCGAGAGAGGTGGGCTGCCCTCATCAGTAGTAGTGATGCTGATGTTGTATTGAGACGCACTCTCTCTGTCAAGAGGACCGTCCACCACCAACGAATAGTAATTCTTGTAATTGGACTCTAATTTAAAAGGAACATTATTGGACATTTTACAGTTCACCATCCCATTTTTACCTCCGTCTTTATCAAATACTGAAACAAGTGCAATGGCGATGCCTAGGGCTGCATCCTCCTTCACGGTGTTTAAGAGGGAAGTCACTGAAATGTCAGGGGCATTGTCATTGACGTCTAAAACTTCAATCAATAATTTTGCATGTGAGGTCATCGGTGAGGAAGCTCCGTCACTTGCTTGTACTCTAATCTCAAAAGCATTGTTTTCTTCAAAGTCTATATTCTTTTTATTTGTTACAGTCCCGGTTTTTTCATCAATATCAAACAGATCGCTTTGTTTTCCTCTGCCGGTTTTACTAAATGAATATAACACGTGTCCATTTTGACCTGAATCTAAATCAGTAGCATTTAGGGTTATTATCGATGTTCCAATGTTTGAATTCTCATACACGCTGGCTTTGTACAGAGTTTGACTGAATACAGGAGCATTATCATTAATGTCCAACACATTCACTATTATAGTAATACTGCCTGATTTAGCAGGAGTTCCTCCATCAATAGCAGTCAGTATGAGTCGGATTACAGACTGTTTTTCTCTGTCTAAGACTTTCTGAAGCAGTAATTCGGGAGTTACACTATTTCCTTTATGTGTAGCGAGAGAGAAGTGTTCATTTTGGCTAAGCTTGTAGCTGTTTATAGTATTTCTACCAACGTCTGCATCGTCAGCGGGATTCAGAGGAAATGTCACCCCCGCTGCAGTAATCTCTGTAATATTAATTACCTGTGACTTGCTTAGAAATGACGGTGAATTATCATTTACATCTAAGATTATGATTTCAATCCGGTACAGTTTTAAAGGGTTATTAATTACTGCTTCTACACTGAGGGAACATTTGTTCTCGTCGCCGCAGAGATCCTCTCTGTCTATTCTCTCGTTAACGTACAGGGCACCAGTCTTTAAATTTACCTCGAAGTATTTCCTCTTAGATCCTGCAACGATCTGAAAAATGCGGGGCTCCAAATCCCCGACGTTAATGTTCAGATCTTTAACGATATTTCCCACAACAGTCCCCAGATTGACCTCCTCTGAGACGGAGTAAGACAGCTGCCCAGACATCGCTTCCCAGAAACACTCCAGCAGCACAACCAGGAGATATATCCAGCTCGTTCTGCTCGGCAAATTCATTATTCCATACATCAAGAAGGAGCATGTAGGCAACACTGAACAATACGTAATGGCAACTATGAAAAAAAGACGCAGGAATATATTTTCACAAAATATTAAAGCATTTTCACGACCAAACAAGACAACCGCTCTTTGTCGTCCGACATCTCTCCGTAACAAAGCCCAGAGATGGATCATCCGCTGAATCTGGGAGGAGCCCCGAGACACATATAGACCGTCAAGATGTGACGGTCTACAGTGTCCTCCTGTGGACCGATTTTAAAACTACACCTCAAATCAAACATAAAAACAAATTGTAAATATGTGAATATTCTCAATGTTCGTCAAGAGATTGAAAAAAAACAGAGACTCAAATACTAAACTACAACGTTTACCCCACTGAATACTGACATTTATATTGTATGCATTAAGTGTTTTTTTTATTTTTGTACAACTGCTCGTTGAAAAAATAAATAAACTGAAGTGTTAAGCAAATCCTTATAGCCCTGCAATGAGTTAATGATTGCAATAATAACAGATATGCAATCGCTTTTTTGGGGGATAAAACTTAAGTGCAAAGTGACTGCAAAGATTGAATGGAAGGTTATCTTGATGATGCATTATTCCATGTTTGACATATTGTTGAAGAATGGTTGCAAAATATATGCATATTTATATATACAGTATATATATTCTAAGAACGCTGCATTTCCACAATGTGTTGTTTTGCATCATTTTCTGAGAAATGAAAGCAAGTTAAAAAATAAGTATTTCAGCACCACGGATAGGGACTTACACACAGATTGCAAATCAACAAACAACATTTACTGCAAAGTAGAAATTATGAACAAATTCATACCAAGCTATCAAGCTACAGTTATAACTTCAATAACCATCTTTGCTTTTCTTGATATAAATTCCGTCTTAAATAATTGCCATGACCGGTACAGGACACATGTCTCTGCCTTGAGTAAAACCACGTTATATCGTAATCATATTCTCTATCACAAGAGCAAGGGCAGCAAAAAGTATAGGTGTGTAATCTCTTACCTTGTCTGTGTTGGGTAAAGTCTGAGTTCTGGTAAAAGTGTCCCCTCCGTTAATACTGATCAGTTCACCATCTACAGGCGGAAACGGTCCGGGGAAAACCACTACGTCACTCTTCATTGTGTCTGAGCTGAAACACACGTCGTACTGCTGAGTAGATTTAGAGTAAGACCAGCTCCCGTCAGGGTGGGTGGTGATCATTGGGGCGCTGTACCTGCTGAAACTGCCGTCTGTCCTGTGGCATTTGACAGCTATTAAACTGATGAGGCTCAGCAGAAAGATCACTGACACCGACACAATGGCGATCAGCAGATACAGGTTAAAATCTGAGAAGCTCTCCTCCTTTATGGGCACATGTCTGAACTGAGTCTGGATGTCAGCTGTGCTTTCAACCACCACCACATCAATAGACACAGTAGCTGACAGGGAGGGTTCTCCGTTATCAGAAACCAACACCACCAAGGGGTGAGTTTTCAGGTCATTGTCACTCATTCTCCTCTTAGTCCTGATTTCTCCGCTACTGGTTCCAATCCGGAAGAGGTTGTTTCCTTTGGGCTCAGAGAGGTGATACGAAAGCAGCGCATTGTATCCAGAGTCTGCGTCTACAGCCCTGATCTTTGCCACAAAGTATCCCGCCTCAGCAGAATAGGGGATGCTCTCACTGTTAACGGAGCCGTGTTCAGAATAGGGCGCGAGAATTGTTGGATTATTGTCATTTTCATCCAGAATTAAAACGTTCACAGTCATGTTGCTGCTGAGAGGAGGAACACCAGAGTCTGTGGCCTGGACTTTAAACTGAAACGTGTTTAACTCCTCATAGTTAAAAGACTGTAGGCTGACTATATCTCCAGTCTCTGAGTTTATGTTCACCATCGTCGAGAGAGGCAACGAGTTACTGTTACTTTTTAAAATGGAGTAGCTCACCTGACCATTTCTATTGTTGTCTGCATCAATGGCTGAAACGGTTTTTATTACTGCTCCTACCGGACTGTTTTCTTTTACATATACATTGATAATATTTTCTGTAAATAGAGGTTTATTATCATTCACATCTGACACGTGCACTTTAATAACACTCGTGCTTGTGAGAGGTGGGCTGCCCTCATCAGTAGCAGTGATGCTGATGTTGTATTGAGACGCACTCTCTCTGTCAAGAGGACCGTCCACCACCAACGAATAGTAATTCTTGTAATTGGACTCTAATTTAAAAGGAACATTATTGGAAATTTTACAGTTCACCATCCCATTTTTACCTCCGTCTTTATCAAATACTGAAACAAGTGCAATGGCGATGCCTATGGCTGCGTCCTCCTTCACGGTGTTTAACAGAGAAGTCACTGAAATGTCAGGGGCGTTGTCATTGACGTCTAAAACTTCAATCAGTAATTTGGTGTTTGAGGTGAGAGGAGAAGATGCTCCATCAATGGCTTTTACTCTTATCTCAAAAGCATTATTCTCTTCAAAGTCTATATTCTTTATATTTGTTACAGTCCCGGTTTTTTCATCAATGGCAAACAAATCACTTTGTTTTCCTCTGCCTGCTTTACTGAATGAATATAACACTTTACCATTTTGACCCGCATCTAAGTCAGTAGCATTCAGGGTTATTATCGATGTGCCTACCTTTGAATTTTCATACACACTGGCTTTGTAAAGAGTTTGACTAAATACAGGAGCATTATCATTAGTGTCCAACACATTTACTATTATAGTCATACTGCCTGATTTAGCAGGAGTTCCCCCATCAATAGCAGTTAGTATGAGTCGGATTACAGACTGTTTTTCTCTGTCTAAAACTTTCTGAAGCAGTAATTCGGGCGTGAAACTATTTCCTTTATGTGTAGCGAGAGAGAAATGTTCATTTTGGCTAAGCTTGTAGCTGTTTACAGTATTTCTACCAACGTCTGCGTCGTCAGCAGGATGAAATGGAAATTGTGCACCTACTGCAGTAATCTCTGTAATGTCGATTTCCTGTGACTTGCTTAAAAATGACGGTGAATTATCATTCACATCTAAGATTATGATTTCAATCCGGTACAGTTTTAAAGGGTTATTAATTACTGCTTCTACACTGAGGGAACATTTGTTCTCTTCGCCGCAGAGTTCCTCTCTGTCTATTCTCTCGTTAACGTACAGGGCACCAGTCTTTAGATTTACCTCGAAGTATTTCCTCTTAGATCCTGCAACTATTTGAAACATGCGGGGCTCCAAATCCTGGACATTGATGTTCAGATCTTTAGCGATATTTCCCACAACAGTCCCCAGATTGACCTCCTCTGAGACGGAGTAAGAGAGCTGCCCAGACACCGCTTCCCAGAAACAATCCAGCAGCACGACCAGGAGATATATCCAGCTCGTTCTGCTCGGCAAATTCATTTTTCCATACATCGAGAACGAGCATGTATAGCTAATCTGAACAATACGCGTCAACAAGAAAATAAGATCCAGGAAGATATTTCCAACAAATATTACGGCATTTCCACGACCAAACAAGACAACCGCTCTTTGTCGTCCGACCTCTCTTTGTAACAAAGCCCAGAGATGGATCATCCGCTGAATCTGGGAGGAGCCCCGAGCCACATAGAGACCGTCAAGATGTGACGGTCTACAGTGTCCCCCAGTGGACCGATTTTAAAACTACACCTCAAATCCAACATAAAACAAATTGCAAATGTGTGAATATTCTCAACGTTCGTCAAGAGATTGCAAAAAAACAGAGACTCAAATGTTAAACTACAACGCTTACCACACTGATCATTGACATGTATATTGTATGAATTAAGTTTTTTTTTTTAATACAGTCTGTTTTTATAGTAACTTAAGTTTTGAGCAAATCCTTATAGCACTGTCAATGGGATAATGGTTTAGATAAATACATGAATGCAATTGTTTGTTTTTTTTAAAACTGAATTGCAATTAACTGCAAATATTACATGGACGGCTATATTGGAGAAACAGTTTGCCATATGACATATTGTTCAAGAGTTGTTGCAAAATATATTCTTAAATATATTTTTTAAAACTCTGCATTACAACAAGAAGATTTTGCACTATTTTCTGGAATTGAATGCAAGTTTAACTGCAACAACACATGTGGTTCAGCACCACGGATAGCGACTACCACACTGATCGCAAATCAACAACCGAACTTTACAGCAATGTAAAAACCATCAACAAATTAATATCAAGCTACAAACTGAACAACCATCATTGCTGTTCTTGATATACATTCCCTCTTAAATGAAAAGGAGAGACCGTGTAAATGCCGCCCATGACCGTTAGCAAACACGTCTCTAAAGTGACATAAAAACACGTGATATCGTAGCCATTTTCTCTATAAACACAACACGTACAGCAACGCTTTTATGTATTTAATTTCTTACCTTGTCTTGGTTGGGTAAAGTCTGAGTTCTGGTAAAAGTGTCTCCTCCGTTAATACTGATCAGTTCACCATCTACAGGCGGAAACGGTCCGGGGAAAACCACTACGTCACTCTTCATTGTGTCTGAGCTGAAACACACGTCGTACTGCTGAGTAGATTTAGAGTAAGACCAGCTCCCGTCAGGGTGGGTGGTGATTATTGGGGCGCTGTACCTGCTGAAACTGCCGTCTGTCCTATGGCATTTGACAGCTATTAAACTGATGAGGCTCAGCAGAAAGATCACTGACACCGACACAATGGCGATCAGCAGATACAGGTTAAAATCAGAGAAGCTCTCCTCCTTTGTGGGCACATGTCTGAACTGAGTCTGGATGTCAGCTGTGCTTTCAACCACCACCACATCAATAGACACAGTAGCTGACAGGGAGGGCTCTCCGTTATCAGAAACCAACACCACCAAGGGGTGAGTTTTCAGGTCATTGTCACTCATTCTCCTCTTAGTCCGGATTTCTCCGCTACTGGTTCCGATCCGGAAGAGGTTATTTCCTTTGGGCTCGGAGAGGTGATAAGAAAGCAGCGCATTGTATCCAGAGTCTGCGTCTACAGCCCTGATCTTTGCCACAAAGTATCCCGCCTCGGCAGAATAGGGGATGCTCTCACTGTTAACGGAGCCATGCTCAGAATAGGGTGCGAGGATTGTTGGATTATTGTCATTTTCATCTAGAATTAAAACGTTCACAGTCACGTTGCTGCTGAGAGGAGGAACACCAGAGTCTGTGGCCTGGACTTTAAACTGAAACATTTTTAACTCCTCATAGTTAAAAGACTGCAGGCTGACTATATCTCCAGTCTCTGAGTTTATGTTCACCATCGTAGAGAGAGGCAACGAGTTACTGTTACTTTGTAAAACGGAGTAGCTCACCTGACCATTTTGATTGTTATCTGCATCAATGGCTGAAACGGTTTTTATTACTGCTCCTACCGGACTGTTTTCTTTCACATAGACATTGATAATATTTTCTGTGAATAGAGGTTTATTATCATTTACATCTGACACATGTACATTAATAACGCTCGTGCTCGAGAGAGGTGGGCTGCCCTCATCAGTAGCAGTGATGCTGATATTGTATTGAGACTCACTCTCTCTGTCGAGAGGACCGTCCACCACCAACGAATAGTAATTCTTGTAATTAGATTCTAATTTAAAAGGAACATTATTGGACATTTTACAGTTCACCATCCCATTTTTACCTCCGTCTTTATCAAATACTGAAACAAGTGCAATGGCGATGCCTAGGGCTGCATCCTCCTTCACGGTGTTTAACAGAGAAGTCACTGAAATTTCAGGGGCATTGTCATTGACGTCTAAAACTTCAATCAATAATTTTGCATGTGAGGTCATCGGTGAGGAAGCTCCGTCACTTGCTTGTACTCTAATCTCAAAAGCATTGTTTTCTTCAAAGTCTATATTCTTTTTATTTGTTACAGTGCCGGTTTTTTCATCAATATCAAACAGATCAGTTTGTTTTCCTCTGCCGGTTTTACTAAATGAATATAACACCTGTCCATTTTGACCTGCATCTAAATCAGTAGCATTTAGGGTTATAATCGATGTACCTACATCTGAATTCTCATACACACTGGCTTTGTACAGAGTTTGAATGAATACAGGAGGGTTATCATTAATGTCCAACACATTCACTATTATAGTCATACTGCCTGATTTAGCAGGAGTTCCTCCATCAATAGCAGTCAGTATAAGTTGGATTACATATTGTTTTTCTCTGTCTAAAACTTTCTGAAGCAGTAATTCGGGAGTTACACTATTTCCTTTATGTGTAGCGAGAGAGAAATGTTCATTTTGGCTAAGCTTGTAGCTGTTAACAGTATTTCTACCAACGTCTGCATCGTCAGCGGGATTCAGAGGAAGTTTTACGCCTACCGCTGTATTCTCTGTAATATTGATTTCCTGTGACTTGCTTAAAAATGACGGTGAATTATCATTCACATCTAAGATTATGATTTCAATCCGGTAAAGTTTTAAAGGGTTATTAATTACTGCTTCTACACTGAGGGAACATTTGTTCTCGTCGCCGCAGAGCGCCTCTCTGTCTATTATCTCGTTAACGTACAGGGCACCAGTCTTTAGATTTACCTCGAAGTATTTCCTCTTAGATCCTGCAACTATTTGAAACATGCGGGGCTCCAAATCCTGGACATTGATGTTCAGATCTTTAGCGATATTTCCAACAACAGTCCCCAGATTGACCTCCTCTGAGACGGAGTAAGACAGCTGCCCAGACACCGCTTCCCAGAAACAATCCAGCAGCACGACCAGGAGATATATCCAGCTCGTTCTGCTCGGCAAATTCATTTTTCCATACATCGAGAAGAAGCATGTAGGCAATTCTCAACAGTACGTAACGGCAACTATGAAAAAAAGATCCAGGAAGATATTTCCAATCAATATTACGGCATTTCCACGACCAAACAAGACAACCGCTCTTTGTCGTCCGACCTCTCTTTGTAACAAAGCCCAGAGATGGATCATCCGCTGAATCTGGGAGGAGCCCCGAGCCACATAGAGACCGTTAAGATGTGACGGTCTACAGTGTCCCTCTGTGGACCGATTTTAAAACTACACCTCAAATCAAACAAAAAGCAAAATATAAATGTGTGAACATTCTCAATGTTCGTCAAGAGATTGCATTAAACAGAGACTCAAATAATAAACTACATCGCTTACCACACTGATTACTGACATGTCTTTATTGTATGAATTAATAGTTTTTTTTAATACAGGCTGTTTTAAATATTAACTGAAGTTTTAAGCAAATCCGTACAGCACTGTCAATGACATAATGGTTTAGATAAATACAGAAATGCAATTACTTTGTAAAACTGAATTGCAATTGACTGCAAATATTACATGGACAGTTATATTGGAGAAACACTTTGCCATATGACATTTTGTTCAAGAGTTGTTGCAAAATATATTCGGAAATATATTTTAAAACACTCTGCATTACAACAAGGAGATTTTGCATTATTTCCTGAGAATTGAACGCAAGTTTAACTGCAACAACATATGTAGTTGAGCACCACGGATAGCGACTAACACACTGATTTCAAATCAACAACCGAACTTTACAGCAATGTAAAAAACATCAACAAATTAATATCAAGCTACAAACTGAATAACCATCATTGCCTTTCTTAATATACATTCCCTCTTAAATGAAAAGGAGAGTCTGTGTAAATGCCGCCCATGACCGTTAGCAAACACGTCTCTAAACTGACTTAGGCCTAAGTAAAATCACGTCATATCGCAGCCATTTTCTCTATAAACAGAACACGTACAGCAACGCTTTTATGTATTTAATGTCTTACCTTGTCTTGGTTGGGTAAAGTCTGAGTTCTGGTAAAAGTGTCCCCTCCGTTAATACTGATCAGTTCACCATCTACAGGCGGAAACGGTCCGGGGAAAACCACTACGTCACTTTTCATTGTGTCTGAGCTGAAACACACGTCGTACTGCTGAGTAGATTTAGAGTAAGACCAGCTCCCGTCAGGGTGGGTGGTGATCATTGGGGCGCTGTACCTGCTGAAACTGCCGTCTGTCCTGTGGCATTTGACAGCTATTAAACTGATGAGGCTCAGCAGAAAGATCACTGACACCGACACAATGGCGATCAGCAGATACAGGTTCAAATCTGAGAAGCTCTCCTCCTTTATGGGCACATGTCTGAACTGAGTCTGAATGTCAGCTGTGCTTTCAACCACCACCACATCAATAGACACAGTAGCTGACAGGGAGGGTTCTCCGTTATCAGAAACCAACACCACCAAGGGGTGAGTTTTCAGGTCATTGTCACTCATTCTCCTCTTAGTCCTGATTTCTCCGGTGCTGGTTCCGATCCGGAAGAGGTTGCTTCCTTTGGGCTCAGAGAGGTGATACGAAAGCAGCGCATTGTATCCAGAGTCTGCGTCTACAGCCCTGATCTTTGCCACAAAGTATCCCGCCTCAGCAGAATAGGGGATGCTCTCACTGTTAACGGAGCCGTGTTCAGAATAGGGCGCGAAAATTGTTGGATTATTGTCATTTTCATCCAGAATTAAAACGTTCACAGTCACGTTGCTGCTGAGAGGAGGAACACCAGAGTCTGTGGCCTGAACTTTAAACTGAAACGTGTTTAACTCCTCATAGTTAAAAGACTGCAGGCTGACTATATCTCCAGTCTCTGAGTTGATGTTCAACATTCTAGATAACGGGACTGAGTCCCTTTTACTTTGCAAAAAGGAATAGCTCACCTGGCCATTTTGACTGATATCGACATCAACTGCAGTCACTGTTTTAATTACTGCTCCTACTGGACTGTTTTCTTTCACATAAATATTAACGAACGGTTCTGAGAAGTGAGGCGGGTTATCATTAACATCAGACACATGCACTGTCACTATGTTGGTGCTGGAGAGAGGCGGAGTCCCTCCATCAGTCGATACAATAACGAGATTGTACTCGATATAGTCTCTCTGTCAAGCGGACCATTAACTACCAACGAATAATAGTTTTTGTAATTTGTGTCTAATTTAAAGGGCGCATCATTTGCAATGACTGCCTTTACTTCACCGTTTTTCCCACCATCTTTGTCAAGCACAGAAACAAGTGCTATAGCAGTTCCTACCTCTGCGTCCTCCTTCACAGTGTTTAGTAGTGAAGTCACAGTTATCTCAGGAGCATTATCATTTAGGTCCACCACTTCTACCAGCACTTTGCAATGAGCAGACATTGGAGGCTGCCCTTTGTCACTGGCCTGTGCGTGAATCTCAAAGGCAGGATTTTCTTCATAGTCGATCTTACCTCTGACTAAAATTGCACCTGATTTCGAATCAATTTCAAATAACTCTAAAACATGATCCTGACCTTTTTTTCTCAAAGAGTATTCTATCTCCTTGTTTAAAGCCTCATCTGCGTCTGTTGCATTAAGAGTGATCACAGTATACCCTGCTGGTAGGTTTTCAAAAATCTGAACTTTGTACAAAGATCTACTAAACACCGGGTGGTTGTCGTTAATATCCAAAACGTTGATTATGATTTGTGAGGTTCCCGATCTGGATGGATTTCCTCCATCCACTGCCGTTAGTGTGAGTTTTATTACAGAGTCATGTTCTCGATCTAAGGATTTCTGCAGTACTAACTCAGCTGATACGCTATCTCCCCCTTTGTGAATTTCTAAAGAAAAATAATCATTGTTACTGAGCTTGTATGTAGTAACACCGTTCTTTCCAACATCTGAATCACATGCCTCTATCAATCCAAATTTCACTCCCGGTAAAGTATTTTCTCCAATGTCTAGTGACTGTAGTTGCTCAGAGAAAACAGGTGCATTGTCATTTATGTCTACTATATTTACCTCGAATCTGTAAAGCTTCAGTGGGTCATTTATCACGGCTTCTACATCGACAGTACATTTTGCAGCCTTTGCACAAAGCTCTTCACGGTCTATTCTTTCGCTGACATAAAGAACACCAGTTTTTACATCTACGTCGAAATATTTTCTCTTTGTTCCAGCAACGATCTGAAACATACGAGACTCTAACTCCTGGACATTTAGATTTAGATCCTTGGCGATATTTCCAACAGAAGCCCCCGGGTTTACCTCCTCTGATATGGAATAGGAGAGCTGTCCATTCACGGCTTCGCAGCAATAATTCAGCAGCATGACCGCAACATATATCCAAAAAAGCCTCGTTCTGCTCGAGAAATCCATGATTGCTACCAACCGAGAAAAATAACAAGTCCAAGTCAAATCACTCCCGTAAAACAGCTATATTAAAATCAAAGTACACATCCAATTCCTCCAATTTTATCAGGCAACTGGAACATGTTTTCACCATTTCCTCTCTCGCCCTGCGTCCCGTAACAAAGCCCGGAGAACATGATCATCATCCTCTGTTTCTGGGAGGAGTCTTGTATATCCTAATTTAACGTACAAATGTCACGGTCTTCACTGTCCCCATGTGGTGACAAGAAAGAACTGCATTCAAACTGACAGACCCAATGGAAATTATTTAACAACTAAGCTAAAGGAGCATTTTAATATCAATAATGATATGTTTAAGTATTTCAAACAATCACAATTTATGCATTTTGACAAATCTTTATACTTTTTATTTTTGCGTTCTCCTTATTGCTTTTCTATTTTATCCAAACCAATAGAGATTAACTGATATGCCAGCTAGATTGAGGCAACCATACAAAAATGACAGGAAACTATGAGTAAAACAAAACAACACATTGAAGATACATACATAATTGTAACTGGTTGTTCTTAAAACAAATTGCAATAGTTCCCTATTTTGTAAAATAAAACGGCAAAGGAAACAGGCGTACGAAATGTAAATTATGATATCTTCCCAAACTGTTATGAGACTGGGTAGACATCCTTCATGTTTAAATACAGAGATGTCTTAAACAAATATGCAAATAGATGCGGCGCGAAACAAACCTATCCTCTTTCCATTGGACACATGTTACATGCTGCATTTCCTGACCCCAAACCACACTGTGGTGCTATTCTAGCACCACGGACAGCGGTAAACACTTATTTGGAAACGTTAGGATTTATGACATTTACAAACTTTCATTGTTACTTTATGTTACTACTGAGATTTTCAAAAAAAATCCGAAGCAAAACACGCATTCATGAATACAGCGTGGGAAAGTATCGACAAGTAATTTGACTTCACATACAATAAATATAAACATGAAGCCTTTTCAGACTCATCTTTCGAGAGTTATTGCATGAACATCTTTTTATATTTTGTTTCTTACCTTGTCTGTGTTGGGTAAAGTCTGAGTTCTGGTAAAAGTGTCTCCTCCGTTAATACTGATCAGTTCACCATCTACAGGCGGAAACGGTCCGGGGAAAACCACTACGTCACTCTTCATTGTGTCTGAACTGAAACACACGTCGTACTGCTGAGTAGATTTAGAGTAAGACCAGCTCCCGTCAGGGTGGGTGGTGATCATTGGGGCGTTGTACCTGCTGAAACTGCCGTCTGTCCTGTGGCATTTGACAGCTATTAAACTGATGAGGCTCAGCAGAAAGATCACCGACACCGACACAATGGCGATCAGCAGATACAGGTTCAAATCTGAGAAGCTCTCCTCCTTTGTGGGCACATGTCTGAACTGAGTCTGGATGTCAGCTGTGCTTTCAACCACCACCACATCAATAGAGACAGTAGCTGACAGGGAGGGTTCTCCGTTATCAGAAACCAACACCACCAGGGGGTGAGTTTTCAGGTCATTGTCGCTCATTCTCCTCTTAGTCCTGATTTCTCCGCTACTGGTTCCAATCCGGAAGAGGTTGTTTCCTTTGGGCTCAGAGAGGTGATACGAAAGCAGCGCATTGTATCCAGAGTCTGCGTCTACAGCCCTGATCTTTGCCACAAATATCCCGCCTCAGCAGAATAGGGGATGCTCTCACTGTTAACGGAGCCGTGCTCAGAATAGGGCGCGAGAATTGTTGGATTATTGTCATTTTCATCCAGAATTAAAACGTTCACCGTCACGTTGCTGCTGAGAGGAGGAACACCAGAGTCTGTGGCCTGGACTTTAAACTGAAACGTGTTTAACTCCTCATAGTTTAAAGACTGCAGGCTGACTATATCTCCAGTCTCTGAGTTGATGTTCAACATTGTAGATAACGGGACTGAGTCACTTTTACTTTTTAAAAAGGAATAGCTCACCTGGCCATTTTGACTGATATCGACATCAACTGCAGTCACTGTTTTAATTACTGTTCCTACTGGACTGTTTTCTTTCACATACATATTAACGAACGGCTCTGAGAAGTGAGGCGGGTTATCATTAACATCAGACACATGCACTGTCACTATGTTGGTTCTGGAGAGAGGCGGAGTCCCTCCATCAGTCGCTACGATAACGACATTGTACTCGGATATAGTCTCTCTGTCAAGCGGACCATTAACTACCAACGAATAATAATTTTTGTAATTTGTGTCTAATTTAAAGGGGGAATCATTTGCAATGACTGCCTTTACTTCACCGTTTTTCCCACCATCTTTGTCCAGCACAGAAACAAGTGCTATAGCCGTTCCTACCTCTGCGTCCTCCTTCACAGTGTTTAGTAGTGACGTCACAGTGATCTCAGGAGCGTTATCATTTAGGTCCAATACTTCTACCAGCACTTTACAGTCTGCTGACATTGGAGGCTGCCCTTTGTCACTGGCTTGTGCGTGGATCTCAAAGGCAGGATTTAGTTCAAAATCGATCTTACCTCTGACTAAAATTGCACCTGACTTGGAATCAATTTGAAATAAATCTAAAATTGATCCTGGCCTTTACTTCTCAATGAATATTCAATGTCAGCATTTAATCCCTCATCTGCGTCTGTTGCATTCAGAACTATAACAGTCTTACCCACTGCTAAATTCTCAGAAATCCTTGCCTTGTATAACGAACTACTGAAAACCGGAGCATTGTCGTTATTATCTAAAACATTAATGATGATTTGAGACGTTCCTGATTTAGCTGGATTGCCACCGTCGACAGCAGTCACTGTTAGTCTTACAGTATTTTGTTTTTCTCGGTCTAATCCTTTCTGGAGCACAAGCCGGGCAGACACACTTTCTCCCCCCTTGTGCACCTCTAAAGAAAAATAATCATTTGTACTGAGCTTGTAAGAACTGACACTATTTGTACCAACATCGAGATCTGATGCCCCTATAAATCCAAATTTCCCTCCTGGCACAGTGCTTTCAGCAATGTTAAGAGACTGCAGTTTCTCAGGGAAATATGGTGCATTGTCATTTATATCAACTATATTTACCTCGAATCGGTAAAGCTTCAGTGGATTGTTTATCACGGCCTCTACATCGACAGTACATGTTGTAGCCTTCGCACAAAGCTCCTCACGGTCGATTCTTTCCTTGACATAAAGAACGCCCGTTTTTAAATGTACGTCGAAATATTTTCTCTTTGATCCGCTTACAATCTGAAACATACGTGCCTCCAATTCGTGTACATTAAGATTTAGATCTTTAGCGAGATTTCCCACAGAAGTCCCCGGGTTTACCTCCTCTGACACAGAGTAAGAGAGCTGCCCAGACACCGCTTCCAAGCAACAATCCAAAAGAACAAGGACTATATAAATCCTAAAGGGGTTCCATATCCTCCGCAGCGACATATTTGTATCCAACGTGAACAGAGCATATGGATGCTTATCTCCAAAATCCCGTTTTATAATTAAGGATGAAACCAAGTGCCAAAATCCAGGTCCTTGCTCGAAATTATGTCCACTCAAGCTAGTCTTTCGCTGCGCCTCTTTGTAACAAAGCCGAACGAAACAGCATTATCCTCTGAATCTGGGAGGAGCCTGAAGCAACCAAGAGTCACTGAAAATGTGATGGTCTACAATGTCCCCGTGTGGTAGTTTAAAATCATTACTTTCAACACTGAAAACAAAAACAAAAATCACTTAATATCTGAACTCTCAAGAAAATATACGTAATTGAAAAACACAAAATAACCGTCCAAGTCCCCAATTAACGTATTGAAATATTCGTATTTGTACAAAAAACAGGATACAAATATAAATTACAAATAGACCATACTGCATTCTCCGTTTCTTGTTAAGCGTATGAACCATGGCAATGAGATTATGATTCAATGCAATGATTCTGATTCTGATTATCCAGAGACACAATCAATTGTGGAGAAATCTCTTAGACATCACGTATCAATAATTATAAAACAATGTAAGAAACTTGGTAACACTTTCTATTAGCTCCTCAACTAATATGCATTAAAGTCAAATATAATGCATTTATAATGCTTTATATCACTAAAACAGAAATGATACTTTCTGGTTCACTAAATATATCGATATATTTCAAAAAAAAAATGTTACATTGTTATGAGACAAAATATTATAGATGTGACTCAGTTATTCGTGGCTTGTGCATGCTTGTGATACACACATCTACATCAACGGTAGTAAGGACACAGATTATGTTGCAATAGATCATGCACTTTGATGCATTTATCATAGTTCCTGCTTCATCATGAGTCATTATTTTTGCATTGTTACATAATTGTATTTTGTTATGCACTCGTCAAAAAATTTCTCCATGTTAAACCATGGCACTCATTTCAGCACCATGGACAACGAAATAGAAGTACTGCAGTGCTCCGGAAGTATTTTGTTACTTCCACAGTACCTTAGCCCATGATTCGAAAAAAACACATTTAAAAAAAATAGTTGTAAAGAACAATGTTGAAAATTATCCGAAATAATTTGCATGTCATGTAAGTAAAGAGGAGCACGGAGGAACATGTTCCCTTTCAGCGGTACACCTGTAGAATTAAATAGCACATACAATGAAACTTGTTGCTTTTTCATATTTTTCTTACCTTGTCTGTGTTGGGTAAAGTCTGAGTTCTGGTAAAAGTGTCTCCTCCGTTAATACTGATCAGTTCACCATCTACAGGCGGAAACGGTCCGGGGAAAACCACTACGTCACTCTTCATTGTGTCTGAGCTGAAACACACGTCGTACTGCTGAGTAGATTTAGAGTAAGACCAGCTCCCGTCAGGGTGGGTGGTGATCATTGGGGCGCTGTACCTGCTGAAACTGCCGTCTGTCCTGTGGCATTTGACAGCTATTAAACTGATGAGGCTCAGCAGAAAGATCACTGACACCGACACAATGGCGATCAGCAGATACAGGTTCAAATCTGAGAAGTTCTCCTCCTTTGTGGGCACATGTCTGAACTGAGTCTGGATGTCGGCTGTGCTTTCAACCACCACCACATCAATAGAGACAGTAGCTGACAGGGAGGGTTCTCCGTTATCAGAAACCAACACCATCAAGGGGTGAGTTTTTAGGTCATTGTCACTCATTCTCCTCTTAGTCCTGATTTCTCCGCTACTGGTTCCAATCCGGAAGAGGTTGTTTCCTTTGGGCTCAGAGAGGTGATAAGAAAGCAGCGCATTGTATCCAGAGTCTGCGTCTACAGCCCTGATCTTTGCCACAAAGTATCCCGCCTCAGCAGAATAGGGGATGCTCTCACTGTTAACCGAGCTGTGCTCAGAATAGGGCGCGAGAATTGTTGGATTATTGTCATTTTCATCCAGAATTAAAACGTTGACAGTCACGTTGCTGCTGAGAGGAGGAACACCAGAGTCTGTGGCCTGGACTTTAAACTGAAACGTGTTTAACTCCTCATAGTTAAAAGACTGCAGGCTGACTATATCTCCAGTCTCTGAGTTGATGTTCAACATTGTAGATAACGGGACCGAGTCCCTTTTACTTTGCAAAAAGGAATAGCTCACCTGGCCATTTTGACTGATATCGATATCAACTGCAGTCACTGTTTTAATTACTGTTCCTACTGGACTGTTTTCTTTCACATAAATATTAACGAACGGCTCTGAGAAGTGAGGCGGGTTATCATTAACATCAGACACATGCACTGTCACTATGTTGGTTCTGGAGAGAGGCGGAGTCCCTCCATCTGTCGCTACGATAACGAGATTGTACTCGGATATAGTCTCTCTGTCAAGCGGACCATTAACTACCAACGAATAATAGTTTTTGTAATTTGTGTCTAATTTAAAGGGGGCATCATTTGCAATGACTGCCTTTACTTCACCGTTTTTCCCACCATCTTTGTCCAGCACAGAAACAAGTGCTATAGCAGTTCCTACCTCTGCGTCCTCCTTCACAGTGTTTAGTAGTGACGTCACAGTGATCTCAGGAGCGTTATCATTTAGGTCCAATACTTCTACCAGCACTTTACAGTCTGCTGACATCGGAGGCTGCCCTTTGTCACTGGCCTGTGCGTGGATCTCAAAGGCAGGATTTAGTTCAAAGTCGATCTTACCTCTGACTAAAATTGCACCTGACTTGGAATCAATTTGAAATAAATCTAAAATGTGATCCTGGCCTTTACTTCTCAATGAATATTCAATGTCAGCATTTAATCCCTCATCTGCGTCTGTTGCATTCAGAACTATAACAGTCTTACCAATTTCTAAATTCTCATAAATCCGTGCCTTGTATAAAGAGCTAGTGAACACCGGGGCATTATCGTTTATGTCTAAAACATTAATGATGATTTGAGACGTTCCTGATTTAGCTGGATTGCCACCGTCGACAGCAGTCACTGTTAGTCTTACAGTATTTTGTTTTTCTCGGTCTAATCCTTTCTGGAGCACAAGTTCGGCAGACACACTTTCTCCCCCCTTGTGCACCTCTAAAGAAAAATAATCATTTGTACTGAGCTTGTAAGTACTAACACTATTTTTACCAACATCGAGATCTAACGCCCCTATAAATCCAAATTTCCCTCCTGGCACAGTGCTTTCAGCAATGTTAAGAGATTGCAGTTTCTCAGGGAAATATGGTGCATTGTCATTTATATCAACTATATTTACCTCGAATCGGTAAAGCTTCAGTGGATTGTTTATCACGGCCTCTACATCGACAGTACATGTTGTAGCCTTCGCACAAAGCTCCTCACGGTCGATTCTTTCCTTGACATAAAGAACGCCCGTTTTTAAATGTACGTCGAAATATTTTCTCTTTGATCCGCTTACAATCTGAAACATACGTGCCTCCAATTCGTGTACATTAAGATTTAGATCTTTAGCGAGATTTCCCACAGAAGTCCCCGGGTTTACCTCCTCTGACACAGAGTAAGAGAGCTGCCCAGACACCGCTTCCCAGCAACAATCCAAAAGAACAAGGACTATATAAATCCTAAAGGGGCTCCGTATCCTCCGCTGCGACATATTTGTATCCAATGTGAACAGAGCATATGGATGCTTATCTCCAAAATACCGTTTTATAATTAAGGATGAAACCAAGTGCCAAAATCCAGGTCCTTGCTCGAAATTATGTCCACTCAAGCTAGTCTTTCACTGCGCCTCTTTGTAACAAAGCCGAACGAAACAGCATTATCCTCTGAATCTGGGAGGAGCCTGAAGCAACCAAGAGTCACTGAAAATGTGATGGTCTACAATGTCCCCGTGTGGTAGTTTAAAATCATTACTTTCAACACTGAAAACAAAAACAAAAATCACTTAATATCTGAACTCTCAAGAAAATATACGTAATTGAAAAACACAAAATAACCGTCCAAGTCCCCAATTAACGTATTGAAATATTCGTATTTGTACAAAAAACAGGATACAAATATAAATTACAAATAGACCATACTGCATTCTCCGTTTCTTGTTAAGCGTATGAACCATGGCAATGAGATTATGATTAAATGCAATGATTCTGATTCTGATTATCCAGAGACACAATCAATTGTGGAGAAATCTCTTAGACATCACGTATCAATAATTATAAAACAATGTAAGAAACTTGGTAACACTTTCTATTAGCTCCTCAATACATATGCATTAAAGTAAAATATAATGCATTTATAATGCTTTATATCACTAAAACAGAAATGATACTTTCTGGTTCACTAAATATATCGATATATTTCAAAAAAAATATGTTACATTGTTATGAGACAAAATATTATAGATGTGACTCAGTTATTCGTGGCTTGTGCATGCTTGTGATACACACTTCTACATCAACAGTAGTAAGGACACAGATTATGTTGCAATAGATCATGCACTTTGATGCATTTATCATAGTTCCTGCTTCATCATGAGTCATTATTTTTGCATTGTTACATAATTGTATTTTGTTATGCACTCGTCAAATATTCTCTCCATGTTAATAAACCATGGCGCTCATTTCAGCACCATGGACAACGAAATAGAAGTATTGCAGTGCTCTCGGAAGTATTTTGTTACTTCCACACAACCTTAGCCCATGATTCGAAAAAAACACATTTAAAAAAAACAGTTATAAAGAACAATGTTGAAAGTTATCCGAAATAATTTGCATGTCATGTAAGTAAAGAGGAGCACGGAGGAACATGTTCCCTTTCAGCGGTACACCTGTAGAATTAAATAGCACATACAATGAAACTTGTTGCTTTTTCATATTTTTCTTACCTTGTCTGTGTTGGGTAAAGTCTGAGTTCTGGTAAAAGTGTCTCCTCCGTTAATACTGATCAGTTCACCATCTACAGGCGGAAACGGTCCGGGGAAAACCACTACGTCACTCTTCATTGTGTCTGAGCTGAAACACACGTCGTACTGCTGAGTAGATTTAGAGTAAGACCAGCTCCCATCAGGGTGGGTGGTGATCATTGGGGCGCTGTACCTGCTGAAACTGCCGTCTGTCCTGTGGCATTTGACAGCTATTAAACTGATGAGGCTCAGCAGAAAGATCACTGACACCGACACAATGGCGATCAGCAGATACAGGTTCAAATCTGAGAAGTTCTCCTCCTTTGTGGGCACATGTCTGAACTGAGTCTGGATGTCGGCTGTGCTTTCAACCACCACCACATCAATAGACACAGTAGCTGACAGGGAGGGTTCTCCGTTATCAGAAACCAACACCACCAAGGGGTGAGTTTTCAGGTCATTGTCACTCATTCTCCTCTTAGTCCTGATTTCTCCGCTACTGGTTCCAATCCGGAAGAGGTTGTTTCCTTTTGGCTCAGAGAGGTGATACGAAAGCAGCGCATTGTATCCAGAGTCTGCGTCTACAGCCCTGATCTTTGCCACAAAGTATCCCGCCTCAGCAGTATAGGGGATGCTCTCACTGTTAACGGAGGCGAGCTCAGAATAGTGCGCGAGAATTGTTGGATTATTGTCATTTTCATCCAGAATTAAAACGTTCACAGTCACGTTGCTGCTGAGAGGAGGAACACCAGAGTCTGTGGCCTGAACTTTAAACTGAAACGTGTTTAACTCCTCATAGTTAAAAGACTGCAGGCTGACTATATCTCCAGTCTCTGAGTTTATGTTCACCATCATAGAGAGTGGCAACGAGTTACTGTTACTTTGTAAAATGGAGTAGCTCACCTGACCATTTTGATTTCGATCTGCATCAATGGCTGAAACAGTTTTTATTACTGCTCCTACCGGACTGTTTTCTTTCACATATATATTGATTATGTTTTCTGTAAATAGAGGTTTATTATCATTTACATCTGACACGTGCACATTAATAACGCTCGTGCTTGAGAGAGGTGGGCTGCCCTCATCAATAGCAGTGATGCTGATGTTGTATTGAGACGCACTCTCTCTGTCAAGAGGACCGTCCACCACCAACGAATAGTAATTCTTGTAATTTGACTCTAATTTAAAAGGAACATTATTGGACATTTTACAGTTCACCATCCCATTTTTACCTCCGTCTTTATCAAATACTGAAACAAGTGCAATCGCAGTGCCTATGGCTGCGTCCTCCTTCACGGTGTTTAACAGAGAAGTCACTGAAATTTCAGGGGCGTTGTCATTGACGTCTAAAACTTCAATCAGTAATTTGGTGTTTGAGGTGAGAGGAGAAGATGCTCCATCAGTTGCTTGCACTCTAATCTCAAAAGCATTATTCTCTTCAAAGTCTATATTCTTTATATTTGTTACAGTCCCTGTTTTTTCATCAATGGCAAACAAATCAGTTTGTTTTCCTCTGCCTGCTTTACTGAATGAATATAACACTTTTCCATTTTGACCCACATCTAAGTCAGTAGCATTCAGGGTTATTATCGACGTACCTACCTTTGAATTCTCATACACACTGGCTTTGTACAGAGTTTGACTGAATACAGGAGGGTTATCATTACTGTCCAACACATTCACTATTATAGTCATACTGCCTGATTTAGCAGGAGTTCCCCCATCAATAGCAGTCAGTATGAGTCGGATTACAGAATGTTTTTCTCTGTCTAAGACTTTCTGAAGCAGTAATTCGGGAGTTACACTATTTCCTTTATGTGTAGCGAGAGAGAAATGTTCATTTTGGCTAAGCTTGTAGCTATGTACAGTATTTCTACCAACGTCTGCGTCGTCAGCAGGATGAAATGGAAATGTTGCCCCTACTGCTGTATTCTCTGTAATGTCGATTTCCTGTGACTTGCTTAGAAATGACGGGGAATTATCATTTGCATCTAGAACGATCATTTCAATCCGGTAAAGTTTTAAAGGGTTATTAATGACTGCTTCTACACTGAGGGAACATTTGTTCTCGTCGCCGCAGAGCGCCTCTCTGTCTATTCTCTCGTTAACGTACAGGGCACCAGTCTTTAGATTTACCTCGAAGTATTTCCTCTTAGATCCTGCAACGATTTGAAACATGCGGGGCTCCAAATCCTGGACATTGATGTTCAGATCTTTAGCGATATTTCCCACAACAGTCCCCAGATTGACCTCCTCTGAGACGGAGTAAGACAGCTGCCCAGACACCGCTTCCCAGAAACAATCCAGCACGACCAGGAAATATATCCAGCTCGTTTTGCTCGGTAAATTCATTATTCCATACATCGAGAAGAAGCATGTAGGCAATTCTCAACAGTACGTAACGGCAATTATGAAAAAAAGATCCAGGAAGATATTTCCAACCAATATTACGGTATTTCCACGACCAAACAAGACAACCGCTCTTTGTCGTCCGACCTCTCTTTGTAACAAAGCCCAGAGATGGATCATCCGCTGAATCTGGGAGGAGCCCCGAGCCACATAGAGACCGTTAAGATGTGATGGTCTACAGTGTCCCTCTGTGGACGAGTTTTAAAACTACACCTCAAATCAAAGAAAAAGCTAAATATAAATGTGTGAACATCCTCTTTGTTCGGCAAGAGATTGCAAAAAAAATTGAGACTCAAATATTAAACTACAGCGTGTACCCCACTGATTACTGACATTTTTTATATGGTTTGAATGAATAGTTTTTTTTAATACAGCCTGTTTTAAATATTAACTGAAGTTTTAATCAAATCCATACAGCACTGTCAATGAAATAAGGGTTTAGGTAAAAACAGAAATGCAATTACTTTTTAAAACGGAATTGCAATTGACTGCAAATATTACATGGACGGTTATATTGGAGAAACACTTTGCCATATGACATTTTGTTCAAGAGTTGTTGCAACGTATATTCGGAAATATATGTTAAAACACTCTGCGTCAGAACAAGGAGATTTTGAATTATTTTCTGAGAATTGAAGGTAAGTTTAACTGCAACAACACATGGAGTTCAGCGCCACGGATAGCGAATAACACACTGATTGCAAATCAACAATCGAACTTTACAGCAATGTACAAATCATCAACAAATTAATATCAAGCTACAAACTGAATAATCATCATTGCTGTTCTTGATACAAATTCCATCTTAAATGAAAAGGAGAGTCTGTGTAAATGCCGCCCATGACTGCTGGCAAACACGTCTCTAAAGTGACTTAACTAAAACCACGTGATCTCGTAGCCATTTTCTCTATAATCAGAACACGTAGGCCTACAGAAAATATTTGTATGTATTTCATTTCTTACCTTGTCTTGGTTGGGTAAAGTCTGAGTTCTGGTAAAAGTGTCTCCTCCGTTAATACTGATCAGTTCACCATCTACAGGCGGAAACGGTCCGGGGAAAACCACTACGTCACTCTTCATTGTGTCTGAGCTGAAACACACGTCGTACTGCTGAGTAGATTTAGTGTAAGACCAGCTCCCATCAGGGTGGGTGGTGATCATTGGGGCGCTGTACCTGCTGAAACTGCCGTCTGTCCTGTGGCATTTGACAGCTATTAAACTGATGAGGCTCAGCAGAAAGATCACTGACACCGACACAATGGCGATCAGCAGATACAGGTTCAAATCAGAGAAGCTCTCCTCCTTTATGGGCACATGTCTGAACTGAGTCTGGATGTCGGTTGTGCTTTCAACCACCACCACATCAATAGACACAGTAGCTGACAGGGAGGGTTCTCCGTTATCAGAAACCAACACCACCAAGGGGTGAGTTTTCAGGTCATTGTCACTCATTCTCCTCTTAGTCCTGATTTCTCCGCTACTGGTTCCAATCCGGAAGAGGTTGTTTCCTTTGGGCTCAGAGAGGTGATAAGAAAGCAGTGCATTGTATCCAGAGTCTGCGTCTACAGCCCTGATCTTTGCCACAAAGTATCCCGCCTCAGCAGAATAGGGGATGCTCTCACTGTTAACCGAGCTGTGCTCAGAATAGGGCGCGAGAATTGTTGGATTATTGTCATTTTCATCCAGAATTAAAACGTTGACAGTCACGTTGCTGCTGAGAGGAGGAACACCAGAGTCTGTGGCCTGGACTTTAAACTGAAACGTGTTTAACTCCTCATAGTTAAAAGACTGCAGGCTGACTATATCTCCAGTCTCTGAGTTGATGTTCAACATTGTAGATAACGGGACTGAGTCCCTTTTACTTTGCAAAAAGGAATAGCTCACCTGGCCATTTTGACTGATATCGATATCAACTGCAGTCACTGTTTTAATTACTGTTCCTACTGGACTGTTTTCTTTCACATAAATATTAACGAACGGCTCTGAGAAGTGAGGCGGGTTATCATTAACATCAGACACATGCACTGTCACTATGTTGGTTCTGGAGAGAGGCGGAGTCCCTCCATCTGTCGCTACGATAACGACATTGTACTCGGATATAGTCTCTCTGTCAAGCAGACCATTAACTACCAACGAATAATAGTTTTTGTAATTTGTGTCTAATTTAAAGGGGGCATCATTTGCAATGACTGCCTTTACTTCACCGTTTTTCCCACCATCTTTGTCCAGCACAGAAACAAGTGCTATAGCAGTTCCTACCTCTGCGTCCTCCTTCACAGTGTTTAGTAGTGACGTCACAGTGATCTCAGGAGCGTTATCATTTAGGTCCAATACTTCTACCAGCACTTTACAATGAGCAGACATTGGAGGCTGCCCTTTGTCACTGGCCTGTGCGTGGATCTCAAAAGCAGGATTTAGTTCAAAGTCGATTTTACCTCTGACTAAAATTGCACCAGATTTAGAATCAATTTGAAATAAATCTAAAATGTGATCCTGGCCTTTACTTCTCAATGAATATTCAATGTCAGCATTTAATCCCTCATCTGCGTCAGTTGCATTCAGAACTATAACAGTATTACCCACTGCTAAATTCTCAGAAATCCTTGCCTTGTATAAAGAGCTAGTGAAAACCGGAGCATTGTCGTTATTATCTAAAATATTAATGATGATTTGAGACGTTCCTGATTTAGCTGGATTGCCACCGTCGACAGCAGTCACTGTTAGTCTTACAGTATTTTGTTTTTCTCGGTCTAATCCTTTCTGGAGCACAAGTTCGGCAGACACACTTTCTCCCCCCTTGTGCACCTCTAAAGAAAAATAATCATTTGTACTGAGCTTGTAAGAACTGACACTATTTGTACCAACATCGAGATCTGATGCCCCTATAAATCCAAATTTCCCTCCTGGCACAGTGCTTTCAGCAATGTTAAGAGACTGCAGTTTCTCAGGGAAATATGGTGCATTGTCATTTATATCAACTATATTTACCTCGAATCGGTAAAGCTTTAGTGGATTGTTTATCACGGCCTCTACATCGACAGTACATGTTGTAGCCTTCGCACAAAGCTCCTCACGGTCGATTCTTTCCTTGACATAAAGAACGCCCGTTTTTAAATGTACGTCGAAATATTTTCTCTTTGATCCGCTTACAATCTGAAACATACGTGCCTCCAATTCGTGTACATTAAGATTTAGATCTTTAGCAAGATTTCCCACAGAAGTCCCCGGGTTTACCTCCTCTGACACAGAGTAAGAGAGCTGCCCAGACCCCGCTTCCAAGCAACAATCCAAAAGAACAAGGACTATATAAATCCTAAAGGGGTTCCATATCCTCCGCAGCGACATATTTGTATCCAACGTGAACAGAGCATATGGATGCTTATCTCCAAAATCCCGTTTTATAATTAAGGATGAAACCAAGTGCCAAAATCCAGGTCCTTGCTCGAAATTATGTCCACTCAAGCTAGTCTTTCACTGCGCCTCTTTGTAACAAAGCCGAACGAAACAGCATTATCCTCTGAATCTGGGAGGAGCCTGAAGCAACCAAGAGTCACTGAAAATGTGATGGTCTACAATGTCCCCGTGTGGTAGTTTAAAATCATTACTTTCAACACTCAAAACAAAAACAAAAATCACTTAATATCTGAACTCTCAAGAAAATATACGTAATTGAAAAACACAAAATAACCGTCCAAGTCCCCAATTAACGTATTGAAATATTCGTATTTGTACAAAAACAGGATACAAATATAAATTACAAATAGACCATACTGCATTCTCCGTTTCTTGTTAAGCGTATGAACCATGGCAATGAGATTATGATTCAATGCAATGATTCTGATTCTGATTATCCAGAGACACAATCAATTGTGGAGAAATCTCTTAGACATCACGTATCAATAATTATAAAACAATGTAAGAAACTTGGTAACACTTTCTATTAGCTCCTCAACTCATATGCATTAAAGTCAAATATAATGCATTTATAATGCTTTATATCACTAAAACAGAAATGATACTTTCTGATTCACTAAAAAAAATATTTCTAAAAAAATATTTCTAAAAAAATATGTTACATTGTTATGAGACAAAATATTATAGATGTGACTCAGTTATTCGTGGCTTGTGCATGCTCGTGATACACACTTCTACATCAACGGTAGTAAGGACACAGATTATGTTGCAATAGATCATGCAATTTGATGCATTTATCATAGTTCCTGCTTCATCATGAGTCATTATTTTTGCATTGTTACATAATTGTATTTTGTTATGCACTCGTCAAATATTCTCTCCATGTTAATAAACCATGGCGCTCATTTCAGCGCCATGGACAACGAAATAGAAGTATTGCAGTGCTCTCGGAAGTATTTTGTTACTTCCACAGTACCTTAGCCCATGATTCGAAAAAAACACATTTAAAAAAAACAGTTATAAAGAACAATGTTGAAAGTTATCCGAAATAATTTGTATGTCATGTAAGTAAAGAGGAGCACGGAGGAACATGTTCCCTTTCAGCGGTACACCTGTAGAATTAAATAGCACATACAATGAAACTTGTTGCTTTTTCATATTTTTCTTACCTTGTCTGTGTTGGGTAAAGTCTGAGTTCTGGTAAAAGTGTCCCCTCCGTTAATACTGATCAGTTCACCATCTACAGGCGGAAACGGTCCGGGGAAAACCACTACGTCACTCTTCATTGTGTCTGAGCTGAAACACACGTCGTACTGCTGAGTAGATTTAGAGTAAGACCAGCTCCCGTCAGGGTGGGTGGTGATCATTGGGACGCTGTACCTGCTGAAACTGCCGTCTGTCCTGTGGCATTTGACAGCTATTAAACTGATGAGGCTCAGCAGAAAGATCACTGACACCGACACAATGGCGATCAGCAGATACAGGTTCAAATCTGAGAAGCTCTCCTCCTTTGTGGGCACATGTCTGAACTGAGTCTGGATGTCGGCTGTGCTTTCAACCACCACCACATCAATAGACACAGTAGCTGACAGGGAGGGTTCTCCATTATCAGAAACCAACACCACCAAGGGGTGAGTTTTCAGGTCATTGTCACTCATTCTCCTCTTAGTCCTGATTTCTCCGCTACTGGTTCCAATCCGGAAGAGGTTGTTTCCTTTGGGCTCAGAGAGGTGATAAGAAAGCAGCGCATTGTATCCAGAGTCTGCGTCTACAGCCCTGATCTTTGCCACAAAGTATCCCGCCTCAGCAGAATAGGGGATGCTCTCACTGTTAACGGAGCCATGCTCAGAATAGGGCGCGAGGATTGTTGGATTATTGTCATTTTCCAGAATTAAAACGTTCACAGTCACGTTGCTGCTGAGAGGAGGAACACCAGAGTCTGTGGCCTGGACTTTAAACTGAAACGTGTTTAACTCCTCATAGTTAAAAGACTGCAGGCTGACTATATCTCCAGTCTCTGAGTTGATGTTCACCATTGAGGACAACGGATTACTACGATCTAAAAGAGAATAGCTAACGTGTCTGTTTTGGTCAACGTCAACATCAGTTGCAGTCACTGTTTTAATGACTCCTCCCACTGCACTGTTTTCCTTCACATATACATTAATTAGCGGCTCTGGGAATAGCGGTGCATTATCATTCACATCAGACACGTCTATAGAAAGTATGCTCGCGCTGGAGAGCGATGGGGTTCCTTTATCGGTGGCTACTATGGTTACATTGTAGATAGAGACTCTCTCTCTGTCCAGGGGCCCGTCAACTAACAAAGAATAATAATTCTTGTAGTTTGTTTCAAGTTTAAGTGGGACCTCGTTTTTAATTAGAATTTTCACATCACCGTTTTTCCCACCATCCTTATCGAGGACTGACACTAGAGCAACTACAGTGCCTACCTCAGCGTCCTCTTTCACTGTGGTGTGTAGTGACGTCACCGTGATCTCAGGAGCGTTATCGTTTACGTCCATCACCTCTACCAGCACTTTACAGTGAGCGGACATTGGAGGCTGCCCTTTATCACTGGCTTCTACACGTATCTCAAAAGCTTTTTTTTCTTCAAAGTCAATATTACCTTTTACCTTAATAACACCCGTCTTACTATCAATTTCAAACATATCAAGTACGTGATCTTGATCTTTGCTTCTTAGTGAATATACAATGTGACTGTTCAGGCCCTCATCTGCATCGGTCGCATTCACGGTGATTACTATTGTACCGAGAGGCGTGTTTTCTGGAACTTCAGTCTTATACAACGTCTGGCTGAATATTGGAAGGTTATCGTTATTGTCTAAAACCTTAACAACGATTTGTGAGGTGCCTGATTTTGGAGGATTTCCTCCATCTACCGCGGTCAGTGTCATTGTGATCACAGGTTGCTTCTCTCGGTCTAAAGCTTTCTGCAAAACTAACTCGGCAGACACACTGTCCCCTTCTTTGTGCACTGCCAAAGAGAAATGCTCATTTTGGCTTAATTTGTAAGTACTGACTCCATTTCTCCCCACATCTACATCAGTTGCTTGAGATAATGCGAATTTCACTCCTGGTAAAGAGCTCTCTGCGATGTACAAATGTTGCAAATCGGTCGTAAACAATGGAGCATTGTCATTAATATCTAAAATATCTACATCGATACGGAAAAGCTTCAACGGGTTATTAATGACAGCCTCTTCACTGACTGAGCATTTCAGTTCCTCTGCGCAAAGCTCCTCTCTGTCTATTCTCTCACTGACATATAGTACACCAGTCTTTAGATTTACCTCGAATAATTTTCTCTTTGATCCGGTAACAATTTGAAACATGCGTGATTCCAAGTCCTGTGATTTAAGGTTTAGGTCCTTTGCGATATTTCCAACAGGAGTCCCCGGGTTCACCTCCTCTGAGACTGAATAGGAGAGCTGCCCCGACACAGTTTCCCAGTGACAATCCAGTAGAAAGACTCCTAGAAATATCCCAAAATAGCTCCATCCATAAGGCAAAGACATGTTTCTGTTCAATGTAAAAAAATCATAAATACTACATCCAATAAGGCTCAGATATTTCAAACCGTATGGAAGATATCAACGAAGTGAGCTTTGAATATAATTCTGCTGTTTTCCACCGTCCTGCCTTTTTAACAAAGACTGTAGACTGGGTCCAATCGCCTGAAAACGGGAGGGGCCTAGGTCTGTAAGAACCGAGTGCTGTCTCTTGATGGATCAACAGCGGCGCTATGTGGCGAAATAGAAAACATCTAGATGTGAGTGAAAATGTAATGTTGTCTCCTCTTAAGCAGCATTTACCTCACGCCATGAAATATTGATTATATGTGCTGCTCAATCATTTTCTAAAAATGTAATTTCAGCACCACGGACGTGTTGTCCGTGGTGCTGAAATTACATTTACATTACACCCAAGAGCAATTATTTAAATACACTCTCTCTCTCTCTCTATCCCTCTCTCTCTCTCTCTCTCTCTCTCTCTCTCTCTCTCTCTCTCTCTCTCTCATATATACATTCATATATATATATATATGCTATCTGGGGACTTTGTCATGTTACTTTCCCTTTTGGTGAAAGATCATCTGACATTCAGCTTCCAGAAAAGATTCAGATAGTTATTTGGGTATTCCAAAGGCAATTTGTGAATTGCACCAAGGATCCCTGTGATACTTGTATCCTGCATTTCTGACTTTTTTTTAGTTATTGTGTTGTATTAACACATATTTGTATGAATTAATTCCTGGAAGAAAACACAGTGCATTAAAACAACTGCAACAGGAAGCTGAACAGTAGCCAAAACATTTACAAATAATAATACATTTTCCTCCCACTGCTTTCATTTCGCTCTCTTTTCCTTTTTTCCTTTATTTTTCAGCCTTTAGGGTAATACATAAACATAATTGGACCCTATTGTTGTGCTGCATAAACATCCTTGAGCTTTAGTGTATTTTACCGTTCCTCCGTATTTCCACAGAGACAGTAGTCATGAGTTTATGAACGTTCTCTCGTTTGTAATCCCAGGATTAAGCCCTGGCTTCAGAAACTCCTGTCCTATTTCCATTCTGTACGAAACATGATTTGATTTGAAAATATTAATAACCATCACACACTGAGCTGCAGTCATCCGTAAACTCCAAAATCCAATAATAATAATAGCTCACAATGCATAACCTGTGCTCAATTCTCCTAATGTAGGACGCAGAAAATAGTATGTACGGTATACAGGGATACTGAGTAAAATGAACATCTAGGTTACTTGTTTATACACACACACACATACACATACATACACACAAACAAACACAAACACACACACCACCTGGCCCATCAGACATAGACTTCCCATGATGAAATTCAATGATTCATAGTTTATTTGTAGGTCACTGTCTATACTGCACTGGCCTTAAAGGACTTTAGTCTGCATTATTTTTCTCAAACAATCAACATGACACACATGGGTGACCAATACTGCAGATTACTCAGCACTATAAAGATAATTTGTATTTTTTTTACCACATATTTTGCTCTGTGGCTTGCAGGTACTGACTTTGTTTGTAGGTTAAATGAAAATAGCCATTTACGTAGGTCCTGAAACACATGTACTACAATCAGTCATACCAAGATATAACAACAACTATACAAGTGTCTAAAATTAACTTAGTCTTGCATTGCCCACACAAAGTATTGTAATATAAGATATAGTTCTGAATCCAGCAAAGTCAGGGCCTGTTACTGAGCATGCTCTGTAGGCAATGTGGAGGAAACCCTGATTCTGTCATGGAGACATAAAAAAAGAGGCTGAACACATCTCCTCCTCTTCCAATGCCACATACAGCTCCTCTGGGAAGCATGCAGAGAGGTCAATTCATACATTAATAGCTCTGTATGCACTAATGCAGAAACTAATATCATTACGTTTGAATTGAAAATGAGGACAATAATTAGATTTCATCAATTAACTCTGTATTCATTGATGATAGTCATATTTCCTGAGGATATGATCATTTGCTGAATAATTAATAATGAATAAATGGGGGTTTGGAAAAACACACAGTATTCACTCCCTGAACCCAGGGAAATGTGCATAATAAACCTAGTGGGTAAATACACGTGTGCCTTTTAACCTGCTTCTCTGTCTGCAGTTCCCTCATCACGTGATTAAGTTAAAAGGAGGAACAGTAGGCTGCACCATGAGCAGTGTGATCAAAGGGGCAGAGGAAGCGGAAGGAGAGGGAAGGGGGTGGCAGAGGCGGAAGCAGTCAACAGCACATTTTAAGGCGTGTTCACTGCATTATTAAAGGGCTACCTCTACACATAGCGACCAAATAAGCTTATATTTCTCCTCAATAAGAATAATTTAATGATGGACCTTTGCATAGCTATTAGCTGTGTGTGTGCTTGTGAGTAAATGTGTCTTATAAGGGCATGTACTGTACTGTTCATCTGTGTGTGAGTAGATGGGGGAAGGGTGCTGAACATGCTCCAAGGCAGGTCCCCCCCCCTTTCCTCTCTCCTTCTGCACAGCTCTCTTGTCTCCATAGCAACACCATCTCAGGCACAGACATGGTGCACAAACATACACCCTTATAAATCCAGAAGCCTATTGGTCTATTTTTTCTACGAGTGCAATAGTATAAAAATGAACACACCACTGATGTCTCTGCTACTCTACTGAATACTTTCACATAGCCCTTTCATCACACTGAACGAACAAGAACACATTGTGACACACACACACACACTCTCAAAAACAACTAATACCAGGCTGTCCACAGTTGCAGTTGTGCTGCTCATGCATTGATAATGTAGCACTGCAGCAGCATATTCACTATGACAGATTCACTTTAGCAGCAGCGCCGGCTTCTTGTTCCACCCCCTTAAGCCCCACAGAGAGCCTGACCTTTGCATTCAGCCAGGCCCAATCCACTGTACCCTCTCTGGTCCAGGGCTCTGGGGACCACCCCCACTCCTTACACTACATCCTGCTTTGTGTGACGAGATACTGATGTCATGTAGCTATTTCTGTGTGGAGCAGAGCTCATCACGGCACAAGGGGGCAACCTACTCCCTGTGCATGTTTCTTTTTCACTCAGTACTAACCCTCCAGTTATGTATCATGCTTTTTGTCCAGATGTAATCTTTTTTTTGCTTTTCCTTTGTGCAGAGCCTTATTTATAGGGGCGTTTTTTTCTGGCGACTCTCTGATAAACAGCTGTGATACGATTCATGGAGCATTTGATTTTAGAAATGTGCTTTTTTATGACTTTGTATGAACCCCACACAAATAGTACTCTACGAGACCACTAGACTCACACTGGCATGCACACCAACAGCTATACATGACCAGATGCCAGAGGTTAACACCTGAACATCAGCAATGATAAAAAGACAGAGAAAGAAAGGGAGAGAGAAAGGGAGGTTGGGGACGATAAATCACTCCTAGTATTTAATCCAACTATCACTTAATCATTTACTTCCAAATCTGCACTCGCCTCCTGGTTTCTGGAGTAAGTAGGACAGGGGCGGGTCCAGGGAAACATGAGCTGGAACCAAATGAAAACCAGGACACAGCAATATGGAGCTTGCCCAAACACACACACGTGCACATACCCTAGAGATAAAACTCGAGGCACACCAACATAGTGTTCACTCATTTGGAAAGTAATGGCACAATGCCCACAAATCACATAATGAGTTACTCTACTGTAAAATAACAGACGAGAAACAGCGTGTTGTTGAGGCTCAGGTTCTATTTGATGAGCTGTCATCGCTTAATGAAGGAGATATTTACATTTTAACTCGGCACACAGGCCTATTATTGCTTATACATTTTCTAGACAACCCTTTGTTTGTTTCTTCACAAGTTGATGGACTGTTACAACGTATGTTGTTTTGTGGCCTCTCTTTCAAACGGTAGCCATTGCTTACAATAAGTTTATTCATTTATGTAATTATTTACCTTTTTTGTTTTATTTATTACCTCCATTTCGTCTTATAGTTTATTTGTTGTGCTCTTTTGAGTCTTGGATTAAAAACGATTTCAGCTTTATTGAAAATGAGGTTACTGCCTCAATGTGTTTCCACAATATAAACGTTGAATTTAGAAATAATATATAAACATCATTTTAAAATCCTGCTATTACAATTTCAGTTGTTACACAAAGTCAACAGACAGGGTGAGTTAATAAACTTATAACAATGAATATAGTCATTCATGGAAAGCATCTATATAGAGTTTAACTGCAGGAAGGAATCCTCAGGGTTTGTGTGGTGTTCATATATTTCTGTGTATACAAGAGGTGTGAGTGTGACATGGTAATGGTAAAAGAGATAAACAAAAAGAGAAACTATGTGTCCATGAATTGTACATAACTTAAAATGTCCAAATGTATCTCATATATATGTATTTTAAAATCATAAAATGTAGCTAAAAGCATGTAGAAGTAGGGGTACTTTCAAGGTTTACTTTGCAACAGTAGACCATTAATAAAAAATGTCAATAAAACAGGATGTAAAACAGGCTTTGGAAGCAACAAAGCTAGCATGGGAATCTGATTGGTCAGCTAGAATCAACGTGACTGTAATGGACACTCTGATTGGCTCAACATTGTGCCTGGAGACAAAGGCAGTGTCTGATGGATCTCTGCTTTCACAGGGTGTACCCATAATAGATTCACTACCCCCCACCCCCCCTCTTGTATCCATAGTGACGCAGATGCAGCCGTCAGCGCCCCTCCCTGCTTCCCCCTCCACCGCACCCATCTTTGTGAGCACATATGCCAAGGTATATACTTTAAGCTAATCATAACCAAATATACGCGTTACATTTGTCTAAAGTGCATATATTTTCCACATTGTTACAAACATTTAATATAAGGTCCCCCTCCCAACTCTATTTCTCTTCTATTCTCTCTCTCTCTATCTCAATCTCTTATTCCCAGTCAAGCACAGGGACAGCGTGAACCAAACCGTTTTTTTATGGGATTAAGAATAAATCTAGCTTCATAGTCAGGCATGGATAACCTAGATTTGTCAATCAAACTGTTCACTGAGGGGGAGAGAATAGGCTGTGTTGGCTTTAATCAGCACGAAAAATGGGACAGGATCAGCTTTCTGTGGATCAATACTAACACAGAAAACTCAATAAGAATACCAGTCAATAGACTGCCCCATACAGAGTGGCATCATGCTAAATAATTGAATGTATTGACAACACAGACATAAGGGACAAAAGAAAAAGGCATGTCATTTATACTTTTCGCCACAAGGGGGGGCTTTTTTACCCCTCTCTTTTTTCTCTATAGCGGTTTCCACAGACAGACTGATGTTAGAGGCAGGCAATGCTTTCAAACCTCATATCAGATTAGCACGCTCACACACTCCAAAACATTATATTTGTGGTACTGAGATACTAGCAGCCTTGGTGTCTGCCGCACATTTCCTCCGCCTGCGGAAATTAAAATGTCCTCTTTCTTAGATGGGGATGGAGATGTGGATGTTTCTAACAATACCTGCACATTCCAACCCAGCTTGATACATATCAAAACAAAGAGGGAATAACCGAGAGATAAATCCATCAGCCACAACTGAAGACTATGCAGAATATCCTTTATAGAGAACTCTATACTTTATATCATTCACATGTTACGAGCAATTACACAACTGCAACTATAAAGCTTAGTGTATACACACACACACACACACACACACACACACACACCACACACACACACACACACACACACACACAGACATTTATATTTCGCATACATTAGCAAACTAAACCTACACGTATTGATGTAGCATTGTGTAATGTCTATTTTTAGTTTCTTATCAGTTATGCAGTATACGCAGCAGGCAGTGCTGCATGTGAAGTGCAATGCAGGTGCAGGCCTGATGCGATAGGGCTTGGCCCATTTCTTTAAAAAAAAGGTCTGAATAATAGAGGAGAGTGCTGGCCTGCAGAGAATCTGATGGAAACAGCTGAAATGGCTTTGTGAGGTTGCTCCACTTCCCGCAGAAAGAGAACTATTTATAAAAATAATGACTTGCCTACCAATCATTTAAGATTTAAGCCTGGGCTCTGTTGCTGCCGGTCTCCGAGAATAGCAAACACAATCTTCCACTCTCATCAGCATCAAAACTTAAACACCTACATGGACATCCCACTAGCATGTGTAGCAACAGAAGCTTTTTATGATGTGGTTAGTATTTTAAGTGCACCATGAGTGTGCAATTTAGCTTAAATATGTGTGTGTTACAAATGCTGGCAAGGCTTCCGACATGCAGATACATTATGGTTATCATCACCTCAATCAGGCCAAAGTTTATAGAGAATAACAATAGCAGAACGAAAAATAAATAATAAGCAGTCTGCACATAAGTCTGTTAAGGGTGAGTGTCATCCTAGCTTTCTCTCTGTTGCCCTGTCAAAGCTACTCCTCATGGCATCATTAAGATGATTCCACTTAATCGCATTAGAGGAGTAACATAGAATTATTACTTTACACACTTTGCAGAGGCCTTAATCCAGGGCAAGTGGGAATACTGACAGCAGCAGCAGAATAGAAGAAGGCTTCGACAGGAATTTCATATTTGTAACACCTGAAGAAACACTGATCATGTTTTAGTTACTAACCATACAGCATATGGAGATATAATATCCTAGTGATATGTACTGCAGGGCTGGATCGCACTACATATTTCTGTTTTACTGGTCACTGAGTATTCTTCTTTCTTTTTCTTATTTTCTTAAGATAAGAAGCACTACCAGTTCATTTTATTTCTCTAGTTCACAGTTATAGGACAAAGCAAAGTGAATCAGGATTAAGTTGAACATAAGGGAGTAAACAAGGGCTTAGGGAACAATTATTATCTAGTCTTATTGCAAAGACCCCATTTACTTTAGTCTGTAAACAAGCAGACCAAACTCCTTGTTGTTTTGGTTTTCTTTCTTTTTTTAACGCCCTTTGATGTCTCTATCTTCTCTTGTTTTGCTCCTCTTCTCACGTTAAAGAGATTCTCCCTTCATTATCTGGAATGTGATGCATAGATCATCTGGCCTAGTGTCTGGTGTGGAACATTACATTTTTTTTTAAAGTTTTTCTTATCGATATATCTTGTAACAGCTGATCGGGTTGTCTGGTGTAAAACCCTGCTTATTTCTAATTCAAACTAAACACAACCAAAATGTACATTAGAGCCACTGAGACCTGGACTGTTAGTTAAAAGCTTAATGAGATGAGCGACAAAGACTCAGAGACACAAACACTTGATTGCAACTAAAAACACAACGTAATGACACCTTCATTTACAAATCTGCAAAACTAAGTATGCAATTAAGCATGTTCTCATCCTCTAATACCCTGACTCTGCAAGTATGAAACTATTATGGGTGGCTAAACACAGTCTAAGAGTATCAAATGCAATTGTAAGACCAAAATGTCATCATCTGAAATAAACAAGTGTTATTTGTAGTTGAACAAAAAACATCATACCCTGACATTTGGAGATTACCTTAAATCAGATTACATATAGGCTATATGATTTTACTCAAATCCCCATATAATAAAGCACTGATTATATGTCAATTCAAACTATATTTACTTCATAACTGATACTGTTTCATAAAAAATCATGTGTAATTGTCACTTGACTGGTAGTGCAACTCTCTCATACACACACACCAAACCTATACAATAGGCACAAGGCTGCACACCAGGATCCAGCAGAGCCTTATCTTTCAATGAGACCTGATGAAATGCACACCCTCAATAAAGACTCATACACAACAACATGTATCATACAGTACATATGGTGCAAAATGACCTTAATTTCTCAGTGCATAGAGCATAGCTTCAAATAAAAGAAAAGTTGAGAGGCAATATTGAAACCTGTGGTACTAAAAAACAATAGACCAGTTGAAGTCATCCTGGACACCACCCTCTCCTTCCAGGCGCACATCAAATCTGTCACCAAATCGGCTTTCTACCAACTCTAAAACATTTAATACACGCTTTCATCACCTCCCGCCTCGACTATTGCAATGGAGTCCTGTCCGGGGTTCCCAGCAAAGCCCTGGCTCCAATACGTCCAGCACTCTGCCGCCAGGCTTCTCACCTGCACCAAGCCCTGGCAACACATCACCCCCACCCTCATCCACCTTCACTGGCTGCCGGTCAAGTCCCGGATTCAGTACAAAACACTCCTCCTCACTTACAAGTCTCTCCATGCCCTCGCCCCCCAGTACTTATCGGACCTCCTCCATCCCTACACCCCTTCTCGGAGTCTGCGGTCCTCAGACACGGGCCTGCTCTCCATTCCCCGCTCTCGCCTCCGAACGGTTGGTGACCGGGCGTTCAGTGTTGCGGCCCCCACCATCTGGAATGCACTTCCTGCAAGATCCGCAATGCAGCTTCCCTGGACATCTTCAAGTCATCATTAAAAACTCACCTGTTCACCATGGCCTTTGACCCCTATCCCATCACAGTCCCCCTGCTTCCACTCCTACTGCTATTTATTACATTATTATTTGCCCCTTTTGTTTGTTTGTTTGTTTGTTTGTTTGTTTGTTTGTTCACCATGTAAAGCGGCCTTGGGTCTCTTGAAAGGCGCAATACAAATGTAATCTATTATTATTATTAAAAGCCTATTTTGATAACATCATTGAATATCTTTGATAAAGCCATGCCTTTCAGTATCTCTGACAGTTCTCACGCTGCATATGAAGTAGCCCTTCACAATTGTTCTGTCAATTCAGTTAAAAAACAATATGAATACAGGACACACGCACTTACAATTAGAGGGAATAGGTTCACCTTCATCTTTTGCTCTAGGCCTGAGGCTGTGATGAGCCAGATATTTTAGTTTTGTCCATTCCCTCTACTTTTGTTGAAGTTTCAAGGTTGAGAGAGAGAAAGGTGCTCTGACATATTCATCTCTACCCATAGCTCCAGTTTCTACTGAGAGAGGGGGTAGTGTGGAGAGGAGAGGCTGTCTCTGTGGTTGGAAAGAGAGATGAGAGAGAAGGGAGCATGATGGAATAAATAATGACGGACAACACTGTTTTCCAATAGCAATTAGCAACCAAACTAAGACTTAAAGACTTAAATGAAAAAGAGATGTCAGAGAGAACGAGGGGTAGAGTAACACAGCCTCCAAAACATGTCAGCCATTTTCTATCAAAATGTTATTATGTGAAGAGACAGGAGGGGGCATAAGAGAGAGCACCAGCTAGAGGAGATCAGGGTGCGTAGGAGGAGGGGAGGGATGGAGAAAATCTGAGAAATATTCTTTGTGTAAAAATAAGCTCGGAGAAGATATATGAAAATAAAAAGAAACCAGCTAATGAAAAGGAGTTAATTAAAGGTGAAGATGAGAAGGACTGCACACTAGACTGGATAAGAGTGTGGTAGTGATAATGGGAACAAAGGCAAAGGAAGACGGAGGGAGGGAGCCAGCCGGTGGGAAGAGAGAGTGGGATATGAGTCAGGCTTACTGCACTAACACACATCTTCCACACCCATGTCTCATTGTTTTTCATACTCTACACACCCACTAGATAAGATGGCGGGAAACGTGGAAGAAAATGTAGCTATCGGCACACGTGTAAACATCCTCGTACAGAACTCAAGTATGTGTGGCTACAGGGCATCACATAAACAAATCTCCCTAATATCATGACAGCATTTTAGCAATGACACTAACTGCCAAAATTCCTGATTTAATTTTTGCATGGCAGATGGTTCATTTTAAAAATAAACACAGCAGACCAACTTCACAAAATGAAAAGCTACATGTGGGATGAGATGACTCACCCACTGTACATAACAGCTCATTGGTGCACACTCAAAAATATGACCAGAAGGAGCCAAATGATGTTCAGACAATTTTTTAAATAAGGAGAAAACAGATAAGACATTTCAGGCTATAGCTTTAGTTTGTGTTAAAGACAGGCTTCCCTTTACATAACAGTATCAATATCACTTGAGCACACACTGTGACTTATATAAATACAATACTGACCACATATTTATGCTTTTGCATTTAATTTTAAATGCATATCATTGCTTTTATTAAACTGCCTTGTTGTACAATCTTGCTACAGGATCATGCAATTGCTGAAACCCCCATATGTTCAGTTATGTTTAACCTACAGCAGCAATGTGCTCTTTACATGAAATACATATCAGTGTTAGCTCTCATAGGCAAGTTATGCTCAGACCAGATCTCTCTATATACAACTATTGAAACATACTAGAAAAATCAAGACCACAGATCAACACATTTATATTTTTGTGAATACAATGCTGACAATGTTTTCATGGTTTATTAATCATACTACAAAACCAGACCACTTGATGAATACGTATACAACTAATTACACATACTTGAAAATAAATATCAAGTTGTTCAGCAGTTTTCAGACATTATTGTTTTTTTTTAAAGACTTGTAACTAAACAAACACTATTAAGCTTTATAAACAGAGACGTGCAACGTTCAGAGAAATACAATTGAGCTTAAAACAAGGTGAGGCAATTACACAAGATGCTTAATACGGGCATTAGTCTAGGGGTAAAAGGTCACCGGGGGATGAGGAGGCCTGCCGTTAGAGACTGGATACATTTAACAGCTAACATCTGATCCCATTCATGCATAGCCAGAAATAAATACAACATACGGTATTTAAGCAGACATATGTATGGCAACTGTGGCCTTATACCCCCTCTACTCCACAGTGAGCAGTGCAGGATACTGCTGTAAGAAGGCAATCCTCTTACGTAGACTGCATCCAATGTCTAAACAGCTGAGTCTGGATTTCCCTCACCCATTAATAGATGTTATCAATCAGAGATCACAATCCCATCCATAAATCTAGATCTCAGGACTTAGGATGCTTTTAGGTTCTCATCAGTGTGACCGTTAAGGGGATTTTCAAACAACTGGGTCCTCACTTGTTTTCCACTTAATAGCAGTCTGTCTTGCTTGCAGCCTTGCACTGGCTGCTCACTCTGTTCAATCCTCCAGGCAAGCGCTGATGACCTAAGCACAGCAGCAGATGTTGTGGCTGTATGAGCACCGATGCCAAACAAGTGCAGACCTACATCTGTTCTGATCTCTGTTGATTCAAAAAAAAAAAAAAGACAAAAAAAAACATTTAATCTTTGCACAGGCCTAACTATCAAGCACTGGTTATTACATCAGACAGACATGTATAGCTAGGCTTACCTGTTTCTATAAGCTTTTATTGTATTCATATTATTTCTCTAAATTACTACATTATTAAGAGATGTGTTCATTCAAAAATAAAACAAGTGAGTAGATTGGCATAACGCAGCACTCAAGCTCATGTCATCTAGCACTTAAAATGAAACTTGAAAAAAGTGAGCGCACCTTGGTTCTAATTATTAGAGATACATATGATTGCTGATAGAGGAAGATGTTGTTAGCACCCTGGAGAAAAGCCTTGATTTGGCTGCAGGGAAGTGATTCTAAAGTGAGAGTGTCAAGGTCCAACCTATAGGACTCACCACGCCACGAGTCAATGCACTGAGACGTAATGAAACTGAGGGTTTATATAACCGAGTAGTGGAGAGGAGAAAGGGGTCAGCCCTATTCCCACACGAGATCAGGCTTGAAAGAAATAGGAGCGAGACAGAAGAATCTTTACAAATATAAACTATTTCTGTCCTTACATTTTGCTATCATGCAAATGCAACCAGGTCAGACACAAAATAGGTTCAAAAAAATGAAATGTATGTATCAGGGTGAAAGAGGCTGTTTGACCCATATACTTCAGGGACTAGCCTGGGCCACACATGGCATGTTCTAGCACAAATTACAAGAGCAAAAGGAGCATTGCCAGGGAGTCTTGGCCAACAGTTGTTCCATCAGCCCACAAAGACATGTTTTGCTTTCTGACTCTGATATTGCCCTTTTAATCCAGAGGCAAAAAGGAGTAGATCTGCATGCAGTGCATTACAGATAAAACTGGCATCAATTCACAGAAAAGCACAGGATTTAAAGATGTGGATAAATCAGACTTAAAGTTCAAGGCCCAGAATACATCATTTTTTAACACAAAGAAATAGTAGTTTACAGTTTAACTTGATATAGAAAGAGATGTTTTACTTTGCCCAACCGTTCTCTGCAACTCTGCCTTCAAAGCACAGCACCACACCGTGATGTACAAACAGCTTATTGACCAAATACTATAAGCTGCGCTGCTGCAGTGCCTTGCTGACATTCACATTAACAACCTCCTGATTCACCATCACCTGCAAGGTCTGCAAAGTAGAAAAGCTGACACAGACACACACACAATCAGGCACAGTATCAGTCCAGATAACAAAATGTTCAGCAGAATCTGGACAATATGCCGCTTATCTAAAACAATACAATATGACCTAAAACAGCAGGTATTTATTGAACTTGTCAACATAATGCCATGATAAAAGTAAACAACCAAACTTGATATACCATCTCCCTTCTTCCATCTGAAGAGCCTCTTCATCTTAATTTGTAAAAAATAACGCTCTGGTCACAATACTCACAGACATTCTTACTAGCACTCTGAGTTAACGCAGTATGGTTACCTGGGTGTTAATATTAGTGAATAACAAAGACACAATGACCAGACCACCTCAACACTTTTTTGTTTTGCCTAGTCTGCTGTAATTTTCCTTTCAATTTTTTATTTTTATGTTTTGTTCTTTAGGATGACTTAAACAAAATGTATTTGCTTTAAACATGTTTACTTAAATGTATATCTAAAAGGTGTAGTCTATAGATTTCCTTTACTTCTCTCCCCGTTTGCACATGAACGATGTATGTGGACAATTAAACATTTGTGTGAAATTTCACACAATGAGAGGTTAGGCAGAGCAACAGAGGTCGGTGACTAGAAGTTTGCAAAATACAACAGTAGGGAGAAAGGTGCTATTTAATAACATAGTTCAAACTAGCATCTTTAACCATGCATTAATTTAATGTATTATACAGTTATCGCAGTATTGAACATCAGCTACTGTGACATGGGTCTGCTAGCGTTATTGTTTTTTCAATTTAACGTGGGAGCTTTGTACTTTGTCTTGTGTTTATGGTGACAGTTTGGTCTGTGATGGATACAATGTGTTGAGAAGGATGCTTTTTGGTACATATTCCCCTTTGTAAAACATACAATAATTCAGAATAATGGCTAAAATGATAGAGCTATGGTATTCTAAGAAACATGTTCAGACCAGGCAGGGCATCTGATTTTAACATGGTAAATGTCTCACAGTGGATGCGTGTTTCTTTCTCTCTGCGAGTCACTATATCACCAAGGGAGCATGCTCTGCTTGTGCTCTATTTTCTCCCAGCCCCCTTTCTTCTGTGAAAGTGCCCTCCAATAAAGTGGATTAGGCATTTGTGAGTAAGTGTGATGTGTTGTTGCGTGCATGTGAACTGTGAACATAACGATAGTAGAATGTTTTTGCTGTGTGTGTGTGTGTGTGTGTGTGTGTGTGTATACATTTGATTACCATCACTGCTTCTGACCTCAATGTGAGTTGTGCCATCCTTCTACAAAGCTGGAGCAATAAGAGAGAATATGCCCTACTGACACACAACAGCACATGCAGCATCCACAGCCACTACCCTACAGGCATGAGGCACAGCAACATAGAGCTAGAAAGCATGTGGCAGAACAAGAGAGGGGATAGACTGGATGAAAAAGACAGAAAACGATAGGGGGACAGGAAAGGATAGCATTAGCATGTGAAAGAGTAAACGAAGAACAGAGATATAAAAGTGAGAAAATGAGGCCAAGAGTGGGAGGGGGGAGGGGCAAAAACTGAGGGTGATATTAACATGGAGGGTAAAGAAGGACGAGAGAAATAGTGAGGAGACATAGAGGGAAGCTGCAGAAACGAAAAAAGGAAAAGCTTCTGCATAAAACAGAACAGAGATAGAGGCACAATAGAACAGTGTGTACTACAATGAAAGATCTCTCATAGAGGGACATTCATATTGCAGTTTCTAACAAAAAAAGCCTAAATTATGTTTGTAGGGGAGCCAAAGAAAGACAAATAAATGAATAGTAGAAATTGTTCTAGAGTATAAGTCAATACATTTGGAAAGTTTACATATAATCCAGGTTAATGCAGAAGCAAAGAAAAGAGAGGAATGAAGGGAGTTTGCTTTGGGGACAATTAGCATTTTTGAATGTGTGAACACAGAAGCCACACAAATTGAAGGGAAATTCTCTCAAGTTGCTGACATTACAGTAAATACAATTTGTAACAGCTGTGTCCTCTCTCCTCTAACATTTAGCTGGTTTTCTTGCTCTCTCCCTCTGACACTGAATATGAGGGAAATGTTCTCAATCACTTAACAAAGACAACATACACAGACACACAAAACACAAGGCTCATTGCACTGTGAATGATTTTCAGTGCAGACACTCAGCATGCAAACACAATTGCACAGATCTGCAAAGCCAGCCAAGCACACCGACAGAGGCACTGGAGCAAGCAGCCACACCCCCGCCAAAGAGAGCATGCAGAATAATAATAGTAGGAATATACAATGATGGCGTTGTACTAGGATGAATATATTACATGAATAAATGCTCTTTTCAGTTTAGTCTGCTTAAATGTTTTATATCAGGTTCAGAAATTACAAACATCAGAAGTATATTTTAAAATGGAGCTGCTTGCTTGTCACTTGTGCGGATCTGCACATTGTCAACAGGGCAAAAAACGATATGCATGTGTTGATTTATCAGACTAAAGAGCAGCACATGTGCTTGTATCTGAATGCATCTCATGACCCTGGTTGTAAATCATCCATTCCTCTCAACTGTTTTTTTCTCCCCCGAAATGCCATGATAAAGTAACAACATTGCAGTGATACATAATTCAGTAGGACATTGTTCTACTCACAGTTTAACCAGAGCTCACCAATGTCCTCCCCACTGACATCACCCTGTACTTTTTAGGTTTAATGGAATGCACTCATGTTTAATTACAATTCAATAAATCTTTTCAGGGCATCTGCTGTCCAGGCACAGCTTAGCACTGCCGCTATTTTGCAAAACACAATGTTTTATCTCACACACACACATGGGCACACGAAATATGCACACTTCCACACATGCAGCAAAAGTGTGTTTAGGCTCTACACCATGAAGCCGAGCTGCTGCCTTACACTGAATCTGAATTCATCCTCTCCTTTCCTGCATTCATAGTCCACTTTCATCTTTATTTCAAAGGGTGTCAAAATATTCAGTAGCTTTCAACAGAGCCAACTTTGATTTGTTAATTGAATTGTTCTTCGTACAGTCATTTTCTATGTAGGAAAACGAAGGTTGACCCAGTTGTTGAGAGAACAGATTATCTCTCAACTATTCCCACCTTCCCTATTGCTTCGATATCTTCCCCATCTGTTGCGTGATTTACAATGGAGATTTAACTGTTATAATCCATGTGTTTCTATCTAAATAAACCCATTTTCATTAAATATTGTGAGATGTCTATAGATTAGCCGTAGAAAAGCCACTTCCCCTCCCCCACCTCTACTGCTCTCTCTTTCCCTCCCTCCCTCCCTCATCCTCTTTTGCTGCTGTTGCTAAGACCACTAGTCTATGGAAACCAGTAGAGGTGGATCTCCTCATGTGTTGCTATGGGCAACGCACTGTGTTCGGCATAGAATCAGCCCAGAAGCCGAGCATGCAGACCTACACACGTGTGGTGAAATATGACCTATTTTTTTGTCAGACAAAGGGTGAATCATCTGCACAGAATTTGGTGTGTATAATATAAACGGTGCACACTCTTATACATCACTGCTTTGTATTCTTTAAGACCAAAGCACAAAACCAATCAGATTAATATTATTTCAACATATAGTGGTCTATACTTTGGAGTACTGTAGGATTGAAGATCCCTGCTGAAGCAAAGTGAGCACGCCCCACCTGACTGGCTGTACATTGTGATTCACTGCACACCAGCTGCAGGCTCCTCTCTCCCCCTCTGGCTGTCATAGCTGCAGCCATTCATGGCATCAGCCAGCACAGACCTCCAGTAACTACTAGTTAGTCGCTCACTAAATAGGCAAAAAGAGCACAAAAAAGACATACATTTCTGTGGAAGCAGACATAATTTCTTTACCCCTGCTGAAAAATGTATGTGACTTAATAGTGTCTTTTTCAATTGAGGGATTAGAGATACATCATGTATGACTCAAACCATATTATGATTGCAAATGAAAGTTAACACAAAGGCCCAGTAGTTACTGGAGCAATTTGAAACTTCCCTTTTTTAAATGAACCTAAACCTTTCCCTATTTCACCAGGTTAAACCACTATCCCAATGAAATGATGCGTCTCTGCTTCATGGCCAGCTTATGACCTACTTTTACACAACTACATGCGGCCTGAAACAGACAAATGACAGCTCAAATTATGATGAGTCTAAGTTGGTCAATTCACAGCAAAGTTCTGAAGAAGTGTGATGTGATGAAATACTAAACAGACACAACAAAACCGTTGAGAGGTATTCATTTTGTTAAGGAGAAAAGGAAAGATGGAAAATATTTTGTTCTCTTGTTCAAGAAAGCAACCGTGTCTTCAGTGTCAAAAAAAAAGGGTGCTTTACTTTTGCAGGAATATCTTCTTTTTTAAATAACTGCTTTGACCACTATTTCACAACAACGCCATGACTTCTATGAAGAAAAATGTTACTATACTATACAGGAAAATAATAACTTTACTTAAAATATCTTTGGTCTTACCTCTGTAGATGTTCCCCTCCTGTCAGGAAGTACTAGTGTGTTGGCATGGCTGCCCGGGACAATAGTAGATCCTATACTCATTCTGGGACCAACTAACATGTACCGCTTGTCTCCAGATCTGTACTGGATGCTGTGACACAGTGTCCCATCATAGTTAGTCTCTTGTAGATATTTAGAAGTATAGTCTGTGGACTTAGAGCACTGCATTGCAATCAGCACGATGATACTGATGAGAAAAAGTGTTGAGACTGAGCCCAAAGTTATCATCAGGTAAAAAGTCACATTATTATCCTCATCATCCTTTGTTGCACTTTTAACATCAGCAGCAGCAAAAGCCTCTCTGGGCTCCACAAGTTTGACAACCACAGTAGCTGTTGCTGACAGGGACACGTTGCCATTGTCTTTCACCAGTATGAGCAGTTTCTGCTCAGCCTCGTCTGTCTCTGTGAATGAGCGAAGTGTTCTGATCTGTCCTGTATAGCGGTCCAAACCAAAGAGACTGTGGGCAGTAACTTCCTGCAGTGAGAACAGTAACCAGCCGTTATATCCTATATCAGCGTCATAGGCTCTGACTTTAGTCACCAAGTGTCCTGCGTTCACATTGCGGGGAATCTCCTCCACACCTTCAGCAGAACCGTTAGAGCTGACCGGATACAGGATGACTGGAGCGTTGTCGTTCTGATCCAGAATGAACACGTGCACTGTTACGTTGCTGCTTAGTGACGGAGTTCCAGAATCTGTGGCGACAACTTGGAACTGGAACGTTTTCAGAGTCTCAAAGTCAAAGCTTTTTAGTGCCAAAATATCTCCAGTTTCAGAGTTGATATTTAAAAATGAGGTCACTTTTTTGTTTTCATTCCCATATCTAACTATGTTATATGATATGAGAGCATTATCACCCTCATCACAATCATGAGCACTCACTGAAATTAAAGAGGCTCCTGCAACATTGTTCTCAATAACATAAAATATATATGGATTTGTTGAAAACTCTGGACTGTTATCATTAACATCTGATACTGTCACACTTATTGACCTATGAGATGACAAAGGTGGTTCACCGGCATCTTTAGCAATTATTGTTACATCATACTTGGACTGATGCTCTCTATCCAGCATAGATTTGGTGACTATAGAAAACATATTCTCTTGTAAAGATGGTGTTAATGTAAAAGGTACATCCTCACTTATATAGCAGATAACCTTTCCATTTAAAGCAGAATCATTATCAGTCACACTTATCAAAGCTACTGTCGTTCCAGGTTTGGAGTCTTCAGGAATTGCATTTGAAAAGGATGTCACCTCAATCTCAGGTGCGTTGTCATTCATGTCTAAAATAGTTATTATAACACTTTTTTCTGTTTCTAGGGAGACTTGTCCTTTATCTGAAGCTTTGATGTCAATTTCATACCTGTCTTTTGCTTCAAAATCTATCGGTCCTTTAACAATTATTTCACCAGTGTTACCGTCAACTTCAAAAAGCTTACGTAATTTATTATTAACATTTTTTCCGAACGAATAAACCACCTCTCCATTTAAACCATCATCTAAATCGGTGGCATTCACTTGCATGATAGTTGTGCCAATAGGTGAATTTTCCTTTAGCACGGCTGCATATGAGTCTTTGGCAAAAACTGGCATATTGTCATTTACATCCAAAACATGAACGATAATTCTCATATTTCCTGATTTAGCGGGCTTTCCTCCATCAACTGCTGTCAGCAGTAATCTATGACTTCTTGCACTTTCTTTGTCTAACGATTTGTGCAAATAGAGAACAGGAATTTTCCCATCTTCTCCTCTATCTTTAACCTCCAAGCGAAAATTGTCATTTTGACTGAGCTTATACTGTTGGATAGAAAACATGTCACTGTCGGGATCTTGCGCGCCTTGTAGTTGAAACCGTGCACCGGGTAATGCAGATTCTGATATCTCTAATTGCGTCTCGTTTTCAGAAAAGATGGGAGAGTGGTCATTTACATCCAAAACCTCAATGGCGACGTAATGCACCTCTAACGGATTCTCCAACACAGTCTTTATGTTGATAACGCAGGTGCTGATCCGCTCGCACACTTCTTCTCTATCAATTTTCCGGTTTACGTGTAAGATGCCATTGTTGTTCAGTTGAAACAGGGGGTCGGCCGATCCAGAAACGATGCGAAATCCTCTAGCATTCAAAGCACTGATATCCAGCCCCAAATCTTTAGCGATATTCCCAACAACAGCACCCACTGTAAGCTCTTCGGAAACGGAGTATCGTAGCTGAGCTGAACTAAAATGAATGAAAGTAAGAATCAAACAAACAAAGAGCTTGACCAGGCGCTCAAACCATGCTCTGCGTCCTCTTCGTGCCATATTGCATTAAAACAAAACGTAGATTAGAAAGAAAAAGTGAGTCTACACAGTAGCAGACATTTTGAACAAAAATAACAAATACTCCAATTTTCGAAAAAGGATGGTGAACGAGTCAAATATTTGAAGCCATCGCCCTAAAGCTCGAGTGCACCCTGTCGCGAAATACCACTAAACTACTGACGTAGAGTAACCTACGTTCAACCGACAGTCGTTCATTTACACAAGCAGTGACACCATGCGAGCTGGCGTTTCAATGCAGATCATTTCAATTTAAAGAAACAACATTTTATGATACATTGTGTAGAAATCTTCTTTTTATGTAACGGTCGCATGGTTAAACATTCCCGTAGTCTACTGAGCTGAGGTGGAAGAAGTAGCCTACTTAGATTTCACTTAAGTAAAAGTAATTCAACATACTTTGTAGGCTAAAAGTCGTGCAAAAAGTGAAACTACTCATTACGTTATTATATTATAATTACTGATGCTATAATATGTGCATTACTTTAATGTCGATACTGGTAAAGGTGGAGCTCTTTTGAATAATTTAACATGGCTGGGTAGTTATAATACATTATAATAAACATTTGGATACATTTTTTTCTAAATTAATAATCAAACCAAGTAACTAAAGCTATCAAATAAATGTACTGTTTTAAAAAGCTACAGAACTGTAGTGGAGTACAGAGTATAAAGTAAATCAAAAAGTGAACTCCATAACATTTCATGATTAGTGGATTTATAATTGTTAGCGTAATATATTTGAAAGATATGAATACATTACAATATGCGTTATTTCTTCGATCAATCCACAATAAGCCTCCACTTCAAAAAGTTATTATTTTTAAGAATCTAGACCACTGAATCCTTATCGATGACATTTCAAAGAGGCACTTCTGATATTTCTCAATAGATTACTTAAAAGTTATTAAAAACTGCATAAACACATATCCAACTACTCAGCAACAAAGAGTCAGCATTATGTTTATGCAAAAACAAAAAGAACATGATGTGGGCTAGACAAGATGTTAAAGCTGCCAGTGCATTCATGCTTTCTTAAGTTTTACTTTATGGCTCCTGCATTAATTGACAACATGAAGGCGAGTACACTTTGTGATGCAAGTCGCATTTTAAATGACACAAAATAGGATTAAAATGCTATTATGTTACAACTGCTACACTTTATCAGCAGGCACACTTGATATCAAAGTATGTTTCTCCAAATACAAGTGGGATATCATTTAAATGATTTAATATCATATTTCATAACTGATTCTGTCTTTTCCCCAATCTGAAACCGAGGTGGTCGCACGCATCTCTGATTGTCTGGCTGACATCTCTCAGTCGTTGTCTGCACACCACCTGAAGCTCAACCTAAACTGCTCTTCATCCCAGGTAAGGACTCTCCTATCCATGATCTTTCCATCAATATTGGCACCTCTGTTGTTTCCCCGACTTCAACCTCCATAAGTCCACCCCCACTACACCTCTCCTTTGCTTCCTTCACTGGCTGACAGTGGCTGCCAGAATCCTCTTCAAGACACTGGTACTGGCCTACCAAGCTGTGAAGGGATCTGCCCCTTCCTACATCCAGGCCTTGGTTAAACCATACACTCCAGCACATGCACTTCGCTCAGCGTCAGCCAATCGGCTTGCTACTCCATCTCTGCGAGTTTGACCCAGGTACCCCTCAAAAACACATTATGTTTAGTATCCTGGCTCCCAAATGGTGGAATGAGCTCCCCATTGACATCAGGAGAGCAGAAACACTGCATATATTCTGTCGCAAACTGAAAACGCATCTGTTTGGATTGTACCTTGGCATTTTAATTATTGTAACAAAACAAACAATCAAAAAAAGCACTTTAAAGAGTTAGCTTGGTACTTGTAACTAATTCATCAGCACTTACAATGTTATGACTTGCTTGAAGTGACTATATCTGCACTCTCCTTGTTGTTCGGAGTTTGAATCACTATGGTTTTTGCACTTATTGTAAGTCGCTTTGGATAAAAGCACCAGCCAAATTAAATGTAATGTAATTCTTAGGATGTTAACCCATCCAATTGTGGGATACAGATTTCTAAGTATATTCGACATGGAAGGAAATAATAATTATTATTATTATTTTTCACATGGAGTTGTCATATTGTTACTATATTTGTCTTACCTCTGTAGATGTCCCCCTCCTGTCAGGGAGCACCAGTGTGTTGGCATGGCTGCCCGGGACTATAGTAGATCCTATACTCATTCTGGGTCCAACTAACATGTACCGCTTTTCTCCAGATCTGTACTGGATGCTGTGACACAGTGTCCCATCATAGTTAGTCTCTTGTAGATATTTAGAAGTATAGTCTGTGGATTTAGAGCACTGCATTGCAATCAGCACGATGATACTGATGAGAAAAAGTGTTGAGACTGAGCCCAAAGTTATCATCAGGTAAAAAGTCACACTATTATCCTCATCATCCTTTGTTGCACTTTTAACATCAGCAGCAGCAAAAGCCTCTCTGGGCTCCACAAGTTTGACAACCACAGTAGCTGTTGCTGACAGGGACACGTTGCCATTGTCTTTCACCAGTATGAGCAGTTTCTGCTCAGCCTCGTCTGTCTCTGTGAATGAGCGAAGTGTTCTGATCTGTCCTGTATAGCGGTCCAAACCAAAGAGACTGTGGGCAGTAACTTCCTGCAGTGAGAACAGTAACCAGCCGTTATATCCTATATCAGCGTCATAGGCTCTGACTTTATTCACCAAGTGTCCTGCGTTCACATTGCGGGGAATCTCCTCCACACCTTCAGCAGAACCGTTAGAGCTGACCGGATACAGGATGACTGGAGCGTTGTCGTTCTGATCCAGAATGAACACGTGCACTGTGACGTTGCTGCTTAGTGACGGAGTTCCAGAATCTGTGGCGACAACTTGGAACTGGAACGTTTTCAGAGTCTCAAAGTCAAAGCTTTTTAGCGCCGAAATATCTCCAGTTTCACTATTTATATTTAAAAACAGACCAAAAGTTTTTCCACTACTCTCCCTGGGAATGTAATATGAAATATGTGCATTATCACTATCATCAAGGTCAGATGCCCTTACTGAAAATAATACAGGTGCTGCTAGGTCATTGTTTTCAGTAACATAGAATGTATACGGGCTCAGTGAAAACTGTGGTCGGTTATCGTTCACATCTGACACAACAACACTTATTGTTTTTTCAGAGGAAAGCGGTGGCTCTCCGGTGTCTTTTGCCACTACTGTAAGTTCATAAAAAGACTTAACTTCTCTGTCTAGTTTCGATTTGGTCACTACTGCGTACATATTGTCTCGCAAGGATGGAGTAATAGCGAAAGGACAATCATTACGTATAAAGCAGGAAACCTTTCCATTAGGACCTGAATCTAAATCATTGATGCTGATCAAAGCTACTGTTGTTCCAATTCTGGAATCTTCGGGAACTGATTTGGAAAATGATGTAATTTCTATCTCTGGGGGATTGTCGTTGTAGTCGATTACCTTTATTATCACAGATTTGTATGTAGAAATAGGAATAGTACCTTTATCTGAAGCTTGTATATCAATTTCATAGCTTTCATTTTGTTCAAAATCTATTTCTCCGGTCACTTTTATTTCGCCCGTCTCTGAGTCTATATTAAATAGTTTTTGCAAATGTACATCCATTTCTTTACCAAATGCGTAAACAATTTTGCTGTTTGCGCCCTCATCCAAATCAGTCGCATTAACCTGAATAACTAACGTTCCGAGGGCTGCGTTTTCATTTAATATAGCAGAATATACATCTTTTGTAAAAATCGGAGGATTGTCATTAACGTCAAGCACCTGAATTAATATTTCTACTGTTCCAGACCTCGCTGGCCTCCCACCATCAATAGCTGTAAGCAGGAGCTTGTGCTCTCTCATAGCCTCTCTGTCTAACTGCTTCTGCAGAATCAAAAAGGGCATCTTACGATCTTCGCCCCTCTCCTTAACTTCCAAACGAAAGTGGTCATTTTGGCTGAGTTTATACTGCTGAACAGTAAACTGACCAGCGTCTGGGTCGCGTGCAGGCTGTAGCTGGAACCGTGCTCCCGGTAATGTAGATTCAAATATCTCCAGGCGCTTCTGCTTCTCTGGGAACACGGGGGAGTGGTCGTTTACATCCTGCACCTCTATAGCTACATAATGGATTTCCAGAGGATTTTCTAGCACGGTTTTAAGGTTGATTATACATGCGTTGCTTCGTTCACAGATCTCTTCCCTGTCCACTTTCCTACTGACGTACAGGATGCCGTCGTCCATATTGAAACGAAAAAGGGGTTCCGTTGAACTGCCAACAATACGATACTCTCTAGCTTTCAACGTAGCCTTATCAATTCCCAAGTCTTTGGCAATGTTTCCAACAACACTTCCTTCTTTCACTTCTTCAGAGATGGAATAACTGATCTGAGCTGAGGCTTCGCTCCAAAACGTTACGAAAGCTGCCATGTAGACGAAGCATCTCCATCGCGCTATCCACGGCTGCTGCCCGCTTTGTTCCATTATGCACAGAAAAAAAGAATAATCCGGTATCTATAACTGTGTGGTCAGGAAACAATAATCAGGCCTATTCCTTTGCATACATACTGTGTTTCATTGCCAAGACTGTCCTGCGAAATGAATGGAGCTAGTTTTGTGTTCAAGCCCTTTTCACGCAGATATACATGATTGGATTAAAGACGATGACCAAAAGCTCTGACACACTATTTGCCATACCGACACCATGCGATCCAGAACGTTATTGCAACACTGCTTGACATAAACATATAATATTATTAAAAGTTCATAGAACAATATCAGACAAAATAGTCCATATAATGTTAAGAAATATTGCAAGTGCCGTTAATGTATCAAACAACACAGAGTCATAATCAATGAATTAAGAAGTTCCAATTTATGTGCCAAAAGCTGTGGCTGCGTATTTAACACGTTTCAGTTCCACGGACGCAGACATTTGCGTCTGCCCTAAAACGGGTATGAATAGATTACCTGATGGCTATGGATAACTGCATTAACATATACTGTAAATCACCAACTGTCCAACAACAAGTATAAAGGTTGCAAAAACTAATTATTGAAGTCTGAGAGGACGAAGATTCTGCCTCAAGAGCAGATCCTATTCTTCTAAACACAAGCGTTTCAGTATTCATATCAAAAATGATTAATGTAATTTGATGTCAACTTAATTAAATGTAAATATTAAAATGGCCATGACAGTACTAAATGAAAAGTTAGGCAGTTGGAATACGGTTATATTTATCTTACCTCTGTGGATGTTCCCCTCCTGTCAGGGAGCACTAGTGTGTTGGAATGGCTGCCCGGGAACTATAGTAGATCCTATACTCATTCTGGGTCCAACTAACATGTAGCGCTTGTCTCCAGATCTGTACTGGATGCTGTGACACAGTGTCCCATCATAGTTAGTCTCTTGTAGATATTTAGAAGTATAGTCTGTGGATTTAGAGCACTGCATTGCAATCAGCACGATGATACTGATGAGAAAAAGTGTTGAGACTGAGCCCAAAGTTATCATCAGGTAAAAAGTCACATTATTATCCTCATCATCCTTTGATGCACTTTTAACATCAGCAGCAGCAAAAGCCTCTCTGGGCTCCACAAGTTTGACAACCACAGTAGCTGTTGCTGACAGGGAAACGTTGCCATTGTCTTTCACCAGTATGAGCAGTTTATGCTCAGCCTCGTCTGTCTCTGTGAATGAGCGAAGTGTTCTGATCTGTCCTGTATAGCGGTCCAAACCAAAGAGACTGTGGGCAGTAACTTCCTGCAGTGAGAACAGCAACCAGCCGTTATATCCTATATCAGCGTCATAGGCTCTGACTTTAGTCACCAAGTGTCCTGCGTTCACATTGCGGGGAATCTCCTCCACACCTTCAGCAGAACCGTTAGAGCTGACCGGATACAGGATGACTGGAGCGTTGTCGTTCTGATCCAGAATGAACACGTGCACTGTGACGTTGCTGCTTAGTGACGGAGTTCCAGAATCTGTGGCGACAACTTGGAACTGAAACGTTTTCAGAGTTTCAAAGTCAAAGCTTTTTAGTGCCAAAATATCTCCTGTTTCAGAGTTAATGTTGAGAAATGAGGTCAATTTATTTCCTTCACTGCCATCTCTGAGAATATGATAGGTTATTAGTGCATTATCGTTCTCATCACGATCAAGAGCTTTAACAGAAAACACAGCGGTACCTGGCTCATTAGCTTCAGTGACGTAGAAAGTATATGGACTCAGTGAAAACTCTGGACTGTTGTCATTCACATCTGAAACCACTACATTTATTGTCTTCTCAGATGATAATGGAGGTTGACCACCATCTTTTGCAGTTATTGTCAGGACATATTGTGACTGTTTCTCTCTATCCAGAGGTGTTTTGGTCACCAATGAAAACATTTTGTCTTGTAAGGATAGAGTTAAAACAAAAGGAACATCCTCAACAATGGAGCAAATAACTTTTCCATTGAGACCAGAGTCCAAATCATTTACACTGATAAGGGCTACTGTTGTTCCAGGTCTTGAATCTTCAGGGATAGAGTTTGAAAAGGAGGTAACCTCAATCTCAGGTGCATTATCATTGACATCAACTATCTGGATTATAACACTTTTTTCTGTAGTTAGTGGAGCAAGTCCTTTATCTGATGCCTGAATTTCAATTTCGTACTTGTCCCTTTGCTCATAGTCTATCAGACCTTTGACAGTTATCTCACCTGTTGATGGATTAATATTAAAAAGCTCAAATAGTTTATTATTTACACTGTTACCAAATGAGTAATAAACCTCTCCATTCTGACCTTCATCTAAATCAGTTGCATTCACCTGTACGATGGTGGTACCTACTGGGGCATTTTCCGAGAGCGTAACAGAATAACCATCTTTAGAGAAAATGGGTGTGTTATCATTTACATCCATAACTTTTACTACAATATTCATATTACCAGATTTTGGAGGTTTCCCTCCATCCAGTGCCGTCAACACTAATGTGTTTATCCCTGCTGCTTCCCTATCTAAAGATTTTTGTAAAACCAATATTGGTATTTTACCATCCTCTCCTTTATCCCTAACCTCCAAACGGAAGTAATCGTTTTGGCTGAGTTTATATTGCTGCACGGAGAAAGGACCACTGTCCGGGTCCCGTGATGCTTTTAGTTGAAACCGTGCTCCGGGCAACACAGACTCCGAAATGTCCAACTGTTTCACTTCCTCTGGAAAACTTGGAGAATGGTCATTTATATCCAGCACTTCCACACCAACATAATGCACCTCCAGAGGGTTTTCCAGCACAGTTTTCAGATTCATTAAACACGTACTGCTCTGCGCGCACACATCCTCTCTGTCAATCTTCCGGCTCACATACAGGACACCATCGTTCTGATTCACATGGAAAAGCGGATCCGCATTACTGGAAACAATCCGATACTTCCTGTCTTTCAGTGTGCTTTTATCTAATCCCAGAGCTTTGCTATATTCCCAACCACAGTTCCTTCGTTAACTTCCTCCGAGATTGAATATCGTATTTGCGCTGAAGCCACGTTCCACAAAAGCACAGCAACCACGCAGCCGAGCAAACATCCTCGCGCCCTCCGCATCTCGCATCTTCTTTGTTCCATGGTTAAACCCGAAATCATCATAATCCATTGCAATCTTTATAGTTTTGCTGTGAAGACAATCCAGCGCTTTCTTAGATGAAATATATACATATTAAAAGCTTCCTGTATTTCCATCAATTGCGCTAAACCGATCATGTATAAAGGCATGAGCAGAAAAATGGTCCTGTCAGTATCGAAGTAAAATGTTGTCAGGAGGAGGAACCAAACGGCAATCGACAATCTCGTGTACTGCTGAATTCTAACTTTTCACTGACACCATGCGACCCCTTTTCTCACTGCAGAAATGTGAATCATATAATCAACACTTTGTTCAATGGTATTTTGTTTTTAACCATATCAAAGTTATTCAATACTAAAAGAGAGAAGGCGGCTGCCGAGTCTATAAACATCGACTAAATAAACTACTTCAGCTTCAAGCACCAAGGACAGCGATCTCATTGCTATTCAGTTCGGCAAACACTTTGGATTAGGATATTTTTTTTCACTGTCGTATTGTACTTGCATTAATACGGAATGCTATAGTTTAGTTTTTGGCAGCATGTGTTGATCATGACCAAGTTGATGTTGTCTTTGCAACATAAGTCAGATTTAATTTGCTCGCCCGCAATATTTAATTATCAAGCCATTCTTTAAATAAAAGAAGGTTGATATAAGGTACAATAAGACAAGCTACAAAGTCAACGTCATGCAAAAGCCAAAACAAAATAAAAAGAGATCACAACCATTGTCCATCATTGCCAAGATAATGCAGAACGCCAAGCCGGGCATGACATCAGAAATGTTTTGATAGAGTTGATGAAGGTACTGACAACGTGATTGACTACGATCATTTAAAAAAAACAAAAAACATTTCCTTATTCAAGTTCACTTAATTTACCCCTATGATTATGTCCAAAAAAGTACATAATTATTGCGAAGGGCAACCAGGAATGCCAACAAACAGTACAACATGTGTTAGCACCATGGACAGAGACACTTCCTCCTGCATTTGAGGCGTAGGAATACATTACCCTATGCGTTATGAAAAACTGCAGTGACTCATACATCACCAACTACTCAACAACAAGGATGAAGTATGAAAAAACAAATGATTTCAGCCAGATAAGACAAATATGCTGCCCCAAGAGCAGATCCTAAACAAAACTTTAAAGTGTACATGTAAGACATGATCCAATGTAATTTGAAGTCAAAATGTTTAAATATAAGCAAATAAATTGCCATCACATTGACATTGCTACATGAAAGGACATGAAGCTGGAATATGTATTTGTCTTACCTCTGTAGATGTCCCCCTCCTGTCAGGGAGCACTAGTGTGTTGGCATGGCTGCCCGGGACAATAGTAGATCCTATACTCATTCTGGGTCCAACTAACATGTAGCGCTTGTCTCCAGATCTGTACTGGATGCTGTGACACAGTGTCCCATCATAGTTAGTCTCTTGTAGATATTTAGAAGTATAGTCTGTGGATTTAGAGCACTGCATTGCAATCAGCACGATGATACTGATGAGAAAAAGTGTTGAGACTGAGCCCAAAGTTATCATCAGGTAAAAAGTCACATTATTATCCTCATCATCCTTTGATGCACTTTTAACATCAGCAGCAGCAAAAGCCTCTCTGGGCTCCACAAGTTTAACAACCACAGTAGCTGTTGCTGACAGGGAAACGTTGCCATTGTCTTTCACCAGTATGAGCAGTTTATGCTCAGCCTCGTCTGTCTCTGTGAATGAGCGAAGTGTTCTGATCTGTCCTGTATAGCGGTCCAAACCAAAGAGACTGTGGGCAGTAACTTCCTGCAGTGAGAACAGTAACCAGCCGTTATATCCTATATCAGCGTCATAGGCTCTGACTTTAGTCACCAAGTGTCCTGCGTTCACATTGCGGGGAATCTCCTCCACACCTTCAGCAGAACCGTTAGAGCTGACCGGATACAGGATCACTGGAGTGTTGTCGTTCTGATCCAGAATGAACACGTGCACTGTGACGTTGCTGCTTAGTGACGGAGTTCCAGAATCTGTGGCGACAACTTGGAACTTGAACGTTTTCAGAGTCTCAAAGTCAAAGCTTTTTAGCGCCAAAATATCTCCAGTTTCAGAGTTGATATTTAAATATGAGGTCAATTTATTTCCTTCACTGCCATCTCTGAGAATATGATAGGTTATTAGTGCATTATCGTTCTCATCACGATCAAAAGCTTTAACAGAAAACACAGAGATACCTGGCTCATTAGCTTCAGTGATGTAGAAAGTATATGGACTCAGTGAAAACTCCGGACTGTTGTCATTCACATCTGAAACCACTACATTTATTGTCTTCTCAGATGATAATGGAGGTTGACCACCATCTTTTGCAGTTATTGTCAGGACATATTGTGACTGTTTCTCTCTATCCAGGGGGGATTTGGTCACTAATGAAAACATTTTGTCTTGTAAGGATGGAGTTAAAGCAAAAGGAGCATCCTCACCTATTGAGCAAATCACTTTTCCATTGAGACCAGAGTCCAGGTCATTTACACTGATAAGGGCTACTGTTGTTCCAGGTCTTGAATCTTCAGGGATAGAATTTGAAAAGGAGGTAACTTCAATCTCAGGTGCGTTATCATTCACGTCAACTATCTTTATGACGACACTTTTTTGTGTAGCCAGTGGAGCAGGACCTTTATCTGTTGCTTGAACTTCAATTTCATATCGGTCCTTATCCTCGTAGTTTATTAAACCTTTAACAATTATCTCCCCTGTTGATTGGTTAATTTCAAATAGCTTAAAGAATTTACGATTTACGCTGTTGCTAAACGAGTAAACTATTTCTCCATTTAGTCCTTCATCCAGATCTGTCGCATTCACTTGTAAGATTGTTGTGCCTATTGGAGTATTTTCCTCAAGCATTACTGAGTTTAAGTCTTTAGAGAATACAGGCGCATTATCATTTACATCTAAAACATTTACTAGAATATTCATAGTACCAGATTTCGGAGGTTTTCCTCCATCTAGTGCAGTCAGCATTAATGACTGTCTTGCGGAAACCTCTCTATCTAAAGATTTTTGCACAATTAATACAGGTATTTTCCCATCTTCACCATGGTCTTTAACCTCTAAACGAAAGTGGCCATTGTGGCTGATTTTATACTGCTGAACAGTGAAGGGACCACCGTCTGGATCTCGTGCAGCTTGTAGTGGAAATCTTGCCCCGGGTAAGACTGACTCAGAGATCTCCAACGTTTTCTCTTCGTCTGGGAAACTGGGAGAATGGTCATTTATATCCATCACCTCCACTCCAACATAATGCACCTCCAAGGGATTTTCTAGCACAGTTTTCAGATTTATTAAACACGTACTGCTTCGCTCGCACACCCCTTCTCTGTCAATCTTCCGGCTCACGTAGAGGACACCATCGTTCTGATTTACATGGAAAAGCGGATCCGCATTACTGGAAACAATCCGATACTTCCTGTCTTTCAGTGTGCTTTTATCTAAACCCAGATCTTTAGCTATATTTCCAACCACAGTTCCTTCGTTGACTTCCTCGGATATTGAATATCGTAATTGTGCCGATGTTACGCTCCACAAAAGCACAGCAACCACGCAGCCGATCCACCGTCTTCTCGCCATTCTGCCACGCATCCTCTTTGTTCCATGATTAAAAACAAAAACGGTAAGGATTCCTCACAGGGCTAGTAACCGTCTTGTAAAAATATAGATCAACACATCCGGGTATGCAAATATTCACTCCATTAAAAACATGTTAAAACACGGGGCAATATGTATAAATGCGGCAGCCAGCCGCCAAGCAGAATTGCAGTATCGAACTGAGAGCACTAAAAAGAGGTGGATCCAACACCCAGTAACGACAAGTTAAAACGTTATTTTTCTGACACACTGACACCATGCGATATGCTTGCTCACTACAAGGAAATCAACGTTTCTGTACCTTTTGTGATAGGAAATGAAAACATTTTTTTATAATGATTTACTTTACCCCTGTGAGTAGTGTTTGCTTGGTTTAACTACATCACATAATGCGATGCCTTAACCAGATTTAACAATAAAAGCATTGATTCCTCTAAAACAAATGGGGAAATTATGTTTAAAAAATGTTTGATATATCTATACCTCATTTAAAATTGGTTTGACATTTTGCACAGTGTATTAGCAGGTATCAGAGCAGCAGAGTAAAACTTTAAAGCACCGTGGACCGCAGAGAGGCAGTTATGATTCGTCCAGTCATATGTGTAAATGTACAATACATTGAAGAGCCTTGCAACCTCGAATCACACATTAGTCCAAGTGAAGGTACTGTTCTTTGATGCATCAAAGTATGTTGTAGTATGTGTTTGTCAGAATATGGAACAAAGCAGGAGACTATGAACTGACAAACAGAGGAGTATAAGCATATCTCACCCCATAATGACACTTGTTGATAACAGCTTTTCACTTCAGGTTAAACAGTTTAATAAAAATTGCAGCTGAAGACTCAAATATACTAAACAAATATCCTTCAAATACTTATATGCCTATCAAACTGTACAAGTGCATGTATACAATTTAGAGTTTTTCAATTACGAATTAATGAACAACGCTGCCAGTAGAAACATGCCACGATTTTCGCAAATAATTGTCTTACCTCTGTAGATGTTCCCCTCCTGTCAGGGAGCACCAGTGTGTTGGCATGGCTGCCCGGGACTATAGTAGATCCTATACTCATTCTGGGTCCAACTAACATGTACCGCTTGTCTCCAGATCTGTACTGGATGCTGTGACACAGTGTCCCATCATAGTTAGTCTCTTGTAGATATTTAGAAGTATAGTCTGTGGATTTAGAGCACTGCATTGCAATCAGCACGATGATACTGATGAGAAAAAGTGTTGAGACTGAGCCCAAAGTTATCATCAGGTAAAAAGTCACATTATTATCCTCATCATCCTTTGATGCACTTTTAACATCAGCAGCAGCAAAAGCCTCTCTTGGCTCCACAAGTTTAACAACCACAGTAGCTGTTGCTGACAGGGAAACGTTGCCATTGTCTTTCACCAGTATGAGCAGTTTATGCTCAGCCTCGTCTGTCTCTGTGAATGAGCGAAGTGTTCTGATCTGTCCTGTATAGCGGTCCAAACCAAAGAGACTGTGGGCAGTAACTTCCTGCAGTGAGAACAGTAACCAGCCGTTATATCCTATATCAGCGTCATAGGCTCTGACTTTAGTCACCAAGTGTCCTGCGTTCACATTGCGGGGAATCTCCTCCACACCTTCAGCAGAACCGTTAGAGCTGACCGGATACAGGATCACTGGAGCGTTGTCGTTCTGATCCAGAATGAACACGTGCACTGTGACGTTGCTGCTTAGTGACGGATTTCCAGAATCTGTGGCGACAACTTGGAACTGGAACGTTTTCAGAGTCTCAAAGTCAAAGCTTTTTAGCCCCAAAATATCTCCTGTTTCAGAGTTGATGTTGAGAAAGGAGGTCAATTTATTTCCTTCACTGCCATCTCTGAGAATATGATAGGTTATAAGTGCATTATCGTTCTCATCACGATCAAAAGCTTTAACTGAAAACACAGAGATACCTGGCTCATTAGCTTCAGTGATATAGAAAGTATATGGACTCAGTGAAAACTCTGGACTGTTGTCATTCACATCTGAAATGACTACATTGATTGTCTTCTCAGATGATAATGGAGGTTGACCAGCATCTTTTGCAGTTACTGTCAGGACATATTGTGACTGTTTCTCTCTATCCAGGGGTGTTTTTGTCACCAATGAAAACATGTTGTCTTGTAAAGATGGTATTAAAGCAAAAGGAACATCCTCTCCTATTGAGCAAATCACTTTTCCATTGAGACCAGAGTCCAAATCATTTACACTGATAAGGGCTATTGTTGTTCCAGGTCTTGAATCTTCAGGGATAGAGTTTGAAAATGAAGTAACTTCAATCTCAGGTGCATTATCATTAATGTCTACTATTTTAATGTTGACACTTTTTTCTGTAGCCAGTGGAGCAAGGCCTTTATCTGTTGCTTGAATTTCAATCTCATAAATGTCTTTCTCCTCGTAGTCTATTAAACTTTTCACAGTTATTTCACCTGTTGATGGATTGATATCAAATATTTTTAATAACCTTCTGTTTATACTATTAGTAAATGAGTAAACTACTTCCCCGTTTGGCCCTTCGTCTAAATCAGTTGCATTGACTTGTATGACTGTTGTACCAATTGGAGCATTTTCATCTATCATCACAGAATAAACTTCTTTGTAGAAAACAGGTGCATTATCATTAACATCTAGAACATTTACTACAATATTCATAGTTCCAGATTTCGGAGGTTTCCCTCCATCCAGTGCAGTCAGTACTAATGAATGGCTTCCTTTAGTTTCTCTGTCTAAAGATTTCTGAATAACCAATATTGGTATTTTACCATCGGCTCCTTTATCCTTAATTTCCAAACGGAAATGATCGTTGTCATTAAGTTTATAGTGTTGCACGGAGAAAGGCCCACTGTCTGGATCTCGCGAGGCTTTAAGCTGAATACGCACTCCCGGTATTACAGACTCTGAAATCTCCAACGTAGTTTCTTGATCTGGGAAACTGGGAAAATGATCATTTATATCCAGCACTTCCACACCAACATAATGTACTTCCAGAGGGTTTTCCAGCACGGTTTTCAGATTCATTAAACACGTACTGCTCTGCGTGCACACCTCCTCTCTGTCAATCTTTCGGCTCACATACAGGACACCATCGTTCTGATTCACATGGAAAAGCGGATCCGCATTACTGGAAACAATCCGATACTTCCTGTCTTTCAGTGTCCTTTTGTCTAATCCCAGATCTTTTGCTATATTTCCCACCGCAGTTCCTTCGTTAACTTCCTCCGAGATTGAATATCGTATTTGCGCTGAAGCCACGCTCCACAAAAGCACAGCAACCACGCAGCCGAGCAAACATCCTCGCGCCCTCCGCATCTCGCATCTTCTTTGTTCCATGGTTAAACCCGAAATCATCAGTAATCCATTGCAATCTTTATAGTTTTGCTGTGAAGACGAAATCCTGCAATTTCTTACATGTATATTGACCTGTTAATTCACTTCATATATATCCAGAAATTGCGCTAAACCGATCATGTATAAAGGCATGAGCAGAGAAATGGTCCTGTCAGTATCGAAGTAAAATGTTGTCAGGAGGAGGAACCAAACTGCAATGACGAAAATCTCGTATACTGCTGAATTCTAACTTTTCACTGACACCATGCGACCCCTTTTCTCACTGCAGAAATGTGAGGCATATAATAAACACTATGGTCAATGGTATTTTGTTTTTAAACATATCAAAGTTATTCAATACTAAAAGAGAGAAGGCGGCCGGGCTACTGAGTCTTTAAACATCGACTAAATAAACTACTTCAGCTTCAAGCACCAAGGACAGCGATCTCATTGCTATTCAGTTCGGCAAACACTTTGGATTAGGATATTTATTTTCACTGTCGTATTGTACTTGCATTAATACGGAATGCTATAGTTTAGTTTTTGGCAGCATTATGTTATGACCGCAATATTTAATTATCAAGCCATTCTTTAAATAAAAGAAGGTTGATATAAGGTACAATAAGACAAGCTACAAAGTCAACGTCATGCAAAAGCCAAAACAAAATAAAAAATGATCACAAGCATTGTCCATATCATTGCCAAGATAATGCAGAACGCCAAGCCGGGCATGACATCAGAAATGTTTTGATAGAGTTGATGAAGGTACTGACAACGTGATTGACAACGATCATTTAAAAAAAAAAAAAAGTCAGTCCTTATTCAAGTTCACTTAATTTACCCCTATGATTATGTCCAAAAAAGTACATAATTTTGCGAACTGCAACCAGGAATGACAACAAACAGTACAACATGTGTTAGCACCATGGACAGATACACTTCCTCCTGCATTTAGAGGCAGAGGAATACATTACCCTATGCGTTATGGAAAACTGCAGTGACTCATACATCACCAACTACTCAACAACAAGGATGAAGTATGAAAAAACAAATGATTTCAGCCAGATAAGACGAAGATGCTGCCCCAAGAGCAGATCCTAAACAAAACTTTATAGTGTACATGTAAGAGATGATCCAATGTAATTTGAAGTCAACATTTAAAATATGAGCAAATTAATTGCCATCACATTGACATTGCTACATGAAAGGACATGAAGCTGGAATATGTATTTATCTTACCTCTGTAGACGTCCCCCTCCTGTCAGGGAGCACCAGTGTGTTAGCATGGCTGCCAGGGACTATAGTAGATCCTATACTCATTCTGGGTCCAACTAACATGTACCGCTTTTCTCCAGATCTGTACTGGATGCTGTGACACAGTGTCCCATCATAGTTAGTCTCTTGTAGATATTTAGAAGTATAGTCTGTGGATTTAGAGCACTGCATTGCAATCAGCACGATGATACTGATGAGAAAAAGTGTTGAGACTGAGCCCAAAGTTATCATCAGGTAAAAAGTCACATTATTATCCTCATCATCCTTTGTTGCACTTTTAACATCAGCAGCAGCAAAAGCCTCTCTGGGCTCCACAAGTTTAACAACCACAGTAGCTGTTGCTGACAGTGAAACGTTGCCATTGTCTTTCACCAGTATGAGCAGTTTCTGCTCCGCCTCGTCTGTCTCTGTGAATGAGCGAAGTGTTCTGATCTGTCCTGTATAGCGGTCCAAACCAAAGAGACTGTGGGCAGTAACTTCCTGCAGTGAGAACAGTAACCAGCCGTTATATCCTATATCAGCGTCATAGGCTCTGACTTTAGTCACCAAGTGTCCTGCGTTCACATTGCGGGGAATCTCCTCCACACCTTCAGCAGAACCGTTAGAGCTGACCGGATACAGGATGACTGGAGCCTTGTCGTTCTGATCCAGAATGAACACGTGCACTGTGACGTTGCTGCTTAGTGACGGAGTTCCAGAATCTGTGGCGACAACTTGGAACTGGAACGTTTTCAGAGTCTCAAAGTCAAAGCTTTTTAGCGCTGAAATATCTCCAGTTTCACTATTTATATTTAGAAATGAGATAAATAACTGCTCTGCCCCTCTGTCTCTTACTATGTAATATGAAATGAGAGCATTACTACCGTCATCTTCATCACTGGCTGTCACGGATAAAACAGACGCTCCTGGGTTGTTGTTCTCAGTTATGTAGAAGGTATATGGGTTCTTTGTAAACACTGGGCTGTTGTCATTTACATCTGACACAACAATGTTTATATTTGTTTCCGATGATAAGGATGGTTCCCCTGCGTCTTTACATACAATTGCAACGTTATATTGCGATTCCTTCTCTCGATCCAAAAGCATTTTTGTTACAAGTGAATACATGTTGTTTTGTAAAGATGGAGTGAGCATAACAGGAAGATCTTGGCCAATGTAACACATCACTTTCCCGTTGAGACCAGAGTCCGAATCTTTAACACTTATCAAGGCTACTGTTGTTCCTGGTTTTGAATCTTCAGGGAGATCACGCGAAAAAGATGTCACTTCCATCTCTGGTGCATTGTCGTTTAAGTCCACAATATTTATAATAACGCTTTTGTCCGTAGTTAGTGTAGCTGCACCTTTGTCGGATGCCTGAATATCAATCTCATATCTGCTACATTCTTCATAATCTATGGCCCCTGACACAGAAATAACTCCAGTCATATAATTCAAATCAAAACGTGCACGTGCCCGTGCATCCACGTCTTTTCCAAATGAATATATAACTTCACCATTTAAACCTTCATCCAAATCTGTTGCATTAACTTGAATCACATTTTTTCCTAGAGGAGAATTTTCTTTTAGCTGAGCAGTGTATGACTCCTTGGTGAAAACGGGGGGGTTATCATTGACATCGGACACATGAACAATTATTGTCATATTTCCGGATCGCGGAGGTTTACCTCCATCAATGGCTGTCAGAAGTAACGTATGGGTCTTGACAGACTCTCTATCAAGTGCTTTTTGAAGAATTAAACCAGGTGTTTTGCGGTCCTCACCACGATCTTTCACTTCCAAACGAAAATGTTCGTTCTGACTCAACTTATACTGCTGAACGGATAATGAACCACTATCAGCATCACGAGCAGCTTGTAACTGAAATCTTGCTCCAGGTAATGCAGATTCAAAAATCTCTATCTTATTTTCATGTTCGGGAAAGCATGGCAAGTGGTCGTTTACATCCAGAATCTCCACTGCAACATAGTGCACCTCCAGTGGGTTTTCTAGCACGGTTTTTAAGTCGATTACACAAACCTTGCTACGGTCGCACACTTCCTCTCTGTCAATGATTTGGTTTACATACAAGATACCATCGTCTTGATTCACTCGAAAAGGAGGCTCCGTGGAGCCGTAGACAATACGGTACCCCCTCTCTTTCAGTGTGCTCTTGTCAACACCTAAATCTTGGCGATATTTCCCACTGCTGTTCCTATTTTCACTTCCTCGGAGATGGAATATCGAAATTGTCCTGACGCCCCGCTCCAAAACGTAACCAAAACCGTCATGAAAGCAAGCCACTTTGTCCGCTCTCTCCATGTCTGGCGTCGTCTTTGTTCCATCATAAATGAAAAATGTTTTTTTTTAAAAAGCTTTCCAAGAGCTTCACTTGTATTCTGACATAAAATCCCTTCTTTACACCTTTTGTTACAATCCAATCGTTCTCCAGCAGAGCATCAGACTATTTAATGCTGAATTGAGTATTCAACCCGTCACGTATACGGGTCTGTCGATGATGGTTTTAGAAAGAGGAAGGGGGTGGGTCTAGTGCAGTGCTTCTCAAAGTGTGGTCCGCGTACCACTGGTGGTCCGTGAGCGCCCCCTAGTGGTCCGTGAGTATATTGGTAAAAGTTCACATTTGAAATAAATAATAATTAAAGTTTTCCGCCCTCTCGCGGGAATATCTCCACAATGGAGCGAGCTATTAAGCTTCACCTTCAATTGCATGACATAGCCCAGCGCATCACCTTCATCACACATGTTGCCATTTGTTTGTACCATTTTCAGGCGATTTGTAATCTGTTCTAGAAAAACGATGTGTTTTTGGACATTTGTGGAGTTAGGTGGTCCGCGAGTGTTTTTTTATTGATTAAGTGGTCCTTGGTATGAAAAAGTTTGAGAAACACTGGTCTAGTGGCTATGACGAAAACATAGTCAATCATTATTTGTTATTATACTGACACCAAGTGATCGAGAATCACACTGCAATATTTAAAGGAAGATTTTACACGAAAAATAAATGTCCCTAACAATCAAGAATAGAGGCAGCATTTCCCCTCTTCTAAAGGACAGAGAAGGCAAAGATGCCCCCTTCATTAGAGAGATAGTCCACGGAGACATAACCCATTTAACATTATACTGTCGATTACTACCTTGAGACGGGTTTGATAATTGATTTCAGCACCGCGGACAGCGATAACTTGCACTCATCAACATATTTGACTCACAAAACAGGACGATGACCAAGATTATCATTGTAACAATATTTTGATAACAGAGTTCTCTTCCCATTTCCCGTAAGAGTGTTTGCCATGAAAAAGTAGCGTTCCCTTCTGTGTAAACAACAACATTATACAAGAATATGCCACGACTACAAATCATGTAGCATTAACATATGAAAATAGTTGTAGATACACACGCTTCGAGAGCATGCAATTATATTAAAAAAGTGTACGTCGTGTGTTATTCCAACACAATCGGGCTCAACGTCGTAAAGGAGCAAAGTAAAACTTTGGATCTTACCTCTGTAGATGTCCCCCTCCTGTCAGGGAGCACCAGTGTGTTGGCATGGCTGCCCGGGACTATAGTAGATCCTATACTCATTCTGGGTCCAACTAACATGTACCGCTTGTCTCCAGATCTGTACTGGATGCTGTGACACAGTGTCCCATCATAGTTAGTCTCTTGTAGATATTTAGAAGTATAGTCTGTGGATTTAGAGCACTGCATTGCAATCAGCACGATGATACTGATGAGAAAAAGTGTTGAAACTGAGCCCAAAGTTATCATCAGGTAAAAAGTCACATTATTATCCTCATCATCCTTTGTTGCACTTTTAACATCAGCAGCAGCAAAAGCCTCTCTGGGCTCCACAAGTTTAACAACCACAGTAGCTGTTGCTGACAGGGAAACGTTGCCATTGTCTTTCACCAGTATGAGCAGTTTATGCTCAGCCTCGTCTGTCTCTGTGAATGAGCGAAGTGTTCTGATCTGTCCTGTATAGCGGTCCAAACTAAAGAGACTGTGGGCAGTAACTTCCTGCAGTGAGAACAGTAACCAGCCGTTATATCCTATATCAGCGTCATAGGCTCTGACTTTAGTCACCAAGTGTCCTGCGTTCACATTGCGGGGAATCTCCTCCACACCTTCAGCAGAACCGTTAGAGCTGACCGGATACAGGATGACTGGAGCGTTGTCGTTCTGATCGAGAATGAACACGTGCACTGTGACGTTGCTGCTTAGTGACGGAGTTCCAGAATCTGTGGCGACAACTTGGAACTGGAACGTTTTCAGAGTCTCAAGTCAAAGCTTTTTAGCGCTGTAATATCTCCAGTTTCAGGGTTGATATTTAGAAATGAGGTCAATTTATTTGCTTCTCTGCCATATCTGAGAATATGATATGAAATGACAGCGTTATCGCTTTCATCACGATCAGAAGCTCTAACTGAAAATACTGAGGCTCCGGGACTGTTATTCTCGGTGATATAAAATACATATGGACTTGTTAAAAACTCTGGATTGTTGTCATTTACATCTGATACTACGACACTCATGGTCTTTTCAGTTGAAAAGGACGGATCACCTGTGTCTTTAGCGATAATTGTAAATTCAAAGTGGGCAACCATTTCCCTATCCAGTTGAGACCTGGTTACAACAGCGTACATGTTTTCCTGTAACGATGGAGATAAAGTAAAAGGAACATCCTCTTTGATTGTGCAAATGACTTTTCCATTGATTCCAGAGTCTAAATCCCTAACACTAATCAGGGCTACAGTAGTTCCCATCTTTGAATCCTCCCTGATAGAGCTAGAAAATGATGTTACTTCTATCTCAGGTGCATTATCGTTTACATCAATAACTGTTATCATAACACTTTTGTCAGTTGTTAGAGGAACTTGTCCTTTATCGGACGCTTGAATGTCAATTTCATAACTTTTACTTTTCTCGAAGTCTATCTTACCGATGACTTTAATTTCACCAGTGTTTGCGTCTATTTTAAAGATATCCTTTAATTTGCATCAACTTCGTGACCAAATGAATATATTATTTCGCTATTTGCACTCTGGTCCAGATCTGTTGCATTTACCTGAATGACTACAGTGTCAACGGAAACATTTTCTTTTAGTGTTGCAGAATACAACTCTTTTGTAAACACAGGGGAGTTGTCATTAACATCAAGCACATCCACAGTAATTTCTATAGCGCCAGATTTCGCAGGTTTTCCTCCATCCACTGCTGTAAGACGCAGTTTGTGTTTCCCGGCTGTTTCTCTATCTAGCTGTTTCTGCAGGACTAAAAATGGAACTTTAAGGTCTTCGCCTCTATCCTTCACTTCTAATCTAAAATACTCGTTATGGCTGAGTCGATATTGCTGAATGGATAACTGGCCAACGTCGGGGTCACGCGCAGCCTGTAGTTGAAATCTCGCCCCTGGTAAAGCCGACTCAGAGATCTCAAGCCTTTTCTCTTTCTCCGTAAAAACAGGCGTGTGGTCATTTATATCTAGTATTTCCACCGCCACATAGTGGATCTCCAGCGGGTTTTCTAGCACAGTTTTGAGGTTGATCAAACATGGGCTGGTCCGGTCGCACACCTCCTCCCTATCTATTCTTTTTTTAACATACAATATACCATCATTTTGATTCACTTGAAACAGGGGCTCAGTTGAGCCTGTTACAATGCGATATCCTCTGTCTTTGAGTGCACTCTTATCTAGCCCCAAATCCTTCGCTATATTCCCGACCACGGTTCCATCTTGAACCTCCTCAGATATTGAATATCTGATCTGTGCTGTAGCTCCTCTCCATAAAATATCCAAAACAACCATCAAGGCAAACCAAAATGTCGCGGCGTCCGTGCTTTGCGTCCTCTTTGTTCCATGGCTCGTATGGGCGAAAGAGAACAGTCCATTAACTACGTGTTGAAATATATGAAACTTAATCCGCCATGTTTCTTCACAACATCCAACGTCTGCTTTTACAAAAACGGTTGAAAATTAATCACACTCGGTTGGTGCCAATTGCGATCTTATTCGCTTAAGCATGCTCTGCAAAATGCAAGGACTCGATCCACATAAAGCTCGTGACGTAAAGTGCTGCCACTCGAAGAAACACTGAGCTACACTGCCACCAAGCGTTAACATCGTTATTATCTTAGTTTTAAGTTAATACATAAACTACAATCTTCAGATTTTCAGAAGCAATATGAGACATAAACTTATATATAACTGTTTAACAGTGGGGATAAGCTTTAGCGAGTATTGGAACCACACGATCCTTTTATTTACATCTCATCTATTCCAGGATATTACTAAAGATCATGAACTGCAGCTGTCTAACGTAGTATAAGCACACAAGATGCAAGCACCATAACACATAGATTACAAATCACATGGCAGTTGAAAAACAAAAACAGAATGAAAACTCTGCTCTCAAGCTATAGTTGTAGTACACACAATTAAAACTAATCACAATGTATGTACACTGTATGTACCAGTGTTAATGTTAATCATGAGTAATGTATCGCTTCTCTGCTATTTAATTATTTGCAGTGTAATGTAATGTATTTGCCCGTTAGAGGGGGGCTTTCACACTAAGCAGTGGCGGTTCTAGAACATTTTACACGGGGTGACAAAGGGGGGGCAAGAGGTCATGCCAGGGTGGCATGGGAGGGCGGACAGTACGTGGTATTTTATACTGTAGGCTATATATAACCTATTTATTGTTAAATCATGCCCCAACACAAGTTTCTTAATGCATAAGAGAAACAAGGTGTTCAGACAAACAAACTAAAATATTGGATAAAACAGCTCAATACTCATGATACCCTAGAATTCTGTTTACTGTAAGTACAGTAAAAGTACTTAGTTATAATTAAGTACACAAATTACATCACCCATCTCTTAAGAGAGCTAAAGGTGACCTGTGCAGCAACACCTTTCAATAAATATGTGTCAATACTAAGAGCCGCTAGATTGTGCTGCTGTAATGGAATGTAAGGAGAATAAAAACATACCATGTGGTCCAGCTGGAGTCTCATCTGCCTCATGATCACTGCCTCTGTCCCTCTTTCTGACACTTCATCTTTATTCCTCACATACATGTCTTCTTCTTCACTAATGTCTTCATCTCCTCCTGGCTTCCTCCTGCTCTGACCCTCCTGGTCTCTTCAGTGTACTCTCTTTTCCTCTTCCTCTTTCTGATCGTACTGATCACTTCTCAGATATGTATTTTTGTTGTTGTTGAATCACTCCAGCTACTCTGGCCTGCAAGAGTCTACTTGTGAAAAGCACTGGTGCAAATGCTTGTATAACTTTACACGTTAGGGCCAGCTAATAAGTAGCTAATAAGTAGCATAGCCTATAATGAATATAAAATCTGAAAGTATTTATAAAACGCACATAGGCAGCTGTGTTCAGACCCAGTTTGACGGTAAAGGATGCATCCTGGTTTAATGTATCTGGCCTCATTGTTGTGATGTGTAATTTACTTGGATTTAATATTACCGCATAGTTTAGCAAATAAAAGTGATCGATCTCCCAGCTAGCGCTGTCTGTGTAGTATTTTCTAACGTAACGTCCCAAACAGCGACCGTCTGTTAAAGGCTATCGATTCAAACTGCAGCGTTTTATTAATATTTTGTTTCAAGCTCTCATCTTTAGTAAAAACAAAACTAGTGGAAGGGGAAATGCTCCCAGGGGAAGCTGATCCAGCTCGCTGCCTCTGCAGCGGTGTGAGCCGCAGTCTGTGAACACTGCTCCGCAGTTTAATGCAGGGCCGTAGCTACGTTTTTAATGGGCCTAAGATGATATTTAAAATGATTCACTATTAATTAATGAACTGCTTGTTTCGTTGCTTGAGAAGCTTGTGGACATAGTGTAGGTTTGTTTCTACAAGTACAGTTTCAGGACAACAAAACTTAGGGCGGCAGCTGGGGGGGCAAGGCTCTACAGTGGGGGGGGGAGTTGCCCCCCCCCTGCCCCCCCCCCCCGTAGATCCGCCCCTGGTATTAAGTATGCAGGGGATGTGAAAATCAAAACATCCAAAAACATTTATCTTACCTCTGTGGATGTCCCCCTCCTGTCAGGGAGCACCAGTGTGTTGGCATGGCTGCCCGGGACTATAGTAGATCCTATACTCATTCTGGGTCCAACTAACATGTACCGCTTGTCTCCAGATCTGTACTGGATGCTGTGACACAGTGTCCCATCATAGTTAGTCTCTTGTAGATATTTAGAAGTATAGTCTGTGGATTTAGAGCACTGCATTGCAATCAGCACGATGATACTGATGAGAAAAAGTGTTGAGACTGAGCCCAAAGTTATCATCAGGTAAAAAGTCACATTATTATCCTCATCATCCTTTGTTGCACTTTTAACATCAGCAGCAGCAAAAGCCTCTCTGGGCTCCACAAGTTTAACAACCACAGTAGCTGTTGCTGACAGGGAAACGTTGCCATTGTCTTTCACCAGTATGAGCAGTTTCTGCTCAGCCTCGTCTGTCTCTGTGAATGAGCGAAGTGTTCTGATCTGTCCTGTATAGCGGTCCAAACCAAAGAGACTGTGGGCAGTAACTTCCTGCATTGAGAACAGTAACCAGCCGTTATATCCTATATCAGCGTCATAGGCTCTGACTTTAGTCACCAAGTGTCCTGCGTTCACATTGCGGGGAATCTCCTCCACACCGTCAGCAGAACCGTTAGAGGTAACCGGATACAGGATGACTGGAACATTGTCGTTCTGATCCAGAATGAACACGTGCACTGTGACGTTGCTGCTTAGTGACGGAGTTCCAGAATCTGTGGCGACAACTTGGAACTGGAACGTTTTCAGAGTCTCAAAGTCAAAGCTTTTTAGCGCTGAAATCTGCCCGGTATCTGAATTTACACTGAGAAACATTGCCAGTTCGTTTCCTCTCGCTATTTGATACGAAAGTACTGCGTTTTCATTGACATCTTTGTCCGTTGCACTTACAGAGAATATCGACCCTCCAGCAACGTTATTTTCTGAAAGGTAAAACTGTAATGTATTTTGAGAGAATAATGGTATGTTGTCGTTTACATCTGATATCTGAATGTTGAGGGTTTTGAAAGTAGATAAGAGAGGTTCCCCACAATCGGTGGCTTTTATTGTTATTTCGTAATGTGACACCTGCTCTCGATCTAAAAATCCTTTTGTGACAACTGAATAAATGTTTTCTTTATAAGAGGGCTTTAACTCGAAAGGAACGTCTGAAGTTATGCTTGATATTATTTTTCCGTTGACACCGGAGTCCTTATCTGTCACACTAATAAGGGAAATAACTGTGCCAGGCTTTGAGTCTTCAGACACAGTATTAGACAGTGATGTGACTTCTATTTCGGGTGGATTATCATTTACGTCTTTTACTTTAATAATGACTCTACAGCGGCTTGTTAATGGAGGCGTTCCTTTGTCAGAGGCTTGAACATCGATTTTGAAAATCTCCGTTTCTTCAAAATCCACCGCACCTTTCAATTTTATTTTACCACTTGCACTATCCAACGCAAATATGTCATAAACTTTTCGCGCTAAAGTTTTGCTGAGACTGTACTCTATTTCTCCATTGTTCCCTTCATCTGTATCTGTTGCATTCACTCTAGTAACAATAGTACCGACTGGAACGTTCTCATATATTTCTACTTGATAGGTATCCTGACTAAACACTGGACGGTTATCGTTAGTGTCAAGAACAATTATAGAAACATTTAGTGTGCCTGATCTTTGAGGTTTACCTCCATCAACTGCTGTTACAAAAAGCACATGTTTGCTCTTTTGTTCTCTGTCTAAGGACTTCTTCAGCACTAAATATGGCGTTTTATCCTCATCGCTTTGACTAACATCTATGTCAAAGTGATCGTTTGACGTTAATGTATATGTGCGGATGGAGTTAATTCCAGCATCAGGATCACGGGCCGCGTGCAGATCGAAACGAGTTCCCGGAGATGTATGTTCTGCTATTTTAAATTGCTGTTCCTTATCAGAAAAACTAGGAGTGTGATCATTTATATCAGTAATTTCTACAACAACATGGTGCATTTCCAAAGGGTTCTCAACAAGGATCTTCAACTCCATTGTGCATACACCACTCCCCTGACACAGCCCCTCTCTGTCGATCTTTTTAAGAATCTGTAACGCACCACTGTTCGGGTTTACCTCGAAAAAAGCATCTTTAGATCCAGACACAACTCGAAATCGTCGATCAATCAAAGAGGTTTTATCCAGACCAAGATCCTTTGCAACATTTCCAACAGAAGTCCCTTCTTTCATCTCCTCTGGAATAGAGTACCTCAATTCAGCCAAAGCATGTTTCCCGAAAATCAGCAATAGAGAAAAATAAAAATGAAACCAACGACTGTCACTTGAGCGATGTCGTCGTGGACTCCCCATCTTTATCCAACAGCACATATACACACAGAAGCCTGTTTCTGCAGCGAATTAACGTGACTATCCAACCAGCTTAGCATCGCATGTTTAGAAAACTCACAGTACCGTCTCATCCAGCTTGCACCCTTAAATCTGATGTATCCTCTGCTGTGAGGTACCAAACAAAAGCCTTCTTAGGGGAGGGACAACGTCCTTTGTGGCCTTGTTGGAGTAACAGTGACACCAAGAGGGGAACGTTTCAGTCGTTTCAAATTCTTTCAAAAACACACTCAGAAAATCCAAGTACAAGTTTTTTTTTTCTCATCCACACACGAGAAATAACGGTATGAATTGGTGTTTAATATTTGCTCTTATTGTTGCTTAAAAACAGTAACGTCAATGCATTTCAGCACCATGGATAGTGACTACATGGCTTATCCCCAATATTTGTCTCTTTAATTAATATTTATTTTTCTAGAATGATTATGAAGACTACCCATCCAAATAACTTAACGCATATCAGTGTAGGTAAGTATTTGTTTATATTTTAATATATTTATGTTTGATCTGTTATGGCTCCTTTCACACATTTTCCCAAAATAAAGTTGCAATTTAAGAACCCATTTAGATTTTATTATAGAACATTTCTCATGTTCATTATACTCGTGAGAGTGTATAGTGTTTTATATTTAATTTTATCCTTTTCATCACCACTGTAAAGTGTCTTTGAGCACCTGAAAAAGCGCTTAGAAATCAAATGTATTATTATTATTATTATTATTATTAGTGTGTATAAAACAATCTACAGATGAAAGCAGCAAAGAGAGAATATTGCACCAGATAGAACCTTTTGCAAACAGAAGTTGGAAGCTCAGTCTCAATTGGAAGAAATCTAAAAACACATCTATTATTTTAGAAATGATTACATTTCTTAAAGTCTTACCTCTGTGGATGTCCCCCTCCTGTCAGGGAGCACCAGTGTGTTGGCATGGCTGCCCGGGACTATAGTAGATCCTATACTCATTCTGGGTCCAACTAACATGTACCGCTTGTCTCCAGATCTGTACTGGATGCTGTGACACAGTGTCCCATCATAGTTAGTCTCTTGTAGATATTTAGAAGTATAGTCTGTGGATTTAGAGCACTGCATTGCAATCAGCACGATGATACTGATGAGAAAAAGTGTTGAGACTGAGCCCAAAGTTATCATCAGGTAAAAAGTCACATTATTATCCTCATCATCCTTTGATGCACTTTTAACATCAGCAGCAGCAAAAGCCTCTCTGGGCTCCACAAGTTTAACAACCACAGTAGCTGTTGCTGACAGGGAAACGTTGCCATTGTCTTTCACCAGTATGAGCAGTTTATGCTCAGCCTCGTCTGTCTCTGTGAATGAGCGAAGTGTTCTGATCTGTCCTGTATAGCGGTCCAAACCAAAGAGACTGTGGGCAGTAACTTCCTGCAGTGAGAACAGTAACCAGCCGTTATATCCTATATCAGCGTCATAGGCTCTGACTTTAGTCACCAAGTGTCCTGCGTTCACATTGCGGGGAATCTCCTCCACACCTTCAGCAGAACCGTTAGAGCTGACCGGATACAGGATGACTGGAGCGTTGTCGTTCTGATCCAGAATGAACACGTGCACTGTGACGTTGCTGCTTAGTGACGGAGTTCCAGAATCTGTGGCGACAACTTGGAACTGGAACGTTTTCAGAGTCTCAAAGTCAAAGCTTTTTAGTGCCAAAATATCTCCAGTTTCAGAGTTGATGTTGAGAAATGAGGTCAATTTATTTCCTTCACTGCCATCTCTGAGAATATGATAGGTTATAAGTGCATTATCGTTCTCATCACGATCAAAAGCTTTTACTGAAAACACAGAGGTACCTGGCTCATTGGCTTCAGTGACGTAGAAAGTATATGGACTCAGTGAAAACTCTGGACTGTTGTCATTCACATCTGAAACCACTACATTTATTGTCTTCTCAGATGATAATGGAGGTTGACCAGCATCTTTTGCAGTTACTGTCAGGACATATTGTGACTGTTTCTCTCTATCCAGAGGTGTTTTGGTCACCAATGAAAATATTTTGTCTTGTGAAGATGGCATTAGAGCAAAAGGAACACCCTCATCTATGGAGCAAATCACTTTTCCATTGAGACCAGAGTCCAAGTCATTTACACTGATAAGGGCTACTGTAGTTCCAGGTCTTGAATCTTCAGCGATCGAATTTGAAAATGAAGTAACCTCAATCTCAGGTGCATTATCGTTTACGTCTACTATCTTAATGATGACGCTTTTTTGTGTAGATAAAGAAGCTAGACCTTTATCTGAGGCTTGAATTTCAATCTCATATTTATCTTTCTCTTCATAGTTAATCAAACCTTTCACACTTATTTCACCTGTTATTGCATTAAGGTCAAAAATATTTAATAATCTATGACTCACACTGTTGCTGAATGAATAAACTACATCTCCATTTGGTCCTTCATCTAAATCAGTTGCATTCACTTGTATGACTGTTTTACCTATCGGAGCATTTTCATCGAGCATTACAGAATACACGTCTTGAGAAAATACAGGCGCATTATCATTAACATCCAAAAGTCTTACTATAATATTCATTGTGCCGGATTTCGGAGGTTTCCCTCCATCTAGGGCGGTCAGTACTAATGTATGGATTCCCGCCGCCTCTCTATCCAAAGATTTATGCACTATTAGAATTGGTATTTTACCATCTTCTCCCTTGTCTTTAACCTCCAAACGGAAGTTGTTATTTGGGCTGAGTTTATATTGCTGAACAGAGAAGGGGCCACCGTCTGGATCTCGTGATGCCTTCAACGGAAATCGTGCTCCTGGTAACACAGACTCAGAAATATCCAACGTTGTCTCTCTTTCAGGAAAACTAGGAGAATGGTCATTTATATCCATCACCTCAACTCCAACATAGTGCACCTCCAGAGGGTTTTCCAGCACGGTTTTCAGATTCATTAAACACGTACTGCTCTGCGCGCACACCTCCTCTCTGTCAATCTTGCGGCTCACATACAGGACACCATCGTTTTGATTCACATGGAAAAGCGGATCCGCATTACTGGAAACAATCCGATACTTCCTGTCTTTCAGTGTGCTTTTATCTAATCCCAGATCTTTCGCTATATTCCCAACCACAGTTCCTTCGTTAACTTCCTCCGAGATTGAATATCGTATTTGCGCTGAGGCCGCGCTCCACAAAAGCACAGCAACCACGCAGCCGAGAAAACTCCTCGCGCCCTCCGCATCTCGCATGTTCTTTGTTCCATGGTTAAACCCGAAATCATCAGAAATCCATTACAAGCTACATAAAGCTCTGTTGTGAAGTCAAAATCCAGCACTTTCTTACATGTATATTGACATATTAATTCACTTCCTGTATTTCCAGAAAATGCGCTAAACCGATCATGTATCAAGGCATGAGCAGAGAAACGGTCCTGCCAGTATCGAAGTAAAATGTTTTGAGGAGGAGGAACCAAACTGCTATGACGACAAGCTTGTGTACAGCTGAATTTTTACTTTTCACTGACACCATGCGACCCCTTTTCTCACTGCAGAAATGTGAGGCATATAATAAACATTATGGTCAATGGTATGTTATCTTTAGTCATAGCATATGTATTATATTGTGTTGAAAGAGAGAAGGAGGCTGCCCAGACTATAAACATTGACTAAAATAACTCTTTCCGCTCCCAGCAACAAGGACAGCGATCTCAATACAGTTCGATAACAACTTTTTTGTTCACCGTTGTATTGTATTATCAAGCCATTTGAGGAAAAAAGACGGTTGATATAGGGAAAAAATAGACGACATACGATATCAACATGATGCAAAAAAAAAAAAAGGCCACAATCATTGTCCATATCATTGCCCATGAGGTGACTACGATCATTTAAAAGTAAAATGCATTCTCCTTTTTCAAGTACACTTAAATTACCTCCATGACATAAGGTTATAATTACCAATGTAAACTATGATGACCAACAAACACAGTACCAAATTATGCAGAAAACAAACCACATTGATATGTTTAGTCAAAAAGCAGTTACAGTTCGTCACCACAGTTTAATCTAAAATATGTCTTACTTCTGCAGATGCCCCCCTCCTGTCAAGAAGCACGACTAGTGTATTTGCAGTTAACAGTTACTACACTAGAGTCACAATCATCTGTCTCTTAAGCAAATATTTTTGATCAATTTAAACTGCAATGAAGTCCTTATTTATATGCCAAAAGAAATGGAAGCCCATAGTAAAATACTTCCAGCACCACGGACAGCAACACCTTTTTCTGCACTCAGAGGTGTAGGAACTGATTTCGCTTTGACTAACTGCAATAATATAAACTTTACAAAACCAACTATCCAACAACATAGATGAAGTATGCAAAACATGGGATTTCAGGCAGATAAAATGCATAGACCTCAAGGGCAGATCCTGTTTCTATAAATACAAGTGTTAAAGTTTTAATGTAAGACAAGATGCAACAATTATTTGATATCAACCTGTTTGAATGTAAGTATTCATATTGCCATGACAGTACATGAAAGGTAAGGGAGTTTCAATATGTATTTGTCCTACCTCTGTAGATGTTCCCCTCCTGTCAGGGAGCACCAGTGTGTTGGCATGGCTGCCCGGGACTATAGTAGATCCTATACTCATTCTGGGTCCAACTAACATGTACCGCTTGTCTCCAGATCTGTACTGGATGCTGTGACACAGTGTCCCATCATAGTTAGTCTCTTGTAGATATTTAGAAGTATAGTCTGTGGATTTAGAGCACTGCATTGCAATCAGCACAATGATACTGATGAGAAAAAGTGTTGAGACTGAGCCCAAAGTTATCATCAGGTAAAAAGTCACATTATTATCCTCATCATCCTTTGTTGCACTTTTAACATCAGCAGCAGCAAAAGCCTCTCTGGGCTCCACAAGTTTAACAACCACAGTAGCTGTTGCTGACAGGGAAACGTTGCCATTGTCTTTCACCAGTATGAGCAGTTTATGCTCAGCCTCGTCTGTCTCTGTGAATGAGCGAAGTGTTCTGATCTGACCTGTATAGCGGTCCAAACCAAAGAGACTGTGGGCAGTAACTTCCTGCAGTGAGAACAGTAACCAGCCGTTATATCCTATATCAGCGTCATAGGCTCTGACTTTAGTCACCAAGTGTCCTGCGTTCACATTGCGGGGAATCTCCTCCACACCTTCAGCAGAACCGTTAGAGCTGACCGGATACAGGATGACTGGAGCGTTGTCGTTCTGATCCAGAATGAACACGTGCACTGTGACGTTGCTGCTTAGTGACGGAGTTCCAGAATCTGTGGCGAAAACTTGGAACTGGAACGTTTTCAGAGTCTCAAAGTCAAAGCTTTTTAGCGCCAAAATATCTCCAGTTTCAGAGTTGATATTAAAAAATGAGATCAATTTATTTCCTTCACTGCCCTCTCTGAGAATGTGATATGAAATGACAGCATTATCGCTTTCATCACGATCAGAAGCTCTAACTGAAAATGCTGAGGCTCCGGGACTGTTATTCTCTGTGATATAAAATACATAGGGGCTTGTTAAAAACTCTGGATTGTTGTCATTTACATCTGATACTACGACACTCATGGTCTTTTCAGTTGAAAAGGACGGATCACCTGTGTCTTTAGCGATAATTGTAAATTCAAAGTGGGCAACCATTTCCCTATCCAGTTGAGACCTGGTTACAACAGCGTACATGTTTTCCTGTAACGATGGAGATAAAGTAAAAGGAACATCCTCTTTGATTGTGCAAATGACTTTTCCATTGATTCCAGAGTCTAAATCCCTAACACTAATCAGGGCTACAGTAGTTCCTATCTTTGAATCCTCCTTGATAGAGCTAGAAAATGATGTTACTTCTATCTCAGGTACATTGTCGTTAACATCAATAACTGTTATCATAACACTTTTGTCAGTTGTTAGAGGAACTGGTCCTTTATCGGACGCTTGAATGTCAATATCATAACTTTTACTTGTCTCGAAGTCTATCTTACCGATGACTTTAATTTCACCAGTGTTTGCGTCTATTTTAAAGACATCTTTTAATTTTGCATCAACTTCGTTACCAAATGAATATATTATCTCGCTATTTGCACCCTTGTCCAAATCTGTTGCATTTACCTGAATGACTACAGTGTCAACGGGAACATTTTCTTTTAGTGTTGCAGAATACAACTCTTTTGTAAACACAGGGGAGTTGTCATTAACATCAAGCACATCCACAGTAATTTCTATAGCGCCAGATTTCGCAGGTTTTCCTCCATCCACTGCTGTAAGACGCAGTTCATGTTTCCCGGCTTTTTCTCTATCTAGCTGTTTCTGCAGGACTAAAAATGGTACCTTACGGTCCTCGCCTCTATCCTTCACTTCTAATCTAAAATACTCGTTATGGCTGAGTCTATATTGCTGAATGGATAACTGGCCAACGTCGGGGTCACGCGCAGCCTGTAGTTGAAATCTCGCCCCCGGTAAAGCCGACTCAAATATCTCAAGCCTTTTCTCTTTCTCCGTAAAAACAGGCGTGTGGTCATTTATATCTAGTATTTCCACCGCCACATAGTGGATCTCCAGCGGGTTTTCTAGCACAGTTTTGAGGTTGATCAAACATGGGCTGGTCCGGTCGCACACCTCCTCCCTATCTATTCTTTTTTTAACATACAATATACCATCGTTTTGATTAACTTGAAACAGGGGCTCAGTTGAGCCTGTTACAATGCGATATCCTCTATCTTTGAGTGCACCCTTATCTAGCCCCAAATCCTTCGCTATATTCCCGACCACGGTTCCATCTTGAACCTCCTCAGATATTGAATATCTGATCTGTGCTGTAGCTCCTCTCCATAAAATATCCAAAACAACCATCAAGGCAAACCAAAATTGTCGCGGCGTCCGTGCTTTGCGTCCTCTTTGTTCCATGGCTCGTATGGGCGATAGAGAACATCCATTAACTACGTGTTGAAATATATGAAACTTAATCCGCCATGTTTCTTCACAACATCCAACGTCTGTTTTTTACAAAAACGGTTGAAAATTAAACACACTCGTTGGTGGCAATTGCGATCTTATTCGCTCAAGTATGCTCTGCAAAATGCAAGGACTCGATCCACATAAAGCTCGTGACGTAAAGTGCTGCCAGTCACAGAAACACTGAGCTACACTGACACCAAGCGTTAGAATTGTTATTAATATTATTATAAGATGTTAGTGTTAAGTTAACACATTAAATACAATCTTCAAATGTTCAAAAGTGATATGAGACATAAACTTATATATAACTGTGTAACAGTGGGGATAAGCTTTAGCGAGTATTGGAACCAACCACGATCCTTTTATTTACATCTCATCTATTCCAGGATATTACTAAAGATCATGAACTGCAGCTGTCAAAACTTAGTATAAGCACACAAGATGCAAGCACCATAACACATCATAGATTACAAATCACATGGCAGTTGAAAAACAAAAACAGAATGAAAACTCTGCTCTCAAGCTAAGTTGAAGTACACACAATTAAAACTAATCACAATGTATGTACCAGTGTTAATGTTAATAATGAGTAATGTATCGCTTCTCTGCTATTTAATTATTGCTATTTGCAGTGTAATGTAATGTATTTCCGCGTTAGGGGGGGCTTTCACACATAGTATTAAGTATGCAGGGGATGCGAAATTCATAACATCCAAAAACATTTATCTTACCTCTGTGGATGTTCCCCTCCTGTCAGGGAGCACCAGTGTGTTGGCATGGCTGCCCGGGACTATAGTAGATCCTATACTCATTCTGGGTCCAACTAACATGTACCGCTTGTCTCCAGATCTGTACTGGATGCTGTGACACAGTGTCCCATCATAGTTAGTCTCTTGTAGATATTTAGAAGTATAGTCTGTGGATTTAGAGCACTGCATTGCAATCAGCACGATGATACTGATGAGAAAAAGTGTTGAGACTGAGCCCAAAGTTATCATCAGGTAAAAAGTCACATTATTATCCTCATCATCCTTTGATGCACTTTTAACATCAGCAGCAGCAAAAGCCTCTCTGGGCTCCACAAGTTTGACAACCACAGTAGCTGTTGCTGACAGGGAAACGTTGCCATTGTCTTTCACCAGTATGAGCAGTTTATGCTCAGCCTCGTCTGTCTCTGTGAATGAGCGAAGTGTTCTGATCTGTCCTGTATAGCGGTCCAAACTAAAGAGACTGTGGGCAGTAACTTCCTGCAGTGAGAACAGTAACCAGCCGTTATATCCTATATCAGCGTCATAGGCTCTGACTTTAGTCACCAAGTGTCCTGCGTTCACATTGCGGGGAATCTCCTCCACACCTTCAGCAGAACTGTTAGAGCTGACCGGATACAGGATGACTGGAGCGTTGTCGTTCTGATCCAGAATGAACACGTGCACTCTGACGTTGCTGCTTAGTGACGGAGTTCCAGAATCTGTGGCGACAACTTGGAACTGGAACGTTTTCAGAGTCTCAAAGTCAAAGCTTTTTAGCGCCAAAATATCTCCAGTTTCAGAGTTGATGTTGAGAAATGAGGTCAATTTATTTCCTTCACTGCCATCTCTGAGAATATGATAGGTTATAAGTGCATTATCGTTCTCATCACGATCAAGAGCTTTAACAGAAAACACAGAGGTACCTGCCTCATTAGCTTCAGTGATATAGAAAGTATATGGACTCAGTGAAAACTCTGGACTGTTGTCATTCACATCTGAAACCACTACATTTATTGTCTTCTCAGATGATAATTCAGGTTGACCACCATCTTTTGCAGTTATTGTCAGGACATATTGTGACTTTATCTCCCTATCCAGAGGGGATTTGGTCACCAATGAAAACATGTTATCTTTTGAGGATGGGGATAAAGTAAATGGTACATCGTTATTTACAGCACAAAACACTTTTCCATTGAGACCAGAGTCCAAGTCATTTACACTGATAAGGGCTACTGTAGTTCCAGGTCTTGAATCTTCAGGGATCGAGCTTGAAAATGAGGTAACTTCAATCTCAGGTGCGTTATCATTAACATCTACTATCTTAATAATGACGCTTTTGTCTGTTATAAAAGGAGCAAGGCCTTTATCTGATGCCTCAATTTCAATTTCATATCTGTCTTTCTCCTCATAATCTATTAATCCTTTTACCTTTATATCGCCTGTTAAAGCATTGATATCAAAAAGGTTTAAAATATTTAGATTCATACTATTTGTAAATGAGTAAACTACATCTCCGTTGGGTCCTTCATCCAAATCAGTTGCATTCACTTGTATGACTGTTGTGCCTACCGGAGCATTTTCATTGAGCATCACAGAATAAACATCTTTAGAGAAAACAGGCGCATTATCATTAACATCCAGAACATTTACTACAATATTCATGGTGCCCAGATTTTGGAGGTTTTCCTCCATCCACAGCAGTCAACAATAATGAGTGGTTCTTGGCCCTTTCCCTATCCAAGATTTTTTGTACAACCAATATTGGTATTTTACCATCTTCTCCCTTATCCTTAACTTCCAAACGGAAGTGATCGTTTTGGCTGAGTTTATATTGCTGCACGGAGAAATGTCCACTGTCTGGATCCCGTGAAGGTTTTAGTTGAAACCGTGCTCCGGGCAACACAGACTCAGATATTTCCAACCGTTTCTCTTTTTCTGAAAAACTAGGAGAATGGTCATTGATATCCATCACTTCCACTTCAACATAATGCACCTCCAGAGGGTTTTCCAGCACGGTTTTCAGATTCATTAAACACGTACTGCTCTGCGCGCACACCTCCTCTCTGTCAATCTTGCGGCTCACATACAGGACACCATCGTTTTGATTCACATGGAAAAGCGGATCCGCATTACTGGAAACAATCCGATACTTCCTGTCTTTCAGTGTGCTTTTATCTAATCCCAGATCTTTTGCTATATTTCCCACCGCAGTTCCTTCGTTAACTTCCTCCGAGATTGAATATCGTATTTGCGCTGAAGCCACGCTCCACAAAAGCACAGCAACCACGCAGCCGAGAAAACATCCTCGTGCCCTCCGCATCTCGCATGTTCTTTGTTCCATGGTTAAACCCGAAATTATCAGTAATCCATTACAAGCTACACAAAGCTCTGTTGTGAAGTCAAAATCCAGCGCTTTCTTACATGTATATTGACCTATTAATTCACTTCCTGTATTTCCAGAAAATGCGCTAAACCGATCATGTATCAAGGCATGAGCAGAGAAACGGTCCTGCCAGTATCGAAGTAAAATGTTTTGAAGAGGAGGAACCAAACTGCTATGACGACAAGCTTGTGTACTGCTGAATTTTTACTTTTCACTGACACCATGCGACCCATTTTCTCACTGCAGAAATGTGAGGCATATAATAAACATTATGGTCAATGGTATGTTATCTTTAGTCATAGCATATGTATTATATTGTGTTGAAAGAGAGGAGGAGGCTGCCCAGACTATAAACATTGACTAAAATAACAATTTCCGCTCCCAGCAACAAGGACAGCGATCTCAATACAGTTCGATAAAAACTTTATTTTTCACCGTATTATCAAGCCATTTGATGAAAAAAGACGGTTGATATAGGGAAAAATAGACGACAACGATATCAACATGATGCAAACAAAACAAAAGGCCACAATCATTGTCCATAGCCTATCATTGCCCATGAGGTGACTACGATCATTTAAAAGTAAAATGCATCTCCTTTTTCAAGTACACTTAGATTACCTCCATGACATAAGGTTATAATTATACCAAGGTAAACTATGATGACCAACAAACACAGTACCAAATTATGCAGAAAACAAACCACATTGATATGTTTAGTCAAAAAGCAGTTACAGTTCGTCACCACAGTTTAATCTAAAATATGTCTTACTTCTGCAGATGCCCCCCTCCTGTCAAGAAGCACTATTTGCAGTTAACAGTTACTACACTAGAGTCACAATCATCTGTCTCTTAAGAAATTATTTTTGATGAATGTAAACTGCAATGCAGTCCTTATTTCTATGCCAAAATAATCGGAAGCCCATAGTAAAATACTTCCAGCACCACGGACAGCAACACCTTTTTCTGCACTCAGAGGTGTAGGAACTGATTTCGCTTTGACTAACTGCAATAACATAAACTTTACAAAACCAACTATCCAACAACATAGATGAAGTATGCAAAACATGGGATTTCAGGCGGATAAAATGCATAGACCTCAAGGGCAGATCCTGTTTCTATAAATAAAAGTGTTAAAGTTTTAATGTAAGACAAAATGCAAAAAATATTTGATATCAACCTGTTTAAATGTAAGTATTCATATTGCCAAAACAGTACTACATGAAAGGTAAGGGAGTTTCAATATGTATTTGTCTTACCTCTGTAGATGTCCCCCTCCTGTCAGGGAGCACCAGTGTGTTGGCATGGCTGCCCGGGACTATAGTAGATCCTATACTCATTCTGGGTCCAACTAACATGTACCGCTTGTCTCCAGATCTGTACTGGATGCTGTGACACAGTGTCCCATCATAGTTAGTCTCTTGTAGATATTTAGAAGTATAGTCTGTGGATTTAGAGCACTGCATTGCAATCAGCACGATGATACTGATGAGAAAAAGTGTTGAGACTGAGCCCAAAGTTATCATCAGGTAAAAAGTCACATTATTATCCTCATCATCCTTTGATGCACTTTTAACATCAGCAGCAGCAAAAGCCTCTCTGGGCTCCACAAGTTTAACAACCACAGTAGCTGTTGCTGACAGGGAAACGTTGCCATTGTCTTTCACCAGTATGAGCAGTTTATGCTCAGCCTCGTCTGTCTCTGTGAATGAGCGAAGTGTTCTGATCTGTCCTGTATAGCGGTCCAAACCAAAGAGACTGTGGGCAGTAACTTCCTGCAGTGAGAACAGTAACCAGCCGTTATATCCTATATCAGCGTCATAGGCTCTGACTTTAGTCACCAAGTGTCCTGCGTTCACATTGCGGGGAATCTCCTCCACACCGTCAGCAGAACCGTTAGAGCTAACCGGATACAGGATGACTGGAGCGTTGTCGTTCTGATCCAGAATGAACACGTGCACTGTGACGTTGCTGCTTAGTGACGGAGTTCCAGAATCTGTGGCGACAACTTGGAACTGGAACGTTTTCAGAGTCTCAAAGTCAAAGCTTTTTAGCGCTGAAATCTGTCCGTTATCTGAATTTACACTGAGAAACATTGCCAGTTCGTTTCCTCTCGCTATTTGATAAGAAAGTACTGCGTTTTCATTGACATCTTTGTCCGTTGCACTTACAGAGAATATCGACCCTCCAGCAACGTTATTTTCTGAAAGGTAAAACTGTAATGTATTTTGAGAGAATAATGGTATGTTGTCGTTTACATCTGATATCTGAATGTTGAGGGTTTTGAAAGTAGATAAGAGAGGTTCCCCACAATCGGTGGCTTTTATTGTTATTTCGTAATGTGACACCTGCTCTCGATCTAAAAATCCTTTTGTGACAACTGAATAAATGTTTTCTTTATAAGAGGGCTTTAACTCGAAAGGAACGTCTGAAGTTATGCTTGATATTATTTTTCCGTTGACACCGGAGTCCTTATCTGTCACACTAATAAGGGAAATCACTGTGCCAGGCTTTGAGTCTTCAGACACAGTATTAGACAGTGATGTGACTTCTATTTCTGGTGGATTATCATTTACGTCTTTTACTTTTATAATGACTCTACAGCGGCTTGTTAATGGAGGCACTCCTTTGTCAGAGCTTGAACATCGATTTGAAATCTCAGTTTCTTCAAAATCCACCGCACCTTTCAATTTAATTTCTCCACTTACTCTATTCAATTCAAATATGTCATAAACTTTCCGCGATAATGCTTTGCTAAGAGTAAACTCTATTTCTCCATTGTTCCCTTCATCTGGATCTGTCGCATTCACTCTTGTAACAATAGTACCGACTGGAACGTTCTCAAATATTTCTACTTGATAGGTATCCTGACTAAACACTGGACGGTTATCGTTAGTGTCAAGAACAATTATAGAAACATTTAGTGTGCCTGATCTTTGAGGTTTACCTCCATCAACTACTGTTACAAAAAGCACATGTTTGCTCTTTTGTTCTCTGTCTAAGGACTTCTTCAGCACTAAATATGGCGTTTTATCCTCATCGCTTTGACTAACATCTATTTCAAAGTGATCGTTTGACGTTAATGTATATGTGCGGATGGAGTTAATTCCAGCATCAGGATCACGGGCCGCATGCAGTTGGAATCGGGTTCCCGGAGATGTATGTTCTGCTATTTTAAATTGCTGTTCCTTTTCAGGAAATCCGGGAGAGTGATCATTTATATCAGTAATTTCTACAACAACATGGTGCATTTCCAAAGGGTTTTCAACCAGGATCTTCAACTCCATTGTGCATACACCACTCCCCTGACACAGCTCCTCTCTGTCGATCATTTTAAGAATCTGTAACGCACCACTGTTCGGGTTTACCTCGAAAAAAGCATCTTTAGATCCAGACACAACTCGAAATCGTCGATCAATCAAAGAGGTTTTATCCAGACCAAGATCCTTTGCAACATTTCCAACAGAAGTCCCTTCTTTCATCTCCTCTGGAATAGAGTACCTCAATTCAGCCAAAGCATGCTTGCCGAAAATCAGCAATAGAGAAAAATAAAAATTAAACCGACGACTGTCACTTGAGCAATGTCGTCGTGGACTCCCCATCTTTATCCAACAGCATAAGCTTTTCTTCCTGCGGCAATAATGGTCTACCACACTGTCCTATTCGACTCCCGTTCTTAAATCAAATGTATCTCTGCTGTGAGGTACCAAACAAAAGCTTTGTAATGGGAGGGATGAAATATATTATGGCCACGTTGATGTCACAGTGACACCAAGAGGACAACATTCATACAAGTTTAAATTGTATTAATGTTATTTGTAACAAAGTTATATTTTTGTCACATATCTACCTGCAAAGATGGTGAGCAAAGTGAATACATGGACAATAAAAAACTAGAGCTTGATAGAATATTGTTTTCTTATAATCGAAGCGGCTTCATGTGTTACGTTTGATGCAAAGTAATATCTCTGAAAAAAATATTAACATATAAAACATTGTATTGCCCGTTGACTGCAATCCAGCATACCATGGACAGCGATCACTGCTATTTACATAATGATTTCTTTGTCCAAAGAGTTCACTGCTCATTGCTCAGTTATCAGTGTAACTTTGCAACGAAAAAATGCATGCATAACACCAAAAACAAAGGAAGCCATTGCTTTTAAAGTAAGTTATCATTTGTTGATATTCTCCTTGATTGAAGAACTTTTGGGCACATGTTGCTCGAAACATGCACAAACTTGCAGGGAAATATAAAATGTTTCTCGTAAACATGTTAAGAAGCAATACATTTTTAAAGTCTTACCTCTGTGGATGTCCCCCTCCTGTCGGGGAGCACCAGTGTGTTGGCATGGCTGCCCGGGACTATAGTAGATCCTATACTCATTCTGGGTCCAACTAACATGTACCGCTTGTCTCCAGATCTGTACTGGATGCTGTGACACAGTGTCCCATCATAGTTAGTCTCTTGTAGATATTTAGAAGTATAGTCTGTGGATTTAGAGCACTGCATTGCAATCAGCACGATGATACTGATGAGAAAAAGTGTTGATACTGAGCCCAAAGTTATCATCAGGTAAAAAGTCACATTATTATCCTCGTCATCCTTTGATGCACTTTTAACATCAGCAGCAGCAAAAGCCTCTCTGGGCTCCACAAGTTTGACAACCACAGTAGCTGTTGCTGACAGGGACACGTTGCCATTGTCTTTGACCAGTATGAGCAGTTTCTGCTCAGCCTCGTCTGTCTCTGTGAATGAGCGAAGTGTTCTGATCTGTCCTGTATAGCGGTCCAAACCAAACAGACTGTGGGCAGTAACTTCCTGCAGTGAGAACAGTAACCAGCCGTTATATCCTATATCAGCGTCATAGGCTCTGACTTTAGTCACCAAGTGTCCTGCGTTCACATTGCGGGGAATCTCCTCCACACCTTCAGCAGAACCGTTAGAGCTGACCGGATACAGGATGACTGGAGCGTTGTCGTTCTGATCCAGAATGAACACGTGCACTGTGACGTTGCTGCTTAGTGACGGAGCTCCAGAATCTGTGGCGACAACTTGGAACTGGAACGTTTTCAGAGTCTCAAAGTCAAAGCTTTTTAGCGCCAAAATATCTCCAGTTTCAGAGTTGATATTTAGGAAAGACATTATGTCATTTTGACTGCCTTCTCTTACTATGTGATATGAAATAGCTGCATTGTCATTCAAGTCCTTGTCTCTTGCGCTTACAGAGAAAATAGCATTTCCAGGAACGTTATTTTCAACCAGATAAAATTCCAAAGAGGTTTGGTCGAAGTGAGGAGAGTTGTCGTTTACATCTGATATCTGAATGCTGAGAGTTTTATAAGCGGATAAGGCGGGTTCACCACAATCAGTGGCTTTTATTGTTATTTCATAATGTGACACCTGCTCTCGATTCAATAATCCCTTAGTGACAACCGAGTAAGTGTTTTCCTTATAGGAAGGCTTTAATTCAAAGGGTACGTCATTAGATATGTGTGATATTATTTTCCCATTTACACCGGAGTCTACATCCGTTGCACTTATAAGTGAAATAATTGTTCCTGGCTTTGAGTCTTCAGACACTGTATTTGACAATGATGTGACTTCTATTTCCGGTGGATTATCGTTAACGTCTATTATCTTAATAATTACTCTACACTCACCTGTCAGTGGAGGTGTTCCTTTATCTGATGCTTCAATGTCCAGTTCATATATGTCGATTTCTTCATAATCCACTACTCCTTTAACTTTGATTTCTCCAGTTAATTTATTCAATTCAAAAGTGTCATATACTTTACGCCTCAAGGTTTTTCCTAGGCTGTATTCGACTTCCCCGTTCGTGTATTCGTCCAGATCCGTTGCATTCATCCTAAATATTGAAGTACCAAGTGCAATATTTTCGTGTATTGAAATGTGGTAAATCTCCTGACTAAACATCGGACGATTATCATTACTATCAAGAACAATAATAGAAACATTAAGTGTGCCGGATTTTGGAGGTTTACCTCCATCAACTGCTGTAACCAGCAGCGTGTGTTTGTTCTTTTGTTCTCTGTCCAATGATTTCTTTAGTACTAGAAATGGTATCTTACCGGCATCGCTTTGACGGACATTAACTTCAAAATGTTCATTTGACGTTAAAGTGTATGTACGAATAGAGTTAACTCCAGCATCGGGGTCGCGAGCAGTGTGCAGTTGAAATCGCTTTCCTGGTAATGTGTGCTCAGCTATTTCAAATATCTGTTCCCTTTCAGGAAAACTAGGGGAGTGATCATTTACATCTGTAATTTCTACAACTACGTAGTGTATTTCCAAAGGAGATTCAACGAGGATTTTGAGCTCGATAAGGCAGGCACCGCCTCCCTGACACAGCTCCTCTCTGTCAATATGCTTGTTGACGTAGAGAGCCCCATTATCCTGGTTTACTTCAAATATAGCGTCCTTACTTCCAGACACAACGCGGAACCGTCGAGCAATCAAAGAGGGGATTTCCACACCAAGATCCTTGGCAACATTTCCAACAACTGTGCCTTCTCTTACCTCCTCTGGAATAGAGTAGCGTATCTGAGCCAAAGCCTGATTTACGAACAAAAGGGGTAAAGCCAAATAAAAAGCAAACCAGGAGCAGTCCTTTGTCCTAGGTTTTGTATCGGTCCCCATCTTTATCCAACAACACATTCACCAACAGGAGCCGGTTACTTTGAAAAACGGTTATTTAAATCCATCCCGCTGAATAACGCGTATTTGCAAGAGACGAATTGTGACTCTAACGACTGGTTTGCTTGATTCAGTAAGAAATAAAAGCCTTGGAAGGGGAGGTTCAAATTCGTCTCTGGTTTCCCCATGTAATAGTGACACCCAGAGGAAACTATTCAAAATAAACGTAACTACATGTTTAGGTTACAAAACGTTTACCGAAAAAGCTGATACAAATAACCGTACATTAAGGAACTATACCAACATCATTTCATTTCATTAAAGAAATTGATTAGTTGCACTTTTGTAGAGCCATATTAACTCAGGCTGTTAAGTTGTCATTGAGTTTTAGGAATAATAAAAGCAATACTTTTCATTACGTTTTTGTAACATTGTAAATTAGTTTGACATGATCATGAGTTTCAGCCTCAAGGGAAGCAACCACAAGTATTCACACAACCATTCCACTAAAACAACACTCTCTTTCAAAACAACTAAGGCCATGAATACTTAATCCAGAACTCTATAGATTATCACACTTTCAATCAATTGTTTGTCAGTACTTTCAGGCCCAAATTTGAAAGATATTTTCTCAAATATTTCTAAATAAATACCTTTGTGGGACTTTCTTGGTAAATTGCAGGAACATGGTATCTTCAGCACCAGGGACAGCGGTCATAATCAGGGAAATGGTTGTCATTCTAATGTGACGGGGTCAGTTTTAATGGGATCTGATATGTTATTATATTAAGTATTGCTGTGTTTTAATTGTGTGAGTTCGTAGCAACATGTGTTCAATTTCCCACTGCCCCTGAACTAAGCAGTGCACCATGGAACCGCAGCAGCAATGAGCGCATTGCGCAACCCGTGTGTACAGTGAGGAGCGCAGACACAGAGAAGGCAGGAAGCAACGAGCAAGGCCAGGAATTAGGAGACGCTAACATCCAGGAAGGACGTACGCGAATTGGCTGTGACGAGCAGAGGCAGGAAACGCAGGACACCAGCAGCAAGGAGGTGGATTATCGCCGGCGGCTCGAGTAAGGGGAAGTGACGTGGAGCAACAGAGGGGTGTAATTGCGATTCACCCCTCTTTCAGCTGAGTAACCTTTTGGATCTCTTCCCAGCCTTTTAACCCTAACTTTTAAATGACTTTTTAAAACTTTTAATAGGAGCATTTCAGACTTTGCTTTTAGTCCCTATTTATAAACGTTTAGCACAAAAGACCACTGGACCCTGGACAATGGAGTGTACAAAACATTTTTGCATTTCTGTATCCATTTCTAAGTAAATGCTCATTTTGTTTGATAATTGAGACAAAATAGAACCCTATAGAAATGTGTATGAACTCACACAAGAAATAAACCACTTTTGAAATATTTGATTTTGCCCATAATTACTTTTGTGGCTGTGAAAAATACTTTTTTGAAAAAAGCAAAACAAACATAACATTTAACATTGTACCATATTGTTTAAAACTGTGTTGTTTAGGTCTTACCTCTGTGGATGTTCCCCTCCTGTCAGGGAGCACTAGTGTGTTGGCATGGCTGCCCGGGACTATAGTAGATCCTATACTCATTCTGGGTCCAACTAACATGTAGCGCTTGTCTCCAGATCTGTACTGGATGCTGTGACACAGTGTCCCATCATAGTTAGTCTCTTGTAGATATTTAGAAGTATAGTCTGTGGATTTAGAGCACTGCATTGCAATCAGCACGATGATACTGATGAGAAAAAGTGTTGAGACTGAGCCCAAAGTTATCATCAGGTAAAAAGTCACATTATTATCCTCATCATCCTTTGTTGCACTTTTAACATCAGCAGCAGCAAAAGCCTCTCTGGGCTCCACAAGTTTGACAACCACAGTAGCTGTTGCTGACAGGGAAACGTTGCCATTGTCTTTCACCAGTATGAGCAGTTTATGCTCAGCCTCGTCTGTCTCTGTGAATGAGCGAAGTGTTCTGATCTGTCCTGTATAGCGGTCCAAACCAAAGAGACTGTGGGCAGTAACTTCCTGCAGTGAGAACAGTAACCAGCCGTTATATCCTATATCAGCGTCATAGGCTCTGACTTTAGTCACCAAGTGTCCTGCGTTCACATTGCGGGGAATCTCCTCCACACCTTCAGCAGAACCGTTAGAGCTGACCGGATACAGGATGACTGGAGCGTTGTCGTTCTGATCCAGAATGAACACGTGCACTGTGACGTTGCTGCTTAGTGACGGAGTTCCAGAATCTGTGGCGACAACTTGGAACTGGAACGTTTTCAGAATTTCAAAGTCAAAGCTTTTTAGTGCCAAAATATCTCCAGTTTCAGAGTTGATATTTAGGAAAGACATTACGTCATTTTGACTGCCTTCTCTCACTATACTATACGAAATAGCTGAATTGTCATTCAAGTCATTGTCTGTTGCGCTTACAGAGAATTAGAATTTCCGCAATGTTATTTTCTACCAGATAAAACTCTAAAGGCGTTTTATTGAAAAGAGGACGATTGTCGTTTACATCTGATATCTGAATGTTGAGAGTTTTAAATGTAGATAAGGGAGGTTCACCACAATCAGTGGCTTTTATTGTTATTTCATAATGTAACACCTGCTCTCGATCCAATAATCCCTTAGTGACAACCGAGTAAGTGTTTTCCTTATAGGAGGGCTTTAATTCAAAAGGAACGTCTGAGGTTATGCTTGATATTATTTTTCCGTTGACACCGGAGTCTTTATCGGTTACGCTGATAAGGGAAATAATTGTTCCCGGTTTTGAATCTTCAGACACTGTATCTGAGAGTGATGTGACTTCTATTTCCGGTGTATTATCGTTGACGTCTATATCTTTATAACGATTCTACACTCACCTGTCAGTGGAGGTGTTCCTTTATCTGACGCCTCAACATCCAGTTTATAAACGTCGTTTTCTTCATAGTCAACATTTCCCCTAAACTGTAATATCTCCAGTTAATTTGTCCAATTCAAACATATCATAGATTTTTCGTTTTAAGGTTTTTCCTAGGCCGTATTCAATATCACTATTTGTGCCTTCGTCTGGATCCGTTGCATTCATTTTAAATATTGAAGTACCGAGTGCAACATTTTCGTGTATTGAAATGTGGTAAATCTCCTGACCAAACATCGGACGATTATCATTACTATCAAGAACAATAATAGAAACATTAAGTGTGCCGGATTTTGGAGGTTTACCTCCATCCACTGCAGTAACCAGCAGCGTGTGTTTGTTCTTTTGTTCTCTGTCCAACGATTTCTTCAGCACTAAAAATGGTATTTTATCTTCATCGCTTTGGCGGATATCTACTTCAAAATGTTGATTTGACGTTAAAGTGTATGTACGAATAGAGTTAACTCCAGCATCGGGGTCGCGAGCAGATTGCAGTTGAAATCGCTTTCCTGGTAATGTGTGCTCAGCTATTTCAAATATCTGTTCCATTTCAGGAAAACTAGGAGAGTGATCATTTACATCCGTAATTTCTACAACTACGTAGTGTATTTCCAAAGGAGATTCAACGAGGATTTTGAGCTCCATAAGGCAGGCACCGCCTCCCTGACACAGCTCCTCTCTGTCAATATGCTTGTTGACGTACAGAGCCCCATTATCCTGGTTTACTTCAAATATAGCGTCCTTACTTCCAGACACAACGCGGAACCGTCGAGCAATCAAAGAGGGGATTTCCACACCAAGATCCTTGGCCACATTTCCAACAACCGTGCCTTCTCTTACCTCCTCTGGAATAGAGTAGCGTATCTGAGCAAGAGCTGATTTCCGAACAACAGGGGTAAAGCCAAATAAAAAGCAAACCAGGAGCAGTCCTTTGTCCGAGGTTTTGTATCGTTTCCCATCATTATCCAACAACACATTCACCAACAGGAGCCGGTTACTTTGAAAAACGGTTGTTTAAGTCCATCCCGCTGAATAATGCGTATTAGCAAAACTAAGAGATTGATTCTAACGACTGGTGTTCTTGATTCAAATGCTCTCTTCCCTCTATTCAGTAAGAAACAAAAGCCTTGGAAGGGGAGGGTCAAAGTAGTTTCTGGTTTCTCGATGTAATAGTGACACCCAGGGGCAATTCATAAAAACAAACTGTACATGTTCTTTAAAACATTTGAAGAGATGCTGTTCTATCGATGCCTTGCAGATAACAATATGCCAGCCTTTTACTGATTATTTAAACAGTTTAGATTTTGTTAACCATGGCTGTACTTGTTGACATGTTCATGAGATTCAGCTCCATGGACAGCATTTACAAGTAGCCCCAGCATTTCCTTCTTATAACAAAAGTACGTATAAAACAAAACTGGTTCCATGCATATTGCATATTAAGCTCAAAGGTAACACTGCAGCATTGCCGTGCCTTCCATCCAACTTTCCATCCCGGTAGTTGTAGTAATTGTACTAGACCGACATTTCTGAAACACCCATCTTGCTTTTCCCACAATCCCATTTGAACTTGGTGGCGACAACAAGAAAATTATGATTTAGGTACCATGGACTAATCGAGAAAAGGCTGTCTATTTTATATTTGAAATTGATTAATGTCAGGTATGCTAGTTATTGTCAGTTCAAAAGGCTTATGAGACATGATAGGAAACAGACTTTGAGCAAAGCATAAACATACATTTGTGTACATGACAACATACTGCCTAAATATTGTTTAATTAATGTCTTACCTCTGTGGATGTCCCCCTCCTGTCAGGGAGCACCAGTGTGTTGGCATGGCTGCCCGGGACTATAGTAGATCCTATACTCATTCTGGGTCCAACTAACATGTACCGCTTGTCTCCAGATCTGTACTGGATGCTGTGACACAGTGTCCCATCATAGTTAGTCTCTTGTAGATATTTAGAAGTATAGTCTGTGGATTTAGAGCACTGCATTGCAATCAGCACGATGATACTGATGAGAAAAAGTGTTGAGACTGAGCCCAAAGTTATCATCAGGTAAAAAGTCACATTATTATCCTCATCATCCTTTGTTGCACTTTTAACATCAGCAGCAGCAAAAGCCTCTCTGGGCTCCACAAGTTTAACAACCACAGTAGCTGTTGCTGACAGGGAAACGTTGCCATTGTCTTTCACCAGTATGAGCAGTTTCTGCTCAGCCTCGTCTGTCTCTGTGAATGAGCGAAGTGTTCTGATCTGTCCTGTATAGCGGTCCAAACCAAAGAGACTGTGGGCAGTAACTTCCTGCAGTGAGAACAGTAACCAGCCGTTATATCCTATATCAGCGTCATAGGCTCTGACTTTAGTCACCAAGTGTCCTGCGTTCACATTGCGGGGAATCTCCTCCACACCTTCAGCAGAACCGTTAGAGCTGACCGGATACAGGATGACTGGAGCGTTGTCGTTCTGATCCAGAATGAACACGTGCACTGTGACGTTGCTGCTTAGTGACGGAGTTCCAGAATCTGTGGCGACAACTTGGAACTGGAACGTTTTCAGAGTCTCAAAGTCAAGGCTTTTTAGCGCCAAAATATCTCCAGTTTCAGAGTTGATATTTAGGAAAGACATGTACATTTGACTCCCTTCTCTCACTATATGATATGAAATAGCTGCATTTTCATTCAAATCGTTGTCCGTTGCGCTTACAGAGAAAATAGAGTTTCCAGCAACGTTATTTTCAGAAAGGTAAAACTGTAATGGGTTTTGAGAGAAATGTGGTCTGTTGTCGTTTACATCTGATATCTGGATGTTGAGAGTTTTAAACGTAGATAAGGCAGGTTCACCACAATCAGTGGCTTTTATTGTTATTTCATAATGTGACACCTGCTCTCGATCCAAAAATCCCTTAGTGACAACTGAATAAATGTTCTCCTTATAGGAGGGCTTTAATTCAAACGGAACGTCTGAGGTTATGCTTGGAATTATTTTTCCATTCACACCAGAGTCTTTATCCTTGATGCTGATAAGAGAAATCATTGAGCCAGGCTTCAAATCTTCAGACACTATATTAGAAAGTGATGTGACTTCTATTTCTGGTGAATTATCGTTGACGTCTATTATCTTTATAACGACTCTACACTCACCTGTCAGTGGAGGTGCTCCTTTATCTGATGCCTCAACATCGAGTTTATAAACATCGTTTTCTTCATAATTGACTTCTCCTTTTACTTTAATCTCTCCAGTTAATTTGTCTAATTCAAAAATGTCAGATACTTTTTTCTTCAGAGTTTTTCCGAGGCTATATTCTATTTCCCCATTAATGCCTTCATCGGGATCCGTTGCATTCAGTCTAAATATTAAAGTACCGACGGGAATATTTTCCTGTATTGAAATTTGGTAAATCTCCTGACCAAACATCGGTCGATTATCATTACTACTATCAAGAACAATAATAGAAACATTAAGTGTGCCTGATTTTGGAGGTTTACCTCCATCCCACTGCAGTAACCAGCAGCGTGTGTTTGTTCTTTTTTTCTCTGTCCAATGATTTCTTCAGCACTAAAAATGGTATTTTATCCTCATCGCTTTGGCGGATATCTACTTCAAAATGTTCATTTGACGTTAAAGTGTACGTACGAATAGAGTTTACTCCAGCATCGGTGTCGCGAGCAGTGTGCAGTTGAAATCGTTTTCCTGGTAATGTGTGCTCAGCTATTTCAAATATCTGTTCCCTTTCAGGAAAACTAGGAGAGTGATCATTTACATCCGTAATTTCTACAACTACGTAGTGTATTTCCAAAGGGTTTTCCACAATGACTTTTAGCTCCATTAGGCAGGCACCGATTCCCTGACAAAGCAGCTCTCTGTCAATTTTCTTATGAACATGCAGAGCCCCATTGTTCTGGTTTACCTCAAATAACGCGTCCTCGGATTCAGAAACAACACGGAACCGTCGGTCAATCAAAGACGGGATGTCAAGACCAAGATCCTTTGCAACATATCCAACAATAGTCCCATCTTTCACCTCCTCGGGGATCGAGTATCGTATTTCTGCCAAAGCCCGTATTCCAACAAACAACAGTGGAGCCAAATGAAAAGCAAACCAGAAGCAGGCCTTTCTTCGAACTTGCATTTCGATCCCCATCGTTTTCCAAAATGACATACACAAACACTAGTTTCCGCGATTGCTGTCTATAACCAACCCAATGTGGTTTTCATATTTACTAATTGCAGAACACAGTTTCGTCAGAGGACGGGCTCAATTCAATTCCTTCTCTGCTTTGTTTCGAGGGGCAAACAAAAGATTCATGTGGGGAGTGGCGACGTTTCTTTGGGTTTTCCAATGTAATACTGACACCCAGAGGTAACTGAGAAATCACAAAGCGAGTCATAGGCTACAAATAAGGAAGGTATACAGCATGTAATGTTACCAGGGACGTGCACAGACATTTGGAGGGGCTATTGCTCTAAACTGGAAAAAGGGCCTCCCCACCACCCCCCAAAAAAAAATATAAGGCCTTTTGAAAATTCTAACTTGTTTTTAATGTAAAAGAAACCAAACGATTATTACATTAACTAATTTGAACAGTAATTCACATCATCATCTCATAACAAAATAAGCTAAGGCGACTACTTGCATTCGGTGACTTGATTTTTCAAATGAAAACCAGGGAAATGTTTTGTTTTGCGGTCCATATCTCATTAAAATATCTAATGTTAGTAACTAGGCCTATTAAATAAACAATGGGGACAATTCTGTTTTAATGTAGATTGACCATTGTAACTGCTGTGCAGACATACTGATAAAATAGGGGTTCTAACTAATTACCTGCATCTTACCTTTTGTTATTATTACATGTTATTGCATTTATCCAGCAGGGGGAAAACGTACTCTTTGTACTAAAAGAGCCTGTTGTATATGTTCCCATGAGGAAGTCTCGGGAAGTCCCGGGAAGCATGTTACAAAATGAAAACAGCTAAACCTACTCCGATGTTGTGGAATGTGGACATACAATTATTGGTCACAAGATACAACATACCTTAAATAAACTCACTAATTAATGAAACCAGTTCAATATGCATTATTCTTATCATTCTTTATGAGTGCGGTATCTAATTACTTATTTATTTAGTATTCCATAAATTAATAACAGAGATGGTCAAACTAAAGTGGCAGAAATCCTACAATGAAGCGGGAGAATGAAGTGTTCTCCCGAATGTGAGAGGGCGATCAAGAAAAGAGAGCGAGCGGCCCAGTTGAGGGAGTTTACGGAGCACATGAAAAGACACAGAAACACAGAAGCACAATAACAGGTATATTTAGGTGTTTTTTTGTAAATAACCGACGGTGTCAAGAGGAAGAACAGTCCCCTGGTTTGTCCCCTATACTCTCACTGCCATGAGAAAACTTAAAATCAATTTGCCAAAATCCGACAGGTGCTCTTAACGCACCGGCACCAATACAACTAAATGTTGAATATTCCAGCAGCTTTCATATGGCAAAACAAACACATCGTAGGGCAGCCTACATCTTATAAAACACATGGATTGTGATAGCTTCAGTCCTGTTGCCTGCTACCCATGACTTAGGTAATTATATTGCTACCAGGAACTATAATATAGATTTTCTAAGATACAAAAGACAAACGCGCAGCACCATGGACAGTGTTTAAACCTGTATAGCCTTGTAAATATATGTTTATTTGAAAGTTTTTGCTGAAATTAGAAAACACGCTCTCTTTTGGAAAACATGAGGCCAGCATGACAGCGTCAGACTGCAGTGCCATACACAAAGGACATCTAATGATAGAAACAGTAATAGACTAAATAACCAGAACATATTTGATAATTTCCAGAGAGGGAAAGCACTGCATATTTCTGAAACACCAACCAAACCACATTTAGCTCTTTCACAAATAGCAAGCTCTAAAATATCACCAATTTGTTGTACAATAAGTAGAAGAAGTTAGCCGCAATACGTTATTTGTACAAGTTACAGTATATGCAATAAAAACCTTATTAAATTCATGCCTAAGTCTTACCTCTGTGGATGTTCCCCTCCTATCAGGGAGCACCAGTGTGTTGGCATGGCTGCCCGGGACTATAGTAGATCCTATACTCATTCTGGGTCCAACTAACATGTACCGCTTGTCTCCAGATCTGTACTGGATGCTGTGACACAGTGTCCCATCATAGTTAGTCTCTTGTAGATATTTAGAAGTATAGTCTGTGGATTTAGAGCACTGCATTGCAATCAGCACGATGATACTGATGAGAAAAAGTGTTGAGACTGAGCCCAAAGTTATCATCAGGTAAAAAGTCACATTATTATCCTCATCATCCTTTGTTGCACTTTTAACATCAGCAGCAGCAAAAGCCTCTCTGGGCTCCACAAGTTTGACAACCACAGTAGCTGTTGCTGACAGGGAAACGTTGCCATTGTCTTTCACCAGTATGAGCAGTTTCTGCTCAGCCTCGTCTGTCTCTGTGAATGAGCGAAGTGTTCTGATCTGTCCTGTATAGCGGTCCAAACCAAAGAGACTGTGGGCAGTAACTTCCTGCAGTGAGAACAGTAACCAGCCGTTATATCCTATATCAGCGTCATAGGCTCTGACTTTAGTCACCAAGTGTCCTGCGTTCACATTGCGGGGAATCTCCTCCACACCTTCAGCAGAACCGTTAGAGCTGACCGGATACAGGATGACTGGAGCGTTGTCGTTCTGATCCAGAATGAACACGTGCACTGTGACGTTGCTGCTTAGCGACGGAGTTCCAGAATCTGTGGCGACAACTTGGAACTGGAACGTTTTCAGAGTCTCAAAGTCAAGGCTTTTTAGCGCCGAAATATCTCCAGTTTCCGAGTTCATATTAAGGAAAGACGTTATGTCATGTTGACTCCTTTCTCTCACGATTTGATATGAAATAGCTGCATTGTCATTCAAGTCATTGTCCGTTGCGCTTACAGAAAAAACTGAAATTCCAGCGACGTTATTTTCTACCAAATAAAACTCTATTGGATTTTGGGAGAAAAAAGGACTGTTGTCATTTACATCTGATATTCTAATATTTAGTGTTTTAAAAGTAGATAAGGGCGGTTCACCACAATCGGTTGCTTTTATTGTTATCTCATAATGGGATACCTGCTCTCGGTTCAAAAATTCTTTAGTGACAACTGAATAAATGTTCTCCTTATAGGAGGGCTTTAATTCAAAAGGGACGTTTGAATTTATACTTGATATTATTTTTCCATTGACACCGGAGTCTTTATCCGTTACACTCAGTAGTGAAATAACTGTGCCAAGCTTTGAGTCTTCCGACACTGTATTAGATAGTGATGTAATTTCTATTTCCGGTGGATTATCGTTGACGTCAATTATCTTTATCACGACTCTACACTCACCTGTCAGTGGAGGTGCTCCTTTATCTGATGCCTCAACATCGAGTTTATAAACGTCGTTTTCTTCATAATCGACCATTCCTTTTACTTTAATCTCTCCAGTTAATTTGTCCAATTCAAAAATGTCGTAGACTTTTTTCTTCAAAGTTTTTCCTAGGCTATATTCTATTTCCCCATTAATGCCTTCGTCTGGATCCGTTGCATTCAGTCTAAATATTAAAGTACCGACGGGAATATTTTCCTGTATTGAAATTTGGTAAATCTCCTGACTAAACATCGGTCGATTATCATTACTATCCAGCACAATAATAGAAACATTAAGTGTGCCTAATTTTGGAGGTTTACCTCCATCAACTGCAGTAACCAGCAGCGTGTGTTTGTTCTTTTTTTCTCTGTCCAAGGATTTCTTTAGCACTAAAAATGGTATTTTATCCTCATCGCTTTGGCGGATATCTATTTCAAAATGTTCATTTGATGTTAAAGTGTATGTCCGAATAGAGTTAACTCCAGCATCGGGGTCGCGAGCAGTGTGCAGTTGAAATCGCTTTCCTGGTAATGTGTGCTCAGCTATTTCAAATATCTGTTCCCTTTCAGGAAAACTAGGGGAATGGTCATTTATATCAGTAATTTCTACAACAATATGGTGCATTTCCAACGGGTTTTCAACTAGGATCTTTAGCTCCAGTAGACATGCACCACTGCCGTGACAGAGAAGCTCTCTGTCGATTTTCTTTTGTACATGCAGTGCCCCATTGTGCTGGTTTACCTCAAAAAAGCTTTCCTTTGTTCCAGAAACAACACGGAGCCGTCTTTCAGTTATCGATGTGATTTCGAGGCCAAGATCCTTGGCAACATTTCCAACAACTGTTCCTTCTCTTACCTCCTCTGGAATAGCGTACCGTGTCTGAGCCAAAGCCTGGTTTCCGAAAAAAAGCAATAGAGCCAGATGAAACACAAACGCATAGTACTCCCTCATTCGTTTTTGCTTGTCGGTCCCCATCATTAAAACAACTTACAGTAGAAAAACACAAGGATAAGGGTTATATGTCCAACCCGTTGTTTATCGCACAATTCCAAAATGTATACCAACAACCTATCGACTGGCATGCTTTATTCAAACGCCTGCCCTTCTCCAAAAATCTAAAGCTTTTTCATGGGAGGGACAACGTCTCCGAACATTTCCCAATGTAACAGTGACACCAGGAGGCTATTGAAAGGACGTAAAAGAAGTTAACTTACTTCCTGTCATGGAATACCTCTGCAACAGTAATATATATAGTTGGCAAAATAAAAATTGGCAGGTAAGATCCTGAATAAATAAATCACCATTCTTCTCTGTGTGTCTCTGTCTCAGTAATATTTATTCAGCAGGTATAAAGATAGACCATGTATTTTTCTCTAACATTATGCACATGTTTCAACGCAAAATAACGAATATATTTTACTTGCAATGTAAAGCAGCCAACAATCTCAAGTTTATTTCTCAGAATTAATTTGCTCAGCAGTTAACAAGTGAAACCCATTCAAAATGTTCGTACAGCTCAACATCACCAACTTCATACTGTTGATATGTGTTGATTCTCTCGCGTCCCAGGAGAGAAGTTAAAATAAAGAGACTAATGGAGTCTCTGAAAAGGTTCAATTTGGTACTTTAATTAAATAGCGTGGTAATGAAACAAACAGAGGTGTAGTGGGGGAGAGAGCAGCTGCAGCTGTCCTCTCGCAGTCGCGGCCGTGGAGAAGAGACCCCCAGACCCCGTCACCTGACTATATATATCTGTCATCTTTTGGCTCCTCCTCTTCAATGGCGGCTGTGGTGACGCAGGGGGACCTCCCACCTCGGTCTTCTGTCTGATATCGCGTAAATCAGAGGATTTAGACATTGTCTTCATTGTATAACTCCACACGCCTCTTCTCCTCATACTCTCTTTCATGACTTTTTACTTAATGCATTTTAAACGGCTCTAATCGTTATTTACGTAAAACCGGAAGTCAAGCTTACTGTTGGTATTCCGGAGACTTCTTCCGGAATAGCTTTTCAAAATAAACTTTAGCAACAATGTTAGCCACAGACGAATGCTAACCGGTAATCTTTTCAGAATAAAACAGTTTTAAACTTACTGTGTGTTTAAGCTAAATTACATCATTAAACATTGATTTTAATTTCTAACAATACCTCTCAATTGCTATTTGGTTAGATTTGTGTCCATTCCTCAGTTGTAGTGGCACATCTGTCAATGTGGCAGGTGGGTATGGTGCATTGATACTAGTATACGGAGAGAAAGTTCATTGCTTGTTGTTAAAGCATTTGTTAAGGGGAAAATTATTATATATAAATGGTAATGTTGAATTGCAGGATGTTTGGAAAGGATGAGAAGTTTTCTGTCTGTGCTTGCCTTGTTTGTGTTCGTTTGGAGACGTGTGATCTGTTGAACTGTGATCGACTAGATGGCCTTGATCTGAGAACCGGAGATCGATTGCTTTGTCTCCGCCCACATATCTGGGGATTTCGCAATACTTCCTACTCGAGTAAAGTACCGGCAAGTGAAACCTAACTTTGACTCTTGTCATTAATTATCAGGGGCGTCACATCAACAACAAACTACCCAAATTGTTCTATATGTACTCTTTTTGTTTTGCGGATCAGCACCATGGACAGTGCTTACGACCAAGTGAAAACCTTGTTGTTTTATGGTCTTGCGAGACGTTTAATGTGCTGCATGGAACAATAGAAGATGATATATTCATTACCCTCATGATATAACATAGCTATTAAAACTAAAGGTTTTACTGTGAAAATATATACATATATATTTTATGAAACCCATGAACAACAATGTTAAATTGGCAAGAGCGTATTGATTTTTGATGATGCGTCTCTGCTTCATGGCCAGTTTATGACCTACTATCACACAACTACAGGCGGCCTGAAACGGAGAAATTACAGTTCAAACTATGATGGGTCTAAGTTGGTCAATTCACAGCAAAGTTCTGAAGAAGTGTGATGTGATGAAATACTAAACAGACACAACAAAACCGTTGAGAGGTATTCATTTTGTTAAGGAGAAAAGGAAAGATGGAAAATATTTTGTTCTCTTGTTCAAGAAAGCAACCGTGTCTTCAGTGTCACAGAAAAGGGTGCTTTACTTTTGCAGGAATATGTTCTTTTTTTAATAACTGCTTTGACCACTATTTCACAACAACGCCACGACTTCGATGAAGAAAAATGTTAGTATAATATACAGGAAAATATTAACTTTACATAAAATATATTTGGTCTTACCTCTGTAGATGTCCCCCTCCTGTCAGGGAGCACCAGTGTGTTGGCATGGCTGCCCGGGACTATAGTAGATCCTATACTCATTCTGGGTCCAACTAACATGTACCGCTTGTCTCCAGATCTGTACTGGATGCTGTGACACAGTGTCCCATCATAGTTAGTCTCTTGTAGATATTTAGAAGTGTAGTCTGTGGACTTAGAGCACTGCATTGCAATCAGCACGATGATACTGATGAGAAAAAGTGTTGAGACTGAGCCCAAAGTTATCATCAGGTAAAAAGTCACATTATTATCCTCATCCTCCTTTGTTGCACTTTTAACATCAGCAGCAGCAAAAGCCTCTCTGGGCTCCACAAGTTTGACAACTACAGTAGCTGTTGCTGACAGGGAAACGTTGCCATTGTCTTTCACCAGTATGAGCAGTTTCTGCTCAGCCTCGTCTGTCTCTGTAAATGAGCGAAGTGTTCTGATCTGTCCTGTATAGCGGTCCAAACCAAAGAGACTGTGGGCAGTAACTTCCTGCAGTGAGAACAGTAACCAGCCGTTATATCCTATATCAGCGTCATAGGCTCTGACTTTAGTCACCAAGTGTCCTGCGTTCACATTGCGGGGAATCTCCTCTACACCTTCAGCAGAACCGTTAGAGCTGACCGGATACAGGATGACTGGAGCGTTGTCGTTCTGATCCAGAATGAACACGTGCACTGTGACGTTGCTGCTTAGTGACGGAGTTCCAGAATCTGTTGCGACAACTTGGAACTGGAACGTTTTCCGAGTCTCAAAGTCAAGGCTTTTTAGTGCTGAAATATCTCCAGTTTCAGAGTTGATATTTAGGAATGACGTCATATCAAGAAGCAGGCCATCCCCTCTCACAAGGTTGTATGTTATTGCTGCATTTTCATTCATATCATTATCAGCTGCACTTACAGAAAATATTGATGCACCAGGGCCATTGTTTTCTATCAAATAAAGTTCCAAAGGATTCTGACTGAAAAGTGGCCTGTTGTCGTTTACATCTGACACCTGAACACTCAAGGTTTTTACAGTGTAAAGTGGAGGTTCCCCGCAGTCAGTAGCTGTTATTGTGATGTCATAATGGGACACAATTTCTCTGTCTAAACGCCCCTTTGTGACTAAGGAATACATGTTTTCCTCAATGGATGGCGTCAAATCAAACGGAACATGTTCCAATATTTTACAAATAACCTTACCATTAACCCCGGAATCTCTGTCAGTAACACTGATTAGAGATATAACTGTGCCAGGCTTTACATTTTCTGGGACTATGTTAGACAATGATGTTACCTCAATGTCTGGCGTGTTGTCGTTCATATCTTTTATTTTAATCACAACTCTGCTTTCGGCCGTCCAAGGTGGCTGGCCTTTATCTGAAGCCTGCAGATCTAGTCTATACATCTCCTCGTCCTCAAAGTCCACTTTTCCTTTAACTCGAATCTCACCGGTCACGCTGTCTAATTCAAATGTATCTTGCACTTTTTTCTTTTGCGTTTTTCCAAACGTGTATTCAATTTTGCTATTAGAACCTTCATCTAAATCTGTAGCGTTTATTTGTATTACAAGGCTTCCTATCGGGGCATTTTCATCTAATGACACAGTGTATATATCTTTGCTAAACACAGGGCGATTATCATTTGCATCTAGCACAGTGATAGTTAAATTTAAGCTCCCAGATTTGGACGGACTGGCCCCATCTAGAGCTGTCAGGACTAAACGGTGTTCTGCCTTTTGCTCCCTATCTAAAGGCTTTTTCAGCACTAAGAATGGTATCTTGTCCTCCTCGCTGTCTCTGATTTCTATATCAAAAAAAATATTTGAGCTCAATTTGTATATCCGGACTGAGTGTGTACCGACATCAGGGTCTCTAGCTGCATGAATTTGGAAACGAGTGCCTGGAGGAGTATTCTCTGCTATTTCCAGGCGCTGCTCGCTTTCTGGAAAAGTCGGTGAATGATCATTAACATCCGTTATTTCGACGCTGGCGTAGTGGATTTCCAGTGGGATTTCAACAACAATTTTTAGATTTATCAAACAAACCTTGATTCCATCACAGAGCTCTTCGCGGTCCATAGTTTTTCCAATATACAACACTCCATTGTTTTGATTCAATTGAAACAGCGCGTCATTGGGACCTGAAACGATACGGAACCGCCTGTCTGTCAAAGTGCTGATATCAAGCCCTAAATCTTTAGCAACATTTCCAACAACTGAGCCAACTTGTACTTCTTCTGGAACAGAGTATCTTAGCTGAGCTGAAACCAGTTCTCCAAAGCCCAGAAACAAAATCCCGGCCATCCAGCAGCAGTTCACTCGGCACCTTTGTCCTCGTTCTCCCATGGTGAAACACAAATTAAGGATTTCCTTCCGGCAAATACAGCGAACCAATTATTCAACGAACAAGTCTGAATTGATACATTTCACGATTCTCAAATATAAGCTTCCACACATAACCATTAACCGATAATCATATTAGATACCCTACGATGTGTACTCCGTCTGCATACCACCTCGATAAGAGAGGATCCAGAGATGGGCAGGGCCTGTGCAGAATGAGCTTCACAGCCATTACATTGGCCACACTGACACCATGTGACCAGTGGGCTACAATACCATACGAAATCCTAATTTTGTTTAATTTCACTACTTCCTTCTTTATTACATATAACTGCTTTATGTTATAATGTTGCAAACAGTCTCGTAGTAAAGGATACTGTGAGATAAAACGTGCTCCATATTCTCACTCTGTGAAGGGTGCTCACAGAGTGAGAACATTCCCGAAAGTCAAAGAAATATGTTGTATGTTTCTCAGCAACCCCCAACCAGAGTGTGTTGTTCTTATTTAGTTAAACAACACTTCGGGTGCCCTTAGATTAATTCAAAAAACGTGTCTTGAAGTACGAATAGTAACTAAATGTGTATTATAGACATTTTGTAAAACATAGTGATTATTCCCCTCCAATGCCAAAAACTGAGAAAATCACCCCCAACTAAAAAGTATATATATTAAAGCACCATGGACGGCACCATTTCACACCAGCAGGGAGAAATACAGAAAACAAAACAATATCTCTAACCTTAAACAACATATCGACTACAATGTAATATATAGTTGTACAATACCATCGTGTAAGAAATAAAACACAATAAATAAAATAAAATACATTTACCTCTGTAGATGTCCCCCTCCTGTCAGGAAGCACTAGTGTGTTGGCATGGCTGCCCGGGACTATAGTAGATCCTATACTCATTCTGGGTCCAACTAACATGTACCGCTTGTCTCCAGATCTGTACTGGATGCTGTGACACAGTGTCCCATCATAGTTGGTCTCTTGTAGATATTTAGAAGTATAGTCTGTGGATTTAGAGCACTGCATTGCAATCAGCACGATGATACTGATGAGAAAAAGTGTTGAGACTGAGGCCAAAGTTATCATCAGGTAAAAAGTCACATTATTATCCTCATCATCCTTTGTTGCACTTTTAACATCAGCAGCAGCAAAAGCCTCTCTGGGCTCCACAAGTTTAACAACCACAGTAGCTGTTGCTGACAGGGAAACGTTGCCATTGTCTTTCACCAGTATGAGCAGTTTCTGCTCAGCCTCGTCTGTCTCTGTGAATGAGCGAAGTGTTCTGATCTGTCCTGTATAGCGGTCCAAACCAAAGAGACTGTGGGCAGTAACTTCCTGCAGTGAGAACAGTAACCAGCCGTTATATCCTATATCAGCGTCATAGGCTCTGACTTTAGTCACCAAGTGTCCTGCGTTCACATTGCGGGGAATCTCCTCCACACCTTCAGCAGAACCGTTAGAGCTGACCGGATACAGGATGACTGGAGGGTTGTCGTTCTGATCTAGAATGAACACGTGCACTGTGACGTTGCTGCTTAGCGACGGAGTTCCAGAATCTGTGGCGACAACTTGGAACTGAAACGTTTTCAGAGTTTCAAAGTCAAAGCTTTTTAGCGCCGAAATATCTCCAGTTTCAGAGTTGATATTTAGGAAAGACATGTACATTTGACTCCCTTCTCTCACTAATGATATGAAATAGCTGCATTTTCATTCAAATCGTTGTCGGTTGCGCTTACAGAGAAAATAGGGTTTCCGCAACGTTATTTTCGGAAAGGTAAAACTGTAATGGGTTTTGAGAGAAATGTGGTCTGTTGTCGTTTACATCTGATATCTGAATGTTGAGAGTTTTCCAACTAGATAAGGCAGGTTCACCACAATCAGTGGCTTTTATTGTTATTTCATAATGTGACACCTGCTCTCGATCCAAAAATCCCTTAGTGACAACTGAATAAATGTTCTCCTTATAGGAGGGCTTTAATTCAAACGGAACGTCTGAGGTTATGCTTGGAATTATTTTTCCATTCACACCAGAGTCTTTATCCTTGACGCTGATAAGAGAAATCATTGAGCCAGGCTTCAAATCTTCAGACACTGTATTAGAAAGTGATGTGACTTCTATTTCTGGTGAATTATCGTTGACGTCTATTATCTTTATAACGACTCTACACTCACCTGTCAGTGGAGGTGCTCCTTTATCTGATGCCTCAACATCGAGTTTATAAACATCGTTTTCTTCATAATTGACTTCTCCTTTTACTTTAATCTCTCCAGTTAATTTGTCTAATTCAAAAATGTCATGTACTTTTTTCATCAGAGTTTTTCCGAGGCTATATTCTATTTCCCCATTAATGCCTTCGTCTGGATCCGTTGCATTCAGTCTAAATATTAAAGTACCGACGGGAATATTTTCGTGTATTGAAATGTGGTAAATCTCCTGACTAAACATCGGTCGATTATCATTACTATCAAGAACAATAATAGAAACATTAAGTGTGCCTGATTTTGGAGGTTTACCTCCATCAACTGCAGTAACCAGCAGCGTGTGTTTGTTCTTTTTTTCTCTGTCCAACGATTTCTTCAGCACTAAAAATGGTATTTTATCCTCATCGCTTTGGCGGATATCTACTTCAAAATGTTCATTTGACGTTAAAGTGTACGTACGAATAGAGTTTACTCCAGCATCGGGGTCGCGAGCAGTGTGCAGTTGAAATCGTGTTCCTGGTAATGTTTGTTCACCTATCTCAAATATCTGTTCCCTTTCAGGAAAACTAGGAGAGTGATCATTTACATCCGTAATTTCTACAACTACGTAGTGTATTTCCAAAGGGTTTTCCACAATGACTTTTAGCTCCATTAGGCAGGCACCGATTCCCTGACAAAGCAGCTCTCTGTCAATTTTCTTATAAACATGCAGAGCCCCATTGTTCTGGTTTACCTCAAATAACGCGTCCTCGGATTCAGAAACAACACGGAACCGTCGGTCAATCAGAGAGGGGATGTCAAGACCAAGATCCTTTGCAACATATCCAACAATAGTCCCATCTTTCACCTCCTCGGGGATCGAGTATCGTACTTCTGCCAAAGCCCGTATTCCAACAAACAACAGTGGAGCCAAATGAAAAGCAAACCAGAAGCAGGCCTTTCTTCGAACTTGCATTTCGATCCCCATCGTTTTCCAAAAAGACATACACAAACACTCGTTTCCGCGATTGCTGTCTATAACCAACCCAATGTGGTTTTCATATTTACTAATTGCAGACCACAGTTTCGTCAGAGGACGGGCTCAATTCAATGCCTTCTCTGCTTCGTTTCAAGGGGCAAACAAAAGATTCATGTGGGGAGTGGCGACGTTTCTTTGGGTTTTCCAATGTAATACTGACACCCAGAGGTAACTGAGAAATCACAAAGCGAGTCATAGGCTACAAATAAGGAAGGTATACAGCATGTAATGTTACCAGGGACGTGCACAGACATTTGGAGGGGCTATTGCTCTAAACTGGAAAAAGGGCCCCCCCCCCACCGAAAAAAAACATACGGCTTTTTGACATTTCTAACTTGTTTTTAATGTAAAAGAAACCAAACGATTATTAAATTACCTAATTTGAACAGTAATTCACATCACATCTCATAACAAAATAAGCTAAGGCGACTACTTGCATTCGGTGACTTGATTTTAAAAATGAAAACCAGGGAAATGTTTTGTTTTGCGGTCCATATCTCATTAAAATATCTAATGTTAGTAACTAGGCCTATTAAAGAAACAATGGGGACAATTCTGTTTTAATGTAGATTGACCATTGGAACTGCTGTGCTGACATACTGATAAAATAGGGGTTCTAACTAATTACCTGTGGTATCTTACCTTTTGTTATTATTACATGTTATTGCATTTATCCAGCAGGGGGAAAACTTACTCTTTGTACTAAAAGAGCCTGTTGTATATGTTCCCATGAGGAAGTCTCGGGAAGTCCCGGGAAGCATGTTACAAAATGAAAACAGCTAAACCTACTCCGATGTTGTGGAATGTGAACATACAATTATTGGTCACAAGATACAACATACCTTAAATAAACTCACTAATTAATGAAACCAGTTCAATATGCATTATTCTTATCATTCTTTATGAGTGCGGTATCTAATTACTTATTTATTTAGTATTCCATAAATTAATAACAGAGATGGTCAAACTAAAGTGGCAGAAATCCTACAATGAAGCGGGACAGTGAAGTGTTCTCCCGAATGTGAGAGAGCGATCAAGAAAAGAGAGCGAGTGGCCCGGTTGAGGGAGTTTACGGAGCAGATGAAAAGACACAGAAATACAGAAGCACAATAACAGGTATATTTAGGTGTTTTTTTGTAAATAACCGACGGTGTCAAGAGGAAGAACAGTCCCCTGGTTTGTCCCCTATACTCTCACTGCCATCAGAAAACTTAAAATCAATTTGCCAAAATCCGACAGGTGCTCTTAACGCACCGGCACCAATACAACTAAATGTTGAATATTCCAGCAGCTTTCATATGGCAAAACAAACACATCGTAGGGCAGCCTACATCTTATAAAACACATGGATTGTGATAGCTTCAGTCCTGTTGCCTGCTACCCATGACTTAGGTAATTATATTGCTACCAGGAACTATAATATATTCTAAGACAAACGTTCAGCACCATGGACAGTGTTTAAACCTGTATAGCCTTGTAAATATATGTTTATTTGAAAGTTTTTGCTGAAATTAGAAAACACGCTCTCTTTTGGAAAACATGAGGCCAGCATGACAACGTTCAGACTGCAGTGCCATACACAAAGGACATCTAATGATAGAAACAGTAGACTAAATAACCAGAACATATTTGATCATTTCCAGGGAGGGAAACACTGCATATTTCTGAAACACCAACCAAAACCACATTTAGCTCTTTCACAAATAGCAAGCTCTAAAATATCACCAATTTGTTGTACAATAAGTAGAAGAAGTTAGCCGCAATATGTTATTTGTACAAGTTACAGTATATGCAATAAAAACGTTATTAAATTAATGCTTAAGTCTTACCTCTGTAGATGTCCCCCTCCTGTCAGGAAGCACTAGTGTGTTGGCATGGCTGCCCGGGACTATAGTAGATCCTATACTCATTCTGGGTCCAACTAACATGTACCGCTTGTCTCCAGATCTGTACTGGATGCTGTGACACAGTGTCCCATCATAGTTAGTCTCTTGTAGATATTTAGAAGTATAGTCTGTGGATTTAGAGCACTGCATTGCAATCAGCACGATGATACTAATAAGAAAAAGTGTTGAGACTGAGCCCAAAGTTATCATCAGGTAAAAAGTCACATTATTATCCTCATCATCCTTTGTTGCACTTTTAACATCAGCAGCAGCAAAAGCCTCTCTGGGCTCCACAAGTTTAACAACCACAGTAGCTGTTGCTGACAGGGAAACGTTGCCATTGTCTTTCACCAGTATGAGCAGTTTATGCTCAGCCTCGTCTGTCTCTGTGAATGAGCGAAGTGTTCTGATCTGTCCTGTATAGCGGTCCAAACCAAAGAGACTGTGGGCAGTAACTTCCTGCAGTGAGAACAGTAACCAGCCGTTATATCCTATATCAGCGTCATAGGCTCTGACTTTAGTCACCAAGTGTCCTGCGTTCACATTGCGGGGAATCTCCTCCACACCTTCAGCAGAACCGTTAGAGCTGACCGGATACAGGATGACTGGAGCGTTGTCGTTCTGATCCAGAATGAACACGTGCACTGTGACGTTGCTGCTTAGTGACGGAGTTCCAGAATCTGTGGCGACAACTTGGAACTGGAACGTTTTCAGAGTCTCAAAGTCAAAGCTTTTTTGCGCCGAAATATCTCCAGTTTCAGAGTTGATATTCAAAAAAGATGCCAAATCATTATGACCACGTTCTCCTCTAATTATACGATAGGACACTGCAGCATTTTCGTTTAAGTCCTTATCAAATGCACTCACAGAAAATATGGATTTGCCAGGAGCATTGCTTTCAGTCAAATATAATTCCAAAGGATTGTGAGTGAACACTGGGATGTTATCATTCACATCTGACACCTGTATACTCAACGTTTTGAATGTGGAAAGGGGAGGCTCACCAAAATCTGTAGCTGTTATTGAAATGTCATACTGTGACACAGTTTCCCTGTCCAGTATTTCTTTTGTCACTAATGAATACATGTTTTCTTTAAACGACGGTTTTAATTCAAATGGTACATTTCCTGTCAGACTGCACTTGATTTTGCCATTCAGGCCAGAATCAATGTCGGTAACACTAATAAGAGAGATCACGGTACCTTGTTTTGAATCCTCTGGGACCATGCTAGATATAGATGTCACCTCTATTTCTGGTTCATTGTCATTCACATCTTGAATCTTTATTATAACTCTACAGTCCGTTGTCGTAGGGGGCTGACCTTTGTCCGAGGCTTGGACGTCTAATTTATAAATATCAGCTGCTTCATAGTCAATTTGTCCTTTAACCCTTATTTCGCCAGTAGTTCTGTCTAGAGTAAATAGCTCCAAAACCTTGGAGTTAATGTCGCCTCCAAATGCATATTCGACATCCCCATTAGCTCCCTCGTCGAGATCAGTTGCCTGCACTTTTGTTACAACCGCATCCAAAGCAACATTTTCTTGTAATAATACAGAATAAACCTCCTTCGAAAAAGTTGGTCTGTTATCATTGATATCGAGAACATTTATGATAAGATTAATATTTGCTGACTTCTGCGGTGTGCCCCCATCCATAGCGGTTAAAACCAAGCTATGGTTTGTTTTCTGCTCTCTGTCCAAGTGCCTCTGCAGCACCAAGAAAGGGATTTTGTCCTCTCCCCTTTCTCTAATTTCAAGATTAAAATGATCGTTTTGACTGAGTTTATAGCGCTGGACTGAATTAATTCCGATATCTGGATCTCGTGCGATAGGTAACTGAAATCGTGCTCCTGGCGATGTATGCTCAGCTATTTCTATAACCTTTTCTCTCTCGATAAATGTCGGTACATGGTCGTTTGCATCGGTTATTTCCACTGTGACATAATGTATTTCAAGTGGATTTTCAACCACGATTTTAAGATCTATTAAACAAGCACCATTCCTGTCGCACAGACGTTCCCGGTCGATATTCTTATCAACATACAAAATCCCATTGTTCGGGTTTACCTCAAATAGCGCGTCTTGAGCTCCAGCCACAATACGAAAACGCCTGTTTAACAATGTACTCACATCAAGGCCCAAATCCTTGGCAACATTTCCAACATTAGATCCAATTTTAACTTCCTCTGGAGTCGAGTATTTTATTTGAGCTACAATTAGCTCAGCAAAGCTGAACAGCAAACAGAAAAGCAGGGGTCGCGACCAAGACATAATTCTTCCGTTTTATCCTCTGTCTCCTTTGGTATAATAATTTGAAAAGCATCCGCAAATATATTCCACTTAAGCCACCTTCAGTATTCCTGAGATTATATTCCAGGAAACCACGTTCACAGGGGAAACGCACAGATCAAATCCGAAACGAAGGCATTCTTTGTGTGTTGCAGCTGAAATACACATTTTGAAAGGGGCAGAGTCAATGTAACCTGACGCTTTAGCAACTAGTGACACCCAGTGGACCATTTCAACATGTATTATAAAAGAAGAAATACAATTTTGTTTTAATTGTCCACGAAATATAAGCTTCTCCAGTAGGAATATCAGTCACACGAAATGCTAAACAAGTCAACTAAATGTTGAATATTCCAGCAGCTTTCATATGGCAAAACAAACATATCGTAGGGCAGCCTACAGCTTATAAAACACATGGATTGTGATAGTTTATTGTATCAGTCCTGTTGCCTGCATGCAACCCAACACTTAAGTAATTATATTGCTACCAGGGACTATAATAGATTCTAAGATACTAGAGACAAACGTTCAGCACCATGGACAGTGCTTGAACCTGTGTAGCCTTGTAAATATATGTTTATTTTAAAGTTGTTGCTGAAATCAGAAAACACGCTCTCTTTTTGAAAACATACTACAATGAGGCCGGCATGAAAACGTTCAGACTGCAGTGCCATACACAAAGGACATCTAGATAGAAACATTAATAAATACCCCAAACATATTTGATAATTTCCGGAGAGGGAAAGCACTGCATATTTCTGAAACCACAACCACATGAAAACCATTTAGCTCTTTCACAAATAGCAAGCACTAAGAAAATCACCTCTTTCTTGTCAATAAGTAGAAGAAGTTAGCCGCAATAAGTTATCTGTAAAAGTTACAGTATATGCAATACAAAAGTTATTCAATTAATGATTAAATCTTACCTCTGTGCATGTTCCCCTTCTGTCAGGAAGCACTAGTGTGTTGGCATGGCTGCCCGGGACTATAGTAGATCCTATACTCATTCTGGGTCCAACTAACATGTAGCGCTTGTCTCCAGATCTGTACTGGATGCTGTGACACAGTGTCCCATCATAGTTAGTCTCTTGTAGATATTTAGAAGTATAGTCTGTGGATTTAGAGCACTGCATTGCAATCAGCACGATGATACTGATGAGAAAAAGTGTTGAGACTGAGCCCAAAGTTATCATCAGGTAAAAAGTCACATTATTATCCTCATCATCCTTTGTTGCACTTTTAACATCAGCGGCAGCAAAAGCCTCTCTGGGCTCCACAAGTTTAACAACCACAGTAGCTGTTGCTGACAGGGAAACGTTGCCATTGTCTTTCACCAGTATGAGCAGTTTATGCTCAGCCTCGTCTGTCTCTGTGAATGAGCGAAGTGTTCTGATCTGTCCTGTATAGCGGTCCAAACCAAAGAGACTGTGGGCAGTAACTTCCTGCAGTGAGAACAGTAACCAGCCGTTATATCCTATATCAGCGTCATAGGCTCTGACTTTAGTCACCAAGTGTCCTGCGTTCACATTGCGGGGAATCTCCTCCACACCTTCAGCAGAACCGTTAGAGCTGACCGGATACAGGATGACTGGAGCGTTGTCGTTCTGATCCAGAATGAACACGTGCACTGTGACGTTGCTGCTTAGTGACGGAGTTCCAGAATCTGTGGCGACAACTTGGAACTGGAACGTTTTCAGAGTTTCAAAGTCAATGCTTTTTAGCGCCGAAATATCTCCACTCTCAGAGTTCATATTAAGGAAAGACGTTGTGTCATGTTGACTCCCTTCTCTCACAATTTGATATGAAATAGCTGCATTGTCATTCAAGTCATTGTCCGTTGCGCTTACAGAAAAAACTGAAATTCCAGCGACGTTATTTTCTACCAAATAAAACTCTATTGGATTTTGGGAGAAAAAAGGACTGTTGTCATTTACATCTGATATTCTAATATTCAGTGTTTTAAAAGTAGATATGGGAGGTTCCCCACAATCGGTAGCTTTTATTGTTATCTCATAATGGGATACCTGCTCTCGGTTCAACAATTCTTTAGTGACAACTGAATAAATGTTCTCCTTATAGGAGGGCTTTAATTCAAAAGGGACGTTTGAATTTATACTTGATATTATTTTTCCATTGACACCGGAGTCTTTATCCGTTACACTCAGTAGTGAAATAACTGTGCCAAGCTTTGAGTCTTCAGACACTGTATTAGATAGTGATGTAATTTCTATTTCCGGTGGATTATCGTTGACGTCTATTATCTTTATCACGACTCTACACTCACCTGTCAGTGGAGGTGTTCCTTTATCTGATGCCTCAACATCTAGTTTATAAACGTCGTTTTCTTCATAATCGACCATTCCTTTTACTTTAATCTCTCCAGTTAATTTGTCCAATTCAAAAATGTCGTAGACTTTTTTCTTCAAAGTTTTTCCTAGGCTATATTCTATTTCCCCATTAATGCCTTCGTCTGGATCCGTTGCAATCATTTTAAATATTGAAGTACCGAATGGGATGTTTTCTTGTATTTCAATTTTGTAAATCTCCTGACTAAACATCGGTCGATTATCATTACTATCCAGAACAACAATAGAAACATTAAGTGTGCCTGCTTTTGGAGGTTTACCTCCATCAACTGCAGTAACCAGCAGCGTGTGTTTGTTCTTTTTTTCTCTGTCCAACGATTTCTTTAGCACTAAAAATGGTATTTTATCCTCATCGCTTTGGCGGATATCTACTTCAAAATGTTCATTTGACGTTAAAGTGTATGTCCGAATAGAGTTAACTCCAGCATCGGGGTCGCGAGCAGTGTGCAGTTGAAATCGCTTTCCTGGTAGTGTTTGTTCAAATATTTCAAATAATTGTTCTTTTTTTCAGGAAAACTAGGGGAATTATCATTTATATCAGTAATTTCTACAACAATATGGTGCATTTCCAACGGGTTTTCAACTAGGATCTTTAGCTCCAGTAGACATGCACCGCTGCCGTGACAGAGAAGCTCTCTGTCGATTTTCTTTTGTACATGCAGTGCCCCATTGTCCTGGTTTACCTCAAAAAAGGTTTCCTTTGTTCCAGAAACAACACGGAGCTGTCGTTCAGTTAACGATGTGATTTCGAGGCCAAGATCCTTGGCAACATTTCCAACAACAGTTCCTTCTCTTACCTCCTCTGGAATAGCGTACCGTGTCTGAGCCAAAGCCTGGTTTCCGAAAAAAAGCAATAGAGCCAGATGAAACACAAACGCATAGTACTCCCTCATTCGACTTTGCTTGTCGGTCCCCATCATTAAAACAACTTACAGTAGAAAACCACAAGGATAAGGGTTATATGTCCAACCCGAGGTTTATCGCACAATTCCAAAATGTATACCGAGAACCTATCGACTGGCATGCTTTATTCAAACGCCTGCCCTTCTCCAAAAAACAAAAGCTTTTTCATGGGAGGGACAACGTCTCCGAACATTTCCCAATGTAACAGTGACACCAGGAGGCTATTGAAAGGACGTAAAAGAAGTGAAATGATATACTTCCTGTCATGGAATACGTCTGCAACCAGGCACGTGCACACATAGACATCAAAGTGGGCTTGATCCCCTGCCCTTTTTCTTCCTCCAGAGAAAGTGCCCTTTTTTCCCCCTTTGTTTTATTTTTTATAAATGAATATATATCTACTGCTGTTTGCGCACAGTTTCCCTTTCCAAAAATATATATTGATTGAATACAAAATTAAAATATCAGGTCGGGAGATTAGACTGTGAAGTTCCGTAGCTCTCCCTCCCTCCCTCCCTCCCTCCAAGTCTCCTGCACAGCGGTGCGGACATCGGCAGTTCCTTCAGACAGACAGGTAGCAGCACCTCCCACTTTACAGTCCCTTCAGACAGACAGGTAGCAGCCCCTCCCACTCTACAGTCCCTTCAGACAGACAGGTAGCAGCACCTCCCACTTTACAGTCCCATGTTATGCCGGCTTTTCTTGGCTTATTTTGAAGGTGAGTGGTGATGAACAAATTACTAAACTGCCAGTGCCTCGAGTTTACAGCTAATTAGCTAAAAGACAATAACAAATATAGTTAACTATGGTAGGCTACTAGCTAATGGATAAGTTAGCTCAAGGTTTAGCTCAGGCAATTTATCATGGGCATACAGGCTAATGTACTTAAGTGGAGACACTTGAAGTGAATACAGTAAAATGTGTATCTAATAACGTCATCACAATCGCCACATTGATATGCAAATTAGGCGTCAACTAGGCCTAATTAAAATGCGCTAATTTGCATGCAGTTACCAAGGCATTGCAGGTGAAAAGGATAAAACAAAAACACACATCACCTCACAACTTCCCCAGCTAGTTACTTACGTCAAGTCAGTATTTTCCCCTGAAATGTTATGTTTAAATATGCAGATTAGCTTTAAATCTATAGATGAATTCAGACATGCAGTAAAACGAACACCATTTATTTGTGTTTCTTGGAAGTTTTATTTCCATTAGAGTGAAAGAAAACATGGAAGCAAAATAGACCAAAATAACTAGTACATGAAAAAACGATATTTTTGCCTGTAATGTCCTTAAACAGTAACTTCATAATTTTGATTGTTGGCTGCTCCTTTAATAACTATTAATTTACTAGTTTGTTGTCTGATCTTGTGCTTAGTGAATACTAAAGAAAACCATTGTCTCTGTGTTAGCTGATTCTTTTGTAGAATGATGTTGAGTATTAAACAATTGCGTGAGTGTGAGGGTATTAAAATAAATTGGTCAGTAAGTCAGAGATGTGCAACTATATTTAACTTTTTGTTTAACATTTGTTTTTATATAAATGATTATGGGAAGTGCCCTTTTTCTCACTTGAGCTCCTGCCCCCCAAAATGTCTGTGCACGTCCCTGTCTGCAACAGTAATATATAGTTGGCAAAATACAAATTGGCAGGTAAGATCCTGAATAAACAAATCACCATTCTTCTCTGTGTGTCTCTGTCTCAGTAATACTTATTCAGCAGGTATAAAGATACACCATGTATTATTCTCTAACATTATGCACATGTTTCAACGCAAAATAACGAATATATTTTAATTGCAGCCAACAATCTCAACTTTATTTCTCAGAATTATTTTGCTCAGCAGTTAACAAGTGAAACCCATTCAAAATATTCGTACAGCTCAACATCACCAACTTCATACCTCTCAATTGCTATTTGGTTAGATTTGTGTCCATTCCTCAGTTGTAGTGACAAATCTGTCAATGTGGCAGGTGGGTATGGTGCATTGATACTAGTATACGGAGAGAAAGTTCATTGCTTGTTGTTAAAGCATTTGTTAAGGGGAAAATTATTATATATAAATGGTAATAGTTGAATTGCAGGATGTTTGGAAAGGATGAGAAGTTTTTTGTCTGTGCTTGCCTTGTTTGTGTTCGTGTTGGAGACGTGTGATCTGTTGAACTGTGATCGACTAGATGGCCTTGATCTTAGAACCGGAGATCGATCGCTTTGGTCTCTGCCCACATATCTGGGGGGTTTCGCCGCACTTTCCTCACTCGAGTAAAGTACCGGCAAGTGAAACCTAACTTTGACTCTTGTCATAATTATCCCCTTTTATCAGGGGCGTAACATCAACAACAAACTACCCAAATTGTTCTATATGTACTCTTTTTGTTTTGCGGATCAGCACCATGGACAGTGCTTACGACCAAGTGAAAACCTTGTTGTTTTATGGTCTTGCGAGACGTTTAATGTGTTGCATGGAGAAGATGATATACTCATTACACTCATGATATAGCATAGCTATTAAAACTAAAGGTTTTACTGTGAAAATATATACATATATATTTTATGAAACCCATGAACAACAATGTTAAATTGGCAAGAGCGTATTGATTTTTGATGATGCGTCTCTGCTTCATGGCCAGTTTATGACCTACTATTACACAACTACACGCGGCCTGAAACAGACAAATTACAGTTCAAATTATGATGGGTCTAAGTTGGTCAATTCACAGCAAAGTTCTGAAGAAGTGTGATATGATGAAATACTAAATAGACACAACAAAACCGTTGAGAGGTATTCATTTTGTTAAGGAGAAAAGGAAAGATGGAAAATATGTTGTTCTCTTGTTCAAGAAAGCAACCGTGTCTTCAGTGTCACAGAAAAGGGTGCTTTACTTTTGCAGGAATATGTTCTTTTTTTAATAACGGCTTTGACCACTATTTCACAACAACGCCACGACTTCTATGAAGAAAAATGTTACTATAATATACAGGAAAATATTAACTTTACATAAAATATATTTGGTCTTACCTCTGTAGATGTCCCCCTCCTGTCAGGGAGCACCAGTGTGTTGGCATGGCTGCCCGGGACTATAGTAGATCCTATACTCATTCTGGGTCCAACTAACATGTACCGCTTGTCTCCAGATCTGTACTGGATGCTGTGACACAGTGTCCCATCATAGTTAGTCTCTTGTAGATATTTAGAAGTGTAGTCTGTGGACTTAGAGCACTGCATTGCAATCAGCACGATGATGCTGATGAGAAAAAGTGTTGTGACTGAGCCCAAAGTTATCATCAGGTAAAAAGTCACATTATTATCCTCATCATCCTTTGTTGCACTTTTAACATCAGCAGCAGCAAAAGCCTCTCTGGGCTCCACAAGTTTGACAACCACAGTAGCTGTTGCTGACAGGGAAACGTTGCCATTGTCTTTCACCAGTATGAGCAGTTTATGCTCAGCCTCGTCTGTCTCTGTGAATGAGCGAAGTGTTCTGATCTGTCCTGTATAGCGGTCCAAACCAAAGAGACTGTGGGCAGTAACTTCCTGCAGTGAGAACAGTAACCAGCCGTTATATCCTATATCAGCGTCATAGGCTCTGACTTTAGTCACCAAGTGTCCTGCGTTCACATTGCGGGGAATCTCCTCCACACCTTCAGCAGAACCGTTAGAGCTAACCGGATACAGGATGACTGGAGCATTGTCGTTCTGATCCAGAATGAACACGTGCACTGTGACGTTGCTGCTTAGTGACGGAGTTCCAGAATCTGTGGCGACAACTTGGAACTGGAACGTTTTCAGAGTCTCAAAGTCAAAGCTTTTTAGCGCTGAAATGTGTCCGTTATCTGTATTTATATTTAGAAATGTTGCAGCTTTACCTTGATTACTTTCTTCTCTGATTATATGATAAGTTAAAGCTGCATTTTCATTTAAGTCTTTATCCAAAGCACTTACAGAAAATATTTCGTTTCCAGGAACGTTATTTTCCAACAGGTACATTTCAATTGGATTTTGTAAAAATTCTGGGTTATTATCATTCACGTCAGATACATCAATATTCACAGTTTTGAATGTAGAAAGAGGAGGCTGACCACAATCTGTAGCTGTTAGTGTTATTTCGTAATGCGAGACTGATTCTCGATCCAAATGCTGTTTCAACACTAACGAGTACATATTGTCTTGATATGATGGTTTTAAATCAAATGGCACATTATCTGAAAGACTACATATCACTTTGCCGTTTAATCCGGAATCTTGGTCTATAATACTTATAAGAAAAACGACAGTTCCTGGTTTTGAGTCTTCAGATACCATGTTTGACAGGGATGTCACCTCTATTTGAGGTTCGTTGTCGTTTTTGTCGAGCACTTTGATTATCACCCTGCAGTCAGTACTCATTGGAGGTTGTCCTTTGTCAGTGGCATGGACATCCAACTTAAAAACGTCAACTTTCTCAAAGTCAATTTCTCCCTTAACTCGAATTTCTCCAGTGTTTTTATCTAAGCTAAACATATCATATATCTTCTGGTCAAGTTGACTACCGAAAAAATATTCAATATCCCCATTTGCACCCTCATCCTCATCAGTTGCATTTACTTGAATTACACTTGTATCTGCATCTACATTTTCAGGTACTGTTACTGAATATACTTCTTGACTAAATGTAGGGTGGTTATCATTAGAATCGAGAACAGTGACTGTAACATTAAGTGCCCCTGATCTCGGTGGATTACCACCATCAGCTGCTGTCAAAATCAATTTGTGCTCACGGTGCTTTTCCCGATCTAGAGCCTTTTGCAGAACCAGAAATGGTATTTTGTCCTCTCCACTCTCTCGAATTTGTATACTAAAATATTCGTTTTGATTTAATTTATACACACGTACAGTGTTGATACCAACATCTGGATCGTGCGCAGTTGGTAACTGGAAACGTTTGCCAGTAACGGTGGACTCGGCAATCTCTAAAATCTTCTCTTCGTCTTTAAAATTCGGTGAATTATCATTTACATCTGTGATTTCAACCCCCACATAATGTATTTCCATGGGGTTCTCAGCGACCATTTTTAAGTTCATCAAACATGGAGACACGGTTTTACAGAGCTCCTCTCGATCGATTTTCTCATGCACAAACAAGATACCATTGTTCTGATTTACTCCAAACTGTGCTTCTTCGGTTCCCGAAACGATACGAAACCGCCTTTCCTCGAGCGAACTGATGTCCAATCCCAGATCCTTGGCGACATTTCCAACAACAGAACCCACTTTGACTTCCTCTGGAACTGAATATTTGATCTGCGCTGAAACCTGCATGCAGCCGAACATCACAGGAAAACAGAAGGCTAACCACCAGGGCTGTATTCCACGTCTTTGTCCTCCAGCCTCCATCGTTTTGCTTTGTGTTTATTATTATTATTATATCCAAACACAGGTCCTTACAAAAAAAGCAAATTGCCTAAGCCAAACAATATACTGTTGAAATATATCCCATTTCGTAAACGTATTTTAGAACAGATTACGGCAACGCTCGTTTCTCTTGAACGTGTTCCCTTCTCTGTTGCCGTGAACAAAATCTCACTGGAGGGGGCTGGGCCAACGCGATAACACAACACTTTATGCTGAACTGACACTGACACCTTGTGGACTTTGTACAATATAAATTATTTTTAGAGAAAGCCATGGGATAATCTATGATAAGTGTGTTTGCAAGTTGCAGCTCCTTAAGCACAATGTATATGTTGCTTAATTTTAAACCAGGTTACTGTTGTATTTATTTATGTATTTATTTATTTTCCCTACCGTTTAAGGTGCACGTTTCCCTTAATTTCTTTATTGTCAGTTTACAGATTCTGAATCGTATTTTTGTTGTGAAATCCTAACAGTGACCATTAATGGAAAGCATTACTCGAGCGATATTTGTGGTTGAGCTAATAGACTTCATAACGCAAATGCATTGGATCAAGTTACAACTAAATACCTCAAAAACATTTGTGTAGACACTAACAAACGTGTTCATTTTAAGCAAGTTCTCAAAAAATACAAACCACATTCTAGAAAAACCAATAAAAGCCAAAGAATCAGAAAATGTTTACACAAAACTTATTTATAAACTTATATTCTGACTTACTGAAAATCACCACACTATGACCAAAAATGGCTGTGAGCACCATAGACAACACTAAGATATACTGTATATATATATATATATATATATAAATATGATGTTGTGTCTGTATAGCTTTCTCATGCCTAATATTGTTGTTTTTGCAAATCTTCTGAATTCAAAGATCGATCTCAACTTGAATAACCCTCAATATGACCAACACACTCTACTTCAGCACCTTGGACTGTGCTAGGATATAAACCATGAATAATGACACGAAATATGAAGTAATGTCTTGAATAAAAAAGGCATTATCTTTTTCATTTATGTTGCTTAGCAAACATTAATATGTTTCCTAGGAGGACATCATCTTACTGTAACCTGCAGAAAACTCTCTATTAATGCAGATTTATTGTATTATATTTAGGCTGATAGATACATTTGGTTTGCAGTATCATTGTGTGACACATTTAACTGTCAACACATACCATAGACCAATATGATGGATATCTTAACTTAGAATCAAAACATGGTCTTACCTCTGTAGATGTTCCCCTTCTGTCAGGGAGCACCAGTGTGTTGGCATGGCTGCCCGGGACTATAGTAGATCCTATACTCATTCTGGGTCCAACTAACATGTACCGCTTGTCTCCAGATCTGTACTGGATGCTGTGACACAGTGTCCCATCATAGTTAGTCTCTTGTAGATATTTAGAAGTATAGTCTGTGGATTTAGAGCACTGCATTGCAATCAGCACGATGATACTGATGAGAAAAAGTGTTGAGACTGAGCCCAAAGTTATCATCAGGTAAAAAGTCACATTATTATCCTCATCATCCTTTGATGCACTTTTAACATCAGCAGCAGCAAAAGCCTCTCTGGGCTCCACAAGTTTAACAACCACAGTAGCTGTTGCTGATAGGGACACGTTGCCATTGTCTTTCACCAGTATGAGCAGTTTATGCTCAGCCTCGTCTGTCTCTGTGAATGAGCGAAGTGTTCTGATCTGTCCTGTATAGCGGTCCAAACCAAAGAGACTGTGGGCAGTAACTTCCTGCAGTGAGAACAGTAACCAGCCGTTATATCCTATATCAGCGTCATAGGCTCTGACTTTAGTCACCAAGTGTCCTGCGTTCACGTTGCGGGGAATCTCCTCCACACCTTCAGCAGAACCGTTAGAGCTGACCGGATACAGGATGACTGGAGCGTTGTCGTTCTGATCCAGAATGAACACGTGCACTGTGACGTTGCTGCTTAGTGACGGTGTTCCAGAATCTGTGGCGACAACTTGGAACTTGGAAGTTTTCAGAGTCTCAAAGTCAAAGCTTTTTAGTGCTGAAAGATCTCCAGTTTCAGAGTTGATATTTAGGAATGACGTCATATCACGAAGCAGGCCATCCCCTCTCACAAAGTTGTATGTTATTGCTGCATTTTCATTCATATCATTATCAGCTGCACTTACAGAAAATATTGATGTACCAGGGCCATTGTTTTCTATCAAATAAAGTTCCAAAGGATTCTGACTGAAAAGTGGCCTGTTGTCGTTTACGTCTGACACCTGAACACTTAAGGTTTTTACGGTGGAAAGTTGAGGTTCCCCGCAGTCAGTAGCTGTTATTGTGATGTCATAATGGGACACAATTTCTCTGTCTAAACGCCCCTTTGTGACTAGGGAATACATGTTTTCCTCAATGGATGGCGTCAAATCAAACGGAACATGTTCCAATATTTTACAAATAACTTTACCATTAACCCCGGAATCTCTGTCAGTAACACTGATGAGAGATATGACTGTGCCAGGCTTTAAATCTTCTGGGACAATGTTAGACAATGATGTTACCTCAATGTCTGGCGTGTTGTCGTTCATATCTTTTATTTTTATAACAACTCTGCTTTGGCCTGTTGAAGGTGGCTGGCCTTTATCTGAAGCCTGCAGATCTAGTCTATACATCTCTGCGTCCTCAAAGTCCACTTTTCCTTTAACTCGAATCTCACCAGTGACGCTGTCTAATTCAAATAAATCGTTCACTTTTTTCTTTTGCGTTTTTCCAAACATAAATTCAATTTTGCTATTAGAACCTTCATCTAAATCTGTAGCATTTATTTGTATTACAAGGGTTCCTATTTGGGCATTTTCTTGTAATGATACGGTGTATATATCTTTGCTAAACACAGGGCGATTATCATTTGTATCTAGCACAGTGATAGTTAAATTTAAGCTCCCAGATTTTGACGGACTGCCCCCATCTAGAGCTGTCAGGACTAAACGGTGTTCTGCCTTTTGCTCCCTATCTAAAGGCTTTTTCAGCACTAAGAATGGTATCTTGTCCTCCTCGCTGTCTCTGATTTCAGTATCAAAAATATCATTTGAACTCAATTTGTATATCCGGACTGAGTGTATACCGACATCAGGGTCTCTAGCTGCATGAATTTGGAAACGAGTGCCTGGAGGAGTATTCTCTGCTATTTCCAGGCGCTGCTCGCTTTCTGGAAAAGTCGGTGAATGATCATTAACATCCGTTATTTCGACGATGGCGTAGTGGATTTCCAGTGGGCTTTCAACAACAATTTTTAGAGTTATCAAACAAACCTTGATTCCATCACAGAGCTCTTCGCGGTCCATAGTTTTTCTAATATACAACACTCCATTGTTTTGATTCAATTGAAACAGCGCGTCATTGGGTCCTGAAACGATACGGAACCGCCTGTCTGTCAAAGTGCTGATATCAAGCCCTAAATCTTTAGCAACATTTCCAACAACTGAGCCAACTTGTACTTCTTCTGGAACAGAGTATCTTACTGAGCTGAAACCAGTTCTCCAAAGCCCAGAAACAAAATCCCGGCCATCCAGCAGCAGTTCACTCGGCGCCTTTGTCCTCGTTCTCCCATTGTGAAACAAAAATTAAGGATTTCCTTCCGGCAA